>JAUIRK010001056.1:0-640000 GCA_030549495.1 Nectonema munidae
TCCCTGTTTACTTCCCTGTTTCTACTCGCCCCCTTTACACCAATCGCTCTCGATTAAATCATCTACTTTCAATCTTCGAATGCGAGATCTTCAACCTTTTACACGCCTGAACTACGATTACTAACAACATTAACTACCTCCTTCTCCATTTTACTACCATACATTTCTTTACCGATGCACAAAACATAATCCATGATCTCTCTCTATCACACAACATCCCCATCCCCTCCTTTCAACTCGCCTCCTCTCTAATCAATCTTACAAAACATTTCCACGTACACCTATTCTGGTGCCCTGCTCACCTAAACATACCAGAAAACTTTCTCGTAGACTACGTAACCTCAAACTTACAACCAACTTCCCACATCCCTCTTATCAAACTCCCTACCTCTCAAAACCTTTCAAACGCACATTCACTTATCCTCTCTAGAAGAATGGCAGATGTCCATATCTTCATCTTAAAATGCACTAATTTCCTCTTTACCATAGATCAGCACAATACACATAACTTTCAAAAACAAAAAATTTACACCACCGCGTTCAACCATTCGTTGGCTATCAAGCCACTGCCGATGCAAAGCATATCTCTTCCGAATTAAAGTTAGCGAAAATCCATACTTTCGGTTGCGACACAATAGAAGTTCCATACCATCTTCTAATTCGCTGCCTTTTTTTACTTAATAGATCTCCAACAGCCATCTCAGATCTTCTGTTACACCCAACATTTTTAAAATCCCTAGCAACCCTTATTGATACTATTGAAACAACTCTCACTAACGTTAATAACCCTATGACAAACTAATCTGCCTTTCCTTTTAATTTTTAGGATAATATCTGTAACTCCTCCCTATCTCTACCAACATCTCCATCCTCCTTACGTGAACATATCATCACACGCTCGAAAGTGCTTTGAGATTGCTTTATAACACAATTATCTTTTTGAATTAAGAAATGCGGTTGATTTAAATTTTTTATTTTTAGAATGTTTTTTTCTGAATTATTTTAAATTACTGTAAGCAAAATGAACACAATTTTTTCAAATTAACCAATAATGATGAAAAAGGTTGAAACTTTATCTTCAAAGCTTAATTTTTCAAGAACTGTATTTATTATAAAGTTTCTATTTTTCCATGATTAGAAGTCTCTAATTCTAGCGTGAATTTTTTTTAAATTTTTTTAGCTTTAATAAATCAACTATATAGGAAATAAAATTTAGTCCCCATTCAATGATCGTCCCAATAGGAGATTTTCCCTCATATTTTTACAATTTGCATTCTAACACTGGAAGATGAAATAATGGGTTTCTAATTGAAATAAAGAGTTTGATTTGTGCTTTTACGATTGTTTGATTCAATCCAGCATTATCTACACATGTTAACCCGTTAACGTTCAGAATAATAAGACAATTTGTATTAAATGCATTTGTAAACGTTGACGAATATTATAATTTATTGGAAATTCTAAAAAGAACCTTAAAAGATTCCCAGTTAAATTGTCATGCAAACATTCCGCGAGGGTGAATTTTCTGAGGGATGAACATTCCAACTATTACGAGATGCGAACCTGGCAGTTCCCATCTATATAATAATAATAATATCAAATGTAGGTTTACGGAGGTGAAGTCTTAGATTTTAAAGGCATAGAAGTCCGAATTGAAGTTTAAATTAATTTTTTAAGTATTTTAAATAATGGAAAAATAGTTTAACTTTTGTAGCATATGAAATGACCCTTGTTTAGTCGAAGTTGGAAGTGTAGAGTTTGCGTTAAATTTATCAATCTTGTAAAGGTTAGCTGGAGTTGCATTTTTTAAGTACTTGATATTTTCTCCGACTTCACCACCCTTTTTTTTTTACCTAAAAGAAGGAATTTCTTTCCTTTTTCTATGAGTGTTTTTTTGTATATTAATGTGACAATAAATCAATTATGTTTTTAGGGCAACCGATCAAGGACTAAATTTTGTAACTATAGGATCTAAAATTGCTTCATCTTTGGTTCTGACTTATTTTTTCTCGAAACTATTATATAATCAAAAACGTTCTCTTTGTACTTTTGACGTTAAGGAAAAAATTGTTTGTCATTTTATATTATCTTATTGTAAAAAATGTTCTTTTGTATATCTCATTTATTTATACATTAAACTATGAACTTAATTTTTTCTATCAAAATTAAGAGGAAATTAAGTCTTTATGTACCAGTGTGTCCAACGAAATGAAAATCGTCCTCATGAAACAATTAGCCTTAAAAATTATGGTCCTGAACAATTAAAAAAGTCTTTATTCTGAAAAATAAAATAGGTCAAGCAAATCTTCTAATTAAAACTCTCAAATCAGACTATTTTTAATAGAACATTCTTATAAACTGTCTTGGCTGGGAGGCAAATCTTACTTGTTTACGCAAGTATTTTTAGGATCTTATCTATATGGAATAAAACATATTTCAAGAAAGCTTTCAGCTTGTTTGCTTTCAGCCGCCTTCCATACAAAAATTTTCATTTTTTTTGTTTTTGATCAGTACACTCCTCACTCAATAGAATGCGCAAAATTGGATCCACAAAAAAAAACGCACTGTATACTTCAACGCACTCTAAGGAAATTGTGTAAAGGAAAGTTTTTTTCTAATTTTAATTGTAGTATGAACAATTGATTTATGATTTAAAATAGTTAGAAGTATTTAAATAATTTTTTAGGCGTGTGTAGCATATGCATTTCTTTGTGTGTGTGTGTATGTTTACTCCTCATTACTGCAAAGCATTGAACCATTTTTACTGTACTTATTGAAACATCAATTTTAATTATCAAAGATGAGTAGAATACTTCACAATATTTATACATTTCTTTGTTTATTTTTTCAACATTTGTTTTCATCAAGCATACGATTGGAAGACATAAAGTTGGCGCATTCTAAGCGAAAACGCGTTGTAAAGGAGGTATTATATTGAGGGAGCAGTTTATATTTTAGATTATTTGCTTTCATTATTAATTTAAAGAAAATCGGGGCAGGGAAGTAAACAAGTGCCGAAAGCTTCGATGATATTTTAAAATTTTAATTTTCTGTAAAATTAGATTAAGACAAGTTAATTTTTTTAAGTTAATGTTATTTTATGATACTAAAGTGAAATATCCTTAAAAGTTACAGAGTAAGACTGATACTTGAAATAATAAAGAGAAAAATATATCCTTTCTGGCATTTGAAAACGAAAATTCAAAAAATAGCATTGCTGTTGCCATCACTATATTTACTTTTTGACGGAAAATAGTATTTGTTTGGCTAATAAACCATTTTATCTCATCTATGTACCCCAAAAAGTTTAGTTTCTAATAGACCTTTTTCATAATCAATATTTTTATTTCCGATAGAATTTTCTTTTGTAATATTATTTTTAGATTAATATCCTGATTCAATACCTAATCTTCTGATTTTGAAATGCTTTTCTATCTATTTACAACTTTGATAGGTTTGTGAGATAATTTTTTTAGTTTTAGAACTGCTTAATTAATACCTTTGCTCTTTAAGTTTCGCTAAAATTGAAGTATTTTGTTCTTTCAAAAATTGTTTCGTATGTTATATTTGAAGTGTGTTAGTAAAGAGCTTCACGCAATATCTACTTTAAAGCATCATTGCCATCTTTCATCTCTGCAGAATGTGCGTAAAGTGGCTATACAGCCACGTTCTGATCCAAGCGAAGATATCAATAGTGAAGAAAATAAAATTCCAATAGAGAAACAAAAGTTTATTCGCTTAGCCGTTATAGGCGCTCCTAATTCCGGAAAATCCACCTTCATCAATTCTATCATTGGTTGGAAGCTGAACTCGATCTCTAAAAAAGTTCACACAACTCTGCACAATTCCGTTTGCACTTATCTCAAGGACGATGTTCAAGTAGCGTTAGTAGATACTCCTGGCTTGGTGACAACGTTAAAGGCTCGTAAACACAAAATTCCTCACAGTATTTTGAGTGAACCATGGAAAGCTGCGAAGGGGGCCGATTTGATTGCAGTTTTGGTGGATTGCTCTTTCAGGAGTAATTGTGAAGTCTTGCCGCCGACAGTCATATCTGCGTTGAACATGTATAGAGACTGTCCTACCGTTTTACTCTTAAACAAGGTAGACCTGGTCCCCGAAAAGTCACTTCTACTAGAAACAATTTGCAAGTTATGTGGATACTGCGTTGATGGGCACAAACTTAATCCTACGAACATGATGGATAACATAAAGAAGAGGAATCGTGTATCGGAGTTTCAAGGAATTGACGCATTAGTGAAAGAAACTTACGAAAAGTTGCACAAGAATGATCCAAAGCTCTATAAAAGAAGGAAAAATGAGGCGTCTATAAAAATTCCAGATCTTGTAAAAGATCGCTTAGAGTATCTTTCTCATTATCGAACTAAATATGCTGATAGCGAAAGTCATAAAAAGTACGATTCTCTCGTATTTTCAAATTACCAATCACTTGAAACGAAGATCGATGATGCTGTGAAAGAACTGCCAGCTATAAAAAATGTATCAACGCATTCAAGCTGGCCCTTTTTTAAGGACGTTTTCTTAATTTCATCCATCAATTCTAACGGAATCGATGATGTCAGGGAATACATTTGTTCACGAGCTGAGCTTAGGAAATGGGTCTATGATGAGGAATATGTAACGGATCAAAGTCCCAAGGAAATCATTGAAATGTGTATTCGAGAAAAATTGCTTGAAACGCTGAAGTTTCAAATGCCCTACGTAATAAGTATATCTTCCAAATATAACATGGATGATAATGACTGCTTGCAAATTAATGCAACTCTGAATTGCCCAAAGAAAAATTTCGTCAAAATTCTAATTGGTCCATCTGGAAAAGACATTGCATCCTTGTCACGGCAAACTTCTCAAGACCTCATGAATATCTTTAAAAGAGACGTTAAATTGAATGTGGAAGTTACTTGCCTCAAATGATCACTGGTTGTATTTAAAATAAACTAATTTTACACCTCTCACTGGCTTGAATATTTTGCTTTCATTCACCATGTCGTGTTTGTCACGCTACACTTTTTTTATATAAGAAACCCCATTTTCAGGCGTAGGCCTCAAGTGGCTTAGCATTCTTATTTTTTTAAATTAAAATTTCTATTTTTATTAAATTATATTGAAAATAATGAAATTACCTCAAGATGTGTCTCATTTCCTTGAAAAGGGAGAAATGAAGACGATATTACTATTCCAAAAGCAAGAGATGTATATAAGGCCTGGGGATTGCTTAGTAAGTTGCTTTTGACTTCTTGTGAGGCCTGAACCATTAGCAAATCGATTGATTATATAAAAAAAGGTGTACTTGACTTTTTCCGACCGAACATGCGATATTTATTGTTATGGTCCTATGACTCTATTTCGTACTAAATACACGTTTTCATTAAGAGGCGCATATATTTTTTGCTCAATGTATTTTTTTATTTATATAAAGATAGTCATTAAAATGACTTTAAAGATCAAGACATTGTGATGATGAAGGCGTTGATAAATGCTCGAGAGTGAAGGAGAAAATAAAAATAGATAAATAAGAGATGAAAATCTCTGCCAAGCTCAAAAAGATCGAATGAAGTCGCTCCCCTCCCCTCAACCTTTGGAGCGGGCCGTTTTTTCCTAATTTTGAAACATCCCACGCTACCTTTTTAAGAAAACGTAAACTTGAATTTAACAAAAATATGGAAAAATTTGGTGATCAAGTTTTAATGACTCTTTTTATATAAAATAAATATTACCTTTTTGTATCGTAAATACTCGAGTATCTTCGGATTTTTATGAGATTCAGCCTAATTTAAAGATCCTTTCACACACATTTTTTTTTAAAATTTACTAAAATTCCTATTTTTACTTTGCAGAGGAGCGAAATGAAAAAAAGTTAGCACACAGATCAAGATATTTAAATAAAGCAATTTATACAGCTGAAATATTTTTCTCCAAATAAAAACTGAATTAGGAAGTTGTTGTTGGCGGCATAGATTCAAAAATAAAGTTATTTCGATGTAATCTGTCTCTCGAAAAAAGTTTTTCGATGAAAAGTTCAAGGGAGAATGAAAGTGTAATATGAAACGCAATATCCGAGTATATAAGGCATTTCTTCAAATGTTATTTCGGACAATTTAGGTCGCATGAATCTTGTTTAGCGCTTTTTCCATTTTAATTCTTAAACTTTAATTTTTCATCCATGTAGGCAATGAATTTTAAATATTAAAAACAACCGATTTATTTTACATTCCTCCACAACCTTTTGATGCATTCCCGCCTGTTCACTTTCACTTCAAATCATAATCTTGACAGTCAGTAAACTACTTCGGTGTACAGACTAAATGTCGACATGTAAGTGAATTTGCAATTGGACTCAGAAAAATTCTCTTTATTATTTTTCTAAGGTTATAATCTTTAGATGCGTTGCTTGATGGCCCTGGGGCTGCTCCTCCAGCTCTGAGAAAATTTCCGCCCCTTTCTCAGAAAAAATATTTTATATTGTTGTGTTATTTTCCAGTTTCAAATCCCTAGCTACAACGCCACTAGTTGAAGGTCCCTATTATGGACTAATAAATTGATAATAGTTCATTACTAATTTTAGATCCTTTAGCTGACGCTAGTCTCTAGAAGCGTATCTTACTTTTAATTCTTATATAAAGCCACATAATTTACAGATTAATATTTATTTTTAATTTTTTAGACAACTACATTTCAAAAGTGTAGTTTTTATCTTTAATTAATAAAATTAGCAAATAATAGCAGTACGTATGTTGAACGCTTTCTCAACAAAAATATTAAAGGTAATAAAAATAATGTTTTTTCGAGCCTAATTGTCGGAGCCCAACTGGTATAATGTCGATAAGCAAAATATTGAAAAAATTAGTATGTTACACTCTTTTTTATAAGAAATTATCAAAGGTGGGCACAGTTAATCAAAATATTAAGATACCGTTTTTTGAAGTTTAACAGGAGTTATCTTTAAAGATTAATCTAAAAAATAAAAAGTTAGTTTTTCATTTAAAAATTATTGACTTCTCTTTTATTATATTCAAAAAATTCATTTATTTAAGTTTTTATATCAGTGCTTACTCGAAGTAGGGTTGGGAACAGTGGCGTAGTCAGGACGGGGCCTGCGGTGCAATACGCCTCCATTTTTCGCTAGCCCCCCCCCCCCCCTCCAATTTAATTCTATAAAAATTTAAAGCTAACATAAATCTATCTGAATTGATCAAGTGTTTATATTTTTTTGCAAAAATTCTAGAGGCTTCAAATATTTAAATAAAAATTTTGTTAACTTAAATTCGAATTTTTTTCAAAAAAATGCGCCTCTTTGTGCCACCCCATTTTTTTTAAATTTTTCACTACGCCACTGGTTGGGAATCAGAATTATTTATTGAAAAACGAAAATCAGACTCAGAACCAAACGTAGACGCAGAGAATTACAAAAATCAGATTGTGACCGTAATTGTTGGACATTTTAATCTGTGTAATCAATCTATTATAGATTATTGTACTTCTCCTGTAATTCTAGATGAAAGAAAATGCTAATTCTTTGTCATCTTTCATTAGCACTAGTAAAAAGGTTAGCTAGATCCAGTTACCAGCCTCTTGCCATTTGTAACCCCGACACCTTTCTTCTTTCCACTACGATAAACCCTCGCTAGAAGCTTCATGATTTACATCAAAAGAACGAGCAGAAATTCGTGAAAAACTAGGAACTGAGTTCTACAGTACCACCCCTATCAAGGCAACACAATTAGATCATTTTTTCATTCCTACCGCCAAAAGTTGAGGACACCTCACCTTCAGTGTTTGACAGCTGTGACGAACAATTACTGCAGTGGCTCTCTATCTTTTTACCACCACGTTTCGATCTCGTATCAAGCCTACTTTGCTCATAGTTCGATACAAGCGGCCCAATTGTGCCTTCTCAATGAAAACACCCCACGCTACCTTTACCTTATGTTGACAGTTTCTTCGCTTAACCCATTTACGACCAATGTTCCTATTTTGGAACATAAGTAATTTCATTTTCGTCTGCTTTTTTCAATGACTTTGAATATAAATCGTCTGCGTTTTTTTAGATATCGTCTGCTTTGCTTGGCCTTAAATGGGTTAATTAGAAAATAAATGATATACGCACACAAATATAATTTTATAACATATTTTTCACCAGATAAAAATTGAGATTTTAAGCGTTTTGGAATTTCGAAATATCATATCACATATTGTATTCTATCTATGAAATTAAAATTTATATTGAGTATTCCTTCATATCGCATATTTAACTTGTTTTATTAATAATGCATACATTTTTGACTGCTTTCAAAAAAGCATAACGCTATAATCAAAATTCCAAAGTAACAATAGTGAAAATGGAATAAAATCTAGTCGCATTTTTTAAAATGGGAAAGAATATGCTTAATTTTTGTAAGCCCTTCTTTAGAATACGAAAGTGCGAGTTGCGTTTAAATATTTCAAATTTTTAAGAATGGTAAATCTGCTTATAACATTCAAACTTGATACCCATTGAAAATGACAGTTTTAGACAAGTGAAAGTTCTATTAAGGTTCTACTCCTTTGCATGTATACTAAATCGGGATGTTGTAGAGGGTTCGTTATAGACAGGTGACCGAAAGACAGATTTTACTGTATTGAGTCAAAGTCGGATATTTTTCTTCCCACTCCTAGCTCTAAATTTAACTTATCATTTAAACAAAAAGAGAATAAAATTAACTCATACATTTGACAAGAAAACAAAGAACTTTTTTCCATTTCCTTTAGGTTAGAGCTGCTCATTTTGTTTTGAATGGAACCTATAGCACGTTTTTTCCACGCACTCTCTATTCTTTATTTACTTAACCCATTTACGGCCAATGTTCCTATTTTGGAACATAAGTAATTTCATCTTCGTCTGCTTTTTTCAATGACTTTGAATATAAATCGTCTGCGTTTTTTTGGATATCGTCTGCTTTGCTTGGCCTTAAATGGGTTAATAGACCATTAGCAATGTTGTTCCTTCCACTAGGCCACTATTATCATAAATATATTTTTTATTTAAGCTGGAAAAATATAAATGTTATTATATTCAATTATAAACCTTTAAAATGACGACATCTACAATAGAAATTAAGCTGCCCAAGAACAAACGGATAGAACAATTTTGCAGCTACATCTCACTAAATGGGTGCGCTTTGTGCAAAGAATCAGTAAAGCGACTGCACACTTCTTCACAGAAGATTGAAATTGGAATGATACTCGGTGCCTTCAAAGCGTATCAAAGATGTCACAGTGAAGATGAAAGCAGCAAATCGCTATTTCACCTTCATCGCATGCTCGAGCCATGCTGGGAAGAGTTAGATGTTAAACTCATAGAAAACAGTCCTCGTGAAAGCGTCGCCTTCATTCGACACAAAGAAAAGTTGGTGAATGAGCAGAAAGAGAGGGAGTACAAAGAAATGATCCAGAGTATTCTACCAGAAGAGTATAAATCGCACGTGCTTGGATGGAATCAGTCGCTAAAATGCGCGATGAATGACAGCATTCGAGTTTTTGACTCGTTCATTTGCGTCATTTGCGCTTTTTTCTTCGGCTACTTCTTTCCGCCATTTATCGTGAGAATTTCGAACCAAGTGCTGCAAATTTCGTTGGGCTTATTAGCTTCTTCAATGGTTGCTATGGCAGAAATTTACTTCATTTGTATCAAGTTGGGTAAGGAAGATAAAGACAAATAAAAAATTTCTGTTTTTTCCTATTTTTTTTAAATCTAAGACAAAATTGAATATTTTGTATTGGCATTTATTATTCCGATTTTTAAGAAGTTAATTAAAAATCGGAATAATCAATTTAACAGCAAAATAGAAAGATTTTTCAAGGACTTGTAAAAAAAAAAAGGTACAATTGAGTCGCTTAGTTCGAACTACGAATAAAGCGCATAATATTATCAAAAAGTAATGTATCAAGGCGTGTAAAATTATTCGTGCTTTCTCTCTTCAATTTTTGATTATAATGCCGAAAAATCTTTCTCAATTTTATATTTTACTTAATCTAGTATTAAATAAAATATTCTTCATTTCTAAAATACATTACGTGCTATCATTCATGTAAAGAAGAACCAGTTATCGAAAAACAAAGCACAGTTTTCAGAGATGAAAGTTGTATAACTATAATTGATCCACCTAAAAAATTTACTAAGTGTTCCTATGATCTAGTTAGCTCCCCACAATATGGCGCCATATGGTAGGCATAACCAGTTTTTGAAGCTAAGGAGGAATTTTGTACCGAAGCGAACAGACTCGCACTGATTTGTTTGCTTCTCTGAGTACGACCTGTATATCATATCATTTGCTCATCGATTGAATAATGGGAACCAAAAAGCCCAAACTTTTCTTCTTTGCATGAAGTTATATTATCTGGGAAAAAATATAACATGTTATATTTTCAAAATCAGAAATAAGACTGGCAACAGAAGAAACACGGACATCCTGGAAAATCTTGCAATATTTCCTAAATCATGATTTTCTTCCAAGGTTTTTGATTTAACCTCTACGAACATTTTTCAGGTACCACCGCTAAGTCGCAGTCATATCATCAAAGTATTCTTCATCAATATTTCTTTGCCAGTTTCTTCATGAATTTCTGGAGGAATAACAGTGCAAAGCTGTTTTACATCATCAACCTTTGCATCCCTTATTTGAGACGCGATTTTATTTTCCCCTTCTTTTTTCCTAAAATATTCAATATTTTTACAAAATCTTCGTGCGATCCCACTAAATAATTGATTGCGAATCTGATATCATTTATTTTTCATGGAAATCATTTAAGGCAATCAATGCCAAATGTATACTCTTTAAAATATATTATAATTCCACATTTGTTTGACTTAATATTGTCTTAATTATTTATTTAATAAACTAACTTTTGGTGATTAATTCATCCAAATATTCCGCCTGTCAGTAAATTAGTTTTCACAAGTGACTTAGGGCGATATATCAGCCATATAAGGCCATACACAGCGAATTGAAAATGCACAACTTGATTCTAAAAATATTTTTATCACCCTAGATTTAAATTGCGATTATGTTTAATTATTATTTCAAACAAATAATAATATATTGTATAATTATATTATTTAGTGTAAACTCATGCAAGCGGTTCTTCAGCCTTTTGATTTTGCACGTTTATAATAAATGTATACATAAATTTATTTATTTGATTCAATAATAACTACTTAAAACTCTGTTTGTTTCAGTACAGCTTTCACTTCTATATGGAAGTTGTTTTTTTGTTCTTTACATTTCATTTTTTTTTTAAATAAACTTCTTCTTCTTACTGTTTAATTTGGTTAATTTGTGGTCAGATATTTTTTTAATATCATTTTTGAAGAATTTTCGTTCCATTTAGCAAATCGACCTTTCTATATTTCATCATGACGGTAATTTTGTCAATATAATACATTTCAATAATAATAATAATAACTTTATTGAACAAAAAAAAGATTTGAAAAATTTGTAAAATGGTTATATATTTTGTTAATTCGAGACTACATTTACTTATATATTTAAGGCCAATCGATAAAATGATTGGACCAAATTTCTACTCAAAGCGAGCTGAGATCATGTTTGCTAAAAGCTAGTAAAATTTAAATTTATAAATTTTTATTTTTTCTGAAATGTCAAATTTGATTGATAATAATTTCTCACATTCGTGCACCCTAATTGGGAAAACTAAGTCCTGAAATGAACTGAGCATCGTAATAAAAAAATAAAAATATAATTTATTTAAAATATGAAAGTATGTTTATGAGATTATTTTCATGCATACATCACTAAAATTCTATTTGCAGACACCTTTTTTCACAGTAATGGTTAAAACTTGGCCAAAAAATGGCATCAGTTTGGCCAATTTAGTTTTAAAAAATATTTTACTTAAATTGTGAATAAATGTTTTTGAAGAAACATTTCAGAACTAATAAATTTGATTGTGATTTTTACATTCCAATTACGAAAACTGAGTCTAAAAAGAAATCAGCATCTTGTATAAAAAATGAAAATATAAATAGAATTCTAGGAAATAATTTTTAATCGTCAACCACAAATATGATTGACATTTTCACATTCTAATTGCTAAAACTGAGTTGAGAAATGAAATCAGTATGACCGATTTGGTATAAAAAATATACTTTGTTTAAGATTTATTTTCTTAGAGAAAATTTTCAGGAGTAAACCCAAAATGTAATCCCACTTTCAGACATTTTGACTACCTAATTGCAAAAAAATGACCGACTCGGCAATTCAAATCGGCATGGTTGATTTAGCATAAAAAATATACTTTGTTTAAAATTTAATTAATATTCTGGGAGAAAATTTTAGGACATAATAGCATCAAAAGATGCAGCTAGCGATTTTAGGAAAAGTCACAACGTTTGAAGGCATATAATTCAGCCAATTTTTTACAATATAAATTTTAGTTCAAAGGGGGGGGGGCTAAAATGCCAACCCCCTCAACCTCTCTATCACTGATAGGGTAAGGAGACATTAAAGAATTCATGAGCGTTTTTAATTTTGAGCACAATACTTTACTTGTGATCATGTTGGCTCTTGTTTTCTCTACATACTTGCTTTGGGCTTATATCCTTTTTCTGAAGTTTCTTCTGATTTATCAAAGAAAAGTCTTCATCATCCCACATAACATACATTTTACTTCCTTTAAAATACCGTATACTTTGGGTTTATCAAAATTTTCACAAAACTCTTTTCATTTTGAAAACTATTTTTTCGGTCAAAATTTGTAGCATTGATACTTACAACATTTCCTTCTACGAAAGTAGATTTATTCCCATCATAAAAAATATATAAAAGCTACTTCCTTTTATTTTATCAATTTTTTATATTTTTTTTTCAGAACATTTTTTTTCTCATCTTTTCTATGGAGTCGATGTTTTTAATTTTCTTTCTCCATTCTTGTCTATCCTAGACATCATTTACATCAAGGTTCTAAGCTTTGAAATCCTTTCTTAAACAATTCATCCATCTGATTTTCGGCCTTCCTTTTTTCCTCTTCCCTTTTATTTCCATATTCATCACTTTTTTTCCTATATGATCATTATCTTTTCTCATTATGTGGCCATACCATCTGAGTCTACTTTCTCTGATACTTTTACCACTTTTATTACCTTTCTGATTGTATTGTTTTCATTAAATGACAAATTGACACATTTTCATGAAAAACTGAGGTCATCAATCAATTCAGCATGTTTGAAAATGGTAGGTATGACTTTTTGGCTGACAGAAGAGGTTCTAAAACTTTTTAAAGGAAGGGGGCGGATTCTGCCCCCCCCCTTGCGAAAAACAAGCATCAAAAAAGCCTGCCTTAAATACGGTTAACGTCCTCATTTCACTAACATTTAGTTTGTTTTCTTGTGTCTTTTTCACTGACCATGTCTCGGCTGAATACATCATTGCTGGTGTTACTACTTTTCTGTATACTTTGCTTTTTCCTGCAATTGCAATTCTTTTATCTGAAATGATCGATGATATTTTTTTCCACTTTAGCCAGCCTGTGTTAATACGTTCTTTCATTTGATACACTCGCCATTTTTTGAATTTTCCCACTTCTTTTGTCTATTCCTTGTAATCTGGTTTTTTCTTTACCATTATCATTTAATCTCGCGTAAACCGCCTTGTCTCTGTTTATCTTCAAACCTGTTTTCCATCCTTTCCCTCAGCTCTTCAAACTTTTCTTCTATTTTCATTTGATTTTCGTCACATATCACTATATCATGTGCAAAAAGCATACACCATGGTGTACCATAAGCTGACCATTGATGGAGCCAAACTTTTGCGTGAAAATTTATTGTACTACCCACACGGCTTGGTACATATGCATTCACCTTTTCGTACGTGTCTTGTATGATTTCAACATACTTTTCTGTTACTCCTTTTTGCGTCAAACATCTCCCTCAGATCTAGGGATTCGATCATATGCTTTCTCTAAATCGATGAAGATTATGTCGAATTTTTCTTCTTTTTCTCAATGTTTTTCTATCATTTGCCTTAGGGCAAAATAGCATCAACTGTTTCTTTTCCTGATTCAAAACCAAACTGTCCATCTTCAATTTTTATAACATTTCTCAACCTTGCTTCAATTATTTTTTCCCAAATCTTCATTGTGTGACTCATCAATTCAATACCCTACACATCTTCTTCACCTTTATATATAAGAATAATTGAGCTTTTTCTCCATTTTTCTCGAATTTTACCTTGGCGAAATATTTTGATGAATAATTCAGTTAAAATATTTACACCTTCTTGCCCAATGCTCTTCCATACTTCAACTAAGAATCTTATCGGGTCTTGTACTTTTCCCATTTTTCATCCTTTGCAAACCTCGTTCAACTTCTTCTCTTGTTATGTTTTCAACATCTTCCTGAAATGGGATCCCTTCTTCAACATCCACTCTTTGAATTTCTGTATTGAATAAAGTTAAAAAGTAATTTTTCCATCGCTTTTTAATTTCTCTTTCCTTAACAAGTTGAGGAAATCTTGATTTTCATCTTTCATTTGTTTTATTCGCATAAAATCTTTTGATTCTGTTTCTCGTAATCTCGCTAAATACTTTTTCTCTCCTTCAGTTGTTTGTAATTTTTCATAAATCGCATTCAACTCTTTTGTTGAAAATCATAACCACAGGCTTGTGATGGGTAGTACAGCTTTAGCCGTTTATTACTTTACAGTTGATAACCCCTGTCAAGTGAGTTCTATACAATATCAAATCAATTTGGCTTTTTCTTTCTTAAAATAGGTATTTGATACAGCTAAATCCAAACCAAGTGCAAACTCAATGATTTTTTCACCTCCTTCATTTATACTTTTCATAACCCACCCTCCATGAATTCTATCTATTCCAGTTCTGCAATCTCCTATATGTCCATTTAAATCTCCGCCTAAAACTTTTAAATGACGACATTATAGAGGAAAGCCAATCTCCTTGGCGAGCACATGTAATTGTCACTAAGTCGGATAATCACAAAAAGAGAATGGTGGTTGACTACAGTAAAACAATAAACCGTTTTACAAAACTCGATGCTTATCCGTTACCTAGAATAGACACCATGATCAACGAACTTGCAAAATATCGCTTCTTCAGTACTTTGGATCTTAAAGCAGCATACCATCAAATTAAAATACGAAAAGAGGATAGACCTTTTACAGCTTTTCAATCTGGATCCAGGTTATTTCATTTAAAACGCATGCCGTTTGGTTTGACGAATGCCGTACCAGCTTTCCAACGAATAATGGATCTAATGGTGAGTGAAAATAAACTCAAAGGTACCTATGTCTTCATTGATAATGTTACAATTGCTGGTATGACGCTTGAAGAGCATGATGAAAACTTAAAAGACTTCTTGCCAGTTGCAAAGAGTTTGGACATTACTTTCAACGAAACAAAGTCTCAAATCTCTAAGGATCAAATCACTTTATTAGGTTATTGCATCAAGAATAAAAGTATTCAACCTGACCCAGCACGTGTTCAGCCTTTACTTGATTTACCTATCCCAACGACGGAGAAAGGACTGAAAAGGGTGATTGGACTCTTTGCTTATTACGCCAGATGGATACCATCATACTCTGATCACGCCTACCCGCTTATATATTCTTGTGTTCCGTTGAAAGATGAAGCTATTCGATCTTTTGAAAAACTGAAAGTGCTTCTAGCACAGGCAACTTTAGCTGATATTGACGAAGCTGCACCTTTCACAGTAGAAACAGACGCAAGTGAGTTTGCAGTTTCTGCCACTTTGAACCAAAATAAAAAGCCAGTAGCCTTCTATGCAAGAACGTTTTCAAAGATAGAGACAAAATATGCTTCTGTAGAGAAAGAAGCTTGCGCTATCATTGAAGCTTTAAGATGGCGTCATTTTTTGATGGGCAAAAAGTTCCATATTATTACAGATTAAAAGTCAGTTTCCTTCATGTTCGATAGTAAGCAGGTCGGCAAGATCAAAAACGAAAAGATATTCAGATGGCGTTTGGAACTTAGCTCCTATGACTTTGATATTGTATACCGACGAGGCGCTGAAAATGGTCCTGCAGACACTTTTTCAAGAGTTTTTTGCAGGCATTCAGCCAATAAATTAAAAGCTTTGCACTCTGATCTCTGCTACCCCGGAGTAACCCGGCTTTATCATTTCGTTTGTTGTAAGAACCTTGCATTCTCTTTAGAAGATGTCAAAAACGTGGTAAGAAGATGTAATATCTGTGCTGAAGTTAAACCAAAATTCTACAACCCTGTGAAGCAAACCTTGATAAAAGCTACAAAGCCCTGAGAAAGATTAAGTATCGACTTTAAAGGACCTGTTCCTAGTGATACCAAAAATTGCGACTTTCTAACCATTATTGATGAAATCTCTCGTTTTCCTTTCGCCTTCCCATGTCAGGATACTAGCTCTGTTACAGCTAAAAATTGCTTGATAGAATTATTTTCTATTTTTGGTAAACCCGATTATATTCACAGTGATAGAGGTACTGCCTTTATGTCTTGGGATTTTAAAACTTTTTATTGAACTTAGGAATTTCTAGCAGCAACAGCACTCGTTACAATCCAACTGGAAATGGGCAATGTGAACGTTACAACGGAATAATATGGAAAGCAATAGAACTGGCACTGTATTCCAAAGGAAGACGAATTGGTCAATGGGAAAATGTTTTGAGGGAAGCATTGGATGCTATTCGTTCTCTTTTGTGTACCACAACTGGTTCAACTCCACATGAACGTTTGTTTAAACACTCCCGCAATAGTTACACTGGCAACTCATTACCTTCATGGCTGCTGTCTCCAGGCAATGTGTTTTTGAAGAAACATCCGAGAACTTCTAAATATGAGCCTCTAGTGGAAAAAGTTGAATTGGTTGATACAACTCCAACTTATGCTCATGTAAAATTTTCAGATGGAAGAATAACTTCAGTACCCTTGAAAGACTTGGCTCCTTGCAATCAAGAAGAAGATGCGCATATGGTGACTGAGGGTGAATCTCAATCCGACGAAGCTTCTGTAATTCCTAGTGTAGAGACGGACAACATCAGAAGGTACCCTGAAAGAATAAGAAAGCCCCCCTAGCGATTGGGTATTGATGAAACTTAATGGAGGGGTGAATGTAATGTGTTACCTCAAGCTCTTCTGCTTAGTACATTTCACTCGTATATTCTTACCTCCACCTTCTTCATATTCAATTACGTTTGTACTAATTGTTATGTTGTGCTATATATATATTCAATGATATCGTTTCGTTAGTTTAATTCTTACTTGAATAAAGCTTGTTAAGTCTCACAACCTGTATGTAAGTTGTTTATCTTTAATCTTTCTCATTTATCTCATGCCTGCCTGTGTTTAATTCCACCTTATTTGTGCTTGCGTATGTTGGGTTCTTCCTATTTGAGTGCCTGCCTGTGTTTAAGTGGTCCCTGTTTCTTCTTGCTTATTGTTTAAGTCCTATCTGTGTTTAAGTGCCACTTGTTTGTGCCTGACCGTGTTTGGGTGCTCCCTGTTGATTGAGTGCTCGTCGTTTGTTCCTGCCTTTGTTTGAGTGCTCCTTGTTTTTGCCTTTATGTGCTTCCTGTGTTTGAGTGCCCTCTGTGGGTGCTTGCCTGTGTTAAAGTGTTCCCTTTTTGTGCTGAATCTGTTTAAGTGCTCCCTGTTTGAGCTTGCATGTTTTAAAGTGCTCCCTTTTTGTGCCTGTCTCTGTTTAAGTGCTCCCTGTTTGTGCCTGCCTGTGTTTAAGTCAACCCTATTTGTGCCTGCGTGTGTTGGGTTCTCCCTGTTTGTGTGCCTGCCTGTGTTTAAGTGCTCCTTGTTTCTGCTTGACTATTGTTTAAGGCCTACCTGTGTTTACGTCCTCCCTGTTTGTGCCTACATGTGTTTGAGTGCTCCCTTTTTGAGCCTGCCTGTGTTTGAGTGCTCGTTGTTTGTGACTGCCTGTGTTATAGTGCCCCATGTTTGTGCCTGCTTCTGTTTGTGTGCCTTCTGTTGTTTGAGTGCTCCCTGTTTGTGTCTGTCCGTGCTTGAGTGCCCTATATTTGTGCCTGCCTGTGTTTGAGTGCCTTTTGTTTGTGCCTGCCTGTGTTTGTGTCCTCCTTGTTTGTGCGTTCCTGTGTTTGTGTGGCCCCTGTAGGTGTTTACCTGTTTTAAAGTGCTCCCTTTTTCTGCCTGAATCTGTTAAAGTGCTACCTGTTTTTGCTTGCATGTGTTTAAGTTTTCCCTGTTTGTGCCTGCCTGTGTTTAAATCCTCCTTGTTTGTGCCTGCCTGTGTTTGAGTGCTCCCTGTTTGTGCCTGCCTGTGTTTGAGTGCTCCCTGTTTGAAGCTGCCTGTGTTTGAGTGCTCCTTATATGTGTTTGCCTGTGTTATAGTGTCCCATGTTTGAGTCCCTCTTGTTTTTGCCTACTTGTGCCTTCCTGTGTTTGAATGCCTCTTGTTGGTGCTTGCCTGTGTTAAAGTACTTTCTTTTTGAGCCTGAATCTGTTTAAGTGCTCCCGGTTTGTGCCTGCCTGTGTTTAAGTCCACCCTGTTTGTACCTGAGTGTGTTGGGTTTTCCCTGTTTGAGCCTTTGTTTGAACCTGCCTGCGTTTGTGTGCTCCGTGTTTGTGTCTGCCTGTGTTATAGTGCCCCATGTTTGAGTGCCTTCTGTTTATGGCTGATTGTGTTTGAATGCCCCCTGTTGGTGTTTGCCTGTGTTAAAGTGCTCCCTTTTTGTGCCTGTCTCTGTTTAAGTGCGCCCTGTTTGTGCCTGAATGTGTTTAAGTCAACCCTATTTGTGCCTACGTGTGTTGGGTTCCCCTTTTTGAGTGCCTGCCTGTGTTTAAGTGCTCCTTGTTTCTGCTTGACTATTGTTTAAGTCCTACCTGTGTTTAAGTGCTTCTTGTTTGTGCCTGCCTGTGTTTGGGGGCTCCCTGTTGATAGAGTGCTCGTTGTTGTTCCTGCGTGTGTTTGAGTGCTCCCTATTTTGCCTGTGTGTGTTTGAGTGCCCTCTGTTGGTAGTTGCCTTTGTTTAAGTGTTCCCTTTTTGTTCCTAAATCTGTTTAAGTGCTTGTATGTGGTTAAGTCCACCCTGTTTGTGCCTGCCAATGTCGGGTGCCCGCTGTGTTTGAGTGCTCTCTTTTTGAGCCTGTTTGTGTTTGAGTGCTCCTTGTTTGTGTCTGCCTGTGTTATAGTGCCCCATGTTTGAGTGCCTCCTGTTTATGCCTGCTTGTGTTTAAATGCCCCCTGTTGGTGTTTACCTGTGTTAAAGTGCTCCCTTTTTGTGCCTGTCTCTGTTTAAGTGCTCCCTGTTTGTGCCTGCCTGTGTTTAAGTCAGCCCTGTTTGTGCCTGCCTGTGTTGGGTTCTCCCTGTTTGAGTGCCTGCCTGTGTTTAAGTGCTCCTTGTTTCTGCTTGACTATTGTTTAAGTCCTACCTGTGTTTAAGTGCTCCTTGTTTGTGCCTGCCTGTGTTTAAGTGCTCCCTGTTGATAGAGTGCTCGTTGTTTGTCCCTGCCTGTGTTTGGGTGCTCCCTATTTTGTCTGTGTTTGAGTGCTCCCTATTTTGCCTGTGTGTGTTTGAGTGCCCTCTGTTGGTACTTGCCTGTGTTTAAGTGTTCCCTTTTTGTGCTTAAATCTGTTTAAGTGCTTGCATGTGGTTAAGTCCACCCTGTTTCTGCCTGCCTGTGTCGAGTGCTCCCTGTGTTGGAATGCCTGCCTGTGTTTAAGTGCTCCCTTTTCTCCTTGCCCTCATTGTTTGTGTTTGGATGCTGCCTGTTGATTTAGTGCTAGTTATTTGTTAATGCCTGTGTTTGAGTGCTCTCTGTTTTTAACTGCCTGCGTATGAGTGTTACCTGTTTGCGCCTGCCTATGTCTAAGTGCTCGTTGTTTGTGCCTGCCTGTGTTTAATTCCACCTTGTTTGTGCTTGCGTATGTTGGGTTATCCCTATTTGATTGCCTGGCTGTGTTTAAGTGTTTACTGTTTCTTCTTGCTTATTGTTTAGAGTGCTCGTCGTTTGTTCCTGCCTTTGTTTGAGTGCTCCCTGTTTTTGCCTGTATGTACTTCCTGTGTTTGAGTGCCCTCTATTGGTGCTAGCCTGTGTTAAAGTGCTCCCTTTTTGTGCTGAATCTGTTTAAGTGCTCCCTATTTGAGCTTGCATGTGTTTGTTTGTGCCAGCCTGTGTTTAAGTCCTCCCTGTTTGTGCCTGCCTGTGTTTGAGTGCTCAATTTTTGAGCTTGCCTGTGTTTGAGTGCTCCTTGTTTGTCTGCCCGTGTTATAGTGCCTCCTGTTTATGTCTGCTTGTGTTTGCCTGTGTTAAAGTGCGCCCTTTTTGTGCCTGTCTCTGTTTAAATGCTCCCTTTTTGTGCCCGTCTCTGTTTAAGTGCTCGCTGTTTGTGCCTGCCTGTGTTTCACTCAACCCTATTTGTGCCTGCGTGTGTTGGGTTCTCCCTGTTTGAGTGCTTGCCTATGTTTAAGTGCTCCTTGTTTCTGCTTGACAATTGTTTAAGTCCTACCTGTGTTTAAGTGCTCCTTGTTTGTGCCTGCCTGTGTTTGGTTGCTCCCTGTTGATAGAGTGCTCGTTGTTTGTTCCTGCCTGTGTTTGAGTGCTCCCTATTTTGCCTATGTGTTGAGTACCCTCTATTGGTACTTGCCTGTGTTTAAGTGTTCCCTTTTTGTGCCAAAATGTGTTTAAGTGCTTGCATGTGGTTAGTCCACCCTGTTTGTGCCTGCCTGTGTTTAAGTGCTCCCTTCTCTCATTGCCCTCGTTGTTTGTGTCTGACTGTGTTTGGATGCTCCCTGTTGATTTAGTGCACGTTGTTTGTTAATGCCGGTGGTTGAGTGCTCTCTATTTGTAACTGCCTGCGTTTGAGTGTTACCTGTTTGCGCCTGCCTGTGTCTAAGTGCTCGCTGTTTGTGCCTGCCTGTGTTTAATTCCACCTTGTTTGTGCTTGCGTATGTTGGGTTCTCCCTATTTGAGAGCCTGTCTGTGTTTAAGTGCTCCCTGTTTCTGCTTGCTTATTATTTAAGTCCTACCTGTGTTTAAGTGCACCTTGTTTGTGCCTGACCGTGTTTGGGTGCTCCCTGTTGATTGAGTGCTCGTCGTTTGTTCCTGCCTTTGTTTGAGTGCTCCCTGTTTTTGCCTGTATGTGCTTCCTGTTTGTGCTTCCTGTGTTTGAGTGCCCTTTGTTGGTGCTTCCTGTGTTAAATTGTTCCCTTTTTGTGCCTGAATCTGTTTAAGTGCTCCCTGTTTGAGCTTGTATGTGTTCCCTGTTTGTGCCAGCCTGTGTTTAAGTCCTCCCTGTGTTTGAGTGCTCTCTTTTTGTGCCTGTCTGTTTAAGTACTCCCTGTTTGTGCCTGCCTGTGTTTAAGTCAACCCTGTTTGTGCCTGCGTGTGTTGGGTTCTCCCTGTTTGAGTGGTGAGTATCTTGGGTTCTCCCTGTTTGAGTGCCTGCCTGTGTTTAAGTGCCCCTTGTTTCTGCTTGACTATTGTATAAGTTCTACCTGTGTTTAAGTGCTCCTTGTTTGTGCCTGCCTGTGTTTGAGTGCTCGTTGTTTGTTCCTGCCTGTGTTTGAGTGCTCCCTATTTTGCCTGTGTGTGTTTGAGTGCCCTCTATTGGTATTTGCCTGTGTTTAAGTGTTCCCTTTTTGTGCTTAAATCTGTTTAAGTGCTTGCATAGGGTTAAGTCCACCCTGTTGTGCCTGCCTGTGTCGGGTGCTCCCTGTGTTTGTGTGCCTGCCTGTGTTTAAGTGCTCCCTTTTCTCCTTGCCGTCTTTGTTTGTGTCTGACTGTGATTGGATGCTGCCTGTTGATTTAGTGCTCGTTATTTGTTAATGCCTGTGTTTGAGTGCTCTCTGTTTGTAACTGCCTGCGTTTGAGTGTTACCTGTTTGCGCCTGCCTATGTCTAAGTGCTCGCTGTTTGTGCCTGCCTGTGTTTAATTCCACCTTGTTTGGGCTTGCGTATGGTAGGTTCTCCCTATTTGATTGCCTGCCTGTGTTTATGTGGTCCCTGTTTCTTCTTGCTTATTGTTTAAGTCCTACCTGTGTTTAAGTGCCACTTGTTTGTGCCTGACCGTGTTTGGGTGCTCCCTGTTGATTGAGTGCTCGTCGTTTGTTCCTGCCTTTGTTTGAGTGCTCACAGTTTTTGCCTGTATGTGCTTCCAGTTTGTGCCTTCCTGTGTTTAAGTGCCCTTTATTGTTGCTTCCTGTGTTAAAGTGCTTCCCTTTTTGTGCCTGAATCTGTTTAAGTGCTCCCTGTTTGAGCTTGTATGTGTTCCCTGTTTGTGCCAGCCTGTGTTTAAGTGCTCACTTTTTGAGCCTGCCTGTGTTATAGTGCCCCATGTTTGAGTGCCTCCTGTTTATGCCTGCTTGTGTTTGAATGCCCCCTGTTGGTGTTTGCCTGTGTTAAAGTGATATCTTTTTGTGCCTGTCTCTGTTTAAGTGCTCCCTGTTTGTGCCTGCCTGTGTTTAAGTCAACCCTGTTTGTGCCTGCGTGTGTTGGGTTCTCCCTGTTTGAGTGCCTACATGTGTTTAAGTGCTCCTTGTTTGTGCCTGGCTGTATTTGGGTGCTACCTGTTGATAGAGTGCTCGTTGTTTGTTCCTGCCTGTGTTTGAGTGCTCCCTATTTTGCCTGTGTGTGTTTGAGTGCCCTCTGTTGGTACTTGCCTCTGTTCCCTTTTTGTGCCTAAATCTGTTTAAGTTCTTGTATGTGGTTAAGTCCACCCTTTTTGTGGCTGCCTGTGTCGGGTGCCTGCATGTGTTTAAGTGCTCCATTTTCTCCTTGCCCTCGTTGTTTGTGTCTGACTGTGTTTGGATGCTCCATGTTGATTTAGTGCTCTTTGTTTGTTAATGCCTGTGTTTGAGTGCTGTCTGTTTGTAACTGCCTACGTTTGAGTGTTACCTGTTTGCGCCTACCTGTATCTAAGTGCTCGCTGTTTGTGCCTGTGTTTAATTCCACATTGTTTGTGCTTGCATATGTTGGGTTCTCCCTGTTTCTGCTTGCTTATTGTTTAAGTCCTACCTGTGTTTAAGTGCCCCTTGTTTGTGCCTGACCGTGTTTGGATGCTCCCTGTTGATTGAGTGCTCGTCATTTGTTCCTGCCTGTGTTTGAGCGCTCTATGTTTTTGCCTGTATGTGCTTCCTGTGTTTGAGTGCCCTCTGTTGGTGCTTGCCTGTGTTTAAAGTGCTCCCTTTTTGTGCCTGAATTTTGTGCTTGCATGTGTGTAAGTTTTCCCTGTTTGTGCCTGCCTGTGTTTAAGTCGTCCCTGTGTTTGAGTGCTCCTTGTTTGTGTCTGCTTGTTGTTTGAGTGCTCCCTGTGTTATAGAACCCCATATTTGTGCCTGCCTGTTGTTTAAGTGCTCTATATTTGTGTCTGCCTGTGTTTGAGTCCTCCTTGTTTGTGCGTTTCTGTGTTTGAGTGCCTGCCTGTGTTTAAGTGCTCCCTGTTTCTGCTTGCATATTGTTTAAGCCCTACCTGGGTTTAATTGTTTCTTGTTTGTGCCTGACCGTGTTTGGATGCTCCCTGTTGATTGAGTGCTCATCGTTTGTTCCTGCCTGTTTGAGTGCTCCCTGTTTTTGTCTGTATATGCTTGAGTGCTTCCTGTGTTTGAGTGCCTTCAGCTTGTGCTTGCCAGGGTTAAAGTGCTCCCTTTTTGTGCCTGAATCTGTTTAAGTGCTCCCTGTTGGTGCCTGAATGTTGTTTAAGTGCTCCCTGTTTATGCCTGCCGGTGTTTGAGTGCCCCCTGTTGGTGCTTGTTTGTGTTAAAGTGCAACCTTTTGTGACTAAATCTGTTTAATTGCTCCATTTGTCCCTGAATGTGTTTAGGTGTCCCCTGTTTGTGCCTGCATGTTTATTCAAAGATTATTCGTACTGAAAAAATGATGGGTACTTCCCTTAAATTGTTACCACTGTAAACATTATTGGTACACCTAATAATTATTAATATCCCACAGAAGGATCATTAGTAGATATAAAGATCAATTTTACACACAAAGATATGATAATTTACATAAATGAATTAGCAAATTAGATTATCATCCAAATTAGTGAACAATATAAAATAAAATATAAGAATAATTTATGGTTAACTATATAAAATCTTAATCAAAAGTAGATAATGTGTTTATTTAAATTAAAAATAAATTTGTACAAATCTAATGAAATCTTTACTTAATAATTAAAATTTTAAAGTAATACAATTAAGAAAAAAAATTTTAACTAAATAACTTAGTTTAAAGAAAATAGACTATTATTAACACCTTACATATTTAAAAATTATCTAGTGATTAAAGAAAGAAAGAAAGAAAGAAGAACTTTATTGATAAAGTGAAATAATAAATCATTCCAACATTTATCTTCGGAAGACCAGAAGGTTGTCACCGCTTGATTGATCTTTCCAACTATTCCAAAAAAAAGTGTTTTAAAGAATGTTTCTTGCAAAGATAAATATGATATACAATTTGTAGAGAATTAAGGGGAAAAAAAAAGAAAAAGAAATATATCAGAGGTCTGGCAAGACCTCCGGGGAGACAACACGCAAAACTTGCCAGCCTTATTATATATTTAAATGTGTAAATCGTAAAATGCTTAAAAAATATACTTAAAATAAAAATTTTCAAAAAATATTTTACATACATATTGAAAGCCACATTTCAAAAATTCTACCTAAAAGTTAAAAAAATTTAACTTTGAAATTGCAGTTTTATTTCATAAAAACTATATGATTGGTTGAAATGTTTATGTAATATATAATAATAATAATACTACTACCAATACTACTTTTTGAAAATTTTTACTTGTTTGATTTGAAGAAAGAATTCAACTGTTTTTCAATATTTCTTTTTCATGATATATATATCATTAGAAAGCTTATCGTTTGCTACATACTCTAGAATAATTTATTTTTGCAAAAGTTTTAACAAATTTTAATAAATGGACTTTACTTCGAAAAATTTTGTCTAAATTTTTGAAAAAATTACGGACCACCTTTTTGTTTACGCATAATGTGAAGATTTTTAAAAAAATTGAATGAAAATGATATCATTGGAAAGGTATACTCTTTGTGGTTAACATAGGCTAGGTTATACAAATAAATATATTTTCATTTTTCCAAAATCTGCTTTTATGTGAGTTCAGTCAAGTTTTATCTAGTTTCAAAAAATACCAATAATAATTAACGTTCTTAATTTATATAATATTTTTTCAATATTTTATATTCACAAAGGTAAAATATGATTTTTTACATTTTAAAATTTCATAGTTGAAGAAAACTGTCGAAAATTAATATATATTTTTTACTTTTTATGGGTCAGTAGTACAGGTCAGTATAATGTTTTTCTAATAAATTTAAAATTATTTTTAAAGTGAAAAATGTTGATCGAATGTACAAGATTTGAAGCTATACTCTTTGTGGGTAAAATAGGCTAGGTTTTACAAATAAATATATTTTTATTTTTCCAAAATCCGCTTTTATGTGAGGTCAGTCAACTTTTATCTAGTTTCAAAAAATACCAATAATTAACGTGATGAGTTTATATATTATTTCTTCAAAATTTTATATTCACAAAGGCAGAATATGGTTTTTAACATTTTAAAATGTCATAGTTAAATAAAACTGTCGAAAATTAATATTTATTTTTTACTTTTTATGGGTCAGTAGTATAGGTCAGTATAATATTTTTCTAATAAATTTTAAATTATTTTTCAAGTGAAAAATGTCGATTAAATGTACGAGTTTTGTTTGATAATCGTAGTCTACTTTTATTTAGTTTAGATACAACCTTTCTAATTTTTAACGAAGGGCATTCGTTATATTTATACCGACAGTGTGCGAGGAATAAATCACATTATTGATTGATTTTAGAGCATAATTATGCGAAGAAAGATGAACACATGTTGCATTACGCGTTTGTGAGCGCAGTGAATTCTTATCTCGCATACGCTTCACCACATCTTTAGCACGCGTGTGTGGTTTATTAATGTCGATTGAATGTACGAATTTTGTTTGATAATCGTAGTCTACTTTTATTTAGTTTAGATACAACCTTTCTAATTTTTAACGAAGGGCATTCGTTATATTTATACCGACAGTGTGCGAATAATAAATCACATTATTGATTGATTTTAGAGCATAACTATGCGAAGAAAGATGAACACATGTTGCATTACGCGTTTGTGAGCGCAGTGAATTCTTATCTCGCATACGCTTCACCACATCTTTAGCACGCGTGTGTGGTTTATTTTATCGGGCTAGTGTACGCTTAGTTTATTTGTAGTGTTCCTAGCTTAAATCTTAGTCAAATATTAAAACGCTTATAACTTTCACATTTCTCAACAAAATGCATCATGCGATATACCAAATTAAAGCATTTTTTATGGGCTTTCAGAATACATTACTTATATCATAAGTACTTAAGAAATACCATTTTACTGTTTTTATTTTCCATGGGCTTCATACCATTAATTAGCAGATAAGGGATGCATTTTAAACTAAAGCTCCTTTCATTAGGACAAATTTTTACCTATATTATGTGACAATTTCCAGCACAATTATAAAGCGACTCTACTCTCAGAATCTAAATTTATTTGTAGATTTTTATAAAATAGTATTAGTTTTTCCATTTTTTTTATAAATTAACCTTCGTTTTTTTTATTGGTCAGTATAATGTTTTTCTAATAAATTTAAAAGCATTTTTTATGGGCTTTCAGAATACATTACTTATATCACAAGTACTTAAGAAATACCTTTTACTGTTTTTATTTTCCATGGGCTTCATACCATTAATTAGCAGATAAGGGATGCATTTTAAACTAAAGCTCCTTTCATTAGGACAAATTTTTACCTATATTATGTGACAATTTCCAGCACAATTATAAAGCGACTCTACTCTCAGAATCTAAATTTATTTGTAGATTTTTATAAAATAGTATTAGTTTTTCCATTTTTTTTATAAATTAACCTTCGTTTTTTTTATTGGTCAGTATAATGTTTTTCTAATAAATTTAAAATTATTTTTGAAGTTAAAAATGTAGATCGAATGTACAAGTTTTGTTGGATAATCGTAGTCCACTATTTATTTTTAGATTTTTATAAAATCATTTTAGTTTTTGGTTTTTTATAAATTAACATTAGTTTTTTACTTCTTTTGAATAATCATCCAAAATTTAAGTGCGGGTTTGATTTACACTTTGATTCGAAAAAAATATGTTTTGGATAAATATTTTTTTATTATTGTTTACTGCATATAAATTTCTAAAGAGAAGATAAATAGATCAAAATATGTGTTTTAATCAATTTTTCTCAATAAGTATTGAAGCTATGAGGTAGCAAAATATGAACAGAAAGTTTGATATTTTTTGATTTTTTAAAGAATATTTTTCGATTCTTTGATCACAGAATTTTATTTTGATTATTTGACAAATATAATATTTAAAATCGTCCAAATTGCAAAGTATAGGTATTTTAAACAAAGCAGTAATATATTTGAAGAAATAATTTTCAGTATAAAGAGTTTAGAAAACTCTTCTCTAATATGTAATGATATATTCTCATAACCTGTACGGTTGAACGCGGGTAGACAACTTGCGTTTTATCTCCAACCCGTATATTACGATGATTCTTCTCCAACCTGTATTCTACGATGATTCATCTCCAAACTATATACTACAATGATTCATCTCTAACCTGTATACTACGATGATTCATCTCTAACCTGTATACTACGATGATTCATCTTCAACCTGTATACTACGATGGTTTCTATTCCATGTACAAATAACTAGGGAGACAATGTTCAACTTTCTGTTCACATTCTGCTAGATGTAAGATTTGATATACCTCATTCGGGGAGACGATGCTACATAAGTTATTACCTATATACATTATACCTGTATACTACGATGGTTCATCTCCAACCTGTATACCGCGATAATTCATATCAAAGAATCGAAAAATATTTTTTAAAAAATAAAAAAATATCAAACTTTCTGTTCATATTTTGCTACCTCATACGATGTTACAAAAGTTATTACCTATACTTTGCAATTTGCACGATTTTAAATATTATATTTGTCAAATAATCAAAATAAAATTCTGTAATCAAAGAATCGAAAAATATTCTTTAAAAAATCAAAAAATATCAAACTTTCTGTTCATATTTTGCTACCTCATACGATGTTACAAAAGTTATTACCTATACTTTGCAATTTGCACGATTTTAAATATTATATTTGTCGAATAATCAAAGAATCGAAAAATGTTCAAATCAAAAAATATTTATTCTTTTTAAATATATCGTTGGCTCCCCTTACTTTTAAAATTGAAAGATAAACCTAGTCTTTAATAATTAATTTTTATCAAATTATGCACATACGTAACTAAAAGTAAGGGGAGCCAACGATATATTTAAAAAGAATAAATATTTTTTGATTTGAACATTTTTCGATTCTTTGATTATTCGACAAATATAATATTTAAAATCGTGCAAATTGCAAAGTATAGGTAATAACTTTTGTAACATCGTATGAGGTAGCAAAATATGAACAGAAAGTTTGATATTTTTTGATTTTTTAAAGAATATTTTTCGATTCTTTGATTACAGAATTTTATTTTGATTATTTGACAAATATAATATTTAAAATCGTGCAAATTGCAAAGTATAGGTAATAACTTTTGTAACATCGTATGAGGTAGCAAAATATGAACAGAAAGTTTGATATTTTTTTATTTTTTAAAAAATATTTTTCGATTCTTTGATATGAATTATCGCGGTATACAGGTTGGAGATGAACCATCGTAGTATACAGGTATAATGTATATAGGTAATAACTTATGTAGCATCGTCTCCCCGAATGAGGTATATCAAATCTTACATCTAGCAGAATGTGAACAGAAAGTTGAACATTGTCTCCCTAGTTATTTGTACATGGAATAGAAACCATCGTAGTATACAGGTTGAAGATGAATCATCGTAGTATACAGGTTAGAGATGAATCATCGTAGTATACAGGTTAGAGATGAATCATTGTAGTATATAGTTTGGAGATGAATCATCGTAGAATACAGGTTGGAGAAGAATCATCGTAATATATATTTATATATATATATATATATATATATAATGCATGTAGAAGTAAAATATATGTATTAAAAGATATTATAAGTAAGTTATGCGGTATCAAGATTGCATGAAAAACAATCAATAATAGCACAATCCTGATTGTATTGAGAAACAAATGTATTGATAAGATGCTTTTTAAGTTTTTCAGTTTGTGTGATGTTAGCAAAGTTATAAAGTAGTTCATTCCAAAGTTTAGTTAATCTACTTTCAGGTGAATGCTTACAAATTGCTTTTCTACTTTTTAAATGCATTTTATTAGCACTACGAGTGTAGTAATTATGGACACTGGAATTAGATTTAATCCAAGTATCAAACAAACAAGGAAACCAAAAACTTAGGATTCTTTGTAGAAACAAGCATGCTTTATATTTATAAAGATCTGGCAATTTAAGCAAATTATTTTCGTAAAAAAGATTGCTAGTATGAGAGTATTTTTTTTATTAAACACAAGCCTTAATGCTGTTTTCTGTAAAGATAAAATCTTATTGCAATTGACATAGCCCCAATTTTCCAAACTGTATGTAAGATGAGGTATGAATATTGTTTTATATAAAAATAACTTTATGTGGATTGGAAATCTGTTCCTTAGTTGCCTGAATAATCCTATTATGAATGATAGCTTTTCTTCAACTCTTTCAATATGCTTTTTCCAATTTAACTTTTCATCAAGTATGAGTCCAAGTAAATTAAAACTCGATACACATTCAATGCTTTGCGGTAAATTTACAATTGAATTATTAGATGAAAAAAACATAATTTTAGATTTATTTAAATTAGCAAAGAGCGAGTTTTGAGATAACCAAGATGTAATTTTATGAAAAAAACTTGAGGACATACAAGAGGGTATGGGGTCCAGAATTGTTATATCGTCAGCATAGATATAATATTTAAAATGAGTACAAGCATTGGGGAGATCATTTAAGTAAAGGGAAAAGAGGAGAGGCGATAAAATCGAGCCTTGTGGAACTCCTGCCCTAATCAAAGAAAGATTTGATAAAGTGTCATTTATGGCAACGCACTGTTGTCTCCTATTCAAATAAGAGCGCATTAAATTAAGAGAAGAGTTGTCCATTCCATACTTATCTAGTTTTAGTAATAATTTATTATGACTAATAGTGTCAAAAGCACTTGATAGATCAAGGAGAAAGACTAAAGGATGTATGTCTTTATTTTTACATTTATATATGTCATTTATAAGAGTAGAGTGTAACATTTGTGTAGAATATCCCTTTCTATAACCAAATTGATTATGGAAGATTATATTTTTTCTGATATATAAGAGTTCAGTTGCAAAAACAAAAGTTTTTCAAGAATCTTAGACAGAGTTGGTATAATAGAAACAGGTCTATAATTTTCTCTTAGTTGTTTATCTCCTTTTTTAAATATTGGTACTACTTTGGTTACTTTGAATATTTCTGGATAAACACTGTGTTCAATACACGAATTATATCCACTAAGAAGATACTTAACTATATATGGAAAAATAATTTTCAGGCGATTTGATGATATTCCAAAATAGTCAGTTGAGGATGTAAGCTTTATAGATTTAAATGCAAGAATAATATCATAAACATTAACTTTTTTGAATTTAAAAGAAGTTGAATGACAAGATAAAAAATTCAAGAAAGAAACGTCATTTGAATCATCAACAATGCTTTTTTCCAGAAAATTTTTATTTAGAATTTCTCCTATGCTGTAATCGTTAGTAATAATTTTATCATCACATTTCAAAGAAATTTTATTCATAGGCTTTTGTTTTATAACATTGTTTATTATCTTCCATGTATCCTTTGAAGAATTCTTTTCTTCAAAAAGTTTTTTATAATATGAATTTTTCAAATAATTGATTGAATCTTTTATTAATCTATTAAGATTGTTTAACCTTGCTTTGAAAATAAAGTAAACAAAACCATTACTACTTTTCATTTTTTTGTATAATTTATTCTTCCTATTTATTATTTTTAAAAGAAATGGAGTCATCCAAGGGCTATAAGAACTTTTTTTCTCACTTTTGCTCAATAAAGTTTTTGTGGCCATTTGTTGAGCCGTAACAATCAGTTTAGTCAAAGTATAAAAGTAAATATCTGGATTATCAACAAAGAGATGCCAGGATATTGTTTTTTCTAATGCTTAAAAAAAACTTATAAATCTTGTTGGATAAAATTTTTTCAAATTGTAACTCTTTTGCTTCGTAGTATAAGGAAAACTCAAAAGAATGGGAAAATGATCTGAAATCAAGACGTCAATAACAATTGCATTAAAATTTCTAATATTAGAAGATATGAAAAAATTGTCTATTAAAGTATTATGTTGCGGGCGAGTAGTAGAGTTAATAGAGGGTATAAAAGAAAATGATTTCAGTAAATTCAAGAATTGTCTTATTTCATTTGATTTGTCTGCTTTAAATAGATTCAAATTTATTTTATTTAGATTATCTTTTATAGAAATCAGAATATTAATTACAAGAACCCTGTTTTATTAAAAATATAAATTTAAAATAGTAACAAACAAACTAATTATCTTTCTTGAAAGAAAGAAAGAATTTATTGGAAAAAATGTACAATTTAGAATAAAAAATTACAGTAGTATTCAGTAGTTGAGCACACTCAGGACTAATTAAAGCTTGAGAAGGGTCTTTCTCAAGAATTTCTTTCTTTCTTTTTTCTAAAGAAATTTATTGAGAAGGGTAGGTATAAAATAAGTTGCAAAGGTAAAGCCTTGAGTTTTGAAAAGTGAAAATTTGATTTTTTAAAAATATTTAGTAAAATTTTTAATTTCTTTAAAATTAAAAAGCATATTTCATTCTCTTTTGTTTTTAACGATGCTCTTTATTTAAAATATGAATTAAAATATATATTACTAGAAATTGTAAGTTCTCTTGTATTTGATCATTATCACATAGCATACACTGTGTGAAAGACAGGTTTCGGTGATTTAAACCTCACCAATTCCACTTTTGGGTTCAAATTATAAGGTTTAAACTGGAATTTATTGGCTACGGATAATTGAAAGATTTTTTAACCCCCTTGAAATCCCGTTTTTCTTTTGTTCTCCCCTTGTAAGGGCTATTCACCCCTTTTAAATTCCCTATTTTTCACCGCCCCCTCTCTGACTGTGCCTGCCTGTGTTTAAGTGCTCCCTGTTTCTGTTTGCCTATTATTTATGTCCTACCTGTGCTTAAGTGCTCCTTGTTTATGCCTTCCTGTGTTTGGGTGTTCTCTGTTTGTGCCTTCCTGTGTTTGAGTGCCCTCTGTTGGTGCTTGCCTGTGTTAAAGTGCTCCCTTTTTGTGCCTGAATCTATTTAAGTGCCCCCTTTTTTTGCTTGCATATGTTTAAGTTTCCCTTGTTTGTGCCTCCCTGTGTTTAAGTTTTCCCTATGTGTGCTCCCTGTTTGAGCCTACCTATGTTTGAGTGCTACTTGTTTGTGTTTGCCTGTGTTATAGTGCCCCATGTTTGTGTGCCTCCTGTTTTTGCCTTCTGTGTTTGAATGCCCCCTGTTGGTGCTTACGTGTGTTAAAGTGGTCCCTTTTTGTGCCTGTCTCTGTTTAAGTGCTACCTGTTTGTGACTGCCTGTGTTTAATTCTACCTTGATTGTGCTTGCGTATGTTGGGTTCTCCCTGTTTGACCTTGCTTGTGTTTAAGTGCTCACTATTTCTCCTTGCTTATTGTTTAAACCTGTGTTTAAGTGCTCCTTATTTGAACCTAACCGCATTTGGGTGATCACAGTGTTCTCTGTTTGTGCCTGCCTGTGTTTAAGTCAACACTGTTTGTGCCTGCGTGTGTTGGGTTCTCCCTGTTTGAGTGTCTGCCTGTGTTTAAGTACTCCCTGTTTCTCCTTGCTCTCGTTGCTTGTGTTTGGATGCTCCCTGTTGATTTAGTGCTCGTTGTTTGTTAATGCATGTGTTTGAGTTAATTCCACATTGTTTGTGCTTGCATATGTTGGGTTCTCCCTGTTTCTGCTTGCTTATTGTTTTAGTCCTATCTGTGTTTAAGTGCCCCTTGTTTGTGCTTGACCGTGTTTGGGTGCTCCCTGTTGATTGAGTGCTCGTCATTTGTTCCTGCCTGTGTTTGAGCGCTCCCTGTTTTTGCCTGTATGTGCTTCCTGTGTTTGAGTGCCCTTTGTTGGTGCTTGCCTGTGTTAAAGTGCTCCCTTTTTGTCCCTGAATCTGTTTAAGTGCTTCCTGTTTGTGCTTGCATGTGTGTAATTGTTCCCTGTTTGTGCCTGCCTGTGTTTAAGTCCTCCCTGTGTTTGAGTGCTCCTTGTTTGTGTCTGCCTGTGTTATAGTGCATGCCTCCTGTTTTTGCCTGCCTGTTGTTTAAGTGCTCCCTTTGTTATAGAACCCCGTATTTGTGAGTGCCTGCCTGTTGTTTAAGTGCTCCCTATTTGTGTCTGAGTCCTCCTTGTTTGTGCGTTCCTGTGTTTGAGTGTCTGCCTGTGTTTAAGTGCTCCCTGTTTCTGCTTGCCTATTGTTTAAGTCCTACCTGGGTTTAATTGTTTCTTGTTTGTGCCTGACCGTGTTAGGATGCTCCCTGTTGATTGAGTGCTCGTCGTTTGTTCCTACCTGTGTTTGAGTGCTCCCTGTTTTTGCCTGTATATGCTTCCTGCGTGTGCCTTCCTGTGTTAAATTTCTCCCTTTTTGTGCCTGAATCTGTTTAAGTGCTCCCTGTTGGTGCCTGAATGTTGTTTAAGTGCTCGCTGTTTATGCCTGCCCCCTGTTGGTGCTTGTTTGTGTTAAAGTGCAACCTTTTTGTGACTGAATCTGTTTAATTGCTCCATTTGTGCCTGAATCTGTGTTTAGGTGTTCGCTGTTTGTTCCTGGATGTTTATTCAAAGATTATTCGTACTGAAAAGATGATGGGTACCTCCCATAAATTGTTACCACTGTAAACATTATTGGTACACCTAATAATTATTGATATCCCACAGAAGGATCATTAGTAGATATAAAGATCAATTTTACACGCAAAGATATGATAATTTACATAATAAATGAATTAGCAAATTAGATTATCATCCAAATTAGTGCACAATATAAAATAAAATATGAGAATAATTTATCGTTAACTATATAAAATCTTAATCAAAAGTAGATAAATGTGTTTATTTAAATTAAAAATAAATTTGTACAAATCTAATGAAACTTAATAATTAAAATTTTAAAGTAGTACAATTAAGAAAAATAGAACCCTGTTTTATTAAAAATATAAATTTAAAATGGTAACAAACAAACTAATTATCTTTCTTGAAAGAAAGAAAGAATTTATTGGAAAAAATGTACAATTTAGAATAAAAAATTACAGTAGTATTCAGCAGTTGAGCACACTCAAGGCTAATTAAAGCTTGAGAAGGGTCTTTCTCAAGAATTTCTTTCTTTTTTCTCAAGAAATTTATTGAGAAGGGTAGGTATAAAATAAGTTGCAAAAGTAAAGGCTTGAGTTTTGAAAAGTGAAAATTTGTCCTTTTTTTGTTAACTCGATGTGAATAATGTCCATGCGAAGAAATTTATAAAATATTTAAAATATATTTCAATTTTTCAAAAATATTTAGTAAAATTTTTAATTTCTTTAAAATTAAAAAGCATATTTCATTCTCTTTTGTTTTTAACAATGCTCTTTATTCAAAATATGAATTAAAATATATATTACTAGAAATTGTAAGTTCTCTTGATAGCATACACTGTGTGAAAGACAGGTTTCGGTGATTGAACCCTCACCAATTCCACTTTTGGGTTCAAATTATAAGGTTTGAACTAGGGTGTCCACCCCAGGATTCCTCGTCCTCGAGTCCCCGGGGAATCGTGAAATTTCAAAATCCTCGTCCTCGAAAAAAATTTTTAAATTTCCTCGGGGAATTTTTGAAAAATTTTTTTGTCGAATCCGACAATAAAAATATCGAAGTAACGGATAAGAAAGATGAAACATTAATCGTTAGCAACCAAAAAACAGAGAAGAAAAGCGTGAAGGAGGTATTGGACCAATTTCTGAAGATTAATGAAAATGAAGAACGTGAAACTAAAAGCAAGATTTCAAGCATAGAGGAAATAATGAAAAAAACATTTGACCTTTATTTAGAAACAAATAGGAGGCCCGAAGTTTTAGAAACTTTATTCAAAAATTTAAAGAGCATAAAACCAACTTCTGTGGATGCCGAAAGAGTGTTTTCGTCAATGGGTTATTTTTCTACAAAAATAAGAAACCAGTTGAATGATGAAACTTTGAACGCTCTAATTTTTCTTAGATATTTTTTTAAAACATAAATCTTTTATGCATTTAAATTTTTTTCAATAAAAATCTTATATGAGACTTTTAAATTTTCTTTTCTGAACAGTTTTTACTGTAAAAAAATCGCTTTCCCCGGGGAAATTTTCAAAAATTACGAAGTCCTCGTTCCCCGGGGAATGAAAAAAAGACCTTAAAGTGGACACACTAGACTTTGAACTGGCATTTAGTGGCTACGGATAATTGAAAGACTTTTTAACCCCCTTCAAATCCTGTTTTTTTCTTTTGTTCTCCCCCTTGTAAGGGCTATTCACCACTTTTAAATTCCCTATTTTTCACCGCCCTCTCTCTGTCTGTGCCTGCCTGTTTTTAAGTGCTCTCTGTTTCTGCTTGCCTATTATTTAAGTCCTACCTGTGCTTAAGTGCTCCTTGTTTATGCCTTCCTGTGTTTGGGTGTTCCCTGTTTGTGCCTTCCTGTGTTTGAGTGCCCTCTTTTGATGCTTGCCTGTGTTAAAGTGCTCCCTTTTGGTGTCTAAATCTATTTAAGTGCTCCCTGTTTGTGCTTGCTTGTGTTTAAGTTTCCCTTGTTTGTGCCTCCCTGTGTTTAAATTTTCCTTATGTGTGCCCCCTGTTTGAGCCTACCTGTGTTTAAGTGCTACTTGTTTGTGTTTGCCTGTGTTATAGTGCCCTATGTTTGAGTGCCTCCTGTTTATGCCTTCCTGTGTTTGAATGCCCCCTGTTGGTGCTTACGTGTGTTAAAGTGGTCCCTTTTTGTGTCTGTCTCTGTTTAAGTGCTACCTGTTTGTGCCTGCCTGTGTTTAATTCTACCTTGATTGTGCTTGCGTATGTTGGCTTCTCCCTGTTTGAGCTTGCCTGTGTTTAAGTGCTCCCTGTTTCTCCTTGCTTATTGTTTAAGTCCTACCTGTTTTTAAGTGCTCCTTGTTTGTGCCTAACCGCATTTGGGTGATCCCTGTTGATTGAGTGCTCGTCATTTGTTCCTACTTGTGTTTGAGTGCTCCCTGTTTGTGCCTTCCTGTATTTGAGTGGCCTCTTTTGGTGCTTGCCTGTGTTAAAGTGCTCCCTTTTTATGCCTGAATCTGTTTAAGTGCTCCCTGTTTGAGATTGCTTCTGTTTAAGTGTTCCCTGTTTGTGTCAGCCTGTGTTTAATTCCTCCCTGTTTGTGACTGCCTGTGTTTGAGTGCTCCCTTTTTGAGCCTGCCTGTGTTTGAGTGCTCCTTGTTTGTGTCTGCCGGTGTTATAGTGCCCGAATGTTTGAGTGTCTCCTGTTTATGCCTGCTTGTGTTTGAATGCCCCATGTTGGTGTTTGCCTGTGTTAAAGTGCTCCCTTCTTGTGCCTTTCTCTGTTTAAGTGTTCTCTGTTTGTGCCTGCCTCTATTTAAGTCAACCCTGTTTGTGCCTGCGTGTGTTGGGTTCTCCCTGTTTGAGTGTCTGCCTGTGTTTAAGTACTCCCTGTTTCTGCTTGCTTATTGTTTAAGTCCTACCTGTGTTTAAGTGCTCCTTGTTTGAGCCTGATCGTGTTTGGGTGCTTCCTGTTGATTGAGTGCTGTTCCTGCCTGTGTTTGAGTGCTCCCTGTTTTTGCCTGTATGTGCTTCTTGTTTGTGCCTTCCTGTGTTTGAGTCCCGTCTGTTGGTGCTTGCATGTGTTAAAGTGCTCCCTTTTTGTGCCTGAATCTATTTAAGTGCTCCCTGTTTGTGCTTGCGTTTGAGTGCCTCCTGTTTATGCCTGCTTGTGTTTGATTGCCCCCTGTTGGTGTTTGCCTGTGTTAAAGTACTCCCTTTTTGTGCCTGTCTCTATTTAAGTGCTCCCTGTTTGTGCCCGCCTGTGTTTAAGTCAACCCTGTTTGTGCCTGCGTGTGTTGGGTTCTCCCTGTTTGAGTGCCTGCCTGTGTTTAAGTGCTCCTTGTTTCTGTTTGACTATTGTTTACGTCCTACCTGGGTTTAAGTGCTCCTTGTTTGTGCCTGACCGTGTTTGGGTGCTCCCTGTTGATTGAGTGCTCGTCGTTTGTTCCTGCCTATGTTTTAGTGCTCCCTATTTTGCCTGTGTGTGTTTGAGTGCCCTCTGTTGGTACTTGCCTGTGTTTATGTGTTCCCTTTTTGTACCTAAATCTGTTTATGTACTTGCATGTGGTTAAATCCACACTGTTTGTGCCTGCCTGTGTCGGTTGCTCGCTGTGTTTGAGTGCCTGCCTGTGTTTAAGTGTTCCCTTTTCTCCTTGCCCTCGTTGTTTGTGTCTGACTGTGTTTGGATGCTCCATGTTGATTTAGTGCTCATTGTTTGTTAATGTCTGTGTTTGAGTGCTCTCTGTTTGTAACTGCCTGCGTTTGAGTGTTACCTGTTTGCGCCTGCTTATGTCTAAGTGCTCGCTGTTTGTGCCTGCCTGTGTTTAATTCCACCTTGTTTGTGCTTGCGTATGTTAGGTTCTCCCTATTTGAGTGCCTGCCTGTGTTTAAGTGGTCCCTGTTACTTCTTGCTTATTGTTTAAGTCCTATCTGTGTTTAAGTGCCCCTTGTTTGTGCCTGACCGTGTTTGGGTGCTCCCTGTTGATTGAGTGCTCGTCGTTTGTTCCTGCCTTTGTTTGAGTGCTCCCTGTTTTTGCCTGTATGTGCTTCCTATATTTGAGTGCCCTTTGTTGGTGCTTGCCTGTGTTAATGTGTTCCCTTTTTGTGGTGAATCTGTTTAAGTGCTCCCTGTTTGAGCTTGCATGTGTTTAAGTGTTCCCTGTTTGTGCCAGCCTGTATTTACGTCCTCCCTGTTTGTGCCTACCTGTGTTTGAGTGCTCTCTTTTTGAGCCTGCCTTCTTTGAGTGCTCCTTGTTTGTTTCTGCCTGTGTTATAGTGCCCTATGTTTGAGTGCCTCCTGTTTATGCCTGCTTGTGTTTGAATGCCCCCTGTTGGTGTTTGCCTGTTTTAAAGTGCTCCCTTTTTGTGCCTGCCTGTGTTTAAGTCAACCCTGTTTGTGCCTGCCTGTGTTTGAGTGCTCCCTGTTTGAGCCTTCCTATGTTTGAGTGCTCCTTGTTTGTTTCTTCCTGTGTTATAGTGCCCCATGTTTGTGCCTGCCTCTGTTTGAGTGCCTCCTGTTGTTTGAGTGCTCCCTGTTTGTGTCTGCCTGTGCTTGAGTGCCCCATATTTGTGCCTGGCTGTGTTTGAGTGCCTTCTGTTTGTGCCTGCCTCTGTTTGTGTCCTCCTTGTTTGTGCGTTCCTGTGTTTGAGTGGCCCCTGTAGGTGTTTACCTGTTTTAAAGTGCTCCCTTTTTCTGCCTGAATCTGTTTAAGTGCTACCTGTTTGTGCTTGCATGTGTTTAAGTTTTCCCTGTTTGTGCCTGCATGTGTTTATATCCTCCCTGTTTGTGCCTGCCTGTGTTTGAGTGCTCCCTGTTTGTGCCTGCCTGTGTTTGAGTGCTCCCTGTTTGAACCTGCCTGTGTTTGAATGCTCCTTATTTGTGTCTGTCTGTGTTATAGTGCCCCATGTTTGAGTGCCTCTTGTTTTTGCCTGCTTGTGCCTTCCTGTGTTTGAATGCCCCTTGTTGGTGCTTGCCTGTGTTAAAGTACTCACTTTTTGAGTCTGAATCTGTTTAAGTGCTCCCTGTTTGTGCCTGCCTGTGTTTAAGTTAACCCTATTTGTTCCTGCGTGTTTTGGGCTCTCCCTGTTTGAGTGCCTGCCTGTGTTTAAGTGCTCCTTGTTTCTGCTTGACTATTGTTTATGTCCTACCTGTGTTTATGTGCTCCTTGTTTGTGTCTGCCTGTGTTTGGGTGCTCCATGTTGATATAGTTCTCGTTGTTTGTTCCTGCCTGTGTTAAAGTGCTCCGTTTTTGTGCCTGTCTCTGTTTAAGTGCTACCTGTGTTTAAGTCAACCCTGATTGTGCCTGCGTGTGTTGGGTTCTCCCTGTTTGAGTGCCTGCCTGTGTTTAAGTGCTCCTTGTTTCTGCTTGACTATTGTTTAAGTCCTACCTGTGTTTAAGTGCTCCTTGTTTGTGCCTGCCTGTGTTTGAGTGCTCCCTGTTGATAGAGTGCCAGTTGTTTGTTCCTGCCTGTATTTGAGTGCTCCCTATTTTGCCTGTGTGTGTTTGAGTGCCCTCTGTTTGTACTTGCCTGTGTTTAAGTGTTCCCTTTTTGTGCCTAAATCTGTTTAAGTGTTTGCATGTGGTTAAGTCCACCCTGTTTATGCCTGACTGTGTCGGGTGCTCGCTGTGTTTGAGTGCCTGCCTGTGTTTAAGTGCTCCCTTTTCTCCTTGCCTTCGTTGTTTGTTTCTGACTGTGTTTGGATGCTCCCTGTTGATTTAGTGTTCGTTGTTTGTTAATGCCTGTGTTTGAGTGCTCTCTGTTTGTAACTGCCTGCGTTTGAGTGTTACCTGTTTGCGCCTGCCTATGTCTAAGTGCTCGCTGTTTGTGCCTGCCTGTGTTTAATTCCACCTTGTTTGGGCTTGCGTATGGTAGGTTCTCCCTATTTGATTGCCTGCCTGTGTTTATGTGGTCCCTGTTTCTTCTTGCTTATTGTTTAAGTCCTACCTGTGTTTAAGTGCCCCTTGTTTGTGCCTGACAGTGTTTGGGTGCTGCCTGTTGATTGAGTGCTCGTTGTTTTTTCCTGCCTCTGTTTGAGTGCTACCTGTTTTTGCCTGTATGTATTTACTGTTTGTGCCTTCCTGTGTTTGAGTGCCCTCTGTTGGTGCTTGCCTGTGTTAAAGTGCTCCCTTTTTGTGCTGAATCTGTTTAAGTGCTCCCTGTTTGAGCTTGCATGTGTTTAAGTGTTCCCTGTTTGTGCCAGACTGTGTTTAAGTCCTCCCTGTTTGTGCCTGCCTGTGTTTGAGTGCTCCCTTTTTGAGCCTGCCTGTGTTTGAGTGCTCCTTGTTTGTGTCTGCCTGTGTTATAGTGCCCCATGTTTGAGTGCCTCCTGTTTATGCCTGCTTGTGTTTGAATGCCCCTTGTTGGTGTTCGCCTGTGTTAAAGTGCTCCCTTTTTGTGCCTGTCACTGTTTAAGTGCTCCCTGTTTGTGCCCGCCTGTGTTTAAGTCAACTCTATTTGTGCCTGCGTGTGTTGGGTTCTCCCTTTTTGAGTGCCTGCTTGTGTTTAAGTGCTCCTTGTTTCTGCTTGACTATTATTTAAGTCCTACCTGTGTTTAAGTGCTCCTTGTTTGTGCCTGCCTGTGTTTGAGTGCTCCCTGTTGATAGAGTGCTCGTTGTTTGTTCCTGCCTGTGTTTGAGTGCTCCCTATTTTGCCTGTGTGTGTTTGAGTGCACTCTATTGGTACTTGCCTGTGTTTAAGTGTTCCCTTTTTGTGCTTAAATCTGTTTAAGTGCTTGCATGTGGTTAAGTCCACCCTGTTTGTGCCTGCCTGTGTCGGGTGCTCCCTGTGTTTGTGTGCCTGCCTGTGTTTAAGTGCTCCCTTTTCTCCTTGCCCTCTTTGTTTGTGTCTGACTGTGATTGGATGCTGCCTGTTGATTTAGTGCTCGTTATTTGTTAATGCCTGTGTTTGAGTGCTCTCTGTTTGTAACTGCCTGCGTTTGAGTGTTACCTGTTTGCGCCTGCCTATGTCTAAGTTCTCGCTCTTTGTGCCTGCCTGTGTTTAATTCCACCTTGTTTGGGCCTGCGTATGGTAGGTTCTCCCTATTTGATTGCCTGCCTGTGTTTATGTGGTCCCTGTTTCTTCTTGTTTATTGTTTAAGTCCTACCTGTGTTTAAGTGCCCCTTGTTTGTGCCTGACCGTGTTTGGGTGCTCCCTGTTGATTAAGTGTTCGTCGTTTGTTCCTGCCTTTATTTGAGTGCTCACAGTTTTTGCCTCTATGTGCTTCCTGTTTTTGAATGCCCTCTTTTGGTGCTAGCCTGTTTTAAAGTGCTCCCTTTTTGTGCTGAATCTGTTTAAGTGCTCCCTGTGAGCTTGCATGTGTTTAGGTATTCCCTGTTTGTGCCAGCCTGTGTTTAAGTCAACCCTGTTTGTGCCTGCCTGTGTTTGAGTGCTCCCTGTTTGAGCCTTCCTGTGTTTGAGTGCTCCTTGTTTGTTTCTTCCTGTGTTATAGTGCCCCATGTTTGTGCCTGCCTCTGTTTGAGTGCCTCCTGTTGTTTGAGTGCTCCCTGTTTGTGTCTGCCTGTGCTTGAGTGCCCCATATTTGTGCCTGCCTGTGTTTGAGTGCCTTCTGTTTGTGCCTGCCTCTGTTTGTGCCTGCCTCTGTTTGTGTCCTCCTTGTTTGTGCGTTCCTGTGTTTGAGTGGCCCCTGTATAGGTGTTTACCTCTTTTAAAGTGCTCCCTTTTTCTGCCTGAATCTGTTTAAGTGCTACCTGTTTGTGCTTGCATGTGTTTAAGTTTTCCCTGTTTGTGCCTGCATGTGTTTAAATCCTCCCTGTTTGTGCCTGCCTGTGTTTGAGTGCTCCCTGTTTGTGCCTGCCTGTGTTTGAGTGCTCCCTGTTTGAACCTGCCTGTGTTTGAATGCTCCTTATTTGTGTCTGTCTCTGTTATAGTGCCCCATGTTTGAGTGCCTCTTGTTTTTGCCTGCTTGTGCCTTCCTGTGTTTGAATGCCCCTTGTTGGTGCTTGCCTGTGTTAAAGTACTCACTTTTTGAGTCTGAATCTGTTTAAGTGCTCCCTGTTTGTGCCTGCCTGTGTTTAAGTTAACCCTATTTGTTCCTGCGTGTTTTGGGCTCTCCCTGTTTGAGTGCCTGCCTGTGTTTAAGTGCTCCTTGTTTCTGCTTGACTATTGTTTAAGTCCTACCTGTGTTTAAGTGCTCCTTGTTTGTGCCTGCCTGTGTTTGAGTGCTCCCTGTTGATAGAGTGCCAGTTGTTTGTTCCTGCCTGTATTTGAGTGCTCCCTATTTTGCCTGTGTGTGTTTGAGTGCCCTCTGTTTGTACTAGCCTGTGTTTAAGTGTTCCCTTTTTGTGCCTAAATCTGTTTAAGTGTTTGCATGTGGTTAAGTCCACCCTGTTTAAGCCTGACTGTGTCGGGTGCTCGCTGTGTTTGAGTGCCTGCCTGTGTTTAAGTGCTCCCTTTTCTCCTTGCCTTCGTTGTTTGTTTCTGACTGTGTTTGGATGCTCCCTGTTGATTTAGTGTTCGTTGTTTGTTAATGCCTGTGTTTGAGTGCTCTCTGTTTGTAACTGCCTGCGTTTGAGTGTTACCTGTTTGCGCCTGCCTATGTCTAAGTGCTCGCTGTTTGTGCCTGCCTGTGTTTAATTCCACCTTGTTTGGGCTTGCGTATGGTAGGTTCTCCCTATTTGATTGCCTGCCTGTGTTTATGTGGTCCCTGTTTCTTCTTGCTTATTGTTTAAGTCCTACCTGTGTTTAAGTGCCCCTTGTTTGTGCCTGACAGTGTTTGGGTGCTGCCTGTTGATTGAGTGCTCGTTGTTTTTTCCTGCCTCTGTTTGAGTGCTCCCTGTTTTTGCCTGTATGTATTTACTGTTTGTGCCTTCCTGTGTTTGAGTGCCCTCTGTTGGTGCTTGCCTGTGTTAAAGTGCTCCCTTTTTGTGCTGAATCTGTTTAAGTGCTCCCTGTTTGAGCTTGCATGTGTTTAAGTGTTCCCTGTTTGTGCCAGACTGTGTTTAAGTCCTCCCTGTTTGTGCCTGCCTGTGTTTGAGTGCTCCCTTTTTGAGCCTGCCTGTGTTTGAGTGCTCCTTGTTTGTGTCTGCCTGTGTTATAGTGCCCCATGTTTGAGTGCCTCCTGTTTATGCCTGCTTGTGTTTGAATGCCCCTTGTTCGTGTTCGCCTGTGTTAAAGTGCTCCCTTTTTGTGCCTGTCACTGTTTAAGTGCTCCCTGTTTGTGCCCGCCTGTGTTTAAGTCAACTCTATTTGTGCCTGCGTGTGTTGGGTTCTCCCTTTTTGAGTGCCTGCTTGTGTTTAAGTGCTCCTTGTTTCTGCTTGACTATTATTTAAGTCCTACCTGTGTTTAAGTGCTCCTTGTTTGTGCCTGCCTGTGTTTGAGTGCTCCCTGTTGATAGAGTGCTCGTTGTTTGTTCCTGCCTGTGTTTGAGTGCTCCCTATTTTGCCTGTGTGTGTTTGAGTGCACTCTATTGGTACTTGCCTGTGTTTAAGTGTTCCCTTTTTGTGCTTAAATCTGTTTAAGTGCTTGCATGTGGTTAAGTCCACCCTGTTTGTGCCTGCCTGTGTCGGGTGCTCCCTGTGTTTGTGTGCCTGCCTGTGTTTAAGTGCTCCCTTTTCTCCTTGCCGTCTTTGTTTGTGTCTGACTGTGATTGGATGCTGCCTGTTGATTTAGTGCTCGTTATTTGTTAATGCCTGTGTTTGAGTGCTCTCTGTTTGTAACTGCCTGCGTTTGAGTGTTACCTGTTTGCGCCTGCCTATGTCTAAGTTCTCGCTGTTTGTGCCTGCCTGTGTTTAATTCCACCTTGTTTGGGCCTGCGTATGGTAGGTTCTCCCTATTTGATTGCCTGCCTGTGTTTATGTGGTCCCTGTTTCTTCTTGTTTATTGTTTAAGTCCTACCTGTGTTTAAGTGCCCCTTGTTTGTGCCTGACCGTGTTTGGGTGCTCCCTGTTGATTAAGTGTTCGTCGTTTGTTCCTGCCTTTATTTGAGTGCTCACAGTTTTTGCCTCTATGTGCTTCCTGTTTTTGAATGCCCTCTTTTGGTGCTAGCCTGTTTTAAAGTGCTCCCTTTTTGTGCTGAATCTGTTTAAGTGCTCCCTGTGAGCTTGCATGTGTTTAGGTATTCCCTGTTTGTGCCAGCCTGTGTTTAAGTCAACCCTGTTTGTGCCTGCCTGTGTTTGAGTGCTCCCTGTTTGAGCCTTCCTGTGTTTGAGTGCTCCTTGTTTGTTTCTTCCTGTGTTATAGTGCCCCATGTTTGTGCCTGCCTCTGTTTGAGTGCCTCCTGTTGTTTGAGTGCTCCCTGTTTGTGTCTGCCTGTGCTTGAGTGCCCCATATTTGTGCCTGCCTGTGTTTGAGTGCCTTCTGTTTGTGCCTGCCTCTGTTTGTGCCTGCCTCTGTTTGTGTCCTCCTTGTTTGTGCGTTCCTGTGTTTGAGTGGCCCCTGTATAGGTGTTTACCTCTTTTAAAGTGCTCCCTTTTTCTGCCTGAATCTGTTTAAGTGCTACCTGTTTGTGCTTGCATGTGTTTAAGTTTTCCCTGTTTGTGCCTGCATGTGTTTAAATCCTCCCTGTTTGTGCCTGCCTGTGTTTGAGTGCTCCCTGTTTGTGCCTGCCTGTGTTTGAGTGCTCCCTGTTTGAACCTGCCTGTGTTTGAATGCTCCTTATTTGTGTCTGTCTGTGTTATAGTGCCCCATGTTTGAGTGCCTCTTGTTTTTGCCTGCTTGTGCCTTCCTGTGTTTGAATGCCCCTTGTTGGTGCTTGCCTGTGTTAAAGTACTCACTTTTTGAGTCTGAATCTGTTTAAGTGCTCCCTGTTTGTGCCTGCCTGTGTTTAAGTTAACCCTATTTGTTCCTGCGTGTTTTGGGCTCTCCCTGTTTGAGTGCCTGCCTGTGTTTAAGTGCTCCTTGTTTCTTGTTGACTATTGTTTAAGTCCTACCTGTGTTTAAGTGCTCCTTGTTTGTGCCTGCCTGTGTTTGAGTGCTCCCTGTTGATAGAGTGCCAGTTGTTTGTTCCTGCCTGTATTTGAGTGCTCCCTATTTTGCCTGTGTGTGTTTGAGTGCCCTCTGTTTGTACTTGCCTGTGTTTAAGTGTTCCCTTTTTGTGCCTAAATCTGTTTAAGTGTTTGCATGTGGTTAAGTCCACCCTGTTTAAGCCTGACTGTGTCGGGTGCTCGCTGTGTTTGAGTGCCTGCCTGTGTTTAAGTGCTCCCTTTTCTCCTTGCCTTCGTTGTTTGTTTCTGACTGTGTTTGGATGCTCCCTGTTGATTTAGTGTTCGTTGTTTGTTAATGCCTGTGTTTGAGTGCTCTCTGTTTGTAACTGCCTGCGTTTGAGTGTTACCTGTTTGCGCCTGCCTATGTCTAAGTGCTCGCTGTTTGTGCCTGCCTGTGTTTAATTCCACCTTGTTTGGGCTTGCGTATGGTAGGTTCTCCCTATTTGATTGCCTGCCTGTGTTTATGTGGTCCCTGTTTCTTCTTGCTTATTGTTTAAGTCCTACCTGTGTTTAAGTGCCCCTTGTTTGTGCCTGACAGTGTTTGGGTGCTGCCTGTTGATTGAGTGCTCGTTGTTTTTTCCTGCCTCTGTTTGAGTGCTCCCTGTTTTTGCCTGTATGTATTTACTGTTTGTGCCTTCCTGTGTTTATGTGCCCTCTGTTGGTGCTTGCCTGTGTTAAAGTGCTCCCTTTTTGTGCTGAATCTGTTTAAGTGCTCCCTGTTTGAGCTTGCATGTGTTTAAGTGTTCCCTGTTTGTGCCAGACTGTGTTTAAGTCCTCCCTGTTTGTGCCTGCCTGTGTTTGAGTGCTCCCTTTTTGAGCCTGCCTGTGTTTGAGTGCTCCTTGTTTGTGTCTGCCTGTGTTATAGTGCCCCATGTTTGAGTGCCTCCTGTTTATGCCTGCTTGTGTTTGAATGCCCCTTGTTGGTGTTCGCCTGTGTTAAAGTGCTCCCTTTTTGTGCCTGTCACTGTTTAAGTGCTCCCTGTTTGTACCCGCCTGTGTTTAAGTCAACTCTATTTGTGCCTGCGTGTGTTGGGTTCTCCCTTTTTGAGTGCCTGCTTGTGTTTAAGTGCTCCTTGTTTCTGCTTGACTATTATTTAAGTCCTACCTGTGTTTAAGTGCTCCTTGTTTGTGCCTGCCTGTGTTTGAGTGCTCCCTGTTGATAGAGTGCTCGTTGTTTGTTCCTGCCTGTGTTTGAGTGCTCCCTATTTTGCCTGTGTGTGTTTGAGTGCACTCTATTGGTACTTGCCTGTGTTTAAGTGTTCCCTTTTTGTGCTTAAATCTGTTTAAGTGCTTGCATGTGGTTAAGTCCACCCTGTTTGTGCCTGCCTGTGTCGGGTGCTCCCTGTGTTTGTGTGCCTGCCTGTGTTTAAGTGCTCCCTTTTCTCCTTGCCGTCTTTGTTTGTGTCTGACTGTGATTGGATGCTGCCTGTTGATTTAGTGCTCGTTATTTGTTAATGCCTGTGTTTGAGTGCTCTCTGTTTGTAACTGCCTGCGTTTGAGTGTTACCTGTTTGCGCCTGCCTATGTCTAAGTTCTCGCTGTTTGTGCCTGCCTGTGTTTAATTCCACCTTGTTTGGGCCTGCGTATGGTAGGTTCTCCCTATTTGATGTCCTGCCTGTGTTTATGTGGTCCCTGTTTCTTCTTGTTTATTGTTTAAGTCCTACCTGTGTTTAAGTGCCCCTTGTTTGTGCCTGACCGTGTTTGGGTGCTCCCTGTTGATTAAGTGTTCGTCGTTTGTTCCTGCCTTTATTTGAGTGCTCACAGTTTTTGCCTCTATGTGCTTCCTGTTTTTGAATGCCCTCTTTTGGTGCTAGCCTGTTTTAAAGTGCTCCCTTTTTGTGCTGAATCTGTTTAAGTGCTCCCTGTGAGCTTGCATGTGTTTAGGTATTCCCTGTTTGTGCCAGCCTGTGTTTAAGTCAACCCTGTTTGTGCCTGCCTGTGTTTGAGTGCTCCCTGTTTGAGCCTTCCTGTGTTTGAGTGCTCCTTGTTTGTTTCTTCCTGTGTTATAGTGCCCCATGTTTGTGCCTGCCTCTGTTTGAGTGCCTCCTGTTGTTTGAGTGCTCCCTGTTTGTGTCTGCCTGTGCTTGAGTGCCCCATATTTGTGCCTGCCTGTGTTTGAGTGCCTTCTGTTTGTGCCTGCCTCTGTTTGTGCCTGCCTCTGTTTGTGTCCTCCTTGTTTGTGCGTTCCTGTGTTTGAGTGGCCCCTGTAGGTGTTTACCTCTTTTAAAGTGCTCCCTTTTTCTGCCTGAATCTGTTTAAGTGCTACCTGTTTGTGCTTGCATGTGTTTAAGTTTTCCCTGTTTGTGCCTGCATGTGTTTAAATCCTCCTTGTTTGTGCCTGCCTGTGTTTGAGTGCTCCCTGTTTGTGCCTGCCTGTGTTTGAGTGCTCCCTGTTTGAACCTGCCTGTGTTTGAATGCTCCTTATTTGTGTCTGTCTGTGTTATAGTGCCCCATGTTTGAGTGCCTCTTGTTTTTGCCTGCTTGTGCCTTCCTGTGTTTGAATGCCCCTTGTTGGTGCTTGCCTGTGTTAAAGTACTCACTTTTTGAGTCTGAATCTGTTTAAGTGCTCCCTGTTTGTGCCTGCCTGTGTTTAAGTTAACCCTATTTGTTCCTGCGTGTTTTGGGCTCTCCCTGTTTGAGTGCCTGCCTGTGTTTAAGTGCTCCTTGTTTCTGCTTGACTATTGTTTAAGTCCTACCTGTGTTTAAGTGCTCCTTGTTTGTGCCTGCCTGTGTTTGAGTGCTCCCTGTTGATAGAGTGCTCGTTGTTTGTTCCTGCCTGTGTTTGAGTGCTCCCTATTTTGCCTGTGTGTGTTTGAGTGCACTCTATTGGTACTTGCCTGTGTTTAAGTGTTCCCTTTTTGTGCTTAAATCTGTTTAAGTGCTTGCATGTGGTTAAGTCCACCCTGTTTGTGCCTGCCTGTGTCGGGTGCTCCCTGTGTTTGTGTGCCTGCCTGTGTTTAAGTGCTCCCTTTTCTCCTTGCCGTCTTTGTTTGTGTCTGACTGTGATTGGATGCTGCCTGTTGATTTAGTGCTCGTTATTTGTTAATGCCTGTGTTTGAGTGCTCTCTGTTTGTAACTGCCTGCGTTTGAGTGTTACCTGTTTGCGCCTGCCTATGTCTAAGTTCTCGCTGTTTGTGCCTGCCTGTGTTTAATTCCACCTTGTTTGGGCCTGCGTTTGGTAGGTTCTCCCTATTTGATGTCCTGCCTGTGTTTATGTGGTCCCTGTTTCTTCTTGTTTATTGTTTAAGTCCTACCTGTGTTTAAGTGCCCCTTGTTTGTGCCTGACCGTGTTTGGGTGCTCCCTGTTGATTAAGTGTTCGTCGTTTGTTCCTGCCTTTATTTGAGTGCTCACAGTTTTTGCCTCTATGTGCTTCCTGTTTTTGAATGCCCTCTTTTGGTGCTAGCCTGTTTTAAAGTGCTCCCTTTTTGTGCTGAATCTGTTTAAGTGCTCCCTGTGAGCTTGCATGTGTTTAGGTATTCCCTGTTTGTGCCAGCCTGTGTTTAAGTCAACCCTGTTTGTGCCTGCCTGTGTTTGAGTGCTCCCTGTTTGAGCCTTCCTGTTTTTGAGTGCTCCTTGTTTGTTTCTTCCTGTGTTATAGTGCCCCATGTTTGTGCCTGCCTCTGTTTGAGTGCCTCCTGTTGTTTGAGTGCTCCCTGTTTGTGTCTGCCTGTGCTTGAGTGCCCCATATTTGTGCCTGCCTGTGTTTGAGTGCCTTCTGTTTGTGCCTGCCTCTGTTTGTGTCCTCCTTGTTTGTGCGTTCCTGTGTTTGAGTAGCCCCTGTAGGTGTTTACCTGTTTTAAAGTGCTCCCTTTTTCTGCCTGAATCTGTTTAAGTGCTACCTGTTTGTGCTTGCATGTGTTTAAGTTTTCCCTGTTTGTGCCTGCATGTGTTTAAATCCTCCCTGTTTGTGCCTGCCTGTGTTTGAGTGCTCCCTGTTTGTGCCTGCCTGTGTTTGAGTGCTCCCTGTTTGAACCTGCCTGTGTTTGAATGCTCCTTATTTGTGTCTGTCTGTGTTATAGTGCCCCATGTTTGAGTGCCTCTTGTTTTTGCCTGATTGTGCCTTCCTGTGTTTGAATGCCCCTTGTTGGTGCTTGCCTGTGTTAAAGTACTCACTTTTTGAGTCTGAATCTGTTTAAGTGCTCCCTGTTTGTGCCTGCCTGTGTTTAAGTTAACCCTATTTGTTCCTGCGTGTTTTGGGCTCTCCCTGTTTGAGTGCCTGCCTGTGTTTAAGTGCTCCTTGTTTCTGCTTGACTATTGTTTAAGTCCTACCTGTGTTTAAGTGCTCCTTGTTTGTGCCTGCCTGTGTTTGAGTGCTCCCTGTTGATAGAGTGCCAGTTGTTTGTTCCTGCCTGTATTTGAGTGCTCCCTATTTTGCCTGTGTGTGTTTGAGTGCCCTCTGTTTGTACTTGCCTGTGTTTAAGTGTTCCCTTTTTGTGCCTAAATCTGTTTAAGTGTTTGCATGTGGTTCAGTCCACCCTGTTTAAGCCTGACTGGGTCGGGTGCTCGCTGTGTTTGAGTGCCTGCCTGTGTTTAAGTGCTCCCTTTTCTCCTTGCCTTCGTTGTTTGTTTCTGACTGTGTTTGGATGCTCCCTGTTGATTTAGTGTTCGTTGTTTGTTAATGCCTGTGTTTGAGTGCTCTCTGTTTGTAACTGCCTGCGTTTGAGTGTTACCTGTTTGCGCCTGCCTATGTCTAAGTGCTCGCTGTTTGTGCCTGCCTGTGTTTAATTCCACCTTGTTTGGGCTTGCGTATGGTAGGTTCTCCCTATTTGATTGCCTGCCTGTGTTTATGTGGTCCCTGTTTCTTCTTGCTTATTGTTTAAGTCCTACCTGTGTTTAAGTGCCCCTTGTTTGTGCCTGACAGTGTTTGGGTGCTGCCTGTTGATTGAGTGCTCGTTGTTTTTTCCTGCCTCTGTTTGAGTGCTCCCTGTTTTTGCCTGTATGTATTTACTGTTTGTGCCTTCCTGTGTTTGAGTGCCCTCTGTTGGTGCTTGCCTGTGTTAAAGTGCTCCCTTTTTGTGCTGAATCTGTTTAAGTGCTCCCTGTTTGAGCTTGCATGTGTTTAAGTGTTCCCTGTTTGTGCCAGACTGTGTTTAAGTCCTCCCTGTTTGTGCCTGCCTGTGTTTGAGTGCTCCCTTTTTGAGCCTGCCTGTGTTTGAGTGCTCCTTGTTTGGGTCTGCCTGTGTTATAGTGCCCCATGTTTGAGTGCCTCCTGTTTATGCCTGCTTGTGTTTGAATGCCCCTTGTTGGTGTTCGCCTGTGTTAAAGTGCTCCCTTTTTGTGCCTGTCTCTGTTTAAGTGCTCCCTGTTTGTGCCCGCCTGTGTTTAAGTCAACTCTATTTGTGCCTGCGTGTGTTGGGTTCTCCCTTTTTGAGTGCCTGCTTGTGTTTAAGTGCTCCTTGTTTCTGCTTGACTATTATTTAAGTCCTACCTGTGTTTAAGTGCTCCTTGTTTGTGCCTGCCTGTGTTTGAGTGCTCCCTGTTGATAGAGTGCTCGTTGTTTGTTCCTGCCTGTGTTTGAGTGCTCCCTATTTTGCCTGTGTGTGTTTGAGTGCACTCTATTGGTACTTGCCTGTGTTTAAGTGTTCCCTTTTTGTGCTTAAATCTGTTTAAGTGCTTGCATGTGGTTAAGTCCACCCTGTTTGTGCCTGCCTGTGTCGGGTGCTCCCTGTGTTTGTGTGCCTGCCTGTGTTTAAGTGCTCCCTTTTCTCCTTGCCGTCTTTGTTTGTGTTTGACTGTGATTGGATGCTGCCTGTTGATTTAGTGCTCGTTATTTGTTAATGCCTGTGTTTGAGTGCTCTCTGTTTGTAACTGCCTGCGTTTGAGTGTTACCTGTTTGCGCCTGCCTATGTCTAAGTTCTCGCTGTTTGTGCCTGCCTGTGTTTAATTCCACCTTGTTTGGGCCTGCGTATGGTAGGTTCTCCCTATTTGATTGCCTGCCTGTGTTTATGTGGTCCCTGTTTCTTCTTGTTTATTGTTTAAGTCCTACCTGTGTTTAAGTGCCCCTTGTTTGTGCCTGACCGTGTTTGGGTGCTCCCTGTTGATTAAGTGTTCGTGGTTTGTTCCTGCCTTTATTTGAGTGCTCACAGTTTTTGCCTCTATGTGCTTCCTGTTTTTGAATGCCCTCTTTTGGTGCTAGCCTGTTTTAAAGTGCTCCCTTTTTGTGCTGAATCTGTTTAAGTGCTCCCTGTGAGCTTGCATGTGTTTAGGTATTCCCTGTTTGTGCCAGCCTGTGTTTAAGTCAACCCTGTTTGTGCCTGCCTGTGTTTGAGTGCTCCCTGTTTGAGCCTTCCTGTGTTTGAGTGCTCCTTGTTTGTTTCTTCCTGTGTTATAGTGCCCCATGTTTGTGCCTGCCTCTGTTTGAGTGCCTCCTGTTGTTTGAGTGCTCCCTGTTTGTGTCTGCCTGTGCTTGAGTGCCCCATATTTGTGCCTGCCTGTGTTTGAGTGCCTTCTGTTTGTGCCTGCCTCTGTTTGTGTCCTCCTTGTTTGTGCGTTCCTGTGTTTGAGTGGCCCCTGTAGGTGTTTACCTGTTTTAAAGTGCTCCCTTTTTCTGCCTGAATCTGTTTAAGTGCACCTGTTTGTGCTTGCATGTGTTTAAGTTTTCCCTGTTTGTGCCTGCATGTGTTTAAATCCTCCCTGTTTGTGCCTGCCTGTGTTTGAGTGCTCCCTGTTTGTGCCTGCCTGTGTTTGAGTGCTCCCTGTTTGAACCTGCCTGTGTTTGAATGCTCCTTATTTGTGTCTGTCTGTGTTATAGTGCCCCATGTTTGAGTGCCTCTTGTTTTTGCCTGCTTGTGCCTTCCTGTGTTTGAATGCCCCTTGTTGGTGCTTGCCTGTGTTAAAGTACTCACTTTTTGAGTCTGAATCTGTTTAAGTGCCCCTGTTTGTGCCTGCCTGTGTTTAAGTTAACCCTATTTGTTCCTGCGTGTTTTGGGCTCTCCCTGTTTGAGTGCCTGCCTGTGTTTAAGTGCTCCTTGTTTCTGCTTGACTATTGTTTATGTCCTACCTGTGTTTAAGTGCTCCTTGTTTGTGTCTGCCTGTGTTTGGGTGCTCCATGTTGATATAGTTATCGTTGTTTGTTCCTGCCTGTGTTAAAGTGCTCCGTTTTTGTGCCTGTCTCTGTTTATTTGCTACCTGTGTTTAAGTCAACCCTGATTGTGCCTGCGTGTGTTGGGTTCTCCCTGTTTGAGTGCCTGCCTGTGTTTAAGTGCTCCTTGTTTCTGCTTGACTATTGTTTAAGTCCTACCTGTGTTTAAGTGCTCCTTGTTTGTGCCTGCCTGTGTTTGAGTGCTCCCTGTTGATAGAGTGCCAGTTGTTTGTTCCTGCCTGTATTTGAGTGCTCCCTATTTTGCCTGTGTGTGTTTGAGTGCACTCTGTTTGTACTTGCCTGTGTTTAAGTGTTCCCTTTTTGTGCCTAAATCTGTTTAAGTGTTTGCATGTGGTTAAGTCCACCTTGTTTATGCCTGACTGTGTCGGGTGCTCGCTGTGTTTGAGTGCCTGCCTGTGTTTAAGTGCTCCCTTTTCTCCTTGCCTTCGTTGTTTGTTTCTGACTGTGTTTGGATGCTCCCTGTTGATTTAGTGTTCGTTGTTTGTTAATGCCTGTGTTTGAGTGCTCTCTGTTTGTAACTGCCTGCGTTTGAGTGTTACCTGTTTGCGCCTGCCTATGTCTAAGTGCTCGCTGTTTGTGCCTGCCTGTGTTTAATTCCACCTTGTTTGGGCTTGCGTATGGTAGGTTCTCCCTATTTGATTGCCTGCCTGTGTTTATGTGGTCCCTGTTTCTTCTTCCTTATTGTTTAAGTCCTACCTGTGTTTAAGTGCCCCTTGTTTGTGCCTGACAGTGTTTGGGTGCTGCCTGTTGATTGAGTGCTCGTTGTTTTTTCCTGCCTCTGTTTGAGTGCTCCCTGTTTTTGCCTGTATGTATTTACTGTTTGTGCCTTCCTGTGTTTGAGTGCCCTCTGTTGGTGCTTGCCTGTGTTAAAGTACTCCCTTTTTGTGCTGAATCTGTTTAAGTGCTCCCTGTTTGAGCTTGCATGTGTTTAAGTGTTCCCTGTTTGTGCCAGACTGTGTTTAAGTCCTCCCTGTTTGTGCCTGCCTGTGTTTGAGTGCTCCCTTTTTGGGCCTGCCTGTGTTTGAGTGCTCCTTGTTTGTGTCTGCCTGTGTTATAGTGCCCTATGTTTGAGTGCCTCCTGTTTATGCCTGCTTGTGTTTGAATGCCCCTTGTTGGTGTTCGCCTGTGTTAAAGTGCTCCCTTTTTGTGCCTGTCTCTGTTTAAGTGCTCCCTGTTTGTGCCCGCCTGTGTTTAAGTCAACTCTATTTGTGCCTGCGTGTGTTGGGTTCTCCCTTTTTGAGTGCCTGCTTGTGTTTAAGTGCTCCTTGTTTCTGCTTGACTATTATTTAAGTCCTACCTGTGTTTAAGTGCTCCTTGTTTGTGCCTGCCTGTGTTTGAGTGCTCCCTGTTGATAGAGTGCTCGTTGTTTGTTCCTGCCTGTGTTTGAGTGCTCCCTATTTTGCCTGTGTGTGTTTGAGTGCACTCTATTGGTACTTGCCTGTGTTTAAGTGTTCCCTTTTTGTGCTTAAATCTGTTTAAGTGCTTGCATGTGGTTAAGTCCACCCTGTTTGTGCCTGCGTGTGTCGGGTGCTCCCTGTGTTTGTGTGCCTGCCTGTGTTTAAGTGCTCCCTTTTCTCCTTGCCCTCGTTGTTTGTGTCTGACTGTGATTGGATGCTGCCTGTTGATTTAGTGCTCGTTATTTGTTAATGCCTGTGTTTGAGTGCTCTCTGTTTGTAACTGCCTGCGTTTGAGTGTTACCTGTTTGCGCCTGCCTATGTCTAAGTTCTCGCTGTTTGTGCCTGCCTGTGTTTAATTCCACCTTGTTTGGGCTTGCGTATGGTAGGTTCTCCCTATTTGATTGCCTGCCTGTGTTTATGTGGTCCCTGTTTCTTCTTGTTTATTGTTTAAGTCCTACCTGTGTTTAAGTGCCCCTTGTTTGTGCCTGACCGTGTTTGGGTGCTCCCTGTTGATTGAGTGTTCGTCGTTTGTTCCTGCCTTTATTTGAGTGCTCACAGTTTTTGCCTGTATGTGCTTCCTGTTTTTGAATGCCCTCTTTTGGTGCTAGCCTGTGTTAAAGTGCTCCCTTTTTGTGCTGAATCTGTTTAAGTGCTCCCTGTGAGCTTGCATGTGTTTAGGTATTCCCTGTTTGTGCCAGCCTGTGTTTAAGTCCTCCCTGTTTGTGCCATACTGTGTTTAAGTGCTCCCTTTTTGAGCTTGCCTGTGTTTGAGTGCTCCTTGTTTGTGTCTGCCTGTGTTATAGTGTCCCATGTTTGAGTCCCTCTTGTTTTTGCCTGCTTGTGCTTTCCTGTGTTTGAATGCCCCTTGTTGGTGCTTGCCTGTGTTAAAGTACTCCCTTTTTGAGCCTGAATCTGTTTAAATGCTCCCTGTTTGTGCCTGCCTGTGTTTAAGTCCACCCTGTTTGTACCTGCGTTTGTTGGTTTTCCCTGTTTGAGCCCTTGTTTGAACCTGCCTGCGTTTGAGTGCTCCGTGTTTGTGTCTGCCTGTGTTATAGTGCCCCATGTTTGAGTGCCTCCGGTTTATGCCTGATTGTGTTTGAATGCCCCATGTTGGTGTTTGCCTGTGTTAAAGTGCTCCCTTTTTGTGCCTGCCTGTGTTTAAGTCAACCCTGTTTGTGCCTGCCTGTGTTTGAGTGCTCCCTGTTTGAGCCTTCCTGTGTTTGAGTGCTCCTTGTTTATTTCTGCCTGTGTTATAGTGCCCCATGTTTGTGTCTGCCTCTGTTTGAGTGCCTCCTGTTGTTTGAGTGCTCCCTGTTTGTGTCTGCCTGTGCTTGAGTGCCCCATATTTGTGCCTGCCTGTGTTTGAGTGCCTTCTGTTTGTGCCTGCCTCTGTTTGTGTCCTCCTTGTTTGTGCGTTCCTGTGTTTGAGTGGCCCCTGTAGGTGTTTACCTGTTTTAAAGTGCTCCCTTTTTCTGCCTGAATCTGTTTAAGTGCTACCTGTTTGTGCTTGCATGTGTTTAAGTTTTCCCTGTTTGTGCCTGCATGTGTTTAAATCCTCCCTGTTTGTGCCTGCCTGTGTTTGAGTTGCTCCCTGTTTGTGCCTGCCTGTGTTTGAGTGCTCCCTGTTTGAACCTGCCTGTGTTTGAATGCTCCTTATTTGTGTCTGTCTGTGTTATAGTGCCCCATGTTTGAGTGCCTCTTGTTTTTGCCTGCTTGTGCCTTCCTGTGTTTGAATGCCCCTTGTTGGTGCTTGCCTGTGTTAAAGTACTCACTTTTTGAGTCTGAATCTGTTTAAGTGCTCCCTGTTTGTGCCTGCCTGTGTTTAAGTTAACCCTATTTGTTCCTGCGTGTTTTGGGCTCTCCCTGTTTGAGTGCCTGCCTGTGTTTAAGTGCTCCTTGTTTCTGCTTGACTATTCTTTATGTCCTACCTGTGTTTAAGTGCTCCTTGTTTGTGTCTGCCTGTGTTTGGGTGCTCCATGTTGATATAGTTCTCGTTGTTTGTTCCTGCCTGTGTTAAAGTGCTCCGTTTTTGTGCCTGTCTCTGTTTAAGTGCTACCTGTGTTTAAGTCAACCCTGATTGTGCCTGCGTGTGTTGGGTTCTCCCTGTTTGAGTGCCTGCCTGTGTTTAAGTGCTCCTTGTTTCTGCTTGACTATTGTTTAAGTCCTACCTGTGTTTAAGTGCTCCTTGTTTGTGCCTGCCTGTGTTTAAGTGCTCCCTGTTGATAGAGTGCCAGTTGTTTGTTCCTGCCTGTATTTGAGTGCTCCCTATTTTGCCTGTGTGTGTTTGAGTGCACTCTGTTTGTACTTGCCTGTGTTTAAGTGTTCCCTTTTTGTGCCTAAATCTGTTTAAGTGTTTGCATGTGGTTAAGTCCACCCTGTTTATGCCTGACTGTGTCGGGTGCTCGCTGTGTTTGAGTGCCTGCCTGTGTTTAAGTGCTCCCTTTTCTCCTTGCTTCGTTGTTTGTTTCTGACTGTGTTTGGATGCTCCCTGTTGATTTAGTGTTCGTTGTTTGTTAATGCCTGTGTTTGAGTGCTCTCTGTTTGTAACTGCCTGCGTTTGAGTGTTACCTGTTTGCGCCTGCCTATGTCTAAGTGCTCGCTGTTTGTGCCTGCCTGTGTTTAATTCCACCTTGTTTGGGCTTGCGTATGGTAGGTTCTCCCTATTTGATTGCCTGCCTGTGTTTATGTGGTCCCTGTTTCTTCTTCCTTATTGTTTAAGTCCTACCTGTGTTTAAGTGCCCCTTGTTTGTGCCTGACAGTGTTTGGGTGCTGCCTGTTGATTGAGTGCTCGTTGTTTTTTCCTGCCTCTGTTTGAGTGCTCCCTGTTTTTGCCTGTATGTATTTACTGTTTGTGCCTTCCTGTGTTTGAGTGCCCTCTGTTGGTGCTTGCCTGTGTTAAAGTGCTCTCTTTTTGTGCTGAATCTGTTAAAGTGCTCCCTGTTTGAGCTTGCATGTGTTTAAGTGTTCCCTGTTTGTGCCAGACTGTGTTTAAGTCCTCCCTGTTTGTGCCTGCCTGTGTTTGAGTGCTCCCTTTTTGGGCCTGCCTGTGTTTGAGTGCTCCTTGTTTGTGTCTGCCTGTGTTATAGTGCCCCATGTTTGAGTGCCTCCTGTTTATGCCTGCTTGTGTTTGAATGCCCCTTGTTGGTGTTCGCCTGTGTTAAAGTGCTCCCTTTTTGTGCCTGTCTCTGTTTAAGTGCTCCCTGTTTGTGCCCGCCTGTGTTTAAGTCAACTCTATTTGTGCCTGCGTGTGTTGGGTTCTCCCTTTTTGAGTGCCTGCTTGTGTTTAAGTGCTCCTTGTTTCTGCTTGACTATTATTTAAGTCCTACCTGTGTTTAAGTGCTCCTTGTTTGTGCCTGCCTGTGTTTGAGTGCTCCCTGTTGATAGAGTGCTCGTTGTTTGTTCCTGCCTGTGTTTGAGTGCTCCCTATTTTGCCTGTGTGTGTTTGAGTGCACTCTATTGGTACTTGCCTGTGTTTAAGTGTTCCCTTTTTGTGCTTAAATCTGTTTAAGTGCTTGCATGTGGTTAAGTCCACCCTGTTTGTGCCTGCGTGTGTCGGGTGCTCCCTGTGTTTGTGTGCCTGCCTGTGTTTAAGTGCTCCCTTTTCTCCTTGCCGTCTTTGTTTGTGTCTGACTGTGATTGGATGCTGCCTGTTGATTTAGTGCTCGTTATTTGTTAATGCCTGTGTTTGAGTGCTCTCTGTTTGTAACTGCCTGCGTTTGAGTGTTACCTGTTTGCGCCTGCCTATGTCTAAGTTCTCGCTGTTTGTGCCTGCCTGTGTTTAATTCCACCTTGTTTGGGCTTGCGTATGGTAGGTTCTCCCTATTTGATTGCCTGCCTGTGTTTATGTGGTCCCTGTTTCTTCTTGTTTATTGTTTAAGTCCTACCTGTGTTTAAGTGCCCCTTGTTTGTGCCTGACCGTGTTTGGGTGCTCCCTGTTGATTGAGTGTTCGTCGTTTGTTCCTGCCTTTATTTGAGTGCTCACAGTTTTTGCCTGTATGTGCTTCCTGTTTTTGAATGCCCTCTTTTGGTGCTAGCCTGTGTTAAAGTGCTCCCTTTTTGTGCTGAATCTGTTTAAGTGCTCCCTGTGAGCTTGCATGTGTTTAGGTATCCCTGTTTGTGCCAGCCTGTGTTTAAGTCCTCCCTGTTTGAGCTTGCCTGTGTTTGAGTGCTCCTTGTTTGTGTCTGCCTGTGTTATAGTGTCCCATGTTTGAGTCCCTCTTGTTTTTGCCTGCTTGTGCTTTCCTGTGTTTGAATGCCCCTTGTTGGTGCTTGCCTGTGTTAAATACTCCCTTTTTGAGCCTGAATCTGTTTAAATGCTCCCTGTTTGTGCCTGCCTGTGTTTAAGTCCACCCTGTTTGTACCTGCGTGTGTTGGTTTTCCCTGTTTGAGCCCTTGTTTGAACCTGCCTGCGTTTGAGTGCTCCGTGTTTGTGTCTGCCTGTGTTATAGTGCCCCATGTTTGAGTGCCTCCGGTTTATGCCTGATTGTGTTTGAATGCCCCCTGTTGGTGTTTGCCTGTGTTAAAGTGCTCCCTTTTTGTGCCTGTCTCTGTTTAAGTGCTCCCTGTTTGTGCCTGCCTGTGTTTAAGTCAACCGTGTTTGTGCCTGCGTGTGTTGGGTTCCCCTGTTTGAGTGCCTGCCTGTGTTTAAGTGCTCCTTGTTTCTGCTTGACTATTGTTTAAGTCCTACCTGTGTTTAAGTGCTCCTTGTTTGTGCCTGCCTGTGTTTGAGTGCTCCCTGTTGATAGAGTGCTCGTTGTTTGTTCCTGCCTGTGTTTGAGTGCTCCCTATTTTGCCTGTGTGTGTTTGAGTGCCCTCTGTTGGTACTTGCCTGTGTTTAAGTGTTCCCTTTTTTGCTTAAATCTGTTTAAGTGCTTGCATGTGGTTAATTCCAACCTGTTTGTGCCTGCCTGTGTTGGGTGCTCCCTGTGTTTGTGTGCCTGCCTGTGTTTAAGTGCTCCCTTTTCTCCTTGCCGTCTTTGTTTGTGACTGACTGTGATTGGATGCTGCCTGTTGATTTAGTGCTCGTTATTTGTTAATGCCGGTATTTGAGTGCTCTCTGTTTGTAACTGCCTGCGTTTGAGTGTTATCTGTTTGCGCCTGCCTATGTCTAAGTGCTCGCTGTTTGTGCCTGCCTGTCTGTGTTTAATTCCATCTTGTTTCGTATGTTGGGTTCTCCCTATTTGATTGCCTGCCTGTGTTTAAGTGGTCCCTGTTTCTTTTTGCTTATTGTTTAAGTGCCCCTTGTTTGTGCCTGACCGTGTTTGGGTGCTCCCTGTTGATTGAGTGCTTGTCGTTTGTTCCTGCCTTGGTTTGAGTGCTCCCTGTTTTTGTCTGTATGTGCTTCCTGTGTTTGAGTGCCCTCTGTTGGTGCTAGCCTGTGTTAAAGTGTTCCCTTTTTGTGCTGAATCTGTTTAAGTGCTCCATGTTTGAGCTTGCATGTGTTTAAGTGTTCCCTGTTTGTACCAGCCTGTGTTTAAGTCCTCACTGTTTGTGCCTGCCTGTGTTTGAGTGCTCCCTTTTTGAGCTTGCCTGTGTTTGAGTGCTCCTTGATTGTGTCTGCCTGTGTTATAGTGCCTCGTGTTTGAGTGCCTCCTGTTTATGGCTGCTTGGTTTGCATGTGTTAAAGTGCTCCCTTTTTTGCCTGTCTCTGTTTAAGTGCTTCCTTTTTGTGCCTGTCTCTGTTTAAGTGCTCCCTGTTTATGCCTGCCTGTGTTTCACTCAACCCTATTTGTGACAGCGTGTGTTGGGTTCTCCCTGTTTGAGTGCCTGCCTATGTTTAAGTGCTCCTTGTTTCTGCTTGACTATTGTTTAAGTCCTACCTGTGTTAAAGTGCTCCTTGTTTGTGCCTTTAAGTGCTTCCTGTGTTTGAGTGCCCTTTGTTGGTGCTTCCTGTGTTAAAGTGCTCCCTTTTGGTGCCTAAATCTGTTTAAGTGCTCCCTGTTTGAGCTTGTATGTGTTCCCTGTTTGCGCCTGCCTGTGTCTACGTGCTCGCTGTTTGTGCCTGCCTGTGTTTAATTCCACCTTGTTTGTGCTTGCGTATGTTGGGTTCTCAATATTTGAGAGACTGCCTGTGTTAAAGTGCTCCCCGTTTCTGCTTGCTTATTGTTTAAGTGCTCCTTGTTTGTTCCTGACCGTGTTTGGGTGCTCCCTGTTTTTGCCTGTATGTGCTTCATGTTTGTGCCTTCCTGTGTTTGAGTGGCCTTTGTTGGTGCTTCCTGTTTTAAATTGCTCCCTTTTTGTGCCTGAATCTGTTTAAGTGCTCCCTGTTTGAGCTTGTATGTGTTTCCTATTTGTGCCAGCCTGTGTTTAAGTCCTCCCTGTGTTTGAGTGCTCCCTTTTTGAGCCTGCCTGTGTTTGAATGCTCCTTGTTTGTTTGCCTGTGTTATAGTGCCCCATGTTTGAGTGACTCCTGTTTATGCCTGCTTGTGTTTGAATGCCCCCTGTTGGTGTTTGCCTGTGTTAAAGTGCTCTCTTTTTGTGCCTGTCTCTGTTTAACTGCTCACTGTTTGTGCCTGCCTGTGAAGTCAACCCTGTTTGTACCTGCGTGTGTTGGGTTCTCCCTGTTTGAGTGCCTGCATGTGTTGGGTTCTCCCTGTTTGAGTGCCTGCCTGTGTTTAAGTGCCCCTTGTTTCTGCTTGACTATTGTATAAGTTCTACCTGTGTTTAAGTGCTCCTTGTTTGTGCCTGCCTGTGTTTGAGTGCTCCCTGTTGATAGAGTGCTCGTTGTTTGTTCCTGCCTGTGTTTGAGTGCTCCCTATTTTGCCTGTGTGTGTTTGAGTGCCCTCTATTGGTACTTGCCTGTGTTTAAGTGTTCCCTTTTTGTACTTAAATCTGTTTAAGTGCTTGCATGTGGTTAAGTCCACCCTGTTTGTGCCTGCCTGTGTCGGGTGCTCCCTGTGTTTGTGTGCCTGCCTGTGTTTAAGTGCTCCCTTTTCTCCTTGCCGTCTTTGTTTGTGTCTGACTGTGATTGGATGCTGCCTGTTGATTTCGTGCTCGTTATTTATAAAAGCCTGTGTTTGAGTTCTTTCTGTTTGTAACTGCCTGCGTTTGAGTGTTACCTGTTTGCGCCTGCCTATGTCTAAGTGCTCGCTGTTTGTGCCTGCCTGTGTTTAATTCCACCTTGTTTGGGCTTGCGTATGGTAGGTTCTCCCTATTTGATTGCCTGTCTGTGTTTATGTGGTCCCTGTTTCTTCTTGCTTATTGTTTAAATCCTACCTGTGTTTAAGTGCCCCTTGTTTGTGCCTGACCGTGTTTGGGTGCTCCCTGTTGATTGAGTGCTCGTCGTTTGTTCCTGCCTTTGTTTGAGCGCTCACAGTTTTTGCATGTATGTGCTTCCTGTGTTTGAATGCCCTCTGTTGGTGCTAGCCTGTGTTAAAATGCTCCCTTTTTGTTCTGAATCTGTTTATGTGCTCCCTGTTTGAACTTGCATGTGTTTAAGTGTTCACTGTTTGTGCTAGCCTGTATTTAATTCCTCCCTGTTTGTGCCATCCTGTGTTTGAGTGCTCCCTTTTTGAGCTTGCTTGTGTTTGAGTGCTCCTTGTTTGTGTCTGCCTGGCTTATAGTGCCTCATGTTTGAGTGCCTCCTTTTTATGCCTGCTTGTCTTTGCCTGTGTTAAAGTGCTCCCTTTTTGTGCCTGTCTCTGTTTAAGTGCTCCCTTTTTGTGCCTGTCTCTGTTTAAGTGCTCCCTTTTTGTGCCTGTCTCTGTTTAAGTGCTCCCTTTTTGTGCCTGTCTCTGTTTAAGTGCTCCCTTTTTGTGCCTGTCTCTGTTTAAGTGCTACCTGTTTGTGCCTGCCTTTGTTTCACTCAACCCTATTTTTGACAGCGTGTGTTGGGTTCTCCCTGTTTGAGTGCCTGCCTATGTTTAAGTGCTCCTTGTTTCTGCTTGACTATTGTTTAAGTCTTACCTGTGTTTAAGTGCTCCTTGTTTGTGCCTGCCTGTGTTTGGGTGCTCCCTGTTGATAGAGTGCTCGTTGTTTTTACTGCCTGTGTTTGAGTGCTCCCTATTTTGCCTATGTGTTTGAGTCCCCTCTGTTGGTACTTGCCTGTGTTTAAGTGTTCCCTTTTTGTGCCTAAATCTGTTTAAGTGCTTGCATGTGGTTAAGTCCACCCTGTTTTTGCCTGCCTGTGTTTGAGTGCCTGCCTGTGTTTAAGTGTTCCCTTCTCTCCTTGCCCTCGTTGTTTATGTCTGACTGTGTTTGGATGCTCCCTGTTGATTTAGTGCTCGTTGTTTGTTAATGCCTCTGTTTGAGTCCTCTCTGTTTGTAATTGCCTGCGTTTGAGTGTTACCTGTTTGCGCCTGCCTGTGTCTAAGTGCTCGCTGTTTGTGCCTGCCTGTGTTTAATTCCACCTTGTTTGTTCTTGCCTATGTTGGGTTCTCCCTATTTGAGAGCCTGCCTGTGTTTAAGTGCTCCCTGTTTCTGCTTGCTTATTGTTTAAGTGCTCCTTGTTTGTGCCTGACCGTGTTTGGGTGCTTCCTGTTGATTGAGTGCTCGTCGTTTGTTCCTGCCTCTGTTTGTGCTTCCTGTGTTTGAGTGCCCTTTGTTGGTGCTTCCTGTGTTAAATTGCTCCCTTTTTGTGCCTGAATCTGTTTAAGTGCTCCCTGTTTGAGCTTGTATGTGTTCCCTGTTTGTACCAGCCTGTGTTTAAGTCCTCTCTTTTTGTGCCTGTCTCTGCTCAAGTGCTCCCTGTTTGTGTCTGCCTGTGTTTAAGTCAACCCTGTTTGTGCCTGCGTGTGTTGGGTTTTCCCTGTTTGAGTGCCTGCCTGTGTTTAAGTGCCCCTTGTTTCTGCTTGACTATTGTATAAGTTCTACCTGTGTTTAAGTGCTCCTTGTTTGTGCCTGCCTGTGTTTGAGTGCTCCCTGTTGATAGAGTGCTCGTTGTTTGTTCCTGCCAGTGTTTGGGTGCTCCCTATTTTGCCTGTGTTTGAGTGCTCCCTATTTTGCCTGTGTGTGTTTGAGTGCCCTCTGTTGGTACTTGCCTGTGTTTAAGTGTTCCCTTTTTGTGCTTAAATCTGTTTAAGTGCTTGTATGTGGTTAAGTCCACCCTGTTTGTGCCTGCCTGTGTCGGGTGCTCGCTGTGTTTGAGTGCCTGCATGTGTTTAAGTGCTCCCTTTTCTCCTTGCCCTCGTTGTTTGTGTCTGACTGTGTTTGGATGCTCCCTGTTGATTTAGTGCTCTTTGTTTGTTAATGCCTGTGTTTGAGCACTCTCTGTTTGTAACTGCCTGCGTTTGAGTGTTACCTGTTTGCGCGTGCCTGTGTCTAAGTCTCGCTATTTGTGCCTGTGTTTAATTTCACATTGTTTGTGCTTGCATATGTTGGGTTCTCCCTGTTTCTGCATGCTTATTGTTTAAGTGCCCCTTGTTTGGGTGCTCCCTGTTGATTAAGTCCTCGTCATTTGTTCCTACCTGTGTTTGAGCGATCCCTGTTTTTGCCTGTATGTGCTTCCTGTGTTTGAGTGCCCTCTGTTGGTGTTTGCCTGTGTTAAAGTGCTCTCTTTTTGTGCCTGAATCTGTTTAATTGCTCCATTTGTGCCTGAATGTGTTTAGGTGTCCCATGTTTGTGCCTGCATGTTTATTCAACATTATTGGTACACCTAATAATTATTGATATCCCACAGAAGGGTCATTAGTAGATATAAAGATCAATTTTACACGCAAAGATATGATAATTTACATAATAAATGAATTAGCAAATTAGATTATAATCCAAATTAGTGGACAATATAAAATAAAATATAAGAATAATTTATCGTTAACTATATAAAATCTTAATCAAAAGTAGATAAATGTGTTTATTTAAATTAAAAATAAATTTGTACAAATTTAATGAAATCTTTTAAAACTTAATAATTAAAATTTTAAAATAATACAATTAAGAAAAAAAAATTTAACTAAATAACTTAGTTTAAAGAAAATAGACTATTATTAACACCTTACATATTTAAAAATTATCTATAGTGGTTATCTTTTATAGAAATAAGAATATTAATTACTAATAAAATAAAAACAACCCTGTTTTATTAAAAATATAAATTTAAAATAGTAACAAACAAACTAATTATCTTTCTTGAAAGAAAGAAAGAATTTATTGGAAAAAATGTACAATTTAGAATAAAAAATTACAGTAGTATTCAGTAGTTGAGCACACTCATGACTAATTAAAGCTTGAGAAGGGTCTTTCTCAAGAATTTCTTTCTTTCTTTCTTTCTTTTTTCTCAAGAAATTTATTGAGAAGGGTAGGTATAAAATAAGTTGCAAAAGTAAAGCCTTGAGTTTGGAAAAGTGAAAATTTGTCCTTTTTTTGTTAACTCGATGTCAATAATGTCCATGCGAAGAAATTTATAAAATATTTAAAATATATTTCAATTTTTCAAAAATATTTAGTAAAATTTTTAATTTCTTTAAAATTAAAAAGCATATTTCATTCTCTTTTGTTTTTAACAATGCTCTTTATTCAAAATATGAATTAAAATATATATTACTAGAAATTGTATGTTCTCTTGATAGCATACACTGTGTGAAAGACAGGTTTCGCTGATTGAACCCTCACCAATTCCACTTTTGGGTTCAAACTATAAGTTTGACTTTGAACTGGCATTTAGTGGCTACGGATAATTGAAAGACTTTTAAACCCCCTTCAAATCCCGTTTTTTTCTTTTGTTCTCCCCATTGTAAGGGCTATTCACCACTTTTAAATTCCCTATTTTTCACCGCCCTCTCTCTGTCTTTGCCTGCCTGTGTTTAAGTGCTCCTTGTTTATGCCTTCCTGTGTTTGGGTGTTCCCTGTTTGTGCCTTCCTGTGTTTGAGTGCCCTCTGTTGATGCTTGCCTGTGTTAAAGTGCTCCCTTTTGGTGTCTAAATCTATTTAAGTGCTCCCTGTTTGTGCTTGCTTGTGTTTAAGTTTCCCTTGTTTGTGCCTCCCTGTGTTTAAATTTTCCTTATGTGTGCCCCCTGTTTGAGCCTACCAGTGTTTAAGTGCTACTTGTTTGTGTTTGCCTGTGTTATAGTGCCCCATGTTTGAGTGCCTCCTGTTTATGCCTTCCTGTGTTTGAATGCCCCTGTTGGTGCTTACGTGTGTTAAAGTGGTCCCTTTTTGTGTCTGTCTCTGTTTAAGTGCTACCTGTTTGTGCCTGCCTGTGTTTAATTCTACCTTGATTGTGCTTGCGTATGTTGGGTTCTCCCTGTTTGAGCTTGCCTGTGTTTAAGTGCTCCCTGTTTCTCCTTGCTTATTGTTTAAGTCCTACCTGTGTTTAAGTGCTCCTTGTTTGTGCCTAACCGCATTTGGGTGATCCCTGTTGATTGAGTGCTCGTCATTTGTTCCTGCTTGTGTTTGAGTGCTCCCTGTTTGTGCCTTCCTGTATTTGAGTGGCCTCTTTTGGTGCTTGCCTGTGTTAAAGTGCTCCCTTTTTGTGCCTGAATCTGTTTAAGTGCTCCCTGTTTGAGATTGCTTCTGTTTAAGTGTTCCCTGTTTGTGTCAGCCTGTGTTTAAGTCCTCGCTGTTTGTGACTGCCTGTGTTTGAGTGCTCCCTTTTTGAGCCTGCCTGTGTTTGAGTGCTCCTTGTTTGTGTCTGCCGGTGTTATAGTGCCCGAATTTTTGAGTGTCTCCTGTTTATGCCTGCTAGTGTTTGAATGCCCCATGTTGGTGTTTGCCTGTGTTAAAGTGCTCCCTTCTTGTGCCTTTCTCTGTTTAAGTGTTCTCTGTTTGTGCCTGCCTCTATTTAAGTCAACACTGTTTGTGCCTGCGTATGTTGGGTTCTCCCTATTTGAGTGACTGCCTGTGTTTAAGTGGTCCCTGTTACTTCTTGCTTATTGTTTAAGTCCTACCTGTGTTTAAGTGCCCCTTGTTTGTCCCAGACCGTGTTTGGGTGCTCCCTGTTGATTGAGTGCTCGTCGTTTGTTCCTGCCTTTGTTTGAGTGCTCCCTGTTTTTGCCTGTATGTGCTTCCTGTGTTTGAGTGCCCTTTGTTGGTGCTTGCCTGTGTTAAAGTGTTCCCTTTTTGTGGTGAATCTGTTTAAGTGCTCCCTGTTTGAGCTTGCATGTGTTTAAGTGTTCCCTGCTTGTGCCAGCCTGTATTTACGTCCTCCCTGTTTGTGCCTACCTGTGTTTGAGTGCTCTCTTTTTGAGCCTGCCTTCTTTGAGTGCTCCTTGTTTGTTTCTGCCTGTGTTATAGTGCCCTATGTTTGAGTGCCTCCTGTTTATGCCTGCTTGTGTTTGAATGCCCCCTGTTGGTGTTTGCCTGTCTTAAAGTGCTCCCTTTTTGTGCCTGCCTGTGTTTAAGTCAACCCTGTTTGTGTCTGCCTGTGTTTGAGTCTTCCTCTGTTTGAGTGCTCCTTGTTTGTGCCTGCCTGTGTTATAGTGCCCCATTTTGTGCTGCCTCTGTTTGAGTGCCTTCTGTTGTTTGAGTGCTCCCTGTTTGTGTCTGCCTGTGCTTGAGTGCCCCATATTTGTGCCTGCCTGTGTTTGAGTGCCTTCTGTTTGTGCCTGCCTGTGTTTGTGTCCTCCTTGTTTGTGCGTTCCTGTGTTTGAGTCGCCCCTGTAGGTGTTTACCTGTTTTAAAGTGCTCCCTTTTTCTGCCTGAATCTGTTTAAGTGCTACCTGTTTGTGCTTTCATGTGTTTAAGTTTTCCCTGTTTGTGCCTGCATGTGTTTAAATCCTCCCTCTATGTGCCTGCCTGTGTTTGAGTGCTCCCTGTTTGTGCCTGCCTGTGTTTGAGTGCTCCCTATTTGAACCTGCCTGTGTTTGAATGCTCCTTATTTGTGTCTGTCTGTGTTATAGTGCCCCATGTTTGAGTGCCTCTTGTTTTTGCCTGCTTGTGCCTTCCTGTGTTTGAATGCCCCTTGTTGGTGCTTGCCTGTGTTAAAGTACTCACTTTTTGAGCCTGAATCTGTTTAAGTGCTCCCTGTTTGTGCCTGCCTGTGTTTAAGTTAACCCTATTTGTTCCTGCGTGTGTTGGGCTCTCCCTGTTTGAGTGCCTGCCTGTGTTTAAGTGCTCCTTGTTTCTGCTTGACTATTGTTTATGTCCTACCTGTGTTTAAGTGCTCCTTGTTTGTGTCTGCCTGTGTTTGGGTGCTCCATGTTGATATAGCTCTCGTTGTTTGTTCCTGCCTGTGTTAAAGTGCTCCGTTTTTGTGCCTGTCTCTGTTTAAGTGCTACCTGTGTTTAAGTCAACCCTGATTGTGCCTGCGTGTGTTGGGTTCTCCCTGTTTGAGTGCCTGCCTGTGTTTAAGTGCTCCTTGTTTCTGCTTGACTATTGTTTAAGTCCTACCTGTGTTTAAGTGCTCCTTGTTTGTGCCTGCCTGTGTTTGAGTGCTCCCTGTTGATAGAGTGCCAGTTGTTTGTTCCTGCCTGTATTTGAGTGCTCCCTATTTTGCCTGTGTGTGTTTGAGTGCCCTCGGTTTGTACTTGCCTGTGTTTAAGTGTTCCCTTTTTGTGCCTAAATCTGTTTAAGTGTTTGCATGTGGTTAAGTCCACCCTGTTTATGCCTGACTGTGTCGGGTGCTCGCTGTGTTTGAGTGCCTGCCTGTGTTTAAGTGCTCCCTTTTCTCCTTGCCTTCGTTGTTTGTTTCTGACTGTGTTTGGATGCTCCCTGTTGATTTAGTGTTCGTTGTTTGTTAATGCCTGTGTTTGAGTGCTCTGTTTGTAACTGCCTGCGTTTGAGTGTTACCTGTTTGCGCCTGCCTGTGTCTAAGTGCTCGCTGTTTGTGCCTGCCTGTGTTAAATTCCAACTTGTTTGTGTTTGCGTATGTTGGATTCTGCCTATTTGAGTGCCTGCCTGTGTTTAAGTGCTTCCTGTTTCTGCTTGCTTATTGTTTAAGTCCTACCTGTATTTAAGTGCTCCTTGTTTGTGCCTGACAGTGTTTGGGTGCTGCCTGTTGATTGAGTGCTCGTTGTTTTTTCCTGCCTCTGTTTGAGTGCTCCCTGTTTTTGCCTGTATGTATTTACTGTTTGTGCCTTCCTGTGTTTGAATGCTCTCTGTTGGTGCTTGCCTGTGTTAAAGTGCTCCCTTTTTGTGCTGAATCTGTTTAAGTGCTCCCTGTTTGAGCTTGCATGTGTTTAAGTGTTCCCTGTTTGTGCCAGACTGTGTTTAAGTCCTCCCTGTTTGTGCCTGCCTGTGTTTGAGTGCTCCCTTTTTGAGCCTGCCTGTGTTTGAGTGCTCCTTGTTTGTGTCTGCCTGTGTTATAGTGCCCCATGTTTGAGTGCCTCCTGTTTATGCCTGCTTGTGTTTGAATGCCCCTTGTTTGTGTTCGCCTGTGTTAAAGTGCTCCCTTTTTGTGCCTGTCTCTGTTTAAGTGCTCCCTGTTTGTGCCCGCCTGTGTTTAAGTCAACTCTATTTGTGCCTGCGTGTGTTGGGTTCTCCCTGTTTGAGTGCCTGCTTGTGTTTAAGTGCTCCTTGTTTCTGCTTGACTAGTATTTAAGTCCTACCTGTGTTTAAGTGCTCCTTGTTTGTGCCTGCCTGTTTTTGGGTGCTCCCTGTTGATAGAGTCCTCGTTGTTTGTTCCTGCCTGTGTTTGAGTGCTCACTATTTTGCCTGTGTGTGTTTGAGTGCCCTCTGTTGGTACTTGTCTGTGTTTAAGTGTTCCCTTTTTGTGCCTAAATCTGTTTAAGTGCTTGCATGTGGTTAAGTCCACCCTGTTTGTGCCTGCCTGTGTCGGGTGCTCGCTGTGTTTGAGTGACTGTCTGTGTTTAAGTGCTCCCTTTTCTTCTTGCCCTCGTTGTTTGTGTCTGACTGTGTTACGATGCTCCCTGTTGATTTAGTGCTCGTTGTTTGTTAATGCCTGTGTTTGTAACTGCCTGCATTTGACTGTTACCTGTTTGCGCCTGCCCGTGTCTAAGTGCTCGCTGTTTGTGCGTGCCTGTGTTTAATTCCACCTTGTTTGTGATTGCGTATGTTGGGTTCTCCATATTTGAGTGCCTGTCTGTGTTTAATTGCTCACTGTTTCTGCTTGTTTATTGTTTAAGTCCTACCTGTGTTTAAGTGCTCCTTCTTTGTGCCTGACCGTGTTTGGGTGCTTCCTGTTGATTGAGTGCTCGTCGTTTGTTCTGCCTGTGTTTGAGTGCTCCCTGTTTTTGCCTGTATGTGCTTCCTGTTTGTGCCTTGCTGTGTTTGAGTGCCCTCTGTTAGTGATTGCCTGCGTTATAGTGCCCCATGTTTATGCCTGCTTGTTTTTGATGTCCCCCCTGTTGGTGCTTGCCTGTGTTAAAGTGCTCCCTTTTTGCGCCTGCCTGTGTTTAAGTCAACCCTCTTTGTGCCTGCCTGTGTTTGAGTGCTTCCTGTTTGAGTGCTCCTTGTTTGAGTGCTCCTTGTTTGTGTCTGCCGGTGTTATAGTGCCCCATGTTTGTGCCTGCCTCTGTTTGAGTGCCTCCTGTTGTTTAAGTGCTCCCTGTTTGTGTCTGTCTGTGCTTGAGCGCCCCATATTTGTGCCTGCCTGTGTTTGAGTGCCTGCCTGTGTTTGTGTCCTCCTTGTTTGTGCATTCCTGTGTTTAGTGGCCCCTGTAGGTGTTTACCTGTTTTAATGTGCTCCCTTTTTCTGCCTGAATCTGTTTAAGTGCTACCTGTTTGTGCTTGCATGTGTTTAAGTTTTCCCTCTTTGTGCCTGCCTGTGTTTGAGTGCTCCCTGTTTGAAAATGCCTGTTTGAGTGCTCCTTATTTGTGGCTGCCTGTGTTTAAGTGCTCACTGTTTCTGCTTGCCTATTGCTTCTGTCCTACCTGTGTTTAAGTGCTCCTTGTATGTGCCTGTCCGTGTTTGGGTGCTCTCTGTTGAGTGAATGCTAGTTGTTTGTTCCTACCTGTGTTTGAGTCCTCTTTTTTTGCCTGTATGTGTTTGAGTGCTTCCTGTTTGTGCCTTCTGTGTTTGAGTGCCCTCTGTGTGTGCTGGCCTGTGTTAAAATGCTTCCTTTTTGTGCCTGAATCCGTTTAAGTGCTCCCTGTTTGTGCTTGCATGTGTTTAAGTGTTGCTTGTTTTTGCCTGCCTGTGTTTTAGTTCTCCCTATTTGTGCCTGCCTGTGTGTTAGTGCTCCCTATTTGAGCCTGCCTGTGTTTGAGTGCTCCTTGTTTGTGTTTGCCTGTGTTATAATGCCCCATGGTTGTGCCTGCCTCTGTTTGAGTGCCTTCTCTTTTTGCCTGCCTGTTGTTTAAGTGCTCCCTGTGCTTGAGTGCCACATATTTGTGCCTGCCTGTGTTTGAATGCCTCCTGTTTATGCCTGCCTGTGTTTGATTCCTCCTATTTTGTGCGTTCCTGTGTTTGAGTGGCCCCTGTTGGTGTTTGCCTGTGTTAAAGTGCTCCCTTTTTGTGCCTGGATCTATTTCAGTGCTTGCGTTTGAGTGCCTCCTGTTTATGCCTGCTTGTGTTTGAATGCCCCCTGTTGGTGTTTACCTGTGTTAAAGTGCTCCCTTTTTCTGCCTGTCTCTATTTAAGTGCTCCCTGTTTGTGCCTGCCTGTGTTTAAGTCAACCTTGTGCCTGGGTGTGTTGGGTTCTCCCTGTTTGAGTGCCTGCCTGTGTTTAAGTGCTCCTTGTTTCTGCTTGACTCTTGTTTAAGTCCTACCTGTATTTAAGTGCTCCTTGTTTGTGCCTGCCTGTGTTTGAGTGCTCCCTGTTGATAGGGTGGTCATTGTTTGTTCCTGTCTGTGTTTTAGTGCTCCCTATTTTGTCTGTGTGTGTTTGAGTGCCCTCTGTTGGTACTTGCCTGTGTTTAAGTGTTTCCTTTTTGTGCCTAAATCTGTTTAAGTGCTTGCATGTGTTTAAGTCTACACTGTTTGTGCCTGCCTGTGTCTGGTGGTCGCTGTGTTTGAGTGCCTGCCTGTGTTTAAGTGCTCCCTTTTCTCCTTGCCCTCGTTGCTTGTGTCTGACTGTGTTTGGATGCTCCCTGTTGATTTAGTGCTCGTTGTTTGTGCCTGCCTGTGTTTGAGTGCTCTCTGTTTGTAACTGCCTGCGTTTGAGTGTTACCTGTTTCCGTCTGCCTATGTCTAAGTGCTCGCTGTTTGTGCCTGCCTGTGTTTAATTCCACCTTCTTTGTGCTTGCGTATGTTGGGTTCTTCATATTTGAGTGCCTGCCTGTGTTTAAGTGGTCCCTATTTCTTCTTGCTTATTGTTTAAGTCCTACCTGTGTTTAAGTGCCCCTTGTTTGTGCCTGACCGTGTTTGGGTGCTCCCTGTTGATTGTTTGCTCGTCGTTTGTTCCTGCCTTTGATTGAGTGCTCCTTGTTTTTGCCTTTATGTGTTTCCTGTGTTTGAGTGCCCTCTGTTGGTGCTTGCCTGTATTAAAGTGTTCCCTTTTTGTGCTGAATCTGTTTAAGTGCTCCCTGTTTGAGCTTGCATGTGTTAAAGTGCTACCTTTTTGTGCCTGTCTCTGTTTAGGTGCTCCCTGTTTGTGCCTGCCTGTGTTTAAGTCAACCCTATTTGTGCCTGCGTGTTTTGGGTTCTCCCTGTTTGAGTGCCTGTCTGTGTTTAAGTGCTCCTTGTTTCTGCTTGACTATTGATTAAGTCCTAGCTGTGTTTAAGTGCTCCTTGTTTTTGCCTGCCTGTGTTTGGGTGCTCGCTGTTGATAGAGTGCTCGTTGTTTGTTCCTGCCTGTGTTTGAATGCTCCCTATTTTGCCTATGTGTGTTTGAGTGCCCTCTGTTCGTACTTGCCTGTGTTTAAGTGTTCCCTTTTTGTGTCTAAATCTGTTTAACCCAATTAGTGCTGGGGGGGCGTAAAACGCCCCCCTTTACTAAAAAATTAATTGTAGAAAATTGGCTGAATCATATCCCTTCAAATTTTGTGACTTTTCCTAAAATCGCTAGCTGCATCTTTTGAAACCATTTTCATGGTAGTTGAATGAACCCTTCATGTCCAAAACTGTCAATCAAAATCAAAAATTAAAATTTTTCAGCAAAATTTTGACATTATCTGTACTTAACCTTATAACTTAGGATCTATATTATATAATACCCTGAAAATTTATAATTATATACAGTTTGGAACGCATAACACTTTATATATTTAATTTTTTCAATAATCATGGCTACTTTTTAGAAAATGTCAATCAAAATTTTGATTGATCAAAAATATATCTAATAAAATATACTTTCAAATTTTACATAAAATATATGTTTTTATACTAAATCGGTCATGCTGTTTTCATTTCTGGACTCATTTTTTACATTTAGGATCTGGAAATACCTATAAGTGTTAATCAAATTTGCGGTTTACTTCTAAAAATTATCTCCAAAAACATTCATTCAAATTTTAAAATGAAATATATGTGTTATACTAAATCGGCCATGCTGGTTTCATTTCTGAACTCATTTTTATGTTTAGGATGTGAAAATACCTATAAGTGTCAATCAAATTTGCGGTTTACTTCAAAAAATTGTCTCCAAAAACATTCATTTAAATTTTACAATGAAATATATGTTTTATACCAAATCAACCATGCTGTTTTCATTTCTTAACTCATTTTTCACATTTAGAGGTTTTAAAATATCAGTCAAAATTTGCGGTTTACTTCTAAAAACTATCTCCAAAAATATTCTCTCAATTTTACATGAAATATTTGTTTTTATACCAAATCGATCATGCTGTTTTCATTTTTGAACTCATTTTTTACATTTAGGATTTGAAAATACCTATAAGTATTAATCAAATTTGCGGTTTACTTCTGAAAATTATCTCCCAAAATATTCTCTTGAAATATATGTTTTTATACCAAATCAATCATGCTGTTTTCATTTCTGAACTCATTTTTTACATTTAGGATGTGAAAATACCTATAAGTGTTAATCAAATTTGCGGTTTACTTTTAAAAATTGTCTCCAAAAACATTCACTCAAATTTTACAATTAAATATATGTTTTTATACCAAATCAATCATGCTAGTTTCATTTATGGACTCAATTTTTGCAGTTTGAATTTGAAAATACATATAAGTATCAATTAAATTTGCTTTTAGTTCTAAAATTTGTTTTTATAGCAAATAGATCATGATGATTTCATTTCTGAACACAGTTTTCGCATTTAGAGGTTTTACTGCTAGTGTCAATCAAATTTGCGGTTTATGTCTGAAAACTATATCCCAAAATATTCTCTCTAATTTTACATGATATATATGTTTTTATACCAATTCGACATTGATAATTTTTATTTCTGAAATCATTTTTTGCATTTAGAGGTTTCAAATGTCTGAAAGTGCCAATCAAAATTTCGATTTACGTCTAATGTCTACAGAAATATTTTTGAAATTTAAATAAAATATCTGTTTATATGCCAAATGGAAGATGCTGGTTTCATTTTTGAACTTAGGTTTGGCATTTATGGTTTTAAAATATCTGAAAGCTTGAATCAGGTTTGCGGTTTACTTCTAGATACTGTCTTCAAAAATATTTTGACTGTGAAAAAGAAGTTCCTCTTTTACAAATGAAAAATATTTAAATCTATAGCTTATCATCTAGGATTAGAGTTAACATTTAGCCAAGATGGGTAGGAAATCTGAAAATTTAGAATAGGTCAGATTTATCAAAAATGGCTCAGATGCCAATATGTGAGAATTTAGTCACTATCAAGATATTTTTAATTTAAATTGAATTTGTCCATCTTTTAAGAACGTTGACAACTTTTTGTAATTGAACAATCAACATCACGAATAATTCATCAGATAAAAACCTTTGAAATGAGATTGGTTGACAAATATTCAGGCCTGAGAGGAAAAAAGTAATTTTATCCTTATAAAAATTTTTCGAACACACATTGAGGAATATAAATTTCTAATGAAAAAAGAGCTACCAAGAAAGGATCATCATAGAATGAATAACAAAATTACATATTGTAAATTATAATATGACGTAGAGACTACTAGCCGATAACGAATTTGTAGCCAAAAAGATGGAGGTCCTATCGAGTTACATAAGTTACTTTAGAATGAAATATTTTGAGTGAATTAAACACCTAAAGTTGGTTTATTAAATAAATTAAGAAAATAATTACAGAGCAATACTGCAAGTAGAAGTTATTTTTATGTTTATATATTTGACATTGATTTACAGGTTTAATCGATTTTTTGACAGGTTTTATTGATTTTATAAAAAATGAACATTACCATTAAATTCTGCATACTTGAAATGTATATAAACTTTAAAAGAATTAAAATTTTAATTTTGACATGGGCTGTCATATTTAAATTATTTTGTCAGGTTTGACTAATATTTATAAAAAAAAAAGGAATATAACCAGTAAACACAGCCTACTTGAAAATGGGTATATGTGTGTAAAATGCCATACACGGTAAACTTTATAACCTCCCTATACTTTCTATTAAACGTAATTCTCTCATTTAAAAAACCGTGCCTGATCCTTTTCTTTTGGGAAAAATCCATTTTTTGACAGTTTTGATTGATTTTTATAAAAAAATGAATATCACCACTGAATTACGCATGCTTAAAAATGGGTATATATGTGTAAAAAACATTATATTATTACTTAGATAAAAAGTTTCTTTTTAAGATGAGCTGTCATATATAAATCAATGCTTTGATAACTTTAAGTGATTTTTATAAAAAAAAATGAATATCACCGCTGAATTCAGCATGCTTGAAAATGGGTATATATGTGTAAAAAACATTATATAATTATTTAGATAAAAAGCTTCTTTTTGAGATGAGCTGTCACATTTAGATCAATTTTTGACAGGTTTGATTGATTTTCATAAAAAATGAATATCACCACTGAATTCAGCATATTTGAAAATGGGTATACATGTGTAAAAAACTTTATATAATTATTTAAATAAAAAGTTCCTTTTTGAGATGAGCTGTCACATTTAGATCAATTTTTTGACAGGTTTGATTGATTTTGATAAAAAATGAACATCACCACTGAATTCAGCATAGTTGAAATATATATATAACATTAAAAATATTTATAAAAACTTATTAATATCCGAGAAAAATAGGGGGGGGGGGGGCACTTTACGGCCCCCAACACTTGAGCGGACAAATTTTGCCCAGCACTAATAGGGTTAAATATTCCATTTTCAAGCTTGATAAGTTTTTTATCTACAGAAAATACTAATATACAGATTGATGTTATTTAAATTGGGAGTAGAAAATGATTAAAACTTTCAAGTTAAACAGTGAGGAGTTTTTGCATAAATTAAAAAACTGAATGGAACAAGAGATTTTTTGCTAAGAAAGGTTTCATATCTCACAATGGAAAGGGAAGACTTTCAAATAGAAAGAAATGAAAACGAAAACATTCAAAGATTAATAATAATAAACACATTTTATCAGTAATGGTGGCAATATCAGTGATGAATTTTGATGTAAATTTTTTTATTAAAATTAAAATTTTACAACTGTCAAACGGTGGAAAACTGTTCTCAAGTGTAAACGTAATATTATTTCCCTTAATAGAGAAGTAATTAATTAGTAAGTGTGCAAAAGAATAGGAAAATCAATCTTGAAAACAGCAATTTGAATGTTTATACTAAAGAGTGGCTCGTGATTTTGAAGAACAGAGCAGGGAAAATTTTCATACTTTAAATTAAAGGTAATAGAATCGTTTGAAAGAAGAAAAAAATGACACTTTGGACACTGGCAGTTAGTTCGTGGTCAAGACAGTCGATATCGCTACTATAATATAATTTTTTGACTATTTCATTCATTGACATATTTCCTTTTATTTGACTAAATATTTTTACCTGGAAGTCTCACTACATCAAGTTTGTCTATTAGCCTTCATTAGCTTTCTCTGCTAATGATAAAGTATTCGTCTTTTTTTCTACTTCCCTTTTTGTTCTGCGCAATCTATTTGCATACTATATATTACATTATTTTTCCATCTTCTCATGACTTTGCTATGATCACAAACAAGTCACTTCCATTCCCTCTCGAGAAGAAACCTCCTATGCGTATCTTCATTTTTTCCTTTTTAGATTTTTCACTTGCTAAAAAGAAGTCATCGCGAAGTATATATCTTTCTCTCAATAAAAGCTGTTCCTACTAACTCTATAAACGTATTACGTTTTTCTCTATAAATCATGGAACAAGCAAACAACTTTGAATCTTAAATTTAAACTAAACCCTGTCTATAAAGACCACTATACAACACCCCAATCAGTATAACTGCAAAAGAGAACTCTAATAGAATGCTCATCTTAATGGGTTTCACGTTTTACTGTATGCATGTATATATATAATAATATTACATAGGGAGGAGTTATATTTAAAATCTTGATTCATAGCAAAACTTATATGGAACACGGAATAAAAATATTGAACGCTTAATAAACTCTTGTTTTTGTCGTTCATATGCCTAAAAAATTATTTTGAGAAGCTCTTTCCTAAAATGAAACTGCTTTCAAGTTTTCCATCTTGACAGCCACTAGATTAGTTTGATTTAAAGAGAGGTCTGCAGTATAAAATTCAGAACAAACCATTTTTCTTTCAAGCTCGCCATGTTTAAAAAAATTGATACGGGTTAGTTAATTTAAAAAAAAAACGTTTTAATCGGACGTCTCATCTACCTTTTGCACCGATGGTAATAAGATATACATCAGAGACCGACAGGGTCCCCTAAACTCCCCTTTGAGAAAAAAATATCCGGGTATTAGAAAGGGCAGTGCTGATTTTATTTATTTATTTTAAAATATATTTTAATGAACCTGCCTGCTAGCATGAAATCATATAAACGTAAATATCACTGTAGTGATAGATCAATCTTTATAAAGTTAGTGTTTTGGTTGAACTTTGCTCAACAAGCAAGCTGCAAAAAGAATATGAGAAAAAGAATTCGTACACTTCTGAATTAGTTGAAAAATGGAAATACGAATATATGCACTAGGTAAAAAAAGATGATAGTATTCTTACCTGGTGGCAACAAAGAAAAGAAAGCCCGCCCAATTTATATTTTTATCTATTCAAGCCATTCCAAATGTCACTTCATTTTTACTTTAGGAGATAATTTTGTTACATATACAAGAAATAATTTAAATCCAAAAAAGATAGAAAATTTTATTATTGTTTACGATAACAATGATTTGATTCAGTTATTTTCTCAATACATTTCTTTTGTTCTTTGAATTTATATAGCTAGACTGCAATGTTTCTTTTATGAAAGAAAATTTAAAATTACTTCGTCCCCGATTCTTCCTGTTCCTCGAGGGGACAAATTTAAAACCCCGGTCTCCGACCCGAAATCAAAAATCGATTCCTATCGTCCTCTGATATACATGAATTAAAATGACATTTGGAAAAACGCCAAATATTGCAATGATTTAGATCCCTTTCATTCAAAATACAAGAAATTTTAAGTGTTGGCTTTTATTCAAGTACTGTAAACCGCATATGGTTATTGACACATTTAGTTTCTATTACACAAGTGACTTTGATAATGCAAGCCTTACTTTTTCCTTTCAAAATTCCATTTGTAAACTGCAGGAGAGGATATAGACTCTGATTTCACTAAAACTCCTTTATTCTTATCTTCCAAGTTTTTTTTGACTTGCATCTTGCGCGCAATCAAGTCCAACTCTTTAAAGCGATTCAATCGCTTTTCATGTTCACTTTTCAATTTTTGCTTCTTCTTTTGTAAATGTACATTAGATGAGCAGAGAGAGTCTATTTTTCTAACAACTTTAATCGCCTTTGAGTCAGTGAGAAGCGGTCTATTGAAAGTTCTTCCAACGAATTCAGGCCTCGTTTTGAAGCGCTCTGCTAGGTCAAGGGGTTTAGCAGCTTCACTAGAGTCCACGAAGATAGTATGCTTGCTTACAGCACTTTCCTTATTCAAGAACAAGTGCTGGGATTGCATTTTCTTAATTTTATTCTTTTCGTAACTCCTTTTCATACTGACGTAATTCATATCTTGACTTTGCATGAGCTTCTTCTGTTCTTCTGTTAGGCATTCAGCATCCTCACTCTTTTCAAAGTGCACACCATCGAGCATTTTGGAATTAACCATTTTAAAGTAGAATTCATCCGGGTTTTTATTGTATGCTTTGATTTTCAATGCCGTTATCTTCGCCTGTTTCGACTGATAATTCAAAGCTCTTCTCTTGTAATCTTGCTTTTTTTGGAGAAAGCCTTCATTCTGACGATATGAAAGTTGAGAACGCTCTTTATAAGTTCGATTTATAGAAAATTTTTTCATCCTTCCATTTCATTAATTCTAAATTAAAAATCACAAGCTTATATTAACGCAATATGAAAAGGAAATACTTATTTTACAGCATTCCATATTACAATTCTTCTGCCAACCCTTATTGAATATTTATATATCAATTATAATAAATGACGTAAAATTTGTTACGCTTTCTCCATGTGTGTCTTACTTGGCAAAGACAAGAAATATGTTAGCCCAGAATTTTCAAGAGTGTATTTAAATTTTTAAAAACTATTCGCCATTAATTGGTAGATATTAACAACGATATTGAATATTTATACGACATTTTTGCTACATTTTCAGAGATCAGTATACAACTTCAACACTTAAATGACAATAATTTAATCAAATCTAAATCAATAAATGCATATTTTACTTCTTCTAAGCTTACATTCTAATGATAAAATATTTTACATAAACTCTCCAATGTTAAGCCTTATTTCATTGGTCATTAAAACAAGGAAGCGCTTGGATATTTTTGAAATAGGCGAGCTGACTTATTAATATGGAAACCCATATTTTCCTAGCTTCGATTACTGTTATTATCCATACAATCTTTATATTATAGTAAATTAATTGTAGAATGTTTCCTAATAATGTGCTTTGAGTAGTGCAAGATCTAAACTTTATGGGTGAATGAGAACTAATTTATTAAACAAAAAAGAATACAGTATTTGAGGAAAAAATTATAGACACATAGCAGGTAGCAACATCGCATGAACAGTAGCATAGCGAGAAATTTCAATCAAGGGTGTCCCAATTTTTAAAGCACATACAGGGTTTATTGATCATTAGTCATATGTTTGCAATCGTTAGTGATTTGTTTGCGATCGTTAGTCATATCTTATCAATGAATAGTTTTATGTTATGACAAGTTGTTTGATGAATCAATTCGCACATAATGAAAGATGGTAAAATAAATTTAAATAATTTATCAACTTTTATTTGCCTTTATCTTTGAAAAGAGAAAAGAATACGCTGCTAAATTCAGAAATTTAGAAGCCGAAACGACATGAAAACTTTGTTTTTATCGATGAAGTAGGCTTTTCTGTTTCATCAAGGCCAAAAAAGGGTGCGCAAAAATGGTTGTTCAGTGTTCACCTTATGTTGTTGTTCCTAACGCTAAAAGCAGAAAAATGTGTTATTGCAGTCATGAACAAAAATGGAACGGTATACTACAAAATTTGCGATGCAACAGTTAATGAAGAAGTTTTTAAAGCTGCTTTACTTGAGATTGAAAAGTCCCGCGCCAAAACATCGCAAAACACGCCAAATAGTTCCAAAGCACTTCAAAAAAATGGTTAGACTAAAAATCCCAAAACACCCAGAAATAACCGAAAGCACCTCAAAACATCCCAAAACACAGCAAATAATTCTAAGGAACTACAAAAAATCCTCAAAACAACCCTAGCATCCCAAAACATTACAAAACACCGGAAAATCCCTAATCACCTCAAAAAACGACAAATATTTCTAAAGCACTACCAAAAAGATCCTAAAAACTCCTTAAAACTTAAAAATTTTTTTTTGGGTTTTTAGTCTAACTATCTTTTTTTATAATGCTTTAAAATTATTTACCGTGTTTTAGGGTGTTTAGTCTGACCGTCCGAATACATGATAATGTAAGATAAGAGAATAAAAGAAGGAATGTAGACTTTCGAATCAATCAAACATCATGCCAAGCTGCTCTGAAATTCCTATCAAACATATTTTACAGGCGATGCGTCAGAGCTGTATAATAATAATCTATTATTTCAATATTTTAACATAAGTAGGCAATGTTTATCACAGTGTCTCTTCTTTGTAGTATTTTTGAGCAAACACATGTTGATGATCCACTAGATTTTCTCATCTTCTGTCACAGAGATTCTATTTCTCTTTCTGTCTCCTCTGCTTTTCTCTTCCACTTTCCCTGCTAAAACTCAATCATTCACTCAAGCTCTCTTCTCTTATTAAGCTCTCCTATCTCATTCAGCTCTCTTCTCTCCAGTGACATAGCTAGGCTGAGGTATGAGGGGCCGTGCCCACACTTCTATGTACCGCATGGTGCCCCCATGCAACTTATGTGATATCAGTTTTTGAAAATTTCTCCAATGAAAGGACCAAAAAAGTATAAATAATGTTGCGCACGTTTTTTGTTTTTAAATTGTGCCCCTTCTATCAACTTTTTTTTGGCTACACCACTGCTTCTGTCTAATTTGCCTTTAGAGTTAAATTAAAATAGTTTTCAATCGTTACAATTTTATATCAATGAATATTGTTAGACTCGCGCTTAGAATTTTTTTTCAACAAAAGTCACTTAACCTTTATCACTACGTTTGTTACATTTAAAAACTTTAATTTTTTTTCAATAGGTATTTGGGAATGAATATTGCTTAATATTTGAGCAGAGATATTTTTATAATGTTCGAAACACTGTACATAATTAATTAAATCTTTTTTTTAAGAAAATTTGTTGATTATTATAATAAAAATATAATATCGAAACAAAATGTTTCAGTTGTTATAAATGTACTTGATCTATTTATGACAGCTGTCAGAATTTTATTTGTGGACAAAAATATTTAAAAAAAACAATGATTTTCTTTTCTCGTATACCTTGGTTTATGTTAGTTTAAATAATTTTTAATGATTTTGTGTTTTTAGACTTAAATAATTTTATAAAAAGTGATTAAATTACCATTTTTGTATACTATGATTCTTTACAATATGTAAAAAACACAAGTGCTATCAAATCACCCTATAAGGGTTAGCTACTTAAACGTTGGCTTTGGCTGATTATTATAAAAACTTGAAAATATCAAATAAACTCTCATTCTTTATGTCTCCTATTATTTTGAAATTATTCTGAGAACAGAATTGCTTTATTAGTTTATTTTGTTTCCTTTCTCTCTTATGTTAATTATGTAGCAAATTTTTCAATTTTGAGTAAAAGGTAAGGTGCAGCGGGTGTATTTTCATTGACCAGGCACTGATGTACCGCTTATGTCGAACAATGAAAAAATTCGTATCGAATCCAGAGGCTTCCGTACTTAGTTCATCATCTCAACCAACCTGTCATGCCACCCATAGAGTAGGGGATACGTCAAATTAGTTTTCAAAAAACTTAAGTTATGCTGTAAAATTTTTTAGTTTTTGTTGAAGCTCTATAACTTTTTCTGATAGACTTTTTTTTCCTTAAGTTATTATAAAAGGCAAATTATTGCAAAATGTTTAAAGTTATTTTACTTTTTGTAGATTTTTGTAGCTTGCATCAATTTAGGTTTTAAACTATTTTTGAATGATGCTGAGAAAAATGAAATAATGCTATCTTAATTTATTGTTTTATTTTTGTTTGCACAATTATAACTTCATTTTATACACTTGCCCCTGAATCAATCACATTTTTTTATATAAACATCGCAAGATGTCTAGTACTCTTTGCCTTCAGACTACATTCACTCATATAAAACGATCCAACCTTCAATTATTTGTTTTCAGTTGTTTTCTCAATGAATCAAATATTTTTTCATCAATTCCTATAATGTGCCTGGTAGACTACTTCATTTTCAAATGAAAAACCTATTCCACCCCCCCCCCCCACAATTTTGGATTTTTTTAAACTAGTGTATATTTTGTAAATTTACTTTAAAATATTTTCGCTGGAAGTATAGTATTTAAATTCACCAAATTTATAAAAAAAATATATAGTCTTATAAATTTAGGAATGCGCTGAATACACTCTATTTTAAAAGATTGCTTGAATATTTGGTCTCCCATGGTATTTCCAGACTACTAATTTTGAAAATTGAAACAAAAAAATTTCGCCCCCAATAATTTCGAGGATGTGCGTCAACAACATTTAGATTTGCCAGAACAAAAATTTAAATACTCAAAGGACAGTTTGAGGACCCTATGGTAGAAGTGTATTTACACTACTTGCAATCGGTTTCCCCTTACTTCGATGACATAAATACGCTTTTACAACGTGAAGATCAGCTATACACTTGCTAGATAACAATTTTGTTTATTAAGATTTTCGAGATTTCTTTTTACACATTGTTATGAACATGTACTTTATAACAGATTAGTACATTTGTGAAGAGACTGCTTCAAAAGTTTATTGCCAAGTGTTGTTGTCGAAGCTAAAGGAATATTTGAAAATATAGATTTAGGACAAAAAGTTAGTCGGCTTAATGGTAAGACATTTTAAAATAGTTATTTTCATGTGGTGTATTATAAAATATTTATTAAAGATGATATTCTCTTTACAGATGAGCAGCTTTAAATAGGGCTTGTAACCAAAGGAAAGCTTGCCCAGATAATTGACGGAAGAAACAAAAGCGAGAAAAATGTATCTGAGCAGACTATAAAAAACTTTTATATTGCTGTTCGAAAATTCTTCCAGAAGGCATTAACTTATACTGTCGAGAAACTACCGTTTAATGATTTATTTATCCAGAAGATGAAAATTGCAAATACATAAATCCTGATTTTCAATTCATAAATCTGAGTAATGATTTACATATATTTAAATAATACAAGCCACAGCAAGATTTAATATATCTTAAAATTCAAACACACCCACTGTAGCATTTGTTTCCGCTACGCAGATGAACTCATATCCGTCTTACCCATTTCTGAAACTTTACAGCCCTGCATTGGTTATGGATTATATTAACAAATATTAATGAAATTTTGTGAGTAATTAAATTTATATTTTATATAATTACTATACAATAAAACATAATAAATTGTGCTAATATTTTAAACTTGATTTCAATTTTAAAAAAAAAGCAAATTTTTTAAGAAATTATTTTACTGTCACTTCATATCTAGACTAGGGCAATTTTGAAGAGAAATTATCAATTACAAAAAAAATAATGCGCTAACTTAGTATTCCTTTTTGAGGATGGACACATAGTCCAATTTTAAAAATATTGTGGACTATATTACATTTTTTGTAAATTAATAAAGTGGACTTCCGAATCGAAGTCTATGTAGTTGGAGATTATTTTGAGTGGCCCTTCTTTAGTCGAAGCTAAAAGAAATAATTAGTTTAAATATTTAAAATTATAAACATTTTGAAAGCGAATCGGATTTTTGTAATTAATTGGAGTGCAGATAAATTCCTCCAACTCTAGATATAAAATATGAATTAAAAATTTTGTTGTAAAATATTATTTCACTTTTAAAAATCTATATTATTTATCTTTGCAAACAGACTTTTTCACTTTTGTTTGACAAGCTTTTTAACATTATGAATTTGAACTTGTTAAATAACAAAAACAATGACTTTTAAGTTGCTTCTATTTTATATTTCATGTTGAAATTTAAATTAGTTGAAGAACAAAAAGTTTTGAAATATTTGGATAGGGACCAATAACATTCTTACACAAAATAATTGAATAGAATATAAAAGCATTATTTATTTCTATTGGCTTGAAACAATCTGAAATTAAATTTTTGTATGGTTATATATTTTATAACCGCGTGCTAATTTTCTATTAACGTAATTAAAAGCCATAATTTTAACTGAAGGTTAAGTATCGTATTTCCAAATTCCTATTAAAGTACTGAGAGATTTGATAGAAAAAGAAGTGTTTCTCTTGCAAGATTATAATGGGATTAAGAAAATTGGAGATTATCGGTAGTCTTGAATTTAAAATGAAAATTTTATTGGTATTTTTTTGATTAGGAACAAATAACAGCTATAAGGGCAATGCTATAGAACCCAAATTATTAGGGATTATGGCGGGAGTAATTTATTTTCAACAAAATATCAAAAAAGAGGGTGAGGATTTGATGCGTTGTTGTTGTAAGTATAGGGTGTTTGATTTGAGTGCATAGATTTCTGGAGAAAAGGAGTTTAACGCTTCGTAAGGTCTGTTTAAAGATGCTTGTTTAGCGAGCTAGCCTACTTAGGTGGTTTCAATTTTATTGGAGCAGGCTGGGCAACAGTAGAGGTTTATTTTAAACAGAATTGATAATAGGATTAGTTTAAAAGTAAGAATATATGTTAAATTTAGGGTGTTAAGTTTTAGGTTGAAGTCTTTAATTATTTTTGCTAATCGGTAAAAATAGTGTAGTATGTTGTAATTTAAAAGGGAAATACTTTGGGGCATGTAATCTCAATCATATAAGAGGACATAGCATTCACCATTGTATATGGGAAGATAAGGATCGATGGCAGCTATTTTTAAATAAAATCGTAGGGGGATCAGCTCTTGAAGATTGGACACTGACTTAATCATGCCAACCTTAATAAAATTATTTTATGATGACATGGTTTTAGTAATATATTTCCAATAATGTTCCAAAATTAATATTAATTAATTACAATTTTCATTAAGTAAAATTCATGTCATTTTAGTTTTGATCTTTTGAATGATAAATTTTTTGAACTTTACTTTCTAATTAGAATAGAAAGATTTGACACAAGGTTTTTTTGGTTTAGAAATTAAGTTATGTCGCGAGAGAGTAGAGGGTTTATACTAGTTAGGGGTTGGGCTGTAGTTAGTGATGGGAAAAGGGGAGCCTTAATTTATTTGCAGGAGAGAAGGATATGACTTTTTTTGTAAGTGGGTTGGCACGTTTTAAAGGAATATTTGATTTTAGTTGATATTTATGCTGTTTTCGTTGGATAGTTAGCATGGGAGATGAAATGTGCAAAAAGGTTAGAGATGGTTTGCGGAGTTGTGGAAGTTTAACAAATAGCCTTGGCACAGAGTCTTTTGAGTATGTGAAGAGAAGATATCGAGTACCTTATAAGGGAAAGTCTTTCATTACGTAGAAAAAGTTGAAAAAAAGAAAATGTGAGCATATGCTAAAAGTTTAAAGTGTTTTGATATTCACAAAATCAACAAGCCAAATATAGATAATATAATGGAAAACATGTTCAGCTATGGATGAAGGAAAATCTTGTCTGTTTTTTAATTTTTAACAATCCTATACAAGTATTGAAATTTCTTAAGTTTTTTTTGTTTTCTCACTTAGTTTCATCTTTCTATTTTTACTCGTGGAATAGTAATTATTTGAATTGACTTATTTATATATAAATATATGTTTTTTCCGTTTGTTATTTAACTTTTATCAAATTTACTCAATGCAGGAAATTCCTTAGCCTAACCCTAAGCTAGAAGCACAAAATAATCACTGACAACTAATCAATAAGTTAAACATAATTTGAAATGATCATATTATATACCAATGCCCAAGAGGACAATTCTATCGTTATTAACAATATTTCTATCAACTTAATCATTTAGGAGGAGAAGAATAAGAAGAAGAAAAAGATTTATTTAAAAATTATTCACAATTTAATTCTGACAACAATTCAGATTCACAATTAGATGAATTATAAAAAACATACAAGAAAAGAGGGATTTTCAAAAAAAGAGTAGGGGTCATTCATAATTGATGTCAACCAAAGATTAATAGATGGGGAGGTGTCGAACAAATGAAGAAATTGTAAACTGAATAATTAGTCAAAAGTTGAAAAGAGAGGATGGGGGGGGGGGGGTTAAAATACAGCAAAAAAAGGTTGATGTCATTTGTGAATGACCCCTAATGGAAATTACCATCGAGATATACCCTCTGTAGGTAGGTAGGTAGGGATATTTCAAAGCACTTTCCAGCTGGAGCTGATATGCTTGCAAGTCTGCTGGAATTTAGTCTTCAAAGTGAGAATTATTTCCTTTGGGGGTAATTCTGAAATAGAAAAGAAAAACTTAGGAGATTTTCATGACTGTAGGCACTAGACTATTTTGTAGAATGTATTGATTTGTGATGGTGATGTGTTATTATAATTAGATATTTGGGGAGGGTTGAATATTTGGTTTGCAGAGAGTATTGATTCGATTGTGGCTATGATAAGAGAGAGATGCTTGATGAGTATTGGGTGTTGTAGCAGATCATGTAGAGAGAATGGAAAATCTTTAAAAAAGAAGAGGCTTTTTTCAAGGAGTTGTTGTCGGTGAGAATGAAATATTGGACAATAAAGGAGAATATGAATATGTGTTTCAGTGTAAGTGCAGCTAAAACGACAGAAAGAGTTTGAGTGAAGTTTGAATTTAAAAAAGTATGCATTATAAGAGCAATGGTATGAGAGTCAACGAATTATATTTTGAGGGAGTGGGTGAATGTGTTTGTTTTAAATGAGTTGTGATAATCTTGGAGTTGATGTTATGGTTGAGTCAGTAAATTGTTGCCACAGTAGTAGTGTAGAGTTTGTTATTGTGTTTGTAAATGTGAAGATGGGTAGAGAAAATAGGGGTAGGAACTGTAAATCGGAGATTCTTGATTTTGCAATGTAATCGACAAGGTAGTTTTCGAAACAGCTGGAATGAGCTGGGTACCAAACGATTTTTAATTAAAAGTAATTAGATAGGTGAATAAGTTTATTTGATAAACTAAAACTTGAGTGTGAGATTCTGTTTTTCAGTTTTATGTTATTTATTAAATTTTGCGTGTCTGTGAAAAAGGTGATACTATATTTGAAGGAGGTAGAAAAAGATGTTGGGGAGTTAAGGAGTATGTTGCAGGATAGTAATACTGCCTGAATTTCTGTTTCGTGTGCAGTGATTTCTGGATCTAGATTTGTATGTTGGATGAGGAAATGGTTTTTTGTTTTTTTTGTACCAAGAATGAGCATGCGATTGAAGAGCTATGCTGTAATTTGGAACCGTCATTGAAAATTGAAAGCGAGCTGATAGTATTTGTTGTAGGTTGGTGAGCTATATAGTTTAGGGCAAGATATCTATGTATTGATTTAACATTAAAGATATTCAAGTTAATTTGTACATTCTTAATGATAAAAATGAAATCCTACTTATACCTTAACTTATAAGAAGATTCTCATGTTAAAATCTATTGAAAATATATCAATATATGAACCTATATAATTTTTTAAATTTATTATAATTTTTTCTTAAATTGATTTATTTTTTCTATTTTCAAACATCAAGGATCATACAAATATATTGAAAAAGTTTTTTCTTACAACATTTTGCAAGCATTCAGACAACGAGCAGTCTACAAGCTGTGATAATTCAATCAATCAAAATAAATTTTATTTTAAAACGTTCATTAATTATTAATTCCTGTTTCAAAATGGACACTTTATCCGAATTTCACTAAATAATTTTGTTAACCAAAGAAAAAATTTAATTACAAGATTTTTTGAATTTAAAATTGTTGGAATCTTTGGAATGTAATGTAAGTGTTTTAAAACGTATTCAATTTTTTTTTATGGTTTTTTGATTAGATTAGAACTGCCAGATTTTGGCATTTTTAGACCCAGAAAAAATTGTATCGAAATAGTCAAGAACAAAAATTTGTATTTCTTATAGAAACGATTAATATGAAAAATACTTTAAAGGTAAAAAATAAGTAAAAATTGGAGGAGACAACGATTCTTATAAATCTTGGATTAAATTTTTGAGAGACGTTAAAACGGACAATTTCGAAAAATTGAAATATATAAATTAATATATTCAGGCATTGGTTTTCTAAATCCTATTGTGCCTTAAAGGATTAATCAAAGGAATGAAAATTTAAATGCTTTTTTATTTCTTTGCCGTAACGTACGTTTCTTTAATACCGCCTAAATCGGATGCTAATTTTTACCGCCATTTAAAATATCAAATAGCACTTTAAAAAACCCAAAACTTGATAATATAGGTATTGGAAATTGGTATAAAAACATTGTTAATTACTATTTAAGTTTAAATATCTTGATTAATTTTTTATTTATACTATTTAATACACGCGCCTTAGGCGGACCTTCCCTTCCGTTGTACCTATTGCTACGTTATTGGTAATATGCAGAATTTTTTTTATAAGTTTAATCTTTTAAAATGGATATAATTAGAAGCTTAAGAGTTTTCATAGTCTCTACTTTGTCTAAAAGTTGATTTTTAATATGCAATTTTTAATATTAGAGAAAATAGATTATGTTGGGATATGAACGTTTTCAGGCTTAATGGGTTAGTGTGGAAAAAACTAAAAATCGTCTGCTTTAATAGTTTAAAAAGTTTGGCAGACCACTAGTTATCAAAAACTCTAGCCGTAACATTTTGAGGACCAGTTGGATATCAGTGTCCCAGGATATGAATTTCGCCTGCCTTAAATTTATAAAATTCCATTGAAAGAGAAAGTAGGCGTCTAGTCTTCTAAATTCTCTTTGTAAACGGCTGCAGCATTCATTAGTCTTCAACCTTTTTATTCCTAGGGGCCTATTTGATCATTTGGCAAAATTAAATTCTTTCCTGCTCCTTTCAAAAATTATCTGCCTTATAATTTTTTGATTTTTATTTTTTTCCAAAATTTAAAACCAAAATAATCATAATATAAAGCCGAAAATCTTCAAATTTCTTGCTTATCACTGTTCTGTCATGACCACTGGATCAGGGGCGCACAACCGGAGGGTCGAGAAACCAATAATTTTGAGGATGTGCGCCCCTGCACTGGATGTAACCTTAATACATATGCCTTTACATCGAATATTGTTGTAGTGGAGTTATATACGCTTAATAACAAATATTATATGATTTTTATACTTAATAAAAATATTTATATTTTTCTCTTCTCTTCTTTACAGTTAGGGTGTATCGCTTTGTGGTCTCAAATTTTTCCTTTCCCCTACCAACTGTTAAATTTCCCGTAAAGCGAAAATCCCCGTCGCTTGAGAACTACTGCACTTGGCTAGAGAGCTAAGAAAGCCTTGGATTTCAAAGAATCACACATTATTTGGTTCTCTATTAAAAGTGTGCTACAGCTTAGAATCATGATATTTTATTTAGAAATTAACTTGCATAGAAATGAATTATTTAATTTTTTACCCGTATTTAATTTTTTGTATGCGCTTGCCAGTGTCCTCATACTTTCTTAGCAATTTCCAAAGATTGGTAGTTCGGTATCTAAAAGTTTTTAAATAAAATAAAATATGTGAAATTATATAACTTGTCTTTTAATTATTGCATTTCTCCTTTACAAAGTGGTGACAGATAACAAACAAGTACTTTTACTTTCCAGGTATTTTTTCCCTTTTGCAACAACTCAAATATAATAAGTTTTTACTTGCTTAAATTGTTTGATTGGTTATGTATTGCATTTTTTAGATCTGTAACTAATAAGTTAGATTATTATTTAGTTGACACAGTTACTAAATCAACAATATACAACATAAACAATTTTTTTCCAAATACAGTGGAACCTCGGTTTTCGAACGTCTCGGAACTCGTACAATTCGGTTTTCGACCAAAAAAACCGAGCCAAAATTGTTTCTGTTTTTGAATAGAATTCGGTATTCAACCAGCTGCCAAAACGTATTGAACGCAAATTTTCAAGGAATAGTAACACGCAGAAATAATAATTGTAAGTTTTGATGTTTTACATAGAAGAGCATTACAATCTTCTTTCTTTTCATATCAACACTCAATTTAATAGATAGACACACATGAACAACTAACATTTAATATTTATATAAAACATAAACATAGAATTGATAACACATTTACACATTATATATACTAACAGTGCACATAACATATATAATCATTCTTGCACATAACACTGGTCAACAAATTTTTATTTTTTTTCTTTGGCAGACCATCTAGGAGTGTTTTCTGGGGTTTTGAAGGTCGCTGATTACGAATATAACATTGGTTTTGTCTGATTGGCTCTAGTTTAGAAGATACTGATAGCCTCAAATAAGCCTAAACTGCTAAAATTCTCCCTGAAATACTTCAATATAGAAGCAGTAAATAATAATATCAGAAAATACATAATAATTATTATGTATGTAGTGTTTTTAAAACAGTATTTAAGAATTTTCTTTTTAATTCTTTTCCTTTTTTATTCCAGAGTTGAAAATGAGTTCCAGAGAGAAAATGAGTTCTTCTAAAAGACGTTGTAGATATGAACCGGATGTCTTTTGTTACATCTGTGGACAGTATATGATGGCACAACAAAAGAGGAATATTACAGACTTTGTCAAGAGGGCGTACAAAGCATACTTCGATATGAAACTAGGTGACCAAGATAAGTCTTGGGCCCCACATATGGTGTGCAAAACCTGTGTAGAAAGTCTCCGCGGTTGGACCAATGGTAAGCTGAAGTTGAAGTTTGCTGTACCAATGGTGTGGAGAGAGCCCAAGAATCATTTTGATGACTGCTACTTCTGTATCAATGATATGACGGGGTTTAACAAGCACAAGAAAGCAAATTGGCAGTATCCGAGCCTGGATTCTGCTATCCGTCCTGTTGCGCACTCTGAGGATCTACCTGTGCCTGTTTTCACCAGTCTGCCTGAAATCGATGAAACCGAAGAGATTCCAGCTGATCTTTCAATATCAAGTGGTGATAGCTGTAGTGACTATGAAGAACCCTCAAATGGCCCTCAGCTTTTCAATCAATCTGAACTTAATGACCTAGTGCGAGACCTTGTTTGTCGAAGGAGCAGTCTGAAGTTCTTGCATCACGACTCCAAGAGAAAAACATTCTTGATTCTGGCACAAAAGTAACATACTATAGGACAAGGGAAGGCAGCTTGCTTCGTTTCTTTTCTAAAGAAGATGACCTGGTCTTTTGTAATGACGTTTCTGCACTTCTTAACTGCATGGGGATCTCGTCATATGACCCAGCAGATTGGCGTCTCTTTATAGATAGCTCGAAATCAAGTCTAAAAGTTGTACTTTTGCATAATGGCAATAAGTTTGCTCCTGTACCAATTGGCCATTCTACCAAGATGAAAGAAGAGTATGATGGTATCCAATTTGTTCTTGAAAAACTAAATTACAACACTCATAAATGGCTGATTTGTGTGGACTTGAAAATGGTGAATTTTCTGCTTGGTCAGCAAAGTGGGTACACAAAGTATCCCTGCTTTCTTTGTTTGTGGGATAGCAGAGCAAGAAACCAGCACTGGAGAAGGGAGAACTGGCCAGAACGAGAAAGTCTCGAAGTCGGCACAGCCAACGTCATCAATGAGCCTTTGGTACCCAGGGATAGAATCATCTTCCCTCCATTGCACATAAAACTAGGGCTCATGAAGCAGTTTGTTAAGGCGTTGAACAAAGATGGGGATTGCTTCAAGTACATATGCAGGCAATTTCCAGGTCTTTCCATCGAAAAAGCTAAAGGTGGCATCTTCGATGGACCTCAGATTCGAACGCTCATGAGGGATTCTGACTTCACTAATCATATGAACAGGGTTGAGTTAAATGCTTGGGTGTCCTTCACAGATGTAGTGACAAACTTTATGGGAAATCACAAAGCTGATAATTACAAGCAATTGGTCCGTAAGATGCTTACTGCATACGAAAAACTAGGGGCAAATGTGAGCATTAAAGTTCATTTCTTGTTTAGCCACCTCGACAGATTTCCTGGTAATCTTGGTGATTACAGTGAGGAGCAAGGAGAGAGATTCCATCAAGACATCAAAACAATGGAAGAGAGGTATCAAGGCAAATGGGATGAGCACATGATGGCAGACTACTGCTGGAACCTTTTGAGAGACTGTCCGAAAGTTGCTCACAAGCGAAAATCGTATAAACGTCAATTTCACTTTTGTGAATAAAATATTGTTTTGTGTGTTCATTGTAACTAAGAATCTAGTGTATAATAAATGCTTTGCATTAAAATTCAGTAAATTTTTAGCAAATTTTTTGTATATTCTCGAAATCTATGAAAAGTGTTCAGTTATTATAGGATAAATGAAATGATGTTATATCTAACTTAACTTGTTAGATTGAGATTTTACACTGTCTTTGTGGTTTTAGATTATCATAAAAATCAATATCTGACATTTTTGCACTATTTAGCCGTTTTTTGTACGTTTAGTTATGGTCGCGAATGGGTGATTTCAGACGAACGACCCCCCTGTGATATCTCCAAAACTAGAGCCAACTTGAAAAAACAAATGTCAGATTCGGATTCAGCGCCCTTGAAAACCCCAGAAACCAGTCTCACTTTGCCTGCCAAAAATATTGTGTTGACCAGTGTAACCAATCATACTCTCATTTTTTATCATTTACACTTGTCACTTGCGTTTTCTTTCTTTTTCTCTTAGTAGGTAAGAGCTTATAAAATGAAATTTTTATGACATATTATTTAGATACAGTGCTAATTATGTCTTCTAAAGAAAATATAAGTAACGTTGACAAAGGAAAGCGTAGAGTATGACATACTGAAATCTACATTATCAACGTTTTTGAAAAATAAAGAGATTATTATTTAAGCTGCTCGCTCATGTTGCAAAAGGATCTAAAGCAGTGTTTCCCAAACTTTTTTGAGTCATGCCCAACTTGGAGATTATAATATTTCTCATGCCCCCAAAAAATTTATCACAATATATATTTTACTTTAAAATTTTTGTAATCATGAAAATTTATTAGAATAAAATTTTTTTGTATGATATAAATTTTGATGGGATCCATGTGCTTGGTGACTCTTACAAAGATCATTTATTTTGGGGACTAATTTTGTAAGTTTAAGTCTGAGATCTCCTCTTTTAATGATGTCCAACCTATTTCTTTTTTTCAACAAAATATCATTGAGAGCACTAAACCCACATTCTACCAAATAAGAAGATGGAAATGGCAACAAAATATTTCTGGCAATGTTGGTAGAATGAGATACTTTTTTTCTGTTTCATCACAAAGCCACGCCATCATACCTTTCAGGTTGAACAAAATTTTAACAGATTCGTCATTTTGAATCTCAGAAATTTCTTCTTGGTGTTCCATTATAACCTCGGAAATATCAACTAACATTGGCTGCACCACCCAATTAGGAAACTTAAGATTTTTAAGGTCAGAAAACCTTTCTCCAAACTCCAATGCTAAATTTTTCAAATGATCAACAATAATTTTTACAGTTAATCACTTGCTTCATTTTCTTTCAACCAATAAAATTTATCAAACTTTTTTTGTTGAATATTTTTTTCACATGCTTCAATAAATGAAACAAAACCAATATTTTGGATTTTGCATCAATCAGTGTTTTATTCGAGCTTATTAAGAACATTCAGTTTTTCAAAAAGATCCGTTAGGTAACTCAAAAATACTTTTCCATCCTTAGTGAGAACATATTTCATCTCAGGCTTCACTCAAAAAATCTTTGATAAGATCAAATACTTGCATATATCTTTTCAAAGCCATTCGCTTAGAAAGCCATCTTACTTCTGTATGTGTCAGAAGTCTAACAAAGTCAGCACTACTGTTCTCACAAAACTGTTTGAAGAGACGCTCACATTTTGGATTAGCTTTAATAGCATTTATACATCTTATTGCTGATTGTAAAACTTCATTAGGCCTGGAGATAAATTTTTAGAAACTAAATTTTCTCTATGAATTACACAATGTATAATTAGCATGTTTGGTACTTGATCTTTCAACAACTTCAAACATTCGTTCTTCTTTCCCATCAAAACAGAACACCATCTGCAGCACATGATACAATGTTTTCATGGATATCATTTTTTGGTCAAAGTAATTTTTGATTTTGTAAAAAATATCACATGCTGTAGTAGTTGTGTCCATTGATTCACAAAAAGCATTTATTCAGCAAACTCACCCTTATCAATATATCTCACAAATGCTAGTAGAAAAGCTTGACTATTTAAAAAAGTTGATTCATCTATTTGCAATGAAAATTTTGTTGACTTCAATTTTTCAACTATCTGCATTTCAATATCGTTACCCATTTCATCAATTCTCTGGCTGACTGAGTTATTACAATGGCATTGAGTGAACAGCATTATCGTCTTTTTCAATAACTGTTTTAATGAATTTGGATATTGATGCTCTTATCAAGTCCTCACCTATGTATGATTTTTTTCCTTCGTCGATAATCAAAACAAAATTTCATTGACAATCAAAAAAGATTTCGTCGATAACCGAATCAAGATTTTGTTGACATAAATTGTTTGATATTTTTCGTATAAAATAATTGACTAAATTTTTACTCAAAAACGCAATGCAAATTTTTACCTGTTTTTTTCATTAAAAAATAGTTTTATCTATTTTTTTATCATAGAATTTATATTTTAAAAATAAAACTGATAACTGTGCAACTTTATTTCAATTATTTTTTGTTTTGTTTTATTGATGCTTTTTGTCAAGCTATATGTGTACTAAATGAATGTTTTTCACGTCATAATAGGCGTTTCTATCAAACTATGTGTGTGTAAATGAACTAAACGTACTTTTTAAACGTTATATATCAGACGTTTTTTGTTTTTCGTTTATAAATGCGTGTTTTGCACATTGAATACATTTTAGATTTTTGAATTTTAAATTCTTTTTACCGTTTATAAGTATTTTACAGTTTCTTGATTGTAATTTACAAAAGTTATTAAAAGTTAATGGAAAAAAGGTTTAATCTTGAATTGAATGAAGCCCTTGATTTAATTATTATTAATAATAATCAAGAAGCTTCACTTTTTATAACATCTGCTAGTGAATCAAAAAATTTTGAAACCGATGAAGACTCTGCAGATGATGAAAGCGATCAAGAAAATAATGTTTCAAACTTTTCTCGTAATATGCTTGAAAGTGAAGCAGAAATTATTTTTTACGATGTTTAAAAAGACAATCGAACAAACTTAACACAGGAGTATGAAAAAAATAATGTTAACATTTTAAAAATAAGATCAATTGTTGAAGATTTGAAATACTTTTTTAAAAAATACTATCCAGTTTCCAAAAGATTTGATATTGATGAAAGCATGGTGCCCTATTATGGAGGTTATGAGTCTGGAACTCTGGAATAAAGTAAGCCATGCGAAACAAACCGATAAGATTTGGTTATAAAGTTTTTTGTTTAAATACAGACGTATGTTATTTACGAAATTTATTACGAATGAAAAAGCTCAAACTATTTACTCCAAAGAGTTTGGAGTAGTTTTAAGTCTGATAATTGAAAATTGCAAGTACAAACACCATTTTACTGACACTACTTTACATCAATAAAACTAATAAAAGAACTAACAAAACGAAAAATTTTATTCACTGGTGTTATAAGAAAAGACCCATTAAAAAATTGTAAGTTTGAAAAAAAATTAGTAGAAGGAGGGTCTTATAATGTTAAAGTTGAAATGGTTTCAAAAATCTCTGTAGTTTCTTGGAAGACAATGCAATCGTTAATGTTTCCTCTAATGCAGGGGCCGGGAACCTTTTTGACTAAAAGAGCCCAAAAAACACATATTTTAAAATCTAATCCTCTGAGAGCCATATATATTTTTAAATACTGATTACAACTAAATGGAAAAAGAAGACCAACAATTTTATAGTATAATAAGACTTTGAATTTATTTTAAACAAGATTGTTTTATCAAAGTTATTTATTAATAAGCAAAGTCTGCATCATCATCAGTTTTATTTGTGTCGTCGTGATTCGTAATGATGACGATTAAGAGAGTGTAGAATTGGCAAGAAGGATATGCATTATCGCAATACCTCCCTTTATCCTGAAGGCCACCTAATTTATCTGAGAGCCAGATGCAGTCATCAAAAGAGCCATGTCTGGCTCGCGAGCCATAGGTTCCCGACCCCTGCCCTAATGTAACAAGTGTTTTTCCAATGAAAAAGGCTAAAAGATGGTGCCTTCAGGAAAAAAGTTGATATAGATATTCCTAATTCTGTGCAATCAAAATATGGGCTTTACTGACTCAATGAATTACATAATTTCTTTATACAGACCTGTAATTCGATCAAAAAAATGGTACTTTCCATTAGTGGTTTTTATGATGCAAGCTTCTTTGTACAACGCATATATATTGTACAAAATGAACTGTAATAAGAAATACACTTTTGTGGAGTTTATAAGACAGGTTGTGATGGAAAATTTACAAAAATATGGGCGAGAAAAAAATACTAGAAAGTTTGGAGGTAAATCGGCATCAAAAAGAGTGTCAGAAGAAGCGAGGTATGACAATATTGGTCATATTGTAAAGAAAAAAGACAAAAGAATAAGATGTGCTCAGTGTAAATCTCAAACATGTTTTATTTCTTAGAAATGTAACGTTGCTCTACATGTCAATTGCTTTGATATCTTTCATAAAAAATGATATTTATTATAAATAAATTTATTTTTTACATTTTGGTATATTATGTTTTATACATTTTTAACTTTTTTATAATTTTATCTATTTACTTCAAAATAAAAAGTTAAACAAAAATAGGAAATTGACTTTAAATAATTTTCATTTTTAACCCCATGAGGATCAGTGTGACAGCGGTGCAGCAAGGAATAATAATCGTCTGCTTACAACATACAAAATTCCATTGAAAAAAAGCAGACTATTATTCTTCAAAATTCTCGTCCTCAAAGGGTAAAATAATTATCCTCTTATTTTTCAATTATAAAATTATCTATAATTAATGTTTTTTCAATCTCACAATTTTAACTTTTTCATAGTAATTTTTGACTTCGCTTTTTAGATAGAAATTTTTAGATTCAAGTAGTTTTTTACTATTCAATTGTTTCTCATGATTAAAATTTATTAACAATATTATTTATCAAATTCAAAAATAAAAAATATTTTAATACCCTAAGAAAGTTTTTTTTGTTATGCAACTAATACAAAACTATACTAAAACCTTTATTTTTTAAAATTTAACTTGTTCTTAATTTAAATTGAATGTATGTTCATATTAAGTACCAGTGTTGCATTTACGCAACCATCTCTAATTTTTCGTCGCATATAAATAGTATTTGTTTTAGATTGAAAAGTCAAAGAATGATAAATTGGCAATTTATTTATCTAAAATTTCTTTTGAAAATTTTATTTTATAAATAGTGGATTTTTAAGATGTTGCGCATACGCAACAGTGGTAATACAAGGGTTGTTGGTAATTTAATTAATCATTAACGTAATTTTCTTGGATCAAGTAAAGATGAGCACTCCCAAAAATGACTAGTAAAGAAAAGCACCCCCGATTTTTGACTAGTAAAGAAAAGCACCCCAGATTTTTAATAAGTAAAGATAGGCTCCCAATTTTAACCAACAGAATAAATTAGAAAAAAAAATAAAAATATAGGATCAAATTTAATAAAATTGATATTGTTATATTAGAAAATAAAATTATATATTGAAATGACAAATTTATTATTAAGTTTAATCAAATTGATATTGTGCTGCAATAGTGTTACAAAATCTATGAAATTTGTCGTACTTGTTTAATTCGTTGTTCCACATTAATTCATTCAAATAAAAGTTCAGAAATTCTCTTTTACATCCGAGCCTTTGTTTTATTCTTTTTTTGTGTTTGTTCCAATAGCTCTCCATTGCTTGTGTATGAACGCCCTATCAATAAAATTCATTGAGTGGTTAACAGTATGATGCGTAAGTCCAAGGTCTCTTTGAATGTTCCTGTATCCTTTCCATTGATCACTATGAATAATTGATCGAGGCACAACTACTTTTCTAATTATAGGCAACAGTGTTTCGGCATTGCGCGAGTCGACTATCTCAATATAACCCTGGGATGGTGATAAAGTAGGATCAACTATTCCAAATACCCATTAGAGGTTTCTGAGCATAACGTCCCCTATGGTGTGTTGGTTTATGACTAAAACAAGATTCATCAATCTGTAACGTTATGCCTGGTCCACCAAGCTTAATAGGATTGCTTTCAAAATGTTTCATACAAATTTCACGAAAAAAACTAAACATGTCAATAACTGCATAGTCTGCAAAACCTTCTAACCACTTTTGCAAAGAAAGCTTTGAACGATAAAAAATGAATCTTTGCGAATTGATTCGTAGTGCTTATATTTACTGCATTCCTTAACTTGGCACTTCCAAGCATATTTGTCTTGAATTGAAGAACGTTTTATCCAGAAAGTTCATCAACTTGTTATATTTAAGGCATTTCAGTTCTGTTCTCAAAAGATTCTGCTGCTTCATCCAGTTAATCGCAGGAGACGGGTCTTCAACCAATAGTGGCTTAATAATTTCTTCATACAGAAAACGATCCATGTTGTTAGTTGTTTTTTTAACAATTCAAAAAGAAAAATTTTATCGTCTGCGGAAAGATATAAAAAAATATTAGGAAACAGCAGACGATTTTATTAAAAGAATAAAGTATGCATGAAAAAAGGGTTAAGGAAAATAATTGTTAAAAATCCTAATAAAAAATATTAAAAAAAGCGAGTAGAAAAGTTTTGTCATTTTTTTTGATAATGAATTTTCGTTCTCATTTTGAAAAATTCTGCAATATATTTGCAGGCAATTCTGTTTTTCATAAATAAGCAAGTAAAGATAAGCACCCCCGTAGAAACAGGGAGTGCTCATCTTTACTTGATCCATTTTCTTAAGTTATTTATTACTAAATCTCGTTTAATTATCCTGAAAATATTGTGTTTACAAAAAAACTTGTGAATAATTGTAAAATTTTTGTATGCACGCTAATGTGATTTCTTCTTTGTCTCCAATATTCATGGAACTATTTACATTTGAATTTGAATAGTGATTTTTTGAAGTTATGGTGTCATGTGACTCGCGAGTTCATGTCATGTGATTATGTCAGCGGTAGGATTAATCAAAATCGCATGAACCAACTTTTCTTAAAAGATTCCTAATTAATGCATACATACCGATTTTTAATGTCTCTTGCTATTAATATTATTCTTATATCTTTCTGAAAGTGTCATCATTACATCTCATCTATACCATTTTTAGTTCTAAACGGTCTTTTTCAAATTCGAAAGTGTCTTTTTTAAATTTGAAAGTGTCTTTTTTGATTTTACTTTTCTGAATAAGCTTTGAAGTCTTGTTTCTAATAAATGCGGGTAATATTATGTGCGATTGTCAGGTTCTGTAGACGTGTTGAAAGATACACTGATAATTTTCTATTTGATCACTTCATCTAGCATGAAAGAAAGTGTTGTGTCTAAAATAAAAGTTTTTAAAACATGTTTTATAAATATTGAAGCAAACCTTACTTAATTTCTGTTTTGCAAAATTTTTGATCTTTGAGAATGCCAGCTCAATTGGATTCAGCACGTAACTATAAGGAGACAAAAACTTCAAAAGTTGTCCATCTGAAGTTATTAAGTTTTCGATAGTTTGAGTTTTGTGGATCTTTGCGTTATCCACAATTAGCCAGCAGTTTTTTAGGTTACTCATTTTAGATAGCTAAAATAAGCTAATTAACTGGACTAAATAAGATGTAGGAAAAGCAAGTAAAAATATTATCATGTTTTTCCATATTAAAGCCTAAAGGGTGTTTTTGAAAAATGTCTTCATCCATCCACAACTTTTGATACCCTCCATGTTTCAATCCTGTCAATGCTGCTGTGTTGTTTTGAAGTTCAATTAAACTTTCTTGAATTTCTATATCAACTTCAGATGGATCAAGAATGAAAGGATCCACAAACCATTGAGGCACCGTCATTTTTAATATATTAAAAAAGCGTATTTTCATATCATTACGTAATTGCTTTAAATGTTCAACATAACCTGTCACATCATTATTGTCGAGTAACTCAGATGATATGCTTACTAAAGAAGGAAACTGCGCAAATCCTCGCTTTTCAAGATTGATCCTAAACAGCTCTAATTTTTTTTTGGTTACTTCAATTTTCTCTTTGCAAGAAAAAAAAGTAGTTTCATTTCCCTCCAATTTTTTGTTGGGAACATTAAAATTTTCAAATATGTCGGATAAATAAAAAAAAATCACATTTTGCTTCAACAAGTTTCTGTCTAAGTTCTGTTAAAAAAACTTGAAAGTTTTTTTTGTTTTGTTTTTGTGTGTGAATTATAATCGCGTGTGCAATGTAGTATATAAGGATTGTGCTGTTTGCATAAACATGGTTAGTTGGCCATCGTTGATTTCTGGGGCGAGGTTTTGATGTAGTATTCTTTTTTGTATAATCGTTTGAGTTACTTCGCTTTGTGGTCGATTATGTCCATTATGAATGATGTTTTAAGTTATGGCAGAATGGTTTGATTGGTGGTGGTGACCCGAGGCTTTAATAGTTCTTCAAGGGTTGGCTTCTTGTAAGTGTTCCTTGAAGCGGTTAATGGCGATCGTTTTGTTTCACCTATGTAGAAATTGTTGCATAATAATTGGCATGTTAGTCTTTAAATGATGTTTTTCTTTTGAACACCTCGTTTTGAGATGTTAGCGCAAAGTATGTAGACAGGGGAGCGCAGCACTTTAATAGATGTTAGCGTTGGATCAAATACTTATTTTCGAGTCTCAAATACAAATTTCTATCATCAAAACCAAAAGTATTAATATACATTTAATAAATTGAAATTTCAATTTCAAATTCTTTTTCATAATCTTAAAGATGCTTATACACATGTTATTGTGTTAATAGCTCTGCTTCACTGATAGGCAAAAAATTTCTGGAGTGAATTTTGAGTTTCTTTTATTGATATCCATCCACTCCAATATGATACGATACGTCACATAGTCTTGTATTCATCATTACATTTTACACAATACAAATACACCAGACTTAGGATTTAAAAATACAAGAATAATTACTTCAAATTTGTATTTGATCCAACACTGGTTCATGTGTATGACAATATTAGCTATTAGAATAATGATTCAAGTTGCAACTCAAGTGGATTTAACTAAAAAGTCAGCCTTCTGTTCGTTAGGCTAAGAAGATGAGTTCAGGATTACGTCATTCATTAAGTTGATGATCAAGATTGATTGTGGAACTAAAACCTTTGGCATTACTTTCAACTGGTGTATGTGTGATTTGAAATTGTTGCACGCTTTTGTATTCTCCTTGATAAAATAGGATTTCGATGGTGAGAATAAGCTAATGTGTTGTACTGACGTAATATTAAATTGTTCTGCAGCTTTCATTGATATTTTTCAGTCTATTCATAGCTATCGAGATAATCATCAATTGATTTTGCATTTTGCATCTTTCTTATCTAAAACTAAAATGATTCCTTTTTGATGCATGTAATAATTGAAGAAATAAAACGGGGCAAGTTCATCTATTGCTGTTGCTCAGAACAAATTTCTTCATCTCTTTTTCGTTCTCTCTCTATTTGCACTTTCTTCTAAAATACTTTGAAAACTACTTGTCATGCCATGCTATATAAAACAATAAACACTACAATATTATTCATAAATTCAAATTCCTTTGACTCTTTCACGCTCAAAATTTAGTTCTTCTTTCGATAATAAACAAACTGCTGCTGCTCTCACAAGTAAAATTTAAATCCTATTTTCAACGGATATGAGCTCTCCATGCCTGTCACACAAGAATTGACCATGTACTGCCACCTTTTAAAGATAGGCATTCAAATTCATATTCAATTTAAGAATGGCGACCTAAGTTTTGCTAATTTTAAGAATAGACCTCTGCGTTTTGTAAGCAAATAATTTAGTAGTAGGAGTATTTATGAGTTTCGCGCTAGGCATTTCGCAATTCGCCATCGCTAAATTGGCAGTCCAGTTGGTGAACAGATATCATAACTTTTTCACGGATTTCCCGAACCCATTGCTCTTAAATTATGGCAATGTTTCGGTTTTATTCGCCTAATTTAACTTATTTATTCGCAAAATGAAAGCAGTCAAATGAAGATGCGATGTGATATTATGGAATTAGATTTCATATTGATGTATAGTAACATTCCAAAGGAAATGACTCTAGGCCAAGTTGCAGTAATTAGATTGATGTTGTTGGGTTTGGGAAAATCGAAAAAATTGTCATTATAATTATAATTATTTATTATTATTTAATAAAAATTATTATTATTTAATAAATAAAATAATTATTTATTATTATTTAATAAAAATTATTATTATTTAATAAAAAAAAAAGAGGGAAAAATAAGAATAATAACACAGCATGGTGGATCAAAAGAATAGTTTGATTATCAAAAGAAACATTATCAAAAGAATAGTTTGTATCGAGTGCTGCAAACCATAATTTATATTTGTAGTGTATTTGTATAAACAAGGTGTTTTATCAAATGGAAGGCTGTGCTTATTTCATATCAGTCATTCAGTGTAAAGTATCATTTTGTTTAAAGGGCTTCAGTGTTCAAAGCCCGTAAAATAAAAACGGACTCTGTCAGACAGCCTTCATGCATGTTATGACCAAGATTTATTTGTCAATAAGAGCTTTTCATATATTATATTAATGAAAATCCAGCTTTTTGAAAATTGGATAAAAAAATTTTCTGTTTAACCAAATGGCTAAACAAAAATAAATCGTATAAGTCGATGTGGAGTTTTAATCGAAATGCCGAGTTATGGCCAAAATCGAAGAAAGACATAATATTGTCAAATTTGTCGGATAAGTCTCAGGTCAAAGATGCATCTCCTCTTGTTGTACGTATAGATATTAGCTGAGACCGAAGTTGAGTGTGTAGAAGAAGAAGAAGAATTTATTGAAAAAAATGTACAATTTAGAATAAAAAAATGACAGAAGTTATTAAAAATTCAGTAGTTGAGCACACTCAAGACTAATTAAAGCCGCTAATTAATGTCACTTAAATTATAAGAGATTAAAAATAAATTGAAAGAATGCAAATAAGGTACATATAAAAGAGGTAAATTATTGTGGGTAATTATATAAAAAAGTATGCAAGATAGTAGAAGATTTACAATTCAGAAAAAAGCATTGGCTAATGTAAATAAATATATTTTATTTATAATACGTAGTTTGGAAACGAAACAGAATACATAAATGGACTAAAAAATACAGAAAATGAAAATCAGTTGTATTCATAAGGTGAACGACATATATTCAGTACAAACTGTACTAAGGTGTTTTTTTTTAAAAATTTTTTTTAGAATTTTATTTAATTCTAAATAATGATATCTTGATTAATAAACAAAAGTGATTCTATACTTTTTCTTAGAACATGTGATGCTTAAATTTTGTTATATTATTATCAAACTTTTTACATAGATTTATATTTTTTACATTATTTGCTGCCATTTTATAAGCAATTTCGCATAAATACTTTATTTTTATTCAGTAAAGTTCAGTGAGAATATGTACTCAATATTTGTGACGGAAAGTTATATCTTTTATATGTTCTTCAAAGTCAGAGCCGAGTTTATTCAAACGTTTCTCAAGAGTCATTTTAAATTTGACAAATCTCTCGTTTCACTAGAAATAAAGGACCTTTTACACTATTTCACATTAAAGGACTCTAAATAATAACTTTAATTGTTAGATCTTTGGACTTCATTTTATACACTTGCCCCTGAATCAATCACATTTTTTCATATAAACATCGCAAGATGTCTAGTACTCTTTGCCTTCAGACTACATTCACTCATATAAAACGATCCAACCTTCAATTATTTGTTTTCAGTTGTTTTCTCAATGAATCAAATATTTTTTCATCAATTCCTATAATGTGCCTAGTAGACTACTTCATTTTCAAATGAAAAACTTATTCCACCCCCCCCCCCCCACAATTTTGGATTTTTTTAAACTAGTGTATATTTTGTAAATTTACTTTAAAATATTTTCGCTGGAAGTATAGTATTTAAATTCACCAAATTTGTAAAAAAAAATATATAGTCTTATAAATTTAGGAATGCGCTGAATACACTCTATTTTAAAAGATTGCTTGAATATTTGGTCTCCCATGATATTTCCAGACTACTAATTTTGAAAATTGAAACAAAAAAATTTCGCCCCCAATAATTTCGAGGATGTGCGTCAACAACATTTAGATTTGCCAGAACAAAAATTTAAATACTCAAAGGACAGTTTGAGGACCCTATGGTAGAAGTGTATTTACACTACTTGCAATCGGTTTCCCCTTACTTCGATGACATAAATACGCTTTTACAACGTGAAGATCAGCTATACACTTGCTAGATAACAATTTTGTTTATTAAGATTTTTGAGATTTCTTTTTACACATTGTTATGAACATGTACTTTATAACAGATTAGTACATTTGTGAAGAGACTGCTTCAAAAGTTTATTGCCAAGTGTTGTTGTCGAAGCTAAAGGAATATTTGAAAATATAGATTTAGGACAAAAAGTTAGTCGGCTTAATGGTAAGACATTTTAAAATAGTTATTTTCATGTGGTGTATTATAAAATATTTATTAAAGATGATATTCTCTTTACAGATGAGCAGCTTTAAATAGAGCTTGTAACCAAAGGAAAGCTTGCCCAGATAATTGACGGAAGAAACAAAAGCGAGAAAAATGTATCTGAGCAGACTATAAAAAACTTTTATATTGCTGTTCAAAAATTCTTCCAGAAGGCATTAACTTATACTGTCGAGAAACTACCGTTTAATGATTTATTTATCCAGAAGATGAAAATTGCAAATACATAAATCCTGATTTTCAATACATAAATCTGAGTAATGATTTACATATATTTAAATAATACAAGCCACAGCAAGATTTAATATATCTTAAAATTCAAACACACCCACTGTAGCATTTGTTTCCGCTACGCAGATGAACTCATATCCGTCTTACCCATTTCTGAAACTTTACAGCCCTGCATTGATTATCGATTATATTAACAAATATTTATGAAATTTGGTGAGTAATTAAATTTATATTTTATATAATTACTATACAATAAAACATAATAAATTGTGCTAATATTTTAAACTTAATTTCAATTTTAAAAAAAAAGCAAATTTTTTAAGAAATTATTTTACTGTCACTTCATATCTAGACTAGGGCAATTTTGAAGTAAAATTATCAATTACAAAAAAAATAATGCGCTAACTTAGTATTCCTTTTTGAGGATGGACACATAGTCCAATTTTAAAAATATTGTGGACCATATAACATTTTTTGTAAATTAATAAAGTGGACTTCAGAATCGAAGTCTGTGTAGTTGGAGATTATTTTCAGTGGCCCTTCTTTAGTCGAAGCTAAAAGAAATAATTAGTTTAAATATTTAAAATTATAAACATTTTGAAAGCGAATCGGATTTTTGTAATTAATTGGAGTGCAGATAAATTCCTCCAACTCTAGATATAAAATATGAATTAAAAATTTTGTTGTAAAATATTATTTCACTTTTAAAAATCTATATTATTTATCTTTGCAAACAGACTTTTTCACTTTTGTTTGACAAGCTTTTTAACATTATGAATTTGAACTTGTTAAATAACAAAAACAATGAATTTTAAGTTGCTTCTATTTTATATTTCATGTTGAAATTTAAATTATTTGAAGAACAAAAAGTTTTGAAATATTTGGATAGGGACCAATAACATTCTTACACAAAATAATTGAGTAGAATATAAAAGCATTATTTATTTCTATTGGCTTGAAACAATCTGAAATTAAATTTTTGTATGGTTATATATTTTATAACCGCGTGCTAATTTTCTATTAACGTAATTAAAAGCCATAATTTTAACTGAAGATTAAGTATCGTATTTCCAAATTCCTATTAAAGTACTGAGAGATTTGATAGAAAAAGAAGTGTTTCTCTTGCAAGATTATAATGGGATCAAGAAAATTGTAGATTATCGGTAGTCTTGAATTTAAAATGAAAATTTTATTGGTATTTTTTTGATTAGGGACAAATAACAGTTATAAGGGCAATGCTATAGAACCCATATTATTAGGGATTATGGCGGGAATAATTTATTTTCAACAAAATATCAAAAAAGAGGGTGAGGATTTGATGCGTTGTTGTTGTAAGTATAGGGTGTTTGATTTGAGTGCATAGATTTCTGGAGAAAAGGAGTTTAACGCCTCGTAAGGTCTGTTTAAAGATGCTTGTTTAGCGAGCTAGCCTACTTAGGTGGTTTCAATTTTATTGGAGCAGGCTGGGCAACAGTAGAGGTTTATTTTAAACGGAATTGATAAGGACTAGTTTAAAAGTAAGAATATATGTTCAATTTAGGGTGTTAAGTTTTAGGTTGAAGTCTTTAATTATTTTTGCTAATCGGTAAAAATAGTGTAGTATGTTGTAATTTAAAAGGGAAATACTTTGGGGCATGTAATCTCAATCATATAAGAGGACATAGCATTCACCATTGTATATGGGAAGATAAGGATCGATGGCAGCTATTTTTAAATAAAATCGTAGGGGGATCAGCTCTTGAACATTGGACACTGACTTAATCATGCCAACCTTAATAAAATTATTTTATGATGACATGCTTTTAGTAATATATTTCCAATAATGTTCCAAAATTAATATTAATTAATTACAATTTTCATTAAGTAAAACTCATATCATTTTAGTTTTGATCTTTTGAATGATAAATTTTTTGAACTTTACTTTCTAATTAGAATAGAAAGATTTGACAGAAGCTTTTTTTGGTTTAGAAATTAAGTTATGTCGCGAGAGAGTAGAAGAAGAAGAAGATTTATTGATAAAAAAAAAGCAAGGAGAATATTTCACAAACAATAAAACAATTACAAGATCATCATTCTAATAATTAATAGACATATATATGTATATATTTATAAGTATGAAAAGTTTGAAGGTATGTATTAAAGCATAAATGTAGAATAGTTTGAAATTTTTTTTTTTTTTTTGAAATTAATATTACTAAAAAATCAAAAGCCAAGTATGACCGTTATTAAATTTTTTAGGATATTATTAAAATTTTAACAAAAATATAAACTATAAAGTTAAGATGTACATTTATTTAAACCTAAAAGGTAATGTTTTACTCTATTTTTAAATGAGAAGTATGAAACATCTAGATTATCATACAAAAATATGTGATTTTTGAAAAATTGATTAGTTTTTTTAAGAATGGAAATGTTCGAACCTTTAAGTGAGTAGAGGGTTTATACTAGTTAGGGGTTGGGCTGTAGTTAGTGATGGGAAAAGGGGAGCCTTAATTTATTTGCAGGAGAGAAGGATATGACTTTTTTTGTAAGTGGGTTGGCACGTTTTAAAGGAATATTTGATTTTAGTTGATATTTATGCTGTTTTCGTTGGATAGTTAGCATGGGAGATGAAATGTGCAAAAAGATTAGAGATGGTTTGCGTAGTTGTGGAAGTTTAACAAATAGCCTTGGCACAGAGTCTTTTGAGTATGTGAAGAGAAGATATCGAGTACCTTATAAGGGAAAGTCTTTCATTACGTAGAAAAAGTTGAAAAAAAGAAAATGTGAGCATATGCTAAAAGTTTAAAGTGTTTTGATATTCACAAAATCAACAAGCCAAATATAGATAATATAATGGAAAACATGTTCAGCTATGGATGAAGGAAAATCTTGTCTATTTTTTAATTTTTAACAATCCTATACAAGTATTGAAATTTCTTAAGTTTTTTTTGTTTTCTCACTTAGTTTCATCTTTCTATTTTTACTCGTGGAATAGTAATTATTTGAATTGACTTATTTATATATAAATATATGTTTTTTCCGTTTGTTATTTAACTTTTATCAAATTTACTCAATGCAGGAAATTCCTTAGCCTAAACCTAAGCTAGAAGCACAAAATAATCACTGACAACTAATCAATAAGTTAAATATAATTTGAAATGATCATATTATATACCAATGCCCAAGAGGACAATTCTATCGTTATTAACAATATTTTTATCAACTTAATCATTTAGGAGGAGAAGAATAAGAAGAAGAAGGGTAATGCTAATTAGTGGGTAGAGGTGGGCAGAGCTGGGCAGAGTCATTAAACTCATTTCAAGACAAATGCTATCAAAAATTTTTCTTCAATATATGAATTTCAAATCAAAATTACTAAGTTAAATTTAATTTCAACAGCATTTTACATTTTTAAGCTAATTTACTGTTTTTCAATTATATATATTTTTTTATAGCAGTTTTTCATCTAAGCTTTTAATGGTAGTTATTTAAAATCATCATCTAGAAATTATTTTCTTGTTTATAATGAGCTGAATAAAGACTTATCCAAACTTTACTTTTGTGTTTAGTAATTACAGTTATCTTCTTTTATTATGTTTTTTTTGTGATTTTCAAAACTTTTCAGAAATGTCAATTTGTACATTAATATCGGGCTGTAGTGATTTAGTCGTTGATAATTTTTAATATATGTCATAGATGTCTTTTGAATTTAAACTTTTATAAATTTATATAGCTTAAGTTGTTTATGTTAGAAAATTTCTGATAGGCGTACTTCTAGTTTTTATAGAATTTAATAGATAGTATTTCATTTATTTTTGCAAAGCGACTATCTCATATTGAAGTACCATTAGAATGTATGTCAATAGACATGATTTTTTTTATTTACACAATGAATCTTGTTTTTTCTAAATCTTAGCTCTTTTTATTCGATTTTTATAAAAGTAAGTATTTTTCCTTTTTTAGATTGAAAAACTTTGCTTCTCTTTTTCCACTTTACGATTAAGAAGACTACAAATATTTAAATCCTGTTGCCCTAACAAAAGCATCTCATATATCTGCTAATTTACATATTGGATGATGAAAAAAGAAACAGTCACTGAAGGCCACCTACTGATAAAATTTGCGTCATTAGTTATATTTTAAATAAATCATTTTTTTTTCAAAATTAATTTTTTATCTAAATTATTATTTTCCTTCCATATTCTTTTTAATCAAATTTTACTAATGTTTTTTATGGTTGAATTTGCAACTTGTTTTTGCTAACATTTTACAAACTTATTATCTAAAGTATTTGTTTTAGGAAGCTAAAAATCAAAAGTCGAATCAATTTGTTTTATAAACTTAATTATACTTTTTTTTCATTTCTTCTATGAGTAATTTTATTTTACTCTATATTTTTTATAAAGATTTGTAAAAATTTATAAAATCCAAAATTAATTTTAGTTGAATGTTTGTTTAAAAAATATTTTGATAGTTTATTTAGATTTTTCTATTTTGTCCAAAAAAGTTTAAAAAATGTAACATAGTATGAAAGACAGAGGAAAAAGATGAAGCTAGACTCCATGTATTCTATCTATAATTTTAGCTATGACGTCGAATAAAAACCAAGATAATTCAATAAGAAATAGGTAATAATAGTTCGAAAATAGAAAAAGATTACTTTAAATTAGTGAATATCTATTTTATATTTTTAGTGAATATCTTTATAATAAAAATATTAATATAAAATATATTATATTTTATATAAAATATAATATTAAATATATTTAGTGAATATCTTTTGAATAAAAAAACTATATACCAAAAACATTAAAATTACAAAGGCAATCAATCAAATAAGTTTTACTAAAAAATCAATAATAGCTAGATAGTGATTAACTAAAATTTAATATGCTAACATAAAGAGATTGCAAACAAAATTTTACAAGATGTTATGCTTTATTAAAAATCATATCAAAACAATCCACTATTTGGCTTTTTCATTGCACATTTTCCCAACTGTATCTAGTAGAGAAAAAAAGTTAGTATATAAATTTCTTTATAAATTTAGTGAGTAAATCCAAGTAATTTACCTTCTAGTTTTTTAGAGTCAAATTGCACTAACACTTCCATGATTTGCCTTTTTTATTGCACTTTTTTCGCAACGATATCTATAAAAAAAAACAAGTGGATAAATTTGTTTTTTGTAAAGTAAAGTATGACTAATATTTTACCTTTTAATTTTTTTTTGTCCTGGTTTTTTTTGCAACTTTAGGTCTGTTTAATGTAAGAAGCAGACCATCTGAAGAAAACTGGTATTTTTTGTAAAATATTGATTTATGGAAATTAAAGAAATCGTTTAGTATGTTTTCTTTATCTTTTATTTCCATCATATTCCACACCTGTTCTGACATAATGAATTTTGATGCCTCTCCAACTATTTTATAGTTACCCTTTCCATGAAGGGCTGCTTTTATCATCTCATTTTCATAAAAAACTTCTTCGATATAACTGATGATTTCAGTGAGTTTTTCGGCTTCCAGCTTATTAAATATTTCAGTTTATTATTCATTGATTCACAAAGATTATTTTTCCATTCCCTTGGAATAAACTTATACTTCATACGTGTTTCGAAGATGAATTCTTTGATTGTTGGCAAGAGTTTATGAGTCAAATAACGGCCAAGAAGTCCGTTATTCTGAAGTTTAGTTTCTGAAACAAAATGAGCAAAACATTTTGAAGACTCAATGACTCAATAAAGTTTTGTCATTAAAATTGAAAAGTTAAAGTCGTGATCTAAATAAAAATAAATAAAATATTTTGATACAAGCGAGATTATAACTCACAATATATCATATTTAAAATCATGAGAAATCCTGCTTTACTTGATACAAATAAAATAGTAAATAAGAGCTCTATTCATTTATGACTTACTTATACTCAAAGCATATCGTTAATGATAGTAATGGATATGTATACTTCTAATTTATTGTAAGCCTGAATCTAAATATAAAAAAACAACATAATAATTTTAGATTTGAAAACAATAAACATGAATATGTGAAAAATTTTTACCATAATAATATAAAGAAAGCGACAGTAATAGATACATGTATAGCTTAAACATGCAAAAGAACCTAGTATCCACTCAAAAAAAATATACACGCAACGCATGTAGTAAAATCTTGATTAGACTATTTTAAAATAAAGTACCCCGAGAAACAATTGATGTTAATAATTAGATAAAATATAAAAGGTTATCAGAATATTATAGTACAATTATTAGTAAATTCAAAATGTCACATAAAAAACTCAACAAATACTAAATTTATTTATACTTATGACTTTTGAGACAATTCTGTACTAGAGAAATAGTATTATAAAATTAGGATAAGTTTTTATTCAGCTCATTATAAACAAGAAAATAATTTCTAGATGATGATTTTAAATAACTACCATTAAAAGCTTAGATGAAAAACTGCTATAAAAAAATATATATAATTGAAAAACAGTAAATTAGCTTAAAAATGTAAAATGCTGTTGAAATTAAATTTAACTTAGTAATTTTGATTTGAAATTCATATATTGAAGAAAAATTTTTGATAGCATTTGTCTTGAAATGAGTTTAATGACTCTGCCCAGCTCTGCCCACCTCTTACCCACTAATTAGCATTACCCGAAGAAGAAAAAGATTTATTTAAAAATTATTCACAATTTAATTCAGACAACAATTCAGATTCACAATTAGATGAATTATAAAAAACATACAAGAAAAGAGGGATTTTCAAAAAAAGAGTAGGGGTCATTCATAATTGATGTCAACCAAAGATTAATAGATGGGGAGGTGTCGAACAAATGAAGAAATTGTAAACTGAATAATTAGTCAAAAGTTGAAAAGAGAGGATGGGGAGGGGGGTTAAAATACAGCAAAAAAAGGTTGATGTCAATTGTGAATGACCCCTAATGGAAATTACCATGGAGATATACCCTCTGTAGGTAGGTAGGTAGGGATATTTCAAAGCACTTTCCAGCTGGAGCTGATATGCTTGCAAGTCTGCTGAAATTTAGTCTTCAAAGTGAGAATTATTTCCTTTGGGGGTAATTCTGAAATAGAAAAGAAAAACTTAGGAGATTTTCATGACTGTAGGCACTAGACTATTTTGTAGAATGTATTGATTTGTGATGGTGATGTGTTATTATAATTAGATATTTGGGGAGGGTTGAATATTTGGTTTGCAGAGAGTATTGATTCGATTGTGGCTATGATAAGAGAGAGATGCTTGATGAGTATTGGGTGTTGTAGCAGATCATGTAGAGAGAATGGAAAATCTTTAAAAAAGAAGGGGCTTTTTTCAAGGAGTTGTTGTCGGTGAGAATGAAATATTGGACAATAAAGGAGAATATGAATATGTGTTTCAGTGTAAGTGCAGCTAAAACGACAGAAAGAGTTTGAGTGAAGTTTGAATTTAAAAAAGTATGCATTATAAGAGCAATGGTATGAGAGTCAACGAATTATATTTTGAGGGAGTGGGTGAATGTGTTTGTTTTAAATGAGTTGTGATAATCTTGGAGTTTATGTTATGGTTGAGTCAGTAAATTGTTGCCACAGTAGTAGTGTAGAGTTTGTTATTGTGTTTGTAAATGTGAAGATGGGTAGAGAAAATAGGGGTAGGAACTGTAAATCGGAGATTCTTGATTTTGCAATGTAATCGACAAGGTAGTTTTTGAAACAGCTGGAATGAGCTAGGTACCAAACGATTTTTAATTATAAGTAATTAGATAGGTGAATAAGTTTATTTGATAAACTAAAACTTGAGTGTGAGATTCTGTTTTTCAGTTTTATGTTATTTATTAAATTTTGCGTGTCTGTGAAAAAGGTGATACTATATTTGAAGGAGGTAGAAAAAGATGTTGGGAGTTAAGGAGTATGTTGCAGGATAGTAATACTCCCTGAATTTCTGTTTCGTGTGCAGTGATTTCTGGATCTAGATTTGTATGTTGGATGAGAAAATGGCTTTTTGTTTTTTTGTACCAAGAATGAGCATGCGATTGAAGAGCTATGCTGTAATTTGGAACTGTCATTGAAAATTGAAAGGGAGCTGATAGTATTTGTTGTAGGTTGGTGAGCTATATAGTTTAAGGCAAGATATCTATGTATTGATTTAACATTAAAGATATTCAAGTTAATTTGTACATTCTTAATGATAAAAATGAAATCCTACTTATACCTTAACTTATAAGAAGATTCTCATGTTAAAATCTATTGAAAATATATCAATATATGAACCTATATAATTTTTTAAATTTATTATAATTTTTTCTTAAATTGATTTATTTTTTCTCTTTTCAAACATCAAGGATCATACAAATATATTGAAAAAGTTTTTTCTTACAACATTTTGCAAGCATTCAGACAACGAGCAGTCTACAAGCTGTGATAATTCAATCAATCAAAATAAATTTTATTTTAAAACGTTCATTAATTATTAATTCCTGTTTCAAAATGGACACTTTATCCGAATTTCACTAAATAATTTTGTTAACCAAAGAAAAAATTTAATTACAAGATTTTTTGAATTTAAAATTGTTGGAATCTTTGGAATGTAATGTAAGTGTTTTAAAACGTATTCAATTTTTTTTTTATGGTTTTTTAATTAGATTAGAACTGTCAGATTTTGGCATTTTTAGACCCGGAAAAAATTGTATCGAAATAGTCAAGAACAAAAATTTGTATTTCTTATAGAAACGATTAATATGAAAAATACTTTAAAGGTAAAAAATAAGTAAAAATTGGAGGAGACAACGATTCTTATAAATCTTGGATTAAATTTTTGAGAGACGTTAAAACGGACAATTTCGAAAAATTGAAATATATAAATTAATATATTCAGGCATTGGTTTTCTAAATCCTATTGTGCCTTAAAGGATTAATCAAAGGAATGAAAATTTAAATGCTTTTTTATTTCTTTGCAGTAACGTACGTTTCTTTAATACCGCCTAGATCGGATGCTAATTTTTACCGCCATTTAAAATATCAAATAGCACTTTAAAAAACCCAAAACTTGATAATATAGGTATTGGAAATTGGTATAAAAACATTGTTAATTACTATTTAAGTCTAAATATCTTAATTAATTTTTTATTTATACTATTTAATACAGGCGCCTTAGGCGGACCTTCCCTTCCGTTGTACCTATTGCTACGTTATTGGTAATATGCAGAATTTTTTTATAAGTTTCATCTTTTAAAATGGATATAATTAGAAGCTTAAGAGTTTTCATAGTCTCTACTTGGTCTAAAAGTTGATTTTTAATGTGCAATTTTTAATATTAGAGAAAATAGATTATGTTGGGATATGAACGTTTACGGGCTTAATGGGTTAGTGTGGAAAAAACTAAAAATCGTCTGCTTTAATAGTTTAAAAAGTTTGGCAGACCACTAGTTATCAAAAACTCTAGCCGTAACATTTTGAGGACCATTTGGATATCAGTGTCCCAGGATATGAATTTCGCCTGCCTTAAATTTATAAAATTCCATTGAAAGAGAAAGTAGGCGTCTAGTCTTCTAAATTCTCTTTGTAAACGGCTGAGCATTCATTAGTCTTCAACCTTTTTATTCCTAGGGGCCTATTTGATCATTTGGCAAAATTAAATTCTTTCCTGCTCCTTTCAAAAATTATCTGCCTTATAATTTTTTGATTTTTATTTTTTTCCAAAATTTAAAACCAAAATAATCATAATATAAAGCCGAAAATCTTCAAATTTCTTGCTTATCACTGTTCTGTCAAGACCACTGGATCAGGGGCGCACAACCGGAGGGTCGAGAAACCAATAATTTTGAGGATGTGCGCCCCTGCACTGGATGTAACCTTAATACATATGCCTTTACATCGAATATTTTTGTAGTGGAGTTATATACGCTTAATAACAAATATTATATGATTTTTATACTTAAAAATATTTATATTTTTCTCTTCTCTTCTTCTCAGTTAGGGTGTATCGCTTTGTGGTCTCAAATTTTTCCTTTCCCCTACCAACTGTTAAATTTCCCGTAAAGCGAAAATCCCCGTCGCTTGAGAACTACTGCACTTGGCTAGAGAGCTAAGAAAGCCTTGGATTTCAAAGAATCACACATTATTTGGTTCTCTATTAAAAGTGTGCTACAGCTTAGAATCATGATATTTTATTTAGAAATTAACTTGCATAGAAATGAATTATTTAATTTTTTACCCGTATTTAATTTTTTGTATGCGCTTGCCAGTTTCCTCATACTTTCTTAGCAATTTCCAAAGATTGGTAGTTCGGGATCTAAAAGTTTTTATATTAAATAAAATATGTGAAATTATATAACTTGTCTTTTAATTATTGCATTTCTCCTTTACAAAGTGGTGACAGATAACAAACAAGTACCGGTATTTTGCATTGTTTCTGTTTTTGAATAGAATTCGGTATTCAACCAGCTGCCAAAACGTATTGAACGCAAATTTTCAAGGAATAGTAACGCAGAAATAATAATTGTAAGTTTTGATGTTTTACATAGAAGAGCATTACAATCTTCTTTCTTTTCATATCAACACTCAATTTAATAGATAGACACACATGAACAACTAACATTTAATATTTATATAAAACATAAACATAGAATTGATAACACATTTACACATTATATATACTACCAGTGCACATAACATATATAATCATTCTTGCACATAACACTGGTCAACAAATTTTTATTTTTTTTTTCTTTTGGCAGACCATCTAGGAGTGTTTTCTGGGGTTTTGAAGGTCGCTGATTACGAATATAACATTGGTTTTGTCTGATTGGCTCTAGTTTAGAAGATACTGATAGCCTCAAATAAGCCTAAACTGCTAAAATTCTCCTGAAATACTTCAATATAGAAGCAGTAAATACATGATCGTCAGAAAATACATAATAATTAATATGTAGTGTTTTTAAAACAGTATTTATTAACTTTCTTTTAATTCTTTTCCTTTTTTATTCCAGAGTTGAAAATGAGTTCCAGAGAGAAAAATGAGTTCTTCTAAAAAAGACGTTGTAGATATGAACCGGATGGTCTTTTGTTACATCTGTGGACAGTATATGATGGCACAACAAAAGAGGAATATTACAGACTTTGTCAAGAGGGCGTACAAAGCATACTTCGATATGAAACTAGGTGACCAAGATAAGTCTTGGGCCCCACATATGGTGTGCAAAACCTGTGTAGAAAGTCTCCGCGGTTGGACCAATGGTAAGCTGGAAGTTGAAGTTTGCTGTACCAATGGTGTGGAGAGAGCCCAAGAATCATTTTGATGACTGCTACTTCTGTATCAATGATATGACGGGGTTTAACAAGCACAAGAAAGCAAATTGGCAGTATCCGAGCCTGGATTCTGCTATCCGTCCTGTTGCGCACTCTGAGGATCTACCTGTGCCTGTTTTCACCAGTCTGCCTGAAATCGATGAAACCGAAGAGATTCCAGCTGATCTTTCAATATCAAGTGGTGATAGCTGTAGTGACTATGAAGAACCCTCAAATGGCCCTCAGCTTTTCAATCAATCTGAACTTAATGACCTAGTGCGAGACCTTTGTTTGTCGAAGGAGCAGTCTGAAGTTCTTGCATCACGACTCCAAGAGAAAAACATTCTTGATTCTGGCACAAAAGTAACATACTATAGGACAAGGGAAGGCAGCTTGCTTCGTTTCTTTTCTAAAGAAGATGACCTGGTCTTTTGTAATGACGTTTCTGCACTTCTTAACTGCATGGGGATCTCGTCATATGACCCAGCAGATTGGCGTCTCTTTATAGATAGCTCGAAATCAAGTCTAAAAGTTGTACTTTTGCATAATGGCAATAAGTTTGCTCCTGTACCAATTGGCCATTCTACCAAGATGAAAGAAGAGTATGATGGTATCCAATTTGTTCTTGAAAACTAAATTACAACACTCATAAATGGCTGATTTGTGTGGACTTGAAAATGGTGAATTTTCTGCTTGGTCAGCAAAGTGGGTACACAAAGTATCCCTGCTTTCTTTAGTTTGTGGGATAGCAGAGCAAGAAACCAGCACTGGAGAAGGGAGAACTGGCCAGAACGAGAAAGTCTCGAAGTCGGCACAGCCAACGTCATCAATGAGCCTTTGGTACCCAGGGATAGAATCATCTTCCCTCCATTGCACATAAACTAGGGCTCATGAAGCAGTTTGTTAAGGCGTTGAACAAAGATGGGGATTGCTTCAAGTACATATGCAGGCAATTTCCAGGTCTTTCCATCGAAAAAGTTAAAGGTGGCATCTTCGATGGACCTCAGATTCGAACGCTCATGAGGGATTCTGACTTCACTAATCATATGAACAGGGTTGAGTTAAATGCTTGGGTGTCCTTCACAGATGTAGTGACAAACTTTTTGGGAAATCACAAAGCTGATAATTACAAGCAATATCCGTAAGATGCCCATCGCATACAATGAAAACTAGGGGCAATGTGAGCATTAAAGTTCATTTCTTGTTTAGCCACCTCGACAGATTTCCTGGTAATCTTGGTGATTACAGTGAGGAGCAAGGAGAGAGATTCCATCAAGACATCAAAACAATGGAAGAGAGGTATCAAGGCAAATGGGATGAGCACATGATGGCAGACTACTGCTGGAACCTTTTGAGGAGCTGTCCGAAAGTTGCTCACAAGCGAAAATCGTATAATCGTTTCACTTTTGTGAATAAAATATTGTTTATTGTGTTCATTGTAACTAAGAATCTAGTGTATAATAAATGCTTTGCATTAAAATTCAGTAAATTTTTAGCAAATTTTTTGTATATATTCTCGAAATCTATGAAAAATTGTTGAAGTTATTCTAGGATAAATGAAATGATGTTATATCTAGCAACTTAACTTGTTAGATTGAGATTTTACACTGTCTTTGTGGTTTTAGATAACCAATCATACTCTCATTTTTTATCATTTACACTTGTCACTTGCGTTTTCTTTCTTTTTCTCTTAGTAGGTAAGAGCTTATAAAATGAAATTTTTATGACATATTATTTAGATACAGTGCTAATTATGTCTTCTAAAGAAAATATAAGTAACGTTGACAAAGGAAAGCGTAGAGTATGACATACCGAAATCTACATTATTAACTTTTTTGAAAAATAAAGAGATTATTATTTAAGCTGCTCGCTCATGTTGCAAAAGGATCTAAAGCAGTGTTTCCCAAACTTTTTTGAGTCATGCCTAACTTGGAGATTATAATATTTCTCATCCTCCAAAAAATTTATCACAATATATATTTTACTTTAAAATTTTTGTAATCATGAAAATTTATTAGAATAAAATTTTTTTGTATGATATAAATTTTAATGTGATCCATGTGCTTGGTGACTCTTACAAAGATCATTTATTTTGGGGACTAATTTTGTTTATGTCTGAGATCTCCTTTTTTAATGATGTCCAACCTATTTCTTTTTTTCAACAAAATATCATTGAGAGCACTAAACCCACATTCTACGAAATAAGAAGATGGAAATGGCAACAAAATATTTCTGGCAATGTTGGTAGAATGAGATACTTTTTTTCTGTTTCATCACAAAGCCACGCCATCATACCTTTCAGGTTGAACAAAATTTTAACAGATTCGTCATTTTGAATCTCAGAAATTTCTTCTTGGTGTTCCATTATAACCTCGAAAATATCAACTAACATTGGCTGCACCACCCAATTAGGAAACTTAAAATTTTTAAGGTCAGAAAACCTTTCTCCAAACTCCAATGCTAAATTTTTCAAATGATCAACAATAATTTTTACATTTAATCACTTGCTTCATTTTCTTTCAACCAATAAAATTTATCAAACTTTTTTTGTTGAATATTTTTTTCACATGCTTCAATAAATGAAACAAAACCAATATTTTGGATTTTGCATCAATCAGTGTTTTATTCGAGCTTATTAAGAACATTCAGTTTTTCAAAAAGATCCGTTAGGTAACTCAAAAATACTTTTCCATCCTTAGTGAGAACATATTTCATCTCAGGCTTCACTCAAAAAATCTTTGATAAGATCAAATACTTGCATATATCTTTTCAAAGCCATTCGCTTAGAAAGCCATCTTACTTCTGTATGTGTCAGAAGTCTAACAAAGTCAGCACTACTGTTCTCACAAAACTGTTTGAAGAGACGCTCACATTTTGGATTAGCTTTAATAGCATTTATACATCTTATTGCTGATTGTAAAACTTCATTAGGACTGGAGATAAATTTTTAGAAACTAAATTTTCTCTATGAATTACACAATGTATAATTAGCATGTTTGGTACTTGATCTTTCAACAACTTCAAACATCCGTTCTTCTTTCCCATCAATTTTCATCGATATCATTTTTTGGTCAAAGTAATTTTTGATTTTGTAAAAAATATCACATGCTGAAGTAGTTGTGTCCATTGATTCACAAAAAGCATTTATTCAGCAAACTCACCCTTATCAATATATCTCACAAATGCTAGTAGAAAAGCTTGACTATTTAAAAAAGTTGATTCATCTATTTGCAATGAAAATTTTGTTGACTTCAATTTTTCAACTATCTGCATTTCAATATCGTTACCCATTTCATCAATTCTCCGGCTGACTGAGTTATTACAATGGCATTGAGTGAACAGCATTATCGTCTTTTTCAATAACTGTTTTAATGAATTTGGATATTGATGCTTTTATCAAGTCCTCACCTATGTATGATTTTTTTCCTTCGTCGATAATCAAAACAAAATTTCATTGACAATCAAAAAAGATTTCGTCGATAACCGAATCAAGATTTTGTTGACATAAATTGTTTGATATTTTTCGTATAAAATAATTGACTAAATTTTTACTCAAAAACGCAACGCAAATTTTTAACTGTTTTTTTCATTAAAAAATAGTTTTATCTATTTTTTTTTATCATAGAATTTATATTTTAAAAATAAAACTGATAACTGTGCAACTTTATTTCAATTATTTTTTGTTTTGTTTTATTGATGCTTTTTGTCAAGCTATATGTGTACTAAATGAATGTTTTTCACGTCATAATAGGCGTTTCTATCAAACTATGTGTGTGTAAATGAACTAAACGTACTTTTTAAACGTTATATATCAAACGTTTTTTGTTTTTCGTTTATAAATGCGTGTTTTGCACATTGAATACATTTTACATTTTTGAATTTTAAATTCTTTTTACCGTTTATAAGTATTTTACAGTTTCTTGATTGTAATTTACAAAAGTTATTAAAAGTTAATGGAAAAAAGGTTTAATCTTGAATTGAATGAAGCCCTTGATTTAATTATTATTAATAATAATCAAGAAGCTTCACTTTTTATAACATCTCCTGCTAGTGAATCAAAAAATTTTGAAACCGATGAAGACTCTGCAGATGATGAAAGCGATCAAGAAAATAATGTTTCAAACTTTTCTCGTAATATGCTTGAAAGTGAAGCAGAAATTATTTTTTACGATGTTTAAAAAGACAATCGAACAAACTTAACACAGGAGTATGAAAAAAATAATGTTAACATTTTAAAAATAAGATCAATTGTTGAAGATTTGAAATACTTTTTTAAAAAATACTATCCAGTTTCCAAAAGATTTGATATTGATGAAAGCATGGTGCCCTATTATGGAGGTTATGAGTCTGGAACTCTGGAATAAAGCAAGCCATGCGAAACAAACCGATAAGATTTGGTTATAAAGTTTTTTGTTTAAATACAGACGTATGTTATTTACGAAATTTATTACGAATGAAAAAGCTCAAACTATTTACTCCAAAGAGTTTGGAGTAGTTTTAAGTCTGATAATTGAAAATTGCAAGTACAAACACCATTTTACTGACACTACTTTACATCAATAAAACTAATAAAAGAACTAACAAAACGAAAAATTTTATTCACTGGTGTTATAAGAAAAGACCCATTAAAAAATTGTAAGTTTGAAAAAAAATTAGTAGAAGGAGGGTCTTATAATGTTAAAGTTGAAATGGTTTCAAAAATCTCTGTAGTTTCTTGGAAGACAATGCAATCGTTAATGTTTCCTCTAATGCAGGGGCCGGGAACCTTTTTGACTAAAAGAGCCCAAAAAACACATATTTTAAAATCTAATCCTCTGAGAGCCATATATATTTTTAAATACTGATTACAACTAAATGGAAAAAGAAGACCAACAATTTTATAGTATAATAAGACTCTGAATTTATTTTAAACAACATTGTTTTATCGAAGTTATTTAAAGCAAAGTCTGCATCATCATCAGCTTTATTTGTGTCGTCGTGATTCGTAATGATGACGAAATTAAGAGTGTAGAATTGGCAAGAAGGATAAGCATTATCGCAATACCTCCCTTTATCCTGAAGGCCACCTAATTTATCTGAGAGCCAGATGCAGTCATCAAAAGAGCCATGTCTGGTTCGCGAGCCATAGGTTCCCGACCCCTGCTCTAATGTAACAAGTGTTTTTCCAATGAAAAAGGCTAAAAGATGGTGCCTTCAGGAAAAAAGTTGATATAGATATTCCTAATTCTGTGCAATCAAAATATGGGCTTTACTGACTTAATGAATTACATAATTTCTTTATACAGACCTGTAATTCGATCTAAAAAATGGTATTTTCCATTAGTGCTTTTTATGATGCAAGCTTCTTTGTACAACGCATATATATTGTACAAAATGAACTGTAATAAGAAATACACTTTTGTGGAGTTTATAAGACAGGTTGTGATGGAAAATTTACAAAAATATGGGCGAGAAAAAAATACTAGAAAGTTTGGAGGTAAATCGGCATCAAAAAGAGTGTCAGAAGAAGCGAGGTATGACAATATTGGTCATATTGTAAAGAAAAAAGACAAAAGAATAAGATGTGCTCAGTGTAAATCTCAAACATGTTTTATTTCTTAGAAATGTAACGTTGCTCTACATGTCAATTGCTTTGATATCTTTCATAAAAAATGATATTTATTATAAATAAATTTATTTTTTACATTTTGGTATATTATGTTTTATACATTTTTAACTTTTTTATAATTTTATCTATTTACTTCAAAATAAAAAGTTAAACAAAAATAGGAAATTGACTTTAAATAATTTTCATTTTTAACCCCATGAGGATCAGTGTGACAGCGGTGCAGCAAGGAATAATAATCGTCTGCTTACAACATACAAAATTCCATTGAAAAAAAGCAGAAGATTATTCTTCAAAATTCTCGTCCTCAAAGGGTAAAATAATTATCCTCTTATTTTTCAATTATAAAATTATCTAAAATTAATGTTTTTTCAATCTCACAATTTTAACTTTTTCATAGTAATTTTTGACTTCGCTTTTTAGATAGAAATTTTTAGATTCAAGTAGTTTTTTACTATTCAATTGTTTCTCATGATTAAAATTTATTAACAATATTATTTATCAAATTCAAAAATAAAAAATATTTTAATACCCTAAGAAAGTTTTTTTGTTATGCAACTAATACAAAACTATACTAAAACATTTATTTTTTAAAATTTAACTTGTTCTTAATTTAAATTGAATGTATGTTCATTGTTCATATTAAGTACCAGTGTTGCATTTACGCAACCATCTCTAATTTTTCGTCGCATATAAATAGTATTTGTTTTAGATTGAAAAGTCAAAGAATGATAAATTGGCAATTTATTTATCTAAAATTTCTTTTGAAAATTTCATTTTATAAATAGTGGATTTTTAAGATGTTGCGCATACGCAACAGTGGTAATATAAGGGTTGTTGGTAATTTAATTAATCATTAACGTAATTTTCTTGGATCAAGTAAAGATGAGCACTCCCAAAAATGTCTAGTAAAGAAAAGCACCCCCGATTTTTGACTAGTAAAGAAAAGCACCCCCGATTTTTTATAAGTAAAGATAGGCATTCCCAATTTTAACTAACAGAATAAATTAGAAAAAAAAATAAAAATATAGGATCAAATTTAATAAAATTGATATTGTTATATTAGAAAATAAAATTATATATTGAAATGGCAAATTTATTATTAAGTTTAATCAAATTGATTGTTACAAAATCTATGAAATTTGTCGTACTTGATTCGTTCGTTCCACATGAATTCATGTAAATAAGAGTTCAGAAATTTTCTTTTACATCCGATCATTTGTTTTATTCTTTTTTGTGTTTGTTCCAATAGCTCTCCATTGCTTGTGTATGAACGCCTATAGTCCTCTCAATAAAATTCAATGAGTGGTTAACAGTATGATGCGTAAGTCCAAGGTCTCTTTGAATCTTCCTGTATCCTTTCCATTGATCACTATGAATAATTGATCCAGGCGTTACTTTTCTAATTATAGGCAACAGTGATTCGGCATTGCGCGAGTCGACTATCTCCATATAACCGTGGGATGGTGATAAAGTAGGATCAACTATTTCAAATACCCATTAGAGGTTTCTGAGCATAACGTCCCCTATGGTGTGTTGGTTTATGACTAAAACAAGATTCATCAATCTGTAACGTTATGCCTGGTCCACCAAGCTTAATAGGATTGCTTTCAAAATGTTTCATACAAATTTCACGAAAAAAACTAAACATGTCAATAATTGCATAGTCTGCAAAACCTTCTAACCACTTTTGCAAAGAAAGCTTTGAACGATAAAAAATGAATCTTTGCGAATTGATTCGTAGTGCTTATATTTACTGCATTCCTTAACTTGGCACTTCCAAGCATATTTGTCTTGAATTGAAGAACGTTTTATCCAGAAAGTTCATCAACTTGTTATATTTAAGGCATTTCAGTTCTGTTCTCAAAAGATTCTGCTGCTTCATCCAGTTAATCACAGGAGTCGGGTCTTCAACCAATAGTGGCTTAATAATTTCTTCATACAGAAAACGATCCATGTTATTAGTTGTTTTTTTAACAATTCAAAAAGAAAAATTTTATCGTCTGCGGAAAGATATAAAAAAATATTAGGAAACAGCAGACGATTTTATTAAAAGAATAAAGTATGCATGAAAAAGGGTTAAGGAAAATAATTGTTAAAAATCCTAATAAAAAATATTAAAAAAAGCGAGGAGAAAAGTTTTCTCATTTTTTTTGATAATGAATTTTCGTTCTCATTTTGAAAAATTCTGCAATATATTTGCAGGCAATTCTGTTTTTCATAAATAAGCAAGTAAAGATAAGCACCCCCGTAGAAACAGGGAGTGCTCATCTTTACTTGATCCATTTTCTTAAGTTATTTATTACTAAATCTCGTTTAATTATCCTGAAAATCTTGTGTTTACAAAAAAACTTGTGAATAATTGTAAAATTTTTGTATGCACGCTAATGTGATTTTTTCTTTGTCTCCAATATTCATGGAACTATTTACATTTGAATTTGAATAGTGATTTTTTGAAGTTATGGTGTCATGTGACTCGCGAGTTCATGTCATGTGATTATGTCAGCGGTAGGATTAATCAAAATCGCATGAACCAACTTTTCTTAAAAGATTCCTAATTAATGCATACATACCGATTTTTAATGTCTCTTGCTATTAATATTATTCTTATATCTTTCTGAAAGTGTCATCATTACATCTCATCTATACCATTTTTAGTTCTAAACGGTCTTTTTCAAATTCGAAAGTGTCTTTTTTAAATTTGAAAGTGTCTTTTTTGATTTTACTTTTCTGAATAAGCTTTGAAGTCTTGTTTCTAATAAATGCGGGTAATATTATGTGCGATTGTCAGGTTCTGTAGACGTGTTGAAAGATACACTGATAATTTTCTATTTGATCACTTCATCTAGCATGAAAGAAAGTGTTGTGTCTAAAATAAAAGTTTTTAAAACATGTTTTATAAATATTGAAGCAAACCTTATTTAATTTCTGTTTTGCAAAAGTTTTGATCTTTGAGAATGCCAGCTAAATTGGATTCAGCACGTAACAAGGAGACAAAAACTTCAAAAGTTGTCCATCTGAAGTTATTAAGTTTTCGATAGTTTGAGTTTTTGGATCTTTGCGTTATCCACAATTAGCCAGCAGTTTTTTAGGTTACTCATTTTAGATAGCTAAAATAAGCTAATTAACTGGACTAAATTAGATGTAGGAAAAGCAAGTAAAAATATTATCATGTTTTTCCATATTAAAGCCTAAAGGGTGTTTTTGAAAAATGTCTTCATCCATCCACAACTTTTGATACCCTCCATGTTTCAATCCTGTCAATGCTGCTGTGTTGTTTTGAAGTTCAATTAAACTTTCTTGAATTTCTATATCAACTTCAGGTGGATCAAGAATGAAAGGATCCACAAACCATTGAGGCACCGTCATTTTTAATATATTAAAAAAGCGTATTTTCATATCATTACGTAATTGCTTTAAATGTTCAACATAACCTGTCACATCATTATTGTCGAGTAACTCAGATGATATGCTTGCTAAAGAAGGAAACTGCGCAAATCCTCGCTTTTCAAGATTGATCCTAAACAGCTCTAATTTTTTTGGTTACTTCAATTTTCTCTTTGCAAGAAAAAAAAGTAGTTTCATTTCCCTCCAATTTTTTGTTGAGAACATTAAAATTTTCAAATATGTTGGATAAATAAAAAAAAAACACATTTTGCTTCAACAAGTTTCTGTCTAAGTTCTGTTAAAAGAACTTGAAAGTTTTTTTTGTTTTGTTTTTGTGTGTGAATTATAATCGCGTGTGCAATGTAGTATATAAGGATTGTGCTGTTTGCATAAACATGGTTAGTTGGCCATCGTTGATTTCTGGGGCGAGGTTTTGATGTAGTATTCTTTTTTGTATAATCGTTTGAGTTAATTCGCTTTGTGGTCGATTATGTCCATTATAAATGATGTTTTAAGTTATGGCAGAATGGTTTGATTGGTGGTGGTGACCCGAGGCTTTAACCCTCGCTTGATGGACTCGTATTTTTTCCGCTCTCAACATTAAAACGCTATTTACACAAAATTTTATTATAGAAACCTCAATTACCACTAACATGTAAATGTTCTTTACAATGTTAAGTTTAATCTTTAGTAAAAAAAATTATTTTGTGGCTATATTTTTTACCAAAACTTAAAAATAATAAATTTATCATAAAAAATAAATAGATGGCGTTAATTTATATATATATAATAATTTAAAAAAATTTAGGAATTTAACTTTACAACGCATATATTTATATTTTCAAGCTATTCTCATAACACGAATAACCGGTTTTTACTTCAAAAAAAAACTTAGTCTAAAAAAGTCAAAAAAAATATAACAGGTGTTAAAAATTTATTTTAAAACTATAAACTTAGAGGCATTTAGAGCAAATAACTTTAGAATGATATTTACAAAACATATTTCCACATTTTGCACATCGACGTGAAGTTCTGTTTTTTCTTGAGATGCAAAGAATACATGAAACTTTGCTTGATGATGTAGGTTCTACTTCACTACGACTTTCAAAACCATAGTATGATAATAAATGCTTGACATCAAGGGATAACTCTGAAGTTAGAGATCTTATTTTCATAGATTCTTCAGCCATTCGCAGGGCAAGCATTTTTATAAATATCTTTCTACCGCCTTGTTTTGTGTTGGGGAAATCCCTAGGGCTATTGAACTTTGCTATAACCCATGAGTTCACCACACTAATATCTAGATAATTTGAAAATAGCGCAAAAGTCGACTTTCTATTGGGTTTATACGATTTGTAAGCTCTTAGCATTTTATTCACATCAACTCCACCTTTGAACTTGTTGTATTCCAACAAGCTTTCAGGTTTCGAAGCAACATTAGCGATTTGCACGTTTTTATGCTGTGACGACATAATATATACAACTTTGAAGTTACGTACTGCATGACGTCTAGGTATATACGCGCTCAGAGAAACATAGGAATATATTATTCTACTTTCGCATTCACTAAGTCGCAATTCTCTAAGATAGGGGGAGGGGGGTCTAAATACTAAGGGGACAAATATCCTATTTGACATAACAGTTCCGCACAATGATAAATTTTTTGTACTACACCAAACAGCTAAGGAATGACTAGTAAAAAATCTATCCGTGTAAATGCCACACCCTTCAGGTATTTTACTATTTTCAATTAGTCTTTTGCAAATATTTAGCCCAGAAAAGTAAGATCTATCAGAAATACCACCCACATAGATTTCGGGAGATATACAATAATAAAAGTTAGCGTCGTTTATGTGATATAATTTTATACCGTAGTGTCCGGGTTTTTTGGGGTCATATATTTTGACCGGACATCCTCCCCTAAATGTAACAAGCTGTTCATCTATGGCAGTGGTTCCCAACCTTTTTTTTTATCCCGTTCCCCCTTTTTCAGTCACTTTTTTTACCTGTGGACCCCTACAACTGAATAGTTTGAGCCAACAAAATTAAATTAATCAAAGATTTTTATGCAAAAAATGATTGTATAGTCATCTGATTAAATCGTATGCTTATTCATATGAAATCAGAGAAATCGTAAAGCATTTTTATTTAAGAGTAAAATACACAGCAAAAACAATATTTTAAAATGTTGTTATAGTTGTAGAATGTAGGTTGGATAAGCTCAATGAACTCTTCTTGAGCCTCTTCTAACACATCACCAACATGACATAAAAACGAATTTTTAGCTAGTTCTGCATTTTTAGGGCTTAAGGCAGGAAGTATCGGTCAAATTCATCGTCTAGCTGAGACAAGTGATTTATGATTTCTTTTGGATAAAGTGCTTGGGACGTGACCATCAGCCAAAAATAATTGTCATTAGCATCTCTCGTTTTTTTTGTCAAAACGTAAAAATACGTGAATGAGAGTAAACATATCGCGTCCCAAGCAACTTCGTAAAAAAGGACTCCCAGCATTTGAAAATAAGTCAGCAGTTTTAACTTTTAGATCACCATTTTGACCGATGTAAATCAAAGAGCCAAAGTAAGCGAGAAGATAGGAAACACTAAACTTTGTGTAGCAGTGGTACAAGTTTACGTACTTAGGATTAGTCGATCTAAAAAATAAAATTTGTTTTTACTTTTCAGATTTTAAAAATACAACTTACTTATAATTGGATTCCATTCTGTGCATTGTCATTGAGTACAAGTATTGAATAAGTTCAACATCGAAAAAAAGTTTAAATATGGAAAAAATATCCTTTAAATTTTTAGCAGAGCTTTTAGGACCTGGAGGTCTGGAGATCGAATCGCGAATATTCAAACTTTCTCTTCTTACTACTCCACTACTTCTTGGCTCCGAAAAATATTCAGTAGAATCAGGAGCAATCAGATTTTGATCAAAAAAGTCAATTTCACTAGACATGTTCGAGATTTGAGATGTCTCATTATTATCAGAATCACTGAAAGTTGAAGAAGAGTTATCGGAAGAAGACATGCTATAAAGGAACACGATAAAGATATTCTTTCAAGTCAACGTGTATAAAGAAAAGGAGTACGCAACAAAAAGTATTGAGATGTTCACAAAACTTCGAGAAAAATATGTGCTTTGTTTTCATTATGAGTTTATGGTGCAATTTATTATATGCGTAGCACGTAAACATAAGCGGATTGCCAGAATTTATATATAAATATTTATGCCAATGATATCATGATAAAACCATATTATACATCTATTACGTAATAGTATTTTTATCATCAACAAATCTTTGCGTTCAACATACAAAATCAGTGTGATTTTTCTCAAGAAGCCACAGCTAATCAGTAAAATATCGATCTAGGAATTTTTAGCAAGGACAAAACTAGTAGCAGTACTTGTCGTCCAATTCCTCTTGTTTTACAGCCATGTCAAACATGCGGCCCGCGGGCCGCATGCGGCCCATTACAAGCAGATTTGCGGCCACCACAGATTACAGTATTTCTCAGAGAACTAGGTTCGCTGATTTTCACTTATCATCTCTTATAAAAGTTCGCACTGCACAGAAATTTCAGCCAGACATAGCAAAGATTGTCAATAACAAGAGGTGTCAAGCCTCGGGACAAGAACATGTAAAGTATTTGAATAATTAATAATAAATGTTTATTTTGAAATATTGTAATTTATGTGCATTTCATTTGTAGTTCATTCAAATACATGTGGGCCATGTATGTTGCCTTATAAACTTTTTTTTATATTAAAATAAAGAACAGATTTATATCCTTGCTAATTTTTTAATTAAATTATTTTGTTTAACTATACATGACTTTGTACTTGCATTTTTGAATATAATCAAACCATTACATGTTTCTAAGTTAAAAGTAAAATATTCTGCAATAATTTTTATTGAACAACTTTAAATATAATTGTAGGAGTGCGACCCTCATGAGAACACAAACTCACTCCTTTGGCACTCATGGAACTCCGAGTTTGACATGCGTTTTACACAATTTTAATTCCTACAATGATAATTCCTAAGTAGATTCCAAAATACAGAGAAATGAATAAAATAACTCATAACTCTTCTAAATCAGTAAAAATTTCACAAAATTTTAATAAATTCATATGAAATTTTTAATTTATATTTTATTTAGATGGCGTTAAAAAATATATGTAAAAATATATTTTTTTAATATTAGATCAAATAAATTGATAATTAATTTTATTTTATATTTGTTTAATATTTTTATCAATTAAGGTTTTTTTATATATATATGAATCACTATTAAATTTCTTTTTATGAAGACACGAAAATTGAAGACGTTATAAGAATAGCGGAAAAAATGTATTGAGTCCGTCAACGGTGTTAGAACAAATAAGTCCGCCAAGCGAGGGTCTTCAAGGGTTGGCTTCTTGTAAGTGTTCCTTGAAGCGGTAAATGGCGATCGTTTTGTTTCACTTATGTAGAAATTGTTGCATAATAATTGGCATGTTAGTCTTTAAATGATGTTTTTCTTTTGAAAACCTCGTTTTGAGATGTTAGCGCAAAGTATGTAGACAGGGGAGCGCAGCATTTTAATAGTAGATGTTAGCGTTGGATCAAATACTTATTTTCGAGTCTCAAATACAAATTTCTATCATCAAAAACAAAAGTATTAATATACATTTAATAAATTGAAAATTCAATTTCAAATTCTTTTTCATAATCTTAAAGATGCTTATATACATGTTATTGTGTTAATAGCTCTGCTTCACTGATAGGCAAAAAATTTCTGGAGTGAATTTTGAGTTTCTTTTATTGATATCCATCCACTCCAATATGATACGATACGTCACATAGTCTTGTATTCATCATTACATTTTACACAATACAAATACACCAGACTTAGGATTTAAAAATACAAGAATAATTACTTCAAATTTGTATTTGATCCAACACTGGTTCATGTGTATGACAATATTAGCTATTAGAATAATGATTCAAGTTGCAACTCAAGTGGATTTAACTAAAAAGTCAGCCTTCTGTTCGTTAGGCTAAGAAGATGAGTTCAGGATTACGTCATTCATTAAGTTGATGATCAAGATTGATTGTGGAACTAAAACGTTTGGCATTACTTTCAACTGGTGTATGTGTGATTTGAAATTGTTGCACGCTTTTGTATTCTCCTTGATAAAATAGGATTCGATGGTGAGAATAAGCTAATGTGTTGTACTGACGTAATATTAAATTGTTCTGCAGCTTTCATTGATATTTTTCAGTCTATTCATAGCTATCGAGATAATCATCAATTGATTTTGCATTTTGCATCTTTCTAATCTAAAACTAAAATGATTCCTTTTTGATGCATGTAATAATTGAAGAAATAAAACAGGGCAAGTTCATCTATTGCTGTTGCTCAGAACAAATTTCTTCAGCTCTTTTTCGTTCTCTCTCTATTTGCACTTTCTTCTAATATACTTTGAAAACTACTTGTCATGCCATGCTATATAAAACAATAAACACTACAATATTATTCATAAATTCAAATTCCTTTGACTCTTTCACGCTCAAAATTTAGTTCTTCTTTCGATAATAAACAAACTGCTGCTGCTCTCACAAGTAAAATTTAAATCCTATTTTCAACGGATATGAGCTCTCCATGCCTGTCACACAAGAATTGACCATGTACTGCCACCTTTTAAAGATAGGCATCCAAATTCATATTCAATTTAAGAATGGCGACCTAAGTTTTGCTAATTTTAAGAATAGACCTCTGCGTTTTGTAAGCAAATAATTTAGTAGTAGGAGTATTTATGAGTATCGCGCTAGGCATTCCGCAATTCGCCATCGCTAAATTGGCAGTCCAGTTGGTGAACAGATATCATAACTTTTTCACGGGTTTCCCGAACCCATTGCTCTTAAATTATGGCAATGTTTCGGTTTTATTCGCCTAATTTAACTTATTTATTCGCAAAATGAAAGCAGTCAAATGAAGATGCGATGTGATATTATGGAATTAGATTTCATATTGATGTATAGTAACATTCCAAAGGAAATGACTCTAGGCCAAGTTGCAGTAATTAGATTGATGTTGTTGGGGTTGGGAAAATCGAAAAAATTGTCATTATCAAAAGAATAGTTTATATCGAGTGCTGCAAACCATAATTTATATTTGTAGTGTATTTGTATAAACAAGGTGTTTTATCAAATGGAAGGCTGTGCTTATTTCATATCAGTCATTCAGTGTAAAGTATCATTTTGTTTAAAGGGCTTCAGTGTTCAAAGCCCGTAAAATAAAAACGGACTCTGTCAGACAGCCTTCATGCATGTTATGACCAAGATTTATTTGTCAATAAGAGCTTTTCATATATTATATTAATGAAAATCCAGCTTTTTGAAAATTGGATAAAAAAATTTTTTCTGTTTAACCAAATGGCTAAACAAAAATAAATCGTATAAGTCGATGTGGAGTTTTAATCGAAATGCCGAGTTATGGCCAAAATCGAAGAAAGACATAATATTGTCAAATTTGTCGGATAAGTCTCAGGTCAAAGATGCATCTCCTCTTGTTGTACGTATAGATATTAGCTGAGACCGAAGTTGAGTGTGTAGAAGAAGAAGAAGAATTTATTGAAAAAAATGTACAATTTAGAATAAAAAAATGACTGAAGTTATTAAAAATTCAGTAGTTGAGCACACTCAAGATTAATTAAAGCCGCTAATTAATGTCACTTAAATTATAAGAGATTAAGAATAAATTGAAAGAATGCAAATAAGGTACATATAAAAGAGGTAAATTATTGTGAGTAATTATATAAAAAAGTATGCATGATAGTAGAAGATTTACAATTCAGAAAAAAGCATTGGCTAATGTAAATAAATATATTTTATTTATAATACGTAGTTTGGAAACGAAACAGAATACATAAATGGACTAAAAAAATACAGAAAATGAAAATCAGTTGTATTCATAAGGTGAACGACATATATTCAGTACAAACTGTACTAAGGTGTTTTTTTTTAAAAAAAATTTTTAGAATTTTTTTTAAATTCTAAATAATGATATCTTGATTAATAAACAAAAGTGATTCTATACTTTTTCTTAGAACATGTGATGCTTAAATTTTGTTATATTATTATCAAACTTTTTACATAGATTTATATTTTTTACATTATTTGCTGCCTTTTTATAAGCAATTTCGCATAAATACTTCATTTTTATTCAGTAAAGTTCAGTGAGAATATGTACTCAATATTTGTGACGGAAAGTTATATCTTTTATATGTTCTTCAAAGTCAGAGCCGAGTTTATTCAAACGTTTCTCAAGAGTCATTTTAAATTTGACAAATCTCTCGTTTCACTAGAAATAAAGGACCTTTTACACTATTTCACATTAAAGGACTCTAAATAATAACTTTAATTGTTAGATCGCTCGCAATACATCTTATAGTTTGGAACCAATTTTGGATTTGGATTAAAAACACTGATCCTCTAGCCCAGAGATTCTCAAACTGGGGTAAATTTCCTCCTAGAGCTAAATTTGAGGCTACCAAGGAGGTAATATTAACAATAAATTTTTTTTGATTGATTTTCTCATTTCTGAGAGAGAGAGATATGCTACTCTATTCTAGATGGACAGTGCAGTGTCTACCAGGTTGGCTATGCTCACACCCTTACGAGTAGGGAGTTAACGGGGCGCACAGAAATAGTCAAAGATTAATAAATATTATTTATTTATTTTATATTCTAAATCAGGGGCGCACATCCTCAAAATTATTGGGGGGGGGGGCGAAATTTTTTTCTTGCAATTTTCAAAATTAGTGGTCTGGAAATACCACGGGAGACCAAATATCATTTAAAATAGAGTGTATTCAGCGCATACCCTAAAGTCCTAAATATATAAGACTACTTTATATTTTTTTACAAAATTGGTGAATTTAAATACTATACTTCCAGCGAAAATATTTTAATTAAATTTTCATATCGAATATAGTGCGCAGAAAAAATGCCCCAATTAAAAAGTAGGAAAAAATGCCCCCAATTAAAAAGTAGGAAAAAATGCCCCAATTAAAAAGTAGGAAAAAATGCCCCAATTTAAATTAGGAAACACAAAAAATTATTAATTAAAATTTTTAAAAAAGATATGTCAAATAAAGATTTTTGTAAAAAAAAAAGTTAACTTTTCATTTAAAATTTAATTAAAGTAAACTAAAAAACTCAGCATACGACAATTTTTTAAATACAAAATTTTTTTTTATAAAACAGCAAATATTTTTGGACTTTGTGTGTAACAGAACACTTTCTAAATATAATTTGTATTTTAACTGATTTTAAGAACACATTCCCACAAATATGCACCTTTGCTATTGTTTTCAAGAACTTTATAAAGAAAAAACCCTATAGATTAAGAAATTTTAGGAATTTAGCCTTTCAAAACGGTACCAAATAAAAATATTTATATAATTATAAAAAATCCTGAAAATCAAAAATTAGGGGGCATTTTTTTTCTACTTTTAATTGGGGGCATTTTTACCTACAACCATCGAATATACACTAGTTTAAAAAAATCCAAAAATGTTAGGGGGTGGAATAGGGTTTTTCATTTGAAAAATGAAGTAGTCTACCAGACACATTACAGGAATTGATGAAAGGATATTTGATTCATAGAGAAAACAAATAACTGAAGGTTGGATAGTTTTATATCAGTGAATGTAGTCTAAAGGCAAAGAGTCTACTAGACAACCTAGGATGTTTATATGAAAAAATGTGATTGATTCAGGGGCAAGGGTATAAAACGAAGTTATAATTGTGCAAACAAAAATAAAACAAAAAATTAAGATCGCATTATTTCATTATACAAGCTACAAAAAGTAAAATAACTGTTAACATTTTGCAATGATTTACCTTTTATAATAACTTTTAAGGAAAAAAAGTCTATCAGAAAAAGTTATAGAGCTTCAACAAAAACTAAAAAATTTTAGTGCATAACTTAAGTTTTTTGAAAACTAATTTAACGTATCCCCTACAGCATACTCTATCTATGGGTGGCATGGCAGGTTGGTTGAGATGATGGACATAGCACGGAAGCCTCTGGATTCGATTCCTCATCGATACAAATTTGTTCATAGTTTGACATAAGCGGTACATCAGTGCCTGGTCAATGAAAATACATCCACTGCACCACTCAAAATTGAAAAATTTGCTACATAATTAACATAAGAGAGAAAGGAAACAAAATAAACTAATAAAGCAATTTTCACTATTTTAAAATGGATCTATGTCTGTTCTCAGAATAATTTCAAAATAATAGGAGGCATAAAGAATGAGAGTTTATTTGATATTTTCAAGTTTTTATAAGCAGCAAAAGCCAACGTTTAAGTAGGCCCTTATAATTAAAAAATTATTTAAATAACGGTCGACAGACATTTCGCCCCCTGACAAATTGTCTCATAGGCTATTAGTATCATCCATCTTTGCTTATTATATGTGTAAAATTATTAAAAAAATTTATATTCTTGTTTATTTTATCTCTATTAAATTATTTCAAATTAATCAATTTATCTCTTAATTTTTTAGAATTGTCCATGAGACAAAATGTCTTATGAAAATAACGGGGCGAATTGTCCATGAAACAAAATATCTTATGAAAATAATGAGGCGAACTTTTATGAAAATAATGGGGCGAAATGTCCGGGGACCAAACTAACATAAATCAAAGTATACGAGAAAAGAAAATCATTGCGTTTTTTTGAATATTTTGTTTCGATATTATATTTTTATTATAATAATCAACAAATTTTCTTAAAAAAAGTGATTTGATTATGTACAGTGTTACTTCGAATCGTGAATATCGAATCGAACATTATAAAAAATATCTCTGCTCAAATATTAAGCAAATAGAGTATTCTTGCTTTTAAACTGAATAGATAGTCAAAATATTCATTCCAAAATAACTATTGAAAAAAATTTCTTGACTTGAAAAAATTAAAGTTTTCAAATGTTACAAAATGTAGCAAACGTAGTGATAAAGATTAAGTGACTTTTGTTGAAAAAGTTCTTAGCGCGAGTCTAACAATATTCATTGATATAAAATTGTAACGATTGAAAACTATTTTAATTAAACTCTAAATGCAAATTAGACAGAAGCAGTGGTGTAGTCAAAAAAAAGTTGATAGAAGGGCACAATTTTAAAACAAAAAACTTGCGCAACATTATTTATACTTTCTTGACCCTTTCATTGGAGAAATTTTCAAAAACTGATATCGCATAAGATGCATGGGGCACCAAGCGGACATAGGAGTGTGGGCACGGCCCACCATGCCCCAGCCTAGCTACGTCACTGGAGAGAAGAAAGCTGAATGAGATAGGAGAGCTTAACAAGAGAAGAGGGCTTGAATGAAATAAGATAGCTTGAGTGAATGATTGAGTTTTAGCAGAGAAAGCGGAAGAGAAAAACAGAGGAGAGAGAACACAGAAGATGAGAAAATCTAGTGGATCATCAACATGTGTTTGCTTAAAAATACTACAGAGGAGACACTGTGATAAATATTGCTTACTTATTGTGTGCATATTGAAGCAATTTAAGACGCATCGTCTGTAAAATATGTTTGATAGGAAAAATGCGATAGGAATTTCAGAGCAGCTTGGCATGATGTTTGATTGATTCGAAAGTCTGCATTCCTTCTATGCGATCATCATACATGTTTTATAAACAAGCAGCAACTCCTACTTATATAAAATTATTGGGGGGGGGGGGGCGGAGGTCAATTTCGCCCCCCCGGATGTGCGCCCCTGTTCTAAATGCCACAGAAGAGCTTGTTTTCAGCTGCTTCATTACTGAGAAGGGAATTGAACTGTAGCTTCTTTTTCGGACACTACCATTTTGAACAAAAGCATTTATTGTAATGTCACTAGTAGCAGATTTTTTTCAAGAGTTGGAGCTGAGTTGGAACAAACCGTAAAGAATTTGTTCCTAATTTGCTTGGTTCACAATCAGGATTCACAGCTATTGTGAAGTAGAAGCAACCAGGTTTGAAAGAAACCCGCTAGCTCTGTCATGTCATCGATGCTAAACAGACTTTTCTTTTATTTCAAACACAAGTTCGATGACTTTAAAGAAGAAACATGTTGGCCTTGGTATTTGAACTGTCGGAAGAAGTAAATTTGATTTTGAGTTTTAACAACAAGATGAAGGACCTACTGTCTGTCTTCAGTTTATTCACCCAGAAAGGATTTGTAACTTGAATGGCTTTTTACGATCTTATTTTTGAAACTCTGAATGAACTAAATAAGAAATTTGAGAGAGACAGGAGCAACATGATTGTGCCATCAATGCTTTCACAACAAAACAGCAAATAGTGGAAATCGCTTTGTACGAACTTTTTCCCAGTTCCCCAGAAGTTGGCTTTAAGCCGGTTCCACTGGTTACTATATACAGTAAACTTTAAATTTTTTGGCATCTTTAAAAAATCCAACTTATACGAACTTCGACTTAAGTTAATTTTTTCTCCAGATACAAAAATACTTTATATCAATCAAAGAAAACAATACAAATAAACAACAAAAGTAAAAAAAATTATATGACATTTTTGTAACAGAAGTGTAAAAGATGTGGTTTTTTACTGAAAAACGACATCAATCATCTTATTTTTCCAAACTCCTTTTTGGACATGTAAGATTAGTGAATGAAAACTCGGGATTCTTCTAAACCTCCGAGATTTCTATCTCAAGTGGCGGAAAAACTGAAACAATTCCTGAAAACAGGGACATCTGGCAACCCTATATATAACATACAAATGCATACACACTTTTATGTTTATATTTATGTATTTTTTATTTCTTAAAAATATAAATTTGTGTTTTTGTTTTTCAAATTGAAAGGCCTAAATAACATTTCCTGGACTTATCTAATTTTAAATATCATTTTATTTCGTCTTCCCTTAGATTTTATTATTATTTGAAAAAGGAAATAAAACGTAAAACTTTTATTCAAAATAATTTCTAATAATTTGTATTTAACAGTTGTGTTTATTTGAAGAAGACCAAAGAGGTCAAAAATTAAAATTGTTGAAAATTGTATCTTTCAACTTTTATTCCTGCTTTCTCAGAAATATTTTTTTACTATTATTATTTTTAGACCTTGAAATTTTTGATTGGCGCACGCGTACAATGAGTAATCGCGAAGACTTGAAAGCGCGCTGGTACTTTGGGGGCGTGTCAAGTTCAGCAGCTGTCTGTTTCACTCACCCTCTAGACCTAATTAAGGTATGAAGATCTGTTTTCCTTGAAGTATTGCATCTTCTGACCTCGTTGATTCATTTTTTCATTGATAGGTGCACCTGCAAACCCAAAATGCAACCAATGCCAAGATCTACACTTCGATTGGAAATATCGCTAAATCGCAAGGCTTTTGTGCGTTCTTCAATGGCCTGAGTGCGTCCATTTTAAGACAGGCAAGTAAATATTTCATATTAAATTCTTCCTATATTTTTTTCATAGTTTCCAAAAGCAACAGTACTTAGCATCAATTATTATCATTTAGGAAAACTGTATTTTACTATTGAAATCGTACACGTATAGTGCTTTTAAAGCGTTCGAATGTGTGACTCTATTCGCCCTGTTGCCGTTTGTCTCTTCGCTAATTGCCGTTGCACACTTTATCTGCTAACTATAAATTTCAATTTATAAAAGAGAAATGAATGAAAGGTATTATAAATATAGAGTTGAATATAAAATTATACTTTAAAACAGGGTTGCGAAGTCGGAGTGGAGAGAGTAGGAGGTTTCAGCTGGGAGTCGGAGTCGTATTTCTAGGAGTCGGAGTCAAAGTCAGAATTTTTTTATTTGACTCGGCAATAAAATTATTTTTTTAACATGATTTCCCTGTTTGGTTTTACCATTTGCACAATTTAGCAGTTTTTGTATCGTTTTGTTTTTATTTTTGGGAGCAATAGTAAGTGTGTGCAGTGTTCATATGCAAACTATGTGGTCTCTCCAAATGTAAACAAAAAACAATCCATCAATAATAAAAAAAATAAGAAAAATACACAATACTGACAAGCTATCGTTGCCAGTCTGTGTAAAAGTGTCTGTGGTCGTGTATTTGTAGTTGTTTCCTATAAGGAGAGTTTGCTTGGCAAAGCTCCGGTTGCATTTAAAATGGCTTGACAGGTGGGGCTCATATTATATGGTGTCAAGTTACGAATTAGTATTCGAATGGAGGAACTTTACAATTAGATCCCTTTATAATATAGTAAAACCTTGGCGTGAGTACACGCCTTGATCCAAAGGACAACCTTGGCTATAGGGACACTATAAGTGAAACGGTTTTTGTTTTAACAGAATTTATACCTTTTTAACTTTGGGTAAAAGGACAACTTCAATAAATGTACCGAATCGAAAATAATTTTGAAATAAGGGACAGCAAAAAAAATGTATGCAAAAGCCAAAATTCTCAATATATTAGAATTAGTAAGCGTGCGATTTTATTGCAGTGACGATGCAAGGGAACATTCACATTTAAACTTCATATCATTTCCTGACAAAGATACAATATATCCAAATAATTTCTCGTCATTTTATATCTTTGAAACCCATTGTGTGTAAATTATGATAAACATGGCATGATATAATGAATATTTTTTCATTTCCTTTCCTTTCCTTTTTTCAACTTTCCAAAATTGGAGTAAACTACCTTGCTCTAAAGCAGCATTTTTCAAACTTTTTTTACTGCGACCCATGGCAAGAAGCACAGTTTGCATCGCGACGCATAATACCTAGGTGTAATAAGACAAACTCTGATCGCTACGTTCATTTATTCAGCATCGACAATTTATATGTTAATTTTTTTTAGGATCTGCACATCGCTTTATTTATTTGTATGAATAAAATATTAATACTTTTCGATTTTCTTCATTTTGCTCTCCCTTGATGTCCCTTCTTTTTTGTCACGCGCCATTTTATTTTTCACGCAACCCACTGAAGGGTCGGGACCCACAGTTTGAATAACGCTGCTCTAAAGGACAATCTTACTGAAAGGGACAAAAATTTAGATATGAAGCCTCTCCTTTTTAAAAGGTTTACCTAAAGATGTATCGGATATCCACATCCTCAAATTTTTTACATCTTCTTAACATCCCCATTCGTGGATTTTCAAACATTTTTCTTTCTTCTATATACCGCAAAGTTTTTTTCGGAATTCTTCAATTTTTACTTTATTCAAAATTTTTATGATAAGTACGTCTTTATGATAACGGATATGCATTGACATCTTCTCTCTAAATTTTTATTTAGAATAAAACTTGTGTTTGCTTAGAATAGCAAACATCATATACCCCACAGAAATTTTGTCTTTAAAATTGGTTTATGTTTAATTCTCTTTATAGATGACTTATTCCATGACCAGATTCGCCGCTTATGATTTGTTAAAACAAAAACAAATGGACTATCAACGCTCGAACAATGCAACTACTCCTCATTTTTCCTTTTATCAAAAGTTGGTAACATCCGCCTTTTCTGGCGTTTGTGGAGGCTTTGTTGGCAGTCCAGCTGACTTGGTTAACGTTAGGTTTGCTCATCTTCTCATAAAATCTTCTTCTTTAACATCATCTTTAAGAAGGCACATCTAACAGAGGGGTGTCGAAACAAATTATTGCCTACTCTTTAAAAATTGTTCTGTAGCCCAAATTTTAATGATTTTAACGTAAAACAAAAATGGATATCTAATAATAGTTATATATATACTCTCATTCTCGAAAGTTTCGCGAGCAGTACTTTTTTCGCTAAAATATGCATATTGTCAATCAAAGTTTCAAAATTTGTCGTTAAAAATCCCATCTTTAGTGTATATTGAAAAATAGAAAAGAGTAGGAAACATTCTATAAATATTACTTGTGTTTATTTAAATAACTTTTTTTAAATCTCTATATCAAATTGTATGATCTATTCTTGAAATTTTTGAAATCACTTGATTCGCAAAAATATGAAGACTCTAATTTTTATAGAATTTCAGTAATTAATTTTTTGAAAATATTTTTTGTCTAAATTTTAAAATGAATTGTGCTACGAATTTTGATTAACTATTTTCTACTTTGTATTTAAGATTTGCATTTATGTTTACAATTCTTTATCTTCCAAACTGACTGAATTAAAGATTTGTTTGAGAATTAAAAATGTTAGTATTTTTAATGCTCTGTGATTGCATTACTTAAAACTAAGTCAAAAAAAATTTCGTCAAAAATTTAAAAGTGTCAATTGATGCAAAAATGGATAATTGTTTTTAAATATCATTAAAAAAGGAGAAAATAAAATGTTTATTGAAATGTTAATAAGATATAAAAAAAGAAAGGATTTAGAAACCAATGATGTTGAACATTTGAAACAAATTTCGATATAAAATTTAAAAAAAAATGAATTGATGAATTCAAATGTGGTATAAAAATATTGGAGCTCTGAAAATCTTAATATTCAACCATATAAAACAGCGAACTAAAAAGATATGAATTCAAAATGCATCGACTGAGACGCACCTGGTAGTTCCTGTGTTACACATATTTCGTGTAAGAAAAATATAGGCAGTTAAGAAGATTACTGTACAAATCAAAGTTTTATATTTTGTATCTTTTAACGTCATACACTACCCAGAGGCTAAGACGGTGCCTATTTCAAGGACTTTGTAACAAAGCGCTTTTCTCAACTAGATGCGCTTTCCAACCGCGATAAAACAACTTTTAGATCTTATTGCGAGTTGCGGGTTTGAACCCAAGCTACTACCCGTAGCTTTTGGGGGATTGTGAGGGGCGATTAGACGATTTCCTTCACTCTTGCTCCAATATTAAAGCATGGGTCAAATTTAGCTTGATTTTTGAAAGAATAGTTCTACTTCAGATCCAAGATGAAATGAGGTAATATTCCTTCTGTAATACAAGTAATACTCTAAATAAGGATACATTCACACTGTTTTCAGGTGTAGAATATTCACAGGACTAAGTAATTATAATTTTTTCTTTGCTTTTTTAAATAGTATTTATTATCGATGGATACTGTAACAAAAGGGTGAGGCTGAATCGCTGTCATACTAACACTGAAGAACATGAACTAGGAATATAGTAAGATGATATGAAAAATGAAAGAATATATCGACTCCATGAGTCTTTTTCAACTTAACTCATAAAGTCGAAATATTCTTTTTAATACAGATTTGTCATACTATCTCAATATATTTTTCGCTCATGCATATGATATATTCATGAAATTGGCGTTATTTTTATTGTTTGTTAAATTACTCAAAAATTTCAATTTTTTAGGATGCAAAATGACGTAAAGTTGGCGTTGAAAGATCGAAGATGGTTAGTTGTACCTTAGTTACTATTTTATAAATTTTATTTTTCTGGTTGTATGCAAATTTTTTAATCTTACATTATTTCCATATACGAGAGGTACTCGAATTTGAGTTCCCTACTTACCCAAGCCTTCAGAGCCAGTTCTGACACCTCATCATGTCCAAATGTGGAAGCGTATTCTTTCCCTTGTCGCCGAATAAAATGTAATATTCAAAAAATTATTATAAACGATGTACAAAGTCTTATTTTCATAATCATAACAGTTGCATTGTGAGCCTAATATATATATATAATATATAATATAGTATTTAAGCTTAAATGTCAAGTTTTTTCTTCCTTGAAATTTATAATTAGGGGCGTGAGTAAGGTTGGTTGGGTACTGGGTTTCTATAACTCATAGACTTGGGTTCGATCCCGCATCAAGCCTCCTTTCCTCATAGTTCGATACAAGCGGCGCAATTGTGCCTTCTCGATGAAAACACCTCACGCGCTACCTTTATCTTTATAATTATTTTTTAACGTAACTAAAAAATTTGCCAATTCGGAAATTTTGTTTCCTACGATTTCTAGAAAGCTGATGAAACTAATCGAGTTGTTGAATAGTTTTGTGTTATAAAAATCAATTGAATTCTACGTTCTAGTATAAAGGCTCAAAGTTTTTGCTAACTGTGAAAAACATATTTAGCATTCTTACCAATTAGACCTCATCTCTTTCACTGGATGTGCTACTCGTATGTACAAACAACTTTTGATGTTTCTAATAATACACTTTATCAAAAAGGCATAAAGACAGACAAAAAAGTTTTTCTATTGATTAGTTCAAGTAGATTTACTTTTACTTTTACACCACAAGTTGGTTGAGTGAACTATCTTCAAATATAGAGTTTGTTCAAATGAATATGTTAAAAGTTAAATTCTTTTTACTTTATCTTTTTAATATACGTTATAGTTTCTCTCTTATAAATTTTTATAAAACAAATAAATACATATTACTAGAATTAATACTTATAATTATTCACGACAAAAACTTTAGAAAGAACTACTACTTTGACGGGACTAAAGATGTTAACTGATGCGTTGTTTGTTCGAACTGATCTAAAGATTCACACAACTAATCCCATTAGTAAATTTATCCATTCTTAGTTCACATTATTTGAACTACTAACAATTTTTCTAAGATGGAAATTGAACCGCGTTTAGTGAATTACAAAACCTAGCTTCAATAATTTCAACCTTCCATTTCAAAACTCTGTTTATTAAAAGTATTGTTCATGAATAGAATACAAAAAAATACTTCGTAGAAACTTTGTTTATATTTCAAACACCACCGTGTTCATAATCATAAAAGGAAATTAGACGGTATATATCTGGGAAAAACTTTATCAAAACTCGCGAAGAGATGAATAAATCTTTAAGATATGATACACATTATGGTATAAAGAAAAAGGTATAAAAGAAGCAAAAGAGTGTCCAGGTGGGAATATAACATATGTATAGGCGAAATGAGGAAGAATAGAAAATATAGAAGGAATTATAAAAGTAAGTACATGGTGCAATGAGAATTTATATATTGTCTTATAAACTGTATTAACCAAACAGAAACATAAAATATGGCAAGCAACCTGGATTATCTCATAAATAAAATATAGAAGTTAATTCTCATCTATCAATTTGTGCTTAAGTAAAACATGAATTTAGGATCATCACAAATTTTATTTGCGATGATTGATCTTTTCATTCTCAGAGAAATAAATTCCTACCTTTTTTTAAAGAAGTCACGTAGGTAACTACCCATATCGCCCTCCAACCGCAACAATTTCAACTAAAGACAATTACACCCTAAAACAGGAAGCTTCTTAGTTATATTGACCACATCCGCATATCGTTGGAATTTTTGCGTGAAGGGGGGGGGGGGGTGAAATTTTAAATGTTTTTAACTCAAAAAATTGACTTTTATTTTTTTTAATTTAAGTTATATAAAAAATAGTTTCTAAAATGAAAATTATTGTTGTGATGAAGGCGTAAGCTAAAACTCTGTGCAAGGCTTAACTTATTATTGTAAGTGAGAGGAGTGATAACTAACTAACTAGTTAAGTATCCGTTGTAGCAGGTTCAGACCTTTTAGTCGCTTTACCCAATTCCCTTTTTTTAATTTTCTGCCAATTTTTACTGAGTTTTTCTTTACAATTCTATTTTATCCTTATAATTTTCGGCAATTTCTTTTTATTAAAAACTGAATATTTCTCTTTAACCCTTTGAGAAGCAGAATTTTGAAGATTAATCGTTTTTATCCTTTTTCAATGGATTTTTTTATAAAAGCAAATGACTTTCATTTTTTGAGATACTTGTGTGGTTCAAAGTTTTTCCCTATAATTTGAAAATTTGGATCTCTAAAAAAGAATTGTACCACCAACCAATCGTCAAAACAAAAGTTAATCTTTTTATATTCCATATTTTCGAACTAACACAATTTCATCTATTAGAAAAAAAGTTATGCTAGAAACAGCCTACACACTACTCCTCATCAAGGAACACAAACAAACATGCATAAAAACCAAAATCAATACCTTAAATATTTGACGACGACCCTCTTACATCATACTTTCCAAAATAATCAGGGAAAGCAATATCTGGCGCACGTAAATAAAACAAGCACACACACACACACACACACACACACACACACACACACACACACACACACACACACACACACACACACACACACACACACACACACACACACACACACACACACACACACACACACACACACACACACACACACACACACACACACACACACACACACACACACACACACACACACACACACACACACACACACACACACACACACACAAACACACACACATATATATATATATATATATATATATATATATATACACACACCAACTTGTCCCGGGCTTGTAACTGAGAATTTGAAACTTACCCATGTTTTTTGGATTGACTGGTTGCGCTGATAATGAGATAGCGTAATCTACGGGCAAACAACATAAACCTAGAAAAAAGTAATTCTAAAAATATCCTAGTTTTTATCGATTTAAACTTTGTGATAAAATAAATGCTTTGATGATTATTCAGTTAATTTGCGTTTCTGAATTTATTTATTAATTTTGACATAACTTCACTTTTCAAAATTTTCTCATCATTTAAGCTACAAGAATGTGTTTGATGGAATTTTGAAAGTAATGAAAGAAGAAGGAATTTCCAAGTTGTGGTCTGGCTCGTCTTTTGCTGCTACACGCGCTATGTTCATGACGATTGGACAAGTAACTCCATTGATTCATTTCACTTCATTTTTTCAATCACGCTAGTGCTTTTCGATACTTTTTCAAATACGAAAAAAAATTATCTCCTGATTCTTGAATATCAATATTTTAGAATGTAGATTTGTCTTATCTCTAATTCCCATAGCAAAGGTAAAATATAACTTCTTCGGTCAATTGACCCTTTCACTATTTCTAGGGTTGACATTAGCATAGTTTTCAAATAATTCATTACATGTTTTTCCGATATTTATTGACCACAATTTAAGTGCAAGGAAACGAAGTAACTAGAAATGAAGAAATTGTGACTTGTGGATTACTTCTTTAACGGGTCCAATGTGAAGAAAATTATAGTGAAATATTTTAAGTCCATGTAAAATTAAATGAAAAACTCTTTAAAAGTGTAGAGATGATAATCGTCTATTTGTGGAACTTTTCAAAGTTTTTAAAACCAATTTTTTAATGCAACTTTTAAAATCACGAGTGGGCAATAATTTTGAGCTGTATTCAAGTTTACACAGGGTATAGCAGACCGCACTAAAATTCGGTTCTTTGAAAATTTTAAAAGGATAATAGTAAATTGCTAAGTATTTAATTTAAGATTTAAAGAATAAATGAAATAAAATCATCTATATGATTGAAAATGCTATCAGATTTTTTGATTTCGCTAACCTGGACCTTGTTCTTGTAAAGTAAATTTGTGGTAAAAAAATTAATTGTAAAGAGAAGTAAGAATCCCTCTGTAATCCAAAATTTGAAAATTATTATCAATCTTCTTGATAGCGCCTAATTTGTTTAAGAAAGTGTGGATGATGATAAAATTAGAAATGGGAGCAGACATGTAGTTTGCATGCTTAGAGAATATGATGGATGATATATGTGTGTATATATATTATATCATATATATCTTTTGCTGGTAGATTACGTAGCTCATACTCAAAAAGAGTATAACTAAAGCAAAATATCTTACTTTAATTCCAGACAAAGCATGTAGGGAAAAATACAGTTATGCCCGATTGATCTCTCCAAATAAAAGTTTTTGCTATGCCACTATTTCTTCTCATTGTGACATTTGACGTGTCATTGATGATAAAAACGATTTTCTGTATTTTCAGGCACAAGGTATCTATCGTAGCTTTTGGAGAATAATTATTATTTGGAAAGAGTGAAATTTTAAGTTTTTTTTGAAATCGTAGATGAATATCTTGGGTTGCCAATTTTTGAAATGAACTTGGATCAAAAAATTTATGTTAAATGAATGATTTGTCTTCCTCCACTTTTAAGCTTCTTTATTTTTCTCTTATTCTCAAAATTTGTTTAAACAGAATAAGAGTATACTCAGTTACGTAGCTAAGAACTTGAATATCTTTAAGTTGGCCTAAAGTTAAGCAGGTTTCAACCCTTTTAGTAGTCAAGGGTATCGTTTTATAAAGCATAATAGAGGGGTTCTTATTTTTCAGAGTTAAGAAAGTCGGTATTGCGAGGGGTTAGAGCTTCAAAAGATTTCCAAAGTTTTATATTATAGCCTGTAAACCTGTTAGGGATTTACCCTATCAAGTATTTCAACAACAAGCATTGGTAGATGATTTAAGTTGATCATAGTTATTTCTAGAGATATTAATCTCTACCTTTTTCAACTACATCTATAGTGCACGAAATTTTGCATCCGAGACATTTCGTACGTAGTTTTTAACGTTTCGTATCCAGTTTGTTTTAATTTTTTTGGTGCGAAATAACCAATTTAGATAAATGCCTTAGGTACCAAATGTAGTGCTTATGAAATGTCTTCAACTCATTATTTATACTCACTATATAAAATTTGATGAAGGACCTCCTAAATATATTCGATCCAGCGCATTGCATTATATTTTTGCTAACAAATGAATGATAAAGTTGATGGCGGGAAAGCTCATTCTCAACACATGACAGCTTCTGATCTATATTTCTGATTCATTTAAAATGCATGTTGATATAAACGCTTGTATGTCATGAATTTTCTATTCTTATTAATTTTTGTTTCAGTTGCTTTTCAATCATCATTTGTAGGTGTGGAATAATTGGTTATGTTATATTTTATATAAATTATTATTGAGAAAAAGAACATTTTAATTTTTTCAATCCAATTTTTACTTAATAAATTCTTTAAGAAATTTTTAGCGATTCCCTTCATATTATCAGAATATGTGGATTAGAGATGTATCGGATGTGAATTTTTTTAGATCCGCGAATGCGGATATTTGATTTGACATCCTAGTGGATGCGGATATCCAAAATTAATTTTTACGCGGATGCGGATATAAAATATTTTTAAAAAGTTATGTTTTATATTTTACAGCATCTTACTATTTTAATCCCGTTTTTACATTTTTTACTAGAATTTAAAGACATAACAAATCTTGTAAGTTTTAAACAAAAAAAAATACGAAAAGTTTCAATAGATATTTATAAAAATTGATTTTAAATTGCGGATGTTAACATGAAAAAAATCCGCGGATGAGGGTGTAAAGCCGATGTAAAAAATTTTGGTAATGATCGGCATATGCGGATGTTGATATCCGATACATCTCTAATGTGGATATAGAAATGTGTAGAAACTTCAAATCAATATCGGCTGAAGCACATAAAATTTAATTCGCGGTTGGGAAAGGGAGCGAGGAAAATGAGGGATTTGATTCTTTTAAACATATATAGTATCTTGACTAAAATATTTAGGAAGAGGAGGGGGGGGATGTGCAGTTAACTCAACCAGATAAATTTCTTTTTACAGTTGATTAATTTTTTTTTAGATAGGATTCTATGACCAAATAAAATCCCAGCTCTTATCTTATCCTGATTACTTTCAGAATACGGTTACTACACACATATTTGCCAGCTCAATTTCGGTAAGTTTTATTAATTGCTTTATTATTCCATTTTTCCATCCTTCTTTTGATCTATTGTATTGTGCAGGATATTTGTCTAAATGTCCTTTCTGACTAATCGCTGGAACCCTAATTCATTAAATGTCTGTTCGGTCAAATGTTCGTTTGGTGAAATGTCGGTTCGGTCAGATGTCTGTCGGCCAAATGTACGGACACGGTTGTAGCTCCTCTGTAAGTAGTTCTTCACCAACGCCATCAGCTTCCGATTCAAGAATTCATTTTTCATGAGTATGAAAATGCTTTATCATCAATTTATTGAATTCATCTTGATGTCTATTTTTCTATCCAATATAGTACATAAGGGAATACACGCGGTCCCATTTATCTACCGGCCCGCGTACGATAAAACCTAAATATAAAACAATATAGCAAAAATCGCTAAATATCATTAAAAAAATTCCTCAAAATCCTGGACCCTTCCTGACCCCCAGAAAAAGGTTTGCCCCCTTTGGCGGTAATGACACGTAGTTTGGGCAGCACTGTTTTATATGATTAATTAAATTTAAAATCATTTAACAATTTGATTATATACGAATATACTATGAAATAAAAAATAAATTTATAAAAAAAATTGTTAATATTTTTCAACATGTTGTACAAACTACTGATAAAAAGATTGGTAATTCATTCACTCTTTAGTTATCTCTTTTTAATGATGAATTTTTAAGTTTATTTTTGGGAATCGTTTTATCCTCATGATCTCCCTTCAGATTACGGCCTTATGGGAGGGAACATGCCTGAAAAATATCATAATCTTCTGTTGAGAACAATAATCTATTTCAATTAGATCAAATTATATTAAAGGTGTTTTCAATGAGAAAAGGATAGTTATGGAATATAAAATATGGTAGTCGTATATTTTATGCCTACCACACTATATATAGCGCGCATCACAGGATTCGAGCATTCTGCTAACTATGTAGTATCTGGATCGTGATAGCTGGCGTGTGGTATACTTTTCCAAATCTTTAATTTAGGCTTGTTTTCTTTCATAGGCTCTAATAGCTGTGACGATCACTCAGCCTGTGGATGTTTTGAAAACTCGCAAAATGAATTCTAAGCCAAATGAATTTAAGGTATCATTTATTCTTGGATTCTTTTCATTTATCCAATAAATTTGGCTACATGTTTTTATACTTTCATTTGAACGACGCGCTGCTTGTGATTTGACTTATTTTGAATTTGTAGTTCCTTTTATTTCATTGTTTTAAAAGTTTTAATTTTAAAATGTTCATATTTCTAATATTTTTATACAATACTTACTCTCCTTATTTCATTTTTTATATATTTTTTAACTAAATTTGTTTTAAATGTTCAAAATAATTGGTTTTTATTATTTTGTTTTATTTATTTTATCAAATTCTCTTCCAAATGTTGAAAAGAATCGTTTTTTATTATTAATTTAATTTTTATCAAAATTTGTTATAAATGTAGGAAATAATCAATTTTAAATTTCTTACATTCTCAAGGTGCAACTGATAAGGATTCAATAGCAAAAACAGGTTTTTCACATAGTGTACAGTTAGCGGTGATGGTTAATAACAAGAGAGCTTACTACTACTTCCAATAATTATAATTAGTTTTTCTTATTTTTTAATCAAAATAGCAATTAATTATTAATCAAAAGATTTAGGTTCCAAATAATTTTATCGTCTTGGAATTTTAAAACTGTTTCTTTTTTACAGCTTTATTATTTCACTAGAATGTATCATTTTTTTGCTGCTCTATATATAAGGATTGAATGCTTATTAAAGAGTACACACCAGTCCACTCTTTACTAAAATGTTCAATTTAATAGTAGTTTCTTATTTCAAGTCCTACTTTGCAGTAAAGCCATTGCCGTATCAAGATTTAGTACACTCTTGGTCTACAACATCGTCAGACCCCCAATAACAAATAGAAGCTGATGAATTGAGTGTAACATTCTTTAAATTTGTTTATTCATTTTTATTTTCACTTTTTAATAGTTTTTATGGTGGTATTTTTGAACCACTAACATTTAATTCTAGTTCAACAGATTCAAAACAAACTTGTTCACTGCGGAAAGTTAAATTTGATTGTTAAGATGCTTTTAGTGGAAAGTAGAATGACATAATCCCTGTCTACTAATTCTTGTTAACTTTTTAACGATGTTCTTTCCCAATAACTCGTGATTTTCTTTGTAGGGTCTGATTCACTGTGCCGCTGTCACTTACAAAGAAGGAGCCTCTGTCTTTTTCAAGGTAAACACGCCTCTTTTTCTTCCTATTTCTTTCTCTGCCTTTGGTCCCTGCACCCACTCTTTTTCTTTTTAGGGATACTCACCTGCCTGCATCCGATTGATACCTCACACAGTTCTCACCTTTGTCTTCTATGAACAGCTCAAACTTTGTTTTGGATATTAACTTGCATAATTCTTCAAATACCACATTTAGTATACTCAATTATAGCATAACTAAAGTTCTTCCAAATGTTATTTTTTGAATTTTTTAACCATTTTTACTTGTCTTATGAAATATTTAATAAAATGAAAACTTATCGACATCGATTGCTAAACTATTTAAACGTTTCATTTAAATTTATATTTTTTTATATTTAAAAATCATTAATTAGTACTCCTAACTTATAATGTTTACATACGTACCAATAACCGGAAGTGTAATTTGATTGGCTAGTTAAACAAAAAATTTAATCAAAACTATTTATCCAATCACAATAAAGAGTTTGCGAAGTACTCCGGTGACAAAAAAAGGTTATAACTTTTTGAATATATAGAGATTTTGCCTAAAAAGGAGTCAACGAGTCACTAATATTTTTCTGACTTTGACTCATCTATCTTCCACTCCTGAGTATATTTAACCAGTAGTCTACTAGATAGATGGATCCATTGGACACAAAACAAAAATAATCATGGCCAAAATGCAATCAAAATTCTTGATTTTCATTCTTTTTACTGTTGTTAACTACATACAAAATCAAATCCTGTATTTCTCAAGTAAGAAAAATTTAAGACCTTTTTTGAAATTTTAAGTATGGTATACTTAAGGATCAAAGAGATTTACTAACTAAATTTGGAACACACAAAAGAAGAAATCCAAAAACTACACTATTCGTTTTGATACTCTTCAATTTTCTTTTTGTCCAAAAAAGGCAGAGTAAGTCGCATTGATTTAGACAATGCATAACCAATCAAAAATGAACAAAGATAATTCGAGTTAAAAACTAGAGGCTAAATATCTATTACATAATACGATCCCTCGACACATAAGTAAACTATCATAGCTTTCTATAGTAGTAATTCTATCATTAAATTAATGAGAAAAATATTTTAATACCAGAAGGAGGAGCTTTTGTATTGACTTAGGAAAGAGTGTTGCTGGTGTCGAAATAGTATGTAGCTCAACTCTTGAATAAAAATGTTTCATTGCATTCTTATAAAAGCAATCAAAGCAAAGAAATAAAAAGGAACATACAACGTATGTGCTTATAAAAAGATAGAAAAAGGCTTACGGTTTGTCAACATTAGGAAAAATATGTGTGTTCTGAACTATTTACCGTTTGTTATTTTAATTGTAAACGAATAATTGTTTATTGAAATTAATTTAAGTATTCCTACGGTTCTTCTAGTAAATATACGTATATCATATTCTTCGTACAATCGACTCTTATCGTACACAAAATATAAAAATATCTTTATTAATCGAAAGGTTAAGTTTTTGTATAGTGAAACCTGTTTTCCAGTGAATTACATAAAATTTCGTTTATTAAATGTAAAGTTGACCTTTGGGGCATCAGTAGGACAGTGGTGTTGTCACAAGAAATGAAAACCGTCTGTTTAAATATATAAAATTAAATTGAAAGAGAAATCAGCGAGTAGTCTTCAAAAATTTTTGTCCCCAAAGAGTTAAATCATTTTTGACCAAATATTCTTTCAACACACAATTTAAAAGATTTTAATTATCCTCTAATGAGGAAAACAAAGAGTTGAAAACTCGAAAACTTTTTGATACAAAATACGAAAGCAAATTTGATACCCTTGGCTTTCAAGCATAATGTGTCATCACTCATCAGAGACCAACGAAATACAAAATTGTCTGCAATAGGTTATATGAAAATTCTTTCAAAAGATAGACAAACGATTAATTTGTTAATACGAATGCCTGAAAGAGTTAAATAATTTGAAAGAGTTTCATAATTTTGAAGATCACAGAAGATTTGTTGAATTTAACCCTATCAAGAGCAGAATTTTGAAGACTAATCTTTTGCTTTCTTTTTTAATGGAATTTGTATATTTGCAGTCGATTAGTATTTCTTGGAACATCCCTGTCATAAGCATTACTAATATCATATGCCCTTTCTGAAATCAAATGTGTTAACCGGAATTATCGGTCCCTATTTTGGAGTCATTTTTCATGTTTGCATGGATATTGAAAACGTACAAAATAATTATAGGTAAATTTCATTTTTGATATTATAATGCTAAGATTTATCTCTTTCTTCTTAAATGTTGCAAATATTTTGTGCTAGAAATCTCATTCTTGATCGGATTATTATGCGTCCAAAATTCAAAGTATGAAAATATAATGAATTAAAATGAACATTATGAAGCCAGACAATGTTCAATTGAAAAAAATTGATTATTTATAGATTGGGCCGTGAGACTGAATTTTCACATTTGAAATATAAAAAAGGATTTGATTTGTAAATTTTATTAATTATTCTCAAAAGAAGAATTTAAAAATAAAATGTGTACAGTATCAGAGATGATGTAAATGGGAAAAGGGGATTGCCTGCGCTCCTGTAAAATTTAGAACTCTCTCACAACTAAAATTAAAAATATTTTTTCGTTATTTTTACTAAATATTCACAAGCCTAATGAAAGAAACAAAAAACTAAAATTTAAGCTTTAAGTGCTAATTTTTTATATTCTAATTAAAATCCGATGAAAGAATTTCTTTTGGTTCATTTCTTGTATGATTTTTTGAAATCTTGATTACATGCCCAAAGCAAAAATTGGGCGCAATCATTTCTTGGAACGCGTATCAAGTGTTTCTGATTTCTCCACACGGTTATATTCTTGAGCAATTAGATGAAAAAATATCCAGACTCTCGATATTTGCAGAGAAAAGCGAAAAAAAGTTCAAGCACAAATTTGAGTACACAAAAAGTAAAACAACCTTATAATTGAATAACAAAATTTAAGAATTTATTGAGTTGATTCAAACAATTCAATTTTTTCAAGCGAGTTTTTATATCACATTAGTAAATGATCAATTGTTGTGCTTTTATTGCAAGAAATGAGAGATAGATCAAATAAAAAAATATGATATTTATTAAAATTGGTTAGTATATTTATTATTAGTAATATTTTGTATGATGATTAATAAAACTTGTATCATCTTCTGGAACTTTAACAAGGTGGCGCAAAGAATAAAAAATGAGTCAACATTTCTGCTATAAAAAGACAAAAAGAAGGAGCAAAATTAGGGTTTATTGAACAATTTCTTTCTTTTTTTAGTATGAAATAAAAGGCTTTGTTTTGGTAAAAACAACAATGCGAAATAAAAATAATGAAAACAAAGTTATGCTAAAATAAATTAGGTAGGATCTATTTTCTAGGCATGTCTTATATTATGCTTATTTATTATGTATAATGGGATGAGAGTCAAATTACAAGAGTAGTTTGTTCCTACTCTAACATGCCCTAAATTTATCTCTATTTTTAACTCCTATTTTATGCACCAAATATCATTTATCAATAATACTGTAGTCTTCGATCTTTTTTTATTATCATACCTAATTTAAAATCACATGTTTTTCATTCAGGAGCAAACTACATTCTGTTGGACTATTTTTTTCCTACTTTTCTTTCTCTGAAGAATTCAAGTATATTTACAGCTAGATAGTGCTTTATGACTCGATTCTAGTTTTGTTAGTAATCAAGCTAAAACTAGAGATATCAACGTTGTTTCTTGGAAGTGTTCATGTTAGGATTGAATAGATCACCATCTTCTTTTCTTCTACAAATTTCTCTTATTTATATAATACATCTACTCATTTTTCTTTTGTTTGTTTTTTGCATTATATCTTTTCTTCACTTTTGTTTATATGGCTTCTCATCCTGGAAACTTGTAGTAAGTTCTTGCCAACCTACAAATGATATAAAGACAACCTGCAATCAATGAGTAAAGATTACTTACATGATTTACTCTGACAGCCATTGGAAAAAATAACTAAACTAGTTGTACTGAATTTCTGGATTGGAGTGAGCTTCAAGATATCAGTGGTGTTTAATGATAAGTAAATATCATAATGATAAGTATGATAAGTAAATTCTTATCATAACTTGTCTTAAGTTTATATGGCAAAGATGTATTTGTTTTAAACTAACCTATTGGATTTTTCTAAACATTATATTCGTTAAAGCATTTCTATAGTACGGTTATACAGCCTTTGAAATACTTATGCAAGATTTATTTATTTTTTTAAACTTGCCTAATAAATTCTTCTTCTTCTTCTTCTTCATATAGTTGAAATGTAAATTTTTTATATCAATGTATAAGTACAATGCAGTAGAAGAGGCCGTTGACCGATTTTAGTTGGATTGAAACTCCACTCAGCATTCCGGGTGGGACCATGATATCTATAAAGTGAATGCGAACGTTACATGCAATTCTTAACTTAACTTGGAGTGTTGTTTTATTAAGCAACTAAATTCTTAACTAAAAAACGTCCTTTTTAGTCTTGCACGTTTTACAAATATTTAGAGTTGTATTTCATGCATCTTTCAATTTTAAATGATCGAAATAAAGTTCTTAAACATTACCATGTTTATATTTAAACTTCACAATAAAAAACTTTCGTTTTTCAAATTATTTTCAAGCATATTGTAATTTAGTAATTTTGTAAGCAAATTGGATTTTAGAAGAACAAACTTAAATTGGAAAAGTACGAACTTTAATACTTGTGATTTACTTGGTTTCTTTTTAGCCCATGTGTAAAATCTTTTTCCAATGACAAACAAAACATGAAACATCCAGCTCCTATTTATAAAAATCAATCTCCTTTCACTTCCTTAGTTCAAGTTGCTTGATTGAAGTGAATTTCATGATTTCAATTTTGGCATCATCTTATGATGAATAAAAAAATCTCCATCTCAGATCCTCGATAAGAAAGCTTGGCATTACCCGCACTGATGCGTAGGAGGTCTCTTGTGAGGCAAAGCACACACAGATTCTTTGTCGCTTGGTTAAGGCTTTTTTTGTTTTTATTAGTTTTTGTGTTTTTAATTTTTTTATAATTTTTTCCCTTATCTGATTTTTAGCATTTTTATTTAAAATAAGGATTTTTCAGAAATCCTATAAAAAAGTTAATCAAGTTGAATTCTTCAGAAACTATTGTCTTTACGCGATCAATGACTTATAGAGCACTTAATAGTGAAAGGTGATCCTTAATTTGTTTTACTTTATATCTGGTTTCTGGATCATTTTGACAGATTTCGAATGAGATCATCGCGTTGTGATGGAAAGTATTCACCTTTTGATCTAAATTTTAAGGCATATAATGTCTTGCCATAGCGATCGATTGATATGTCCTAGACTTTTCCTTGTTTCACTTCTGGTGACATATAAATAAGCGTTCCAACATTTTGATCAGAGAAAGAATTTATAATTGATAAGCCAAAATCAAAAACTTATTTTACCTTCTTTATCAATCATGATACTCATTTTGTGCAGGTAAACAATTACATATTTCTCTGTTGTAGTCTAGTCAAATAGTTCCTTCAATATATTCTAAGAGGATGTAAGCATTAGATCTTCCCACATAAAAGCCGTACATTTTCATTATTTTCTCATGCTCCAGTAACATCAAAATTTCAATTTCTGCACTAACCAAATAGCTTTTTATTCTGCACTTTTTCGCAACGTATTAGACTACATCGTCTCTGTACTCAGTCAAATATAGTTTTTTTGTTTATCTATCTATCTATCTATCTATCTATCTATCTATCTATCTATCTATCTATCTATCTAACTATCTATCTATCTATCTATCTATCTATCTATCTATCTATCTATCTATCTATCTATCTATCTATCTATCTATCTATCTATCTATCTATCTATCTATCTATCTATCTATCTATCTATCTATCTATCTATCTATCTATCTATCTATCTATCTATCTATCTATCTATCTATCTATCTATCTATCTATCTATCTATCTATCTATCTATCTATCTATCTATCTATCTATCTATCTATCTATCTATCTATCTATCTATCTATCTATCTATCTATCTATCTATCTATCTATCTATCTATCTATCTATCTATCTATCTATTATCTATCTATCTATCTATCTATCTATCTATCTATCTATCTATCTATCTATCTATCTATCTATCTATCTATCTATCTATCTATCTATCTATCTATCTATCTATCAATCAATCAATCAAAATTTAAATTTGGTCATTTTTGAATGTTTAAAATTTTTCGAAGAATTATTCCACAAGCTTTAAATTTATATAAATCAGCTATTCCAATTCAATCCCTAAGTTTTACGCTAAAAATTACATGAAAATGAAATGATTTGTACTAAGTTTTTATTAACAAAAATTTTTAACAAAGTGTAAAAACATTTCGTACTATTCTAAGCAATCTTGATAAAAAATCACATACAATTTTCACCTTTTATCCCAAGAGTTTTATCAGGTAGAGCTTTAAATCCAAGACCTGTATCATCCATGTAGTAAATATTTTCCGGTGCATATCCTGCAATTTAGTTTGAAATGTTTTCACAGCCATACTTCCAACTGCACCTTTTTCACCACTTATAGCAAGCTAACAATATTATGTCTAGATATAAACCTGTAAGCCAGCCATCCGAAGCTTTAAAAATCTGTTAAATTAAGTTTAATAGCTATATCATGTGTTTTTCTTGGATCATAGGACTAGATACAGGTATAAACATTTGTCTGGCCTTTTGATACCATTCTTTCATTTGATTGATTTTAGTTTTTAAAATCTCATCACTTTTTAAACCTGAGCATAGTCTTTTTCTTCATGGTGGTGGATTATATCTTCCAATGCAATAATGTATTCTGAACTGCGTTCAATTTGAGTTTTCCCAAAGCCAAATTTTTTAGCTAACTCTCTTTGGCTAAACTTGTCTTCATTATAAGAGTTTATAATTTTAACCTTATCAAAAACTGTAAGTTCTTTACAATTTGAAAAAAAAACAAAATTACTCTAAAAAAATATAATATTAATTAAAAAATCATAATACTATGATATGAATTTATACTTTAGTTAAGGCATCAAACACAGTCCACAGGTATCACTTATATTAAAATAAAAAAAAACTTTACCCCTCATGGGTCTTGTTTTTTAATGGAAAGCCTGGCAAACTAATTTTGTAGAAATCCCTCTAATTTTGTAGAAATCCCTCTAATTTTGTCGCAATCCTCCTTAATTTTGTTGCAATCCTCCTTAATTTTGTCGCAATCCTCCTTAATTTTGTCGCAATCCTCCTTAATTTTGTCACAATCCTCGTTAATTTTGTCACATCCTTTATAATGGCGTAAAATTTTTGTAATCTAACAAATTTGTCCCAAACTTTCAAGTGAAAATTTTTGAGAAACTGAGATTTTGAGGAATTGCATCAAATTTTAAATTATAATTGAATTTTTTGACATTTTAAAATTACGGCTAAAATTGAAAAAAGTAAAATAAAAAAGATTACAAAAGACAGGAAAATTTGTTGAATTACAAAAACTTTGGGAATAGCGTAGTATTGCGACAAATTTTGGGGAATTTAAACAATTTTAGGAGATTGTGGCGAAAAAAGTAAACCTAAAAGAAGGATCACTCAAGACTGAGACAAATTTCATAGATTCCAAAAAGTTGTAGGCTTGTAAGGAGGCTGAGACAAAATTTGGGAGGATTGTGATAAATATAGCGGGATTGCGTAAAAAGTCAGATTACCCTTCATTATAATAAACCTATTAGTCGCATTGATCTGCTCAAATCTAAAACTTACATAACACAGCAAAGGAAAAAATTCAATACATACAAAAATTTTAACTATAATAAACAATGTATCTCATCTTGTGCAATAATTCTTATTGCTTCTCATATGTTTATCATATTGACTGATGATAAAATTAGCAGTGAATCACTCACTGAAAGCGTTTTTCACTATCACTCGAGAAAAATTACTGTCAAACGCTGTGGAAAAGGAGTACATTTTGTATGAATGATTTCAGAGTTGCACATGTTTCAGTTTATTGTGAAAGGTCGCTTTAGAAACTTGGGAAGAGATAATGTGGTCTCAATTCTGAATAGAGGGCTCGTCACTTTAGAATGATGTTAAAAGATGGGGAAAATAATGGGAGTGTAAAAATCGTCGCAATAGTGAGCTTTAGAGAGCTGTCGCTTAGAGGAAGTTTACTGTATTTTAAAGGAGTTTCAGAGGGCAAAATAGATCCCAGAGGGCCTAGCTCCCCTCCCCCCCCCCCCATTATCGACGTGCTTGGTTACAGTAAGGGATAAACATTTTAAGCTTTAAATTATAGGATTCTTTTATAGTTATGTGTTATGTTATAAAAAATATTTGACACGCTCAAAAATGTATGGGCTCTTGTTCGAATTTCTGGCTACATTACTGCCTCTGATCAAATATATCAAATTGGCATTATTATAACAAAGAAGTGGACGTTAATGAAAAATAGATTTTATATATAACATTCTAAGACTTAACCTTAAAAGAAAATAAGTATTATCGAAAATCTACCCAGAAGACAAACAAGTCTAATAAATACTATAAAAAAAGATATATAATTCAAATAATTGAAAATTATTTAGGGGACAAAAGGATTTTTTGCCCTTTTGAGATCAAATCACCCCCCCCCCCCCCCTCCCCCCAGATTTGCACTTTTAACATATACATAGAAAAAAATGGAAGTGAAATTTAATAACCATAATCAGCTGTAATAAGAAATATATACAGTGACGGATTCAATGGGGGCCTTATGGGCCTACCCCCCCTCCCCTCCCCCTCTCCTTGAAAAATGGCTTTGAAAATTACCCTTACTAATGTATACCCTTACATGTATAAAAATAAAATTTTGCAATTTATTCATGGCAAAATAATGTTAAAAATATGAAAATATAGGTAATCATCAGTGATTCTAAAAGACATAATACAGCTGTCGTATTCTCTGAAGACTTTTAGCAAAATTGCAAAAAATTTTAAATAGATTTCGCCCCCCCCCTTATAAAAATTTTTTGGATCCGCTACTGAGTATATATAGATGGAATTTATGTGACATGAAAGGTTTTCAAAAAAGCTTTTTTAGTTTATGTTATCAAATGTAAAATATTTTCAAATTTATTATTATCTTATCAATAAGTCTCCTTAATTATATCAATTTATAATAAGTTTTAATATTTATTATGTTATCATATAAGTCGGTCAACAGTTCAATCTTTCATCTGAAACAAAGCTCTTTTCAGGGCTAAATATTTTTAGGTTTTTTTATTTGACTTTTTCCGTTTAAAAAAATAAAAAAAATATTTTTATTAAATTTAATGCATAGAATCTATCAGGGGTGCGTGTTCTTAAGTAAGGTAAAGGTAAAGGTACCTTAAGTATATGACTTTGGAATGGAGCTTCTTCGGTTGTTACCATTGGGGCGGAAGTTCTTCACGTGTTCCAAAATTCTTTAACTATGATAAAAAACTTGAAGCGAATTTACAAAATATTAATTGAAATGAAGAAGACTAAATGTCATACTAAATTTACGTGATAGGCAGCACGATAAGACATAAATCATGATACGACAACTAACTTAGCAAACGAGAATATTTTTCAATTACTACAGTAAAGGAAGACTATTTTTTCCAGTTTGCATTACTAGCATGATTAAAATGAGCAAAGGAGTAAAGATTACTGTGTAAAATATCTCTAATCTTAGCTGAACGAGTGTAAAAAACTGGTTTTGTATCGAATTGCCCAATTACTTTCTCGGATACGAAATGGCAAATTTTTACAAACTTCGCCGCCATATGTAATGTTTTTTCTTCCTACGAGGCGGATCATACATAAATCACGCCACCAAAAACTTTAAACCCTCATGTTCTATTAAAAATACAGAGCATCTAGAATTAGTTTACTCGCCTCCCCTAGGTAGGGCACGTCATATATTTTTTATCCCTAGAATGATAGATTTTATAAGAGAGGCGGTAAATAACATTCATTGTAAGATATAAGCCATTGCTGTCTATTATTCATTCATACATTTGCGTGGTATGTGGTCTGGGAATATGATGTGATTCTTTCTCTCTTTTACATAAAAGACTGTGGAATATTTATTACACATTCATTCATGCATAAACAAAACCTTCCAACATATGTTACTATTGCCGATATAATCTATCACAAATTTGATTATTGATCGTTTCTCCTCTCTCATATGAGAGCGCTCAGTATAACTCTTCTTTTATTCCAGTCAATGATGCAAATTTGAAGGTCGCTTTGTGCTGCAAATGTCTGTCGTCTCTGTTCACAGTAGTTTTGAACTTTTTTTGGCGAACATTGTTGAAACAATGATGATTAAAGTGCTGTGAGATTTTAATGCAATAATCAATACTCCGTTTTTAATGAAAAAACGTCTTAACTAAAGAATTATCTTTTTTTCTCGTCTTGCTTAGTGTGTGTGTGCATAAAGATGGAGGACTCATCCGATAGGTTTGCGTACAAATGGCAAGGCATTAAGTTTAATAAAAATGACGGAATGTAAGTTCATTTAATTTTCATGTTTATGCTGATGTTCAATTTTTTTTTTAAAAACAAAGTTAAGTCTGTGACTGTAATAGCAATATGTTTGTTTTAGGCGCTTAGACAAGTTTTACTGTTAAGGGTTCCAGCATATTTTCCTGAAAGATTTTTCTAAGAAATTAAATATTGAGTAATCTTTGTCTAATCAATAAACACTGATGCCCTTAACATTCTATCTTTTTTGGTTTCGATGAATGCTCAGGTTTAATAAACGTATACGCAATTAAGTCGTTTGCCGTTTCATGGAGCTTAAAAGTAGTAAAATTGTTTTCTAATTTCTTTCACAAAATTTGCGATACTTTTCTATAAAACAAAACACATCCAGCTTTCTAAACTTCTAACCCATGAACTTCCTTGATTGAAATCATTTGACGACTTTTCAATCACCTGCATGTAGATGGCAAGCAATTTTGGTAAGAGGATTGAACCAAATGCTTTTGCTGGTTAATTACATTTAACAATGTTCCTCTCTGTAGTTCATCTAATGACCCTATATCAGCGTTACTCAATCCTTTTTCACTGTGGACCCCAAAAATGTTTAGAAAATCTGCTCGATTCGTATCAGGAAATTTAAGATTTGCGTCTTTAATCTGGCAAAACCACGAGTGTTCCAACTAGTAGGTTGAAATAAACTAGCAATAGAAACGGAGCTCAAGGTTAACTTATTCACAGATTATATTCTTCAATAAAAATTGCCAGCGTGTTTGTTTGTAAAAATTATTTTACTAACAATCACTTCATGTTTGAAGTGAATTTCGTGATAAATTCCCTTTTAGTATACCCAAATATTAATTTTATATCGAAAATTGTCATGTTCATTAGAGTAGAATCCTACATACATCACCAGTAAAATTCAACTTATCAAATACAATTTTTCATCCTACCTTTTGCAGCTTTCCTATGCTTCTTGATCTAGACAAGAAGAGTTGAAGCATTTTTTAAAAGATTCTTATCGTGACTTGTATATATAGACTTAACTAAAACAATGAGGAAGATCAAAATCCATACACCTAACCCTCGCATTTAATTTTTTGTTAAATCTGTTCGTAAACACAGATATTCTTCCCTACTATGTAAATTACATGATCCACTGCAGGTCAAAATATTTTTATAATTTGCCTCAAAGATATAGAATGAGGCGGATTAAGTTTTTTTTTTAATTTTTAATGTGTAAAAAGGGAACATAAAACAGAATTGAATAAGCTTTTTCAATAAAAGTGTTTCGTGTAATTAACACTTTTTTTCTTTTGCTCAAGGCTAGTCATAAATTTAAATCAGGGGTGTCCAACACGGGGCCAGCGGGCCGCATGCGGCCCGCAAGGCAAATTTCTGCGGCCCTATAAGAAAATGAGATAAGGTTGATGTTAAATTATATAGATATTAGTTTATAAAAATTTCAACAAATTTGTTATAAAAACTTTAAGTTTCTATCAAAATATAGATAGGATTATGAATTTTAAAATATCATTAGAGCTTAAACAATTTTTTTCTAACTTTTATTTCAAGGTTTTTTACTTATATATATATATATTATACTTAAATTTAGGATTAATGATGAAGATTTATTAATATTAATTATATTAAATTAATTTATTAAAATAATGATCGTGTTTATTAAAAGCTAGAAAAGCTGTATCAAATAAAATCAAACCACAAATTGACGTTTTGGCAAAAGACAAAAGATGTCAAAGAAGCTCTCAATGATACAAGTGAACTGTAAATAGGTTACAAGTATTAATTCACTTAATATAAAATAGCGTATTGACACATTAATCCCAATGTTTTCATTTGAAAAATTTGAATTTGAATTATTTGTAAAAGTGAGAGACAGCTTTTATAAATAAAAATAACTCTTTAATTAACTACTCATTTTATGTTTAATTTTCATAAAAATTGTGATAATCAGTAATCAGGATAAAAAAGTTTCTGATAAATATTTTATAAAAAAATTATTGTTATTTTTTTAAATAGGTGCGGCCCGACCGTGTCCAATAACTTTTCTAAATGGCCCGCTGCTTGTTTTAGTTGGACATCCCTGATTTAAATGTCTGCAGATCATTATGAGTTGAAGACATGGAAAATGGATAAAAATTTATTCAAGCGCATTTTGATCAAATGTACATTTCTTTTTCATCACCACAAACATTTACCAAAAAAGTGGATTAAAGTTTAAATTAAAATTATTACAAGCAATAAAACTACAGTCTTTAATTAATTTATAAGTTTAACGTTCCAATCTTGCCCTCAAGAGAAATTATAAGGGTTTCTATTAAAGTATCACTGATTTGATTCATGACATATTGATTTTCGGAACAGAAAATTTGAAGTTTTCATAAACCAGGCTTTCTTTCAGCGAAGGAGCATTTTTTTTCTGAAAAAATCGGATCTTTTGTTATTTTCTACGAAAACGTCAATCTGAAAACATATTAAAGTTATTTTCTTACACATGACTACAATTCACGAAGCCTTCTCGCCAAATACCCGTATGGCGGCGAGTCGTTGCCACGACTACGTTAGTTGGAATAACGCATACTTAGACGAAGTGAAAAAACATACACCTGGTGCATTTTTTAAACAAACAAATTAGTTTTGAAGCTAATTTGTTTATTTTGGTGATGGCATGAAGAATAATTTCATGATGATATCAGTTCCAATGCAAAAATTACACTTTTTCGACAACACACTCATGTATCTCTGCGTATATTCGAATGTGAATTATTATCTCGTACCGGTAAAAATAAAGAAAAGTTAACTCTACACTCGTAAAAAAAGTTTATTTTTTCGCATAAAGAAGTGTATTGCATCATTTTTAATTTTCTAATTCTGGACTCAGCATTTCGGGCGGACCACGATATCCGAAAGGATGGGTGCGAACGTCACAATCAAACTTAACTTAACTTCTAATTTTTTTGCATATTTCGTTCTTCCGGTTTTTATGCTGATTTTCTTCCTCTGAAGAATTGAAAGGTTTTTAGGGTTAGCTCTGGCGAAACGATTCTAACCTTGTTAGTAATCAAGCTAGCACTAGGCATTGACATTGTTTCCCATTTTGCAAGCGTTCGTGTTAGAATTGTATCGTTCACCTATCTGCATTCTTATATTTGTACCATATATTCTTACGACACCCGTAAGGATGGTTGCAAACGTCACAACAATTCTTAGCCATAAAGCATGAACATTTATCACGAAATATGCTAAAATGCGGTATGAGTATTTTCAAAAACTAATGTAGTTCATGAGTGAGAGTAGTCTATAATCTTGTGGCCACAGGCGCATTTGAGAATAGAAATTTGGATAGCTTAAGTGATTTATTTATGATAAATTTTTATTTTCTTTCTTGTTCAGAGGTGGAAGTTGGGCTGCTCCCCCAGATCGAACAATCACAGAATGGATTGCATCGCCGCTTGGCAGGCAAAAAGGAAATCTTGTGCCCAATGTGGCAACCGAAAATGATCCAAGACCAGATTCATCTCTTTCTTCGCTTACATCAAGGTTTTTATCATCAACATATATACACTATGAATGAAATATAGGAGGGTATTATTAATAAAAAAACCCTTCATTTTGTCTGTTCGTTCTTGCGACAAGTTTCATATACTAGGAAAGTTTCAAGTTTTTTTATATATGAAATTTTTATAACATTTAAAATCTTTGAAATATAACATTAAGAACCACTGTAATTTTGATATTAAAGCCTCAAACAATTGGGAAAACAAAATATTTTCTACGCTAAATATTTAAAATTTTAAAAATGTTTTTTTCGCGAAATTAAATCCTCGTCGATTTGTTTTTCAAGCATAATTCACGAAATTTTGTCCTTGTGCAATTTAAGTACTTTACAGTATACTGCACACGCGCTCTGGTCAACTCGCACCAAATCACTTTTACCAACTCGCCCCAATTTTGTCAAGTTTATATTAAAAATTTTTTAGAAGTAATAATTCTACCCAAAATTTACCATCATCATAAGTTTCTAATCTAACTTGTTCAAAAATGCTTTAATTCCACCGTAATAAATTTCAAAATACTGCAAAATGTAGGTTACAACAAAACTACAAAATGTAGGAGTAGCTTATGAGGATGATGCTTAAGTCTCAATATCAACAGTAAGGCAATACGTATTTCTAAAATAAAGTGTAGATCAAATGATGATGAGATATCATATGGATAAAAACAATTTAAACTTGATAAAGCAAAAATTGTTATTAATTTAAAAAATGTATATTTTCGACCACTATGGTTCATCAACACGTCAACTAATCACTTTCAAGATAATGTGATACCAGGAGTAGCTCTAAGATTAGTGATGGAAACTGATCCATATGTAGATATTTATAACCGTGAGAAAATTGAAGTAAATACACTGTAGCACAGAGATAACGAAGTGATGTTATCTACATAGGAAAGCAACGATAATACTTATGCACACATGTTCTTTTATATATATAGATAGAAAGCAGGACTTTTACATATTAATAAAGATATTGTGAAAGAAGTTATGTGGAATTTAAAAAGTATACCATTGATTATATTGCATATATAAGAAAACAAATGTGCATAAATAATTTTAAGTTTGCATAGGACATTGAAAACAAAAGATAATTAAGATGAAAAGGAAATATTTCAATAATACTTCCACCTTGAAAAGATTAGCATATTGGAGCCATCAAGCAATAGTAATGCATTTTGACCGAGGTATTAAATAAAATTTAAATTTATATGAACACAATCAAGTTATAGGATAAACTAAAATAAGCTAAAATGTTAGGTTTTTGAATAGGTGATATAAGGGAACGCATTTATAGATTTTCAATAAGTTTAAATGTAATTTGAAGAGATGATATTTAAAATTAAAGAAGCCATCTTTTGATTTATAGATTATTATTATTTGATAAAGGAAACTGGGAAACCAGTGAACAAAAATGAAACAAAATAACCTCGGTTTTATAAAAATGATAAAAAGGAGTGTCATCCCAGATGGACAAATTCGAGATGGAGGAATTCTGGTTCAAACAGATGAATTCCACGTAGACGTGAAATCATTCCCTTTAGACTAGGATGAATTTCGGAGGGATAAATCAAGTTGATTACTTAGTAAGTTTTTTAATTAAATCATCCAATCGGAATGTGTGAATGCCTGTTTCGTCCATTTGGAATTCGTCTAAATAAGTGATTCTGAAAGTGGGCAGTAGCGCTACAAAGGGTGCGTTTAGAAATTCTTAGGGGGCAATGTGAAAACTTACGATTAACAAGAATTAAGCGTTACATTTTTTTCTTGATTGAAACAAAGAAATATTTTGTATAATTTATATGATTATTATATTTGAGAAAATAATTTATTTAAGTAGCTATAAATTTTTGATATCAAAAAAAATTTACTTTTCTTTTCATTATTGGAAATTCACTAAAATATTTTTAAACTTTCTGGCAGATTGTATGGTAAAAAAATGGATTTAGTGCTGTAAATAAAATTTTAAGTAATGAAAGAAAACGGTGAAAAAATGCTGTCTAAAAGCGCGTTTCTTTGCAGTTATGTCGACTAAGATGTGTTAAGTAGCAAAAGTTTAGGAAAGACTGGTCTAAACAGAAAAATCTAAAAACAAAGGAGTTGTAAAATTCGTTGATTTGAACTCGTCCATCTGGGATTAAAAACCTACACATATGTCTAAGTGCATATCAATAAGTTTTTGTTTCGAATGACTTGAAATAATTTTCACATTTAGGACATATATTCAAAAAATTTTCTGTTTCAAAAAATCAAAAGTTCATTATTTACAGTATTGCATTTAAATGCATAATATCTTGGGAAATTTCTTTGACTTGTTTTGATGCCTCCGAATACTTTAGTTCTATGTAATATTTATTATAATGAGTAAATAGAATTTTAAAGTTTTTTCTTTCCTCTTTGGAAACAGTACTGTGAATTGGGCAACGCTCCAACCCTATCCAAATGATAAAGAGAGAGAAGCAAAGGAAATCATAAGTCAGGTATGCTGCTTTCATGCTATACATAAAGCCCAACTTTCTTGCTGATCTTTTTAATCCTTTATTACAAAGCCCTTCAGAACGTATCCCATAATCAAGCCTTCAATCAAAACAGCTCAGCAACCAGTATACGGATCCTACCTTAAATCTTCTGGACTTCTTCAAGCAGGAGTCCCTTCTAATAAAACTGGCTACAATGAAGGACCAATGCCTTGCAAGTATTTTCACTAGACATCATTTTTGTGCTTATTCCAGGGTTCATGCAGGGGCGCACATCCTCAAAATTATTGGAGGCGAAATTTTTTTTTGCAATTTTCAAAATTAGTGGTCTGGAAATACCACGGGAGACCAAATATTCAAGCAATCCTTTAAAATAGAGTGTATACAGCGCATACGTAAATGTATAATAAGACTACTTTATATTTTTTTTTTACAAAATTGATGAAATTTAAAAACTATCTAGCGAAAATATTTTAATTACATAACGCATATGCACTAGTTTAAAAAAATTCAGATTTATTGGAGGGGGGGGGGAGGGGGCGAATGGGCTTTTCGCGCCCACCCCCGGATGTGCGTCCCTGATGTAAATTAACATTGATATAAGGTATAAGTTGTTTGTTTATAATAGTGGACACTTAAAAATATGCTTGGAACTAGAGATGCATCGATAAGAACTTTAGTCGAATACCGATCAGTCAGTAATTATTATTAATTGGCAAATTATTTATTTTTGCAAGTTGGAACCTCGTAGGTTAGGGTTGAGCATAAAAATCTTAAAATTTTTTTTTATTTTAGAATTATTTTAATTAGTTTATTGGAAATTTGTTTTTAGAATTTATTAATAAGCTAATTCACAACTTTTTAAAATTTTAAAATCTTTGGCTTATATTTTTTTTAATTTATTTTACTCATTTTGATTTTAGGCCATTTAAAAATTTATTTTATATTTGTAGATTTTACTTAATTTTTTCTCAACAAAAAATTTCAAATAAATTAATTAAATTAATAGGTTTTTCAACATCTTTAAAAGAAACCGTTGATGTCATCGTCGTATAAAATAATTAAAAAAAAATAATGTTGAGCTAAAAAAATATAATGTGATCTCTTTTAATATCTTAATTAAACATATCATTCTTGACGTAATCCCGCACATTATGAGAAATTTAAAGATAGCGCATAATTATTTGCTATATCAAAAATTCCTAAAATAGGACTTACAAAAATATGTTGGAAATTTTAATGGTATTTGGCTTAAATGGAAAAAAAAGTTCCAATACAAAAAGATCTCTTTTTTTATATCAAATTTAAGGAAGAATTAAAAATCTTATCAAGAACTATTTCAAAATGTTAAGAGATTGATAAATACATGGTAAGGTGGAATAAAAAAGACTGTTTGAAAATGTACGGAAAGCATGCATGATTCACAAAAGGGGCAGGCAAATTAAACAAAGATTGGTTAACTTGTTTTTTTAAAATAACAACTTTTAAGGAAAAAAAGTCTATCAGAAAAAGTTATAGAGCTTCAACAAAAACTAAAAAATTTTACAGCATAACTTAAGATTTTTGAAAACAAATTTGACGTATCCACTACAGCATACTCTATGGGTGGCATGGCAGGTTGGTTGAGATGATGGACTCAGCACGGAAGCCTCAGGGTTCGATTTTTCATCGATACCAATTTGTTCATAGTTTGACATAAGCGGTAAACCATTGCCTTGTCAATGAAAACACACCCACGGTACCCTTACCTTACTTTTTACTCAAAATTGAAAAATTTGCTACATAATTAACATAAGAGAGAAAGGAGACAAAATAAACTAATAAAGCAATTTTCACTATTTTAAAATGAAACTGTCTGTTCTCAGAATAATTTCAAAATAATAGGAGACATAAAAAATGAGATAGTTTATCGGCACTTTATTTGATATTTTCAAGTTTTTATAAGCAGCAAAAGCCAACGTTTAAATAGCTAACCCTTATAGGGTGATTTGGTAGCACTTGTGTTCTTTACATATTGTAAAGAATCATAGTATACAAAAATGGTAATTTAATCACTTTTTATAAAATTATTTAAGTCTAAAAACACAAAATCATTAAAAAATTATTTAAACTAACATAAATCAAAGTATACGAGAAAAGAAAATCATTGCGTTTTTTTGAATATTTTTGTCTACAAATAAAATTCTGACAGCTGTTATAAATAGATTAAGTACATTTTTAGCAACTGAAACATTTTGTTTCGATATTATATTTTTATTATAATAATCAACAAATTTTCTTAAAAAAATTATTTATTTAATTATGGTGTTACTTATCAAATTTAACAATCGAATATTATAAAAAAATCTCTGCTCAAATATTAAGCAAATAGAGTATTTTTGCTTTTAAACTGAATAGCTAGTCAAAATATTCATTCCCAAATAACTATTGGAAAAAATTTCTTGACTTGAAAAAATTAAAGTTTTCAAATGTTACAAAATGTAACAAAAGTACTGATAAAGATTAAGTGACCTTTGTTGAAAAAAATTTTTTAACCCGAGTCTGACAATATTCATCGATATAAAATTGTAGTGATTGAAATCAATTTTTTCTCTCATTTAAAAACAAACAAATTTTCATTTTTGTAAAATGTTTGGTGTATTGATGGAACTTAATTTTTACCAAAAATCTGTGATTAATTTGAATAGCTGAACTTTGGTATCATGAAAAAAGTTTCTGAAAATATTGAACTTATATTTCGCTAAAAACTAGTTTCTAATGAAATAAAATAAAATTATTTTTAATTTAACTCTAAATTCAAATTAGGAGAGCTTGAACAAGATAAGAGAGTTTGAGTGAAAGAAGAGAGCTTGAGTGAGAGAAGAGAGCTTCAGTGAGAGAAGAGAGCTTGAATGAGAGAAGAGAGATTGAATAAGAGAAGAGAGCTTACATTGCTTACTTATTGTGTGTATATTGAAACAATGGATTATTTATTATTATATAGCTCTCACATCGTTTGTAAAATATTTTTGATAGGAATTTCAGAGCAGCTTGGCATGATGTTAGACTCGAAAGTCTGCATTCCCTTTTTTCTCTTATCTTACATTATCAATTATCATGTATTCGAATGATCATTACATCGTATAATGTGATCATCATACATGTTTTATAAACAAGCTTTATTTTCCTTTTGAGAGAAAAGTTGACTTTAGGAAATAACTGTAGGTTTTCCAATATTAACTGTTATTTTGGAGGATTGATACAACTTTTTGGAAAACAAAAATAACCCTTGCGAGGGTGAAAAAGCTCTTCGCTCTTTTGCGACAACATATCTCTGCGAATAAAGATTTTTAAGTCTTGTTGCATGCAATCAAGACTAAAACAAGTAGCTTTTAGGATCCTCAGCACGATTTTCAGTGCGCTTTACCAATAGATATAAAACCAAGATTTGAAAAACTTGTCGGCTTTAAATGTATTCAAAAATTTTAATGGCGAACGCTCATATACAATCTGTAACACAAACTGGTTAACTTTATTTTTACAATTAGAATCGCTGCTTTAAATTAAGCCCAAATTTAGGGTCGAAACCAAAAAAGGCGGGGAAAACACTGATCTAATTGATATAGTGAGTAAAATATGAAAGCTTGTAGCACGTTTTTATTCTTTGGATGTTTCGGAATATAGTAACCAAAAATTATGAGGGGCTGTCTCCCATATCTAACTTCTGTTTTGAAAGATATACCAAAAATAAGATTATTTCAACGTACTTTGTTGACCAATGTTATAGTTTATTCCTATATTGATTTATTTCTATTTATAATTTATAGTTTATATTTATTTCTGGTTTATTTCTATAGTTTATGGTTTATTAGTTTATAGTTTCTCTAGTTTTTTTTAGTAAAAGTATATTATTTTAGTCTAGTTATAGTACAGTAGAATAACATTCTGTGTTATATTACAGTAGAATATCCTCACAGATAATTTTGGTTATGATATTTTTTTTCTCTTAACACTATTGAATAAACATTTTTGTAGACATTTTTAAATCGGTATCATATGAATACGCTTTTTTCTCCCAAATAGATTTCTTCTTCTACAGTAGAATATAATGCAGTTCAGTTAAGACTTGTATTCCGTCAAGCGACCCACTTTAAATATCGCAGCAGCAGTGCTGATTTGGATGGATTTTCATATATTTCCAGTACCAAAATTTTGCGCTGCGAAGACGTTTAATACATGCACATGTGTAGATATTACGCTTCTAGATATATCAATAAATAACATTTCAAACAACGTTGTTTAAACCCACATTTCAACCATATGGCATTTTAACTTGATGAAAGAATATTGATTAATGATTTTTTCAATTAGCTTGGGTACGTTTATAGATTATTCAAATAATAAATTCCAATGGTGAAACTTTCGAAAATTCTCTTATTGACGTCTAATCCAGGGGGTCCGTGCTTTTAGATTAATGAAATTCTACCTTTCAATTATAACAACTTCTAAAAGAGCCTTATTTTTTTTATATTATATAAACTTCCAAAACCTCAAAAGGTTGGACACGAGAGACAACCTCTCATAATTTTTTATTATTATCTTCCGATACCTCAAAAGAATGAAGACGTGCAACAACGTGTCATTTGTTTATTTCATTATAATCGATTACATATTAATTAATACACTATTCCTAGATTTTCAGTGTATTTTTAATAAAGTCTGCTTCGTGCTTGGTTTGATATAATAAAAATGGGAAGACAACGCGGTCAAAGTCATTGTGTTTATGAATATTCATTCAACTAAGTGCTTTAAAAGAAAAGTGTTTAAACTTTTTAAGTGTTTAAGTCTGTTCTTTTAATTTGATACTTTTCTATAATTGCTCCGTGTTAAGACAAACTTGGTAAAAATTATGCGTTTTTGAAAAGGGATAGACAGGCCATTTTTAATGATCTCTATGTTATAGTGGTACTATAGCAAAGTATTAGAGTAATAGTATATTTTCTAATCTGACACTGTTAAATAATAAGAGATTTTTAGACTTATGGTTAATTTTTAAAATATATTTTCAAAAACTGAAATTTTAATTTTATTGCCTCCGGCAATTTAGTGAAAACAAAATACAGTATTTTTGAATAGACCATCGTTATCACGGAATCTGATAACTCGGATATCGGATAAGTCGGACCGTGACCGAGAATACAAATGTTTGCTCTCATAGGCTTACAAGGGGTCATTTTTATTGACTTTTTCAATTTTGCTTTGGCTTACAATCAGCCATTTTATTCTTTTTACTCCATAGGTAGTTCGCGGTCCTAAATTTAGACGTTATTCCAAACCTTATTGTGGCTATAAATTCGTCTAATTTGAAATATTTTTTCCTACCATATATATATATAGTAGACCCTCTGTTATGTCGGACAATCGGCATAATCGGACACCCTTCTCTCCCATGTAGTCCGACTTAAGAGGGTTTACTGTACTTAATTTATTGCGGGTTTATGCCGGAGCCAACAAAATTAAAAAGTTTTTCCGGCTGATACTACCAATACTAAAAATCTAAAAAGAAAAAAGTTCATCAAGTAGGAATCATCCAATCGGAATGTGTGAAAACTTGGTTCTTTCATCTGCAACTTTGGGTAAACCAGCGTTTCCCAAAGTTGGCGGTAACGAAAAGGCATGTTTTTGCAAAAGAGAAAAAAGAAAGAAAAAGACGTCCTTTGTCCCTCCTAAACTTTAGTTTTGTGGGTGCCCCCGCTTGCCTCTTTTGTATTTCATTTAATCTAATACTCGATTTTGCCATTTAATTCTTTTACAGTTATGACAGAAAAGTTGATGACGCTTTCAATTACTACTCCACATCCACTCCATTAGACTTTAACTACCAAAGGAGTAACTTTGATGATAGCGCTTACTCTAGCAATCTGTGTCCCGAATACTCCCAACTTAACTCTGCTGCTCCAACTTCTCTTTCTGCTAGTGATTACTACCAACCATTTAATAGCGCAAATCAAAGAACTCAGCAAAAACAGCAACCCGCACAATACACCCAATATCCAAACACGGCAAATAATGAACAACAGCGACAACAACAGTTATTCTATCAAAACTATGGGGCGCCAATCTCTCATCAAGGAACATCGGTAACTCTTTTTTTATTATTAAAGTATACAATTCCGCACTTTGTGTTAAATTTTCTGCGCCATTTAAAATTCCACAAAATATTGATACGCGATTTACCGAACACTCTCGAAGCGTGACTCGGTTTATAACGAATGGTATTTGAAAATCTTGATACATCAATATATATGCTCATGTATTCGACTTGCTAGTTTTGCTCGTCAAACTGAAATTTCTTTAGAATCAGACTTTGCCAGATAAATATATCACTGCCAGAACTTTGTTGATAAGAATTTAGTATCTTGATAAACTTTGTATTTTCATTTTGCAAAAAATAGGTTTTATCAAATCTCATTTTTAAAACGATCTGTTTGACCATATTCATCGTTATGTTGTAGTCAGTTTTACTGTCATCTTTTTTGATAAAGTGCCTTTTATTGTTTTTAGAAGACATGTAATTTAGATTTTTATGCCAAAATTTTGTCAAATATACTTTTGTAGAGCTTTGTTTTTTTCTTCTTAAGTTGATGTATTGATTAATTTCTAAAAATAATGGATAAAGATCGCTAAAATATCTTAATTGTGATAAGTAATGAAGTTATGGCATTTCGTTTATTTCTAGCTCTTTGAGTCGACACTATCAAAACTAAGATGATTGACATTTATTAGTCATAGATATATTAAAAAAATATACGCATGTTTATTGGATAATTTATTCGAATATATAGAGTGTCAATTAATTACCCTTGATTCTTTTAGTTGTGCTAGTTATTCATTAATATAATAATTAAATAAATGAAACTAAAATTCACCAGTATATAATCGCGCTTTTTATCAACATCGACTTTTAATTGGTGAGTGATGGTTGTGTACTTGTGATTGGCATCAGCAATTCAGCGTATGATCATAATTCAATTTATTTCATCCTTTAGCCCCAAAGCAAATACGAAAGTTCTTCTCCCTTTTATCCAATGAATGTAAGTAAAAAGGAGGCAGACATAGCTGGCCTCGAATCTGGAAGAAGTGCAAATATAAATTTTCCGAGTGGCAGAGGTGAAATGAGATCCGCTGCACTCCCGAATCCAACGTATACAGGCATCAACTTGGAGACTGTTTGGAATGTTGGAGTTAACGAAGATGGATCAACGAATTTTTGAAGCGGAATTATGTCCTTAACTTTCGAATATTCTCCTTACATAGATATACTAATTATGAATATTACCTTGAATTAATTTTTTATTTTCTACATATTAAATTTGTTTTTTCTTTTCTTAAATGTAATTTAATTTTTCGATATCTACCTAAAATTTATTCAATAAACTTTATCATTTGTAACTAATAGTAATTAGTATACGATATTTACAATTTATATAGCATACTATAATTGAGTACATAAGTGAGGTTGTCCGATACTACAGCGTCTTTTATTTCAAACCTGCATCAAAACTTTAATCAAACTTTAAATTCAAGCTGTTCGAATCAAAACTCAAAATAGCCAAAATTACACCAATACATAATAAAGGAAGTCATCAGAACTTTGAAAATTATCGCCCAATTTCTCTTTTATCACCGTTATCCAAAGTGTGTGAAATAATTGTATATAACCAGATATACGAAACTTTTCGGACAAGAATCTTTTTTCAATAAGCAATTTGGATTTAAAAAAAGGCAATTCCATTGAAATGTCGACTACTTTATTGTTTGAAGATATAATACTTGATAAAAAAACACATTCCTATGTGTATATTTCTTGATAAATGGCGGACCTTTGAATCAATCAATCATCTCATTTTGGTTGATAAACTTCGCTTCTATGGATTTTGTGGTACCGAAATAGCAATTACTTCGAAAGCCATTGGTGGTAAAATTTGAACTAACTGCTCTCAATCAAGGGGTGCCTCAGTGATCCATACTGGGTCCTCTTTTATTTTTAAATGACTATGGTTATGCTACTGATTATCTTGATGCTCTTCTTTTTGCTGAAATTGATAAGGATTATATGTATTTTCAACTATCAAGGTAATTTTTTTGGTTTCAAGTAAACAACTTTATTAGTAAAAGTTAAAATATCTTTTTTAAAAGTGGCAAAGATACATGTTTTGATGATAATTAAATTTAAAATTATAAAATGTCAACTGGTTTCAAAAATATTATTTTTTTAAAAAAGTAGCCCTATCACCACCGCCCTAGCTACAGACTCTTAAAATCTATTTTGAAACCATGAAAAATAATTATTTTCGCTTAGTTATGCTCAATAAAAAATGGTAACCCCTATTATATATAGCATTTTCACTAAGTTCGTCCTTTTTCATTTTAAGTTCGTCTTTTTACAATTTAAGTTCGTCCTTTTTCATTTTAAGTTCGTCCTTTTTCGTTTTAAGTTCGTTCTTTTCTAATTTTGTAGATTTCATGGTTATTTACTTATGAATTTTAAGTAACTTTTAGGGTCATTTAATAATAAGTTACACTTATTTTTCAGCATATATATTGCTGGTGGGTTAGGTGATGCTATTTGTGTGTACAATGTATAATCTTAATTGAAATTGGTAGTAATCTTGTATTTGATCATTGTAACTAATCGTACACTATGTGGAATATTCTTTTCGGCTATTGAAGACTGATCAGTTCAACCTTGTAATTTTTGAGGTTCTCCAAGAGGGTAGAAAGGTCGTCTAGAAACTCTGCGTGAGCATGATTTTTGATGATGTTTTGTTTACTAATGAATTAAAAGTACCTCTGCGCCTTTTATTCAATCTTAAGTTAAACACATTTCTCAGCATATATATTGCTGGTGGTTACGTAATGCTATTTGTGCAGCGCGTCTTTTTTACCCAAATACACCTAAATAAGCATATATAAAAACAATTTTAGCCTAAGGCTATATACTCGGATATGCTTAAGGTGTATATATTATTTAAAATTAATTAATTAAATTATTTTAAAGGATATATAAAAAAGAAAGTACCTTTAAATCCCTTATCAGATACATTTTTTTTAAAGTCATCAGATTATAAGGGTACAAATGTAGACATAAAAACTTTGGAATTTTTTTTGGAAAAGTTATAGGAATAGCGCATGCTATCATCTCTAAATACTTCTGTAACCAATTTTTTTATCAAATATATAAGAAAAACACAATATTGAAAAAAATATATTTTTATTTCACATTATAAAAGTGTTAATCCAATTTTTTTTTGAAATAAATAAAAAAAACAATATTAAAAATGGAAATAATTTTATTTCACATTTTCAATACAACAAGCAGTGAATATTTTTTCCACTGAAGAATGATTTGTACAAACAGTTTTTCCACAGCTTTGACAACATTTACGAGTGGATTCCCTGCAAAAGTTAGATTTCCTTGGTTTGGTTGAAATTGCTGGGTTTTCGCTTTCCTTTTTTTTCACACCAAATTGTTCGATGCAGCATTTTGTATCCTTCAACAAGCGACTGTTATGGATTCTTTTTTTCATCATTTCAAAAGTAATGAAAGATTTTTCGGGAAAAATTTACAAAACTTTTTGTAACCATTTTTTTCCGCAATCACAAAACTATTAAAGCATGTAACGTCTATAATATTATAAAACACAACCATTGGCCAACGAACATTTTTTCTTCTGCAAGTAAATTCTTCGATTTTCACATCTAATTGATCAACACCTCCTTTAGTATAATTATAGAGATGGATAGTCTCTGGTAGAGAAGATGGAAGTGTATCTCGAACATAAAAACTGTTGTTCAAAAGGATTACATAACTGTTTTTCTTGGACAAGAACGAAAGTAACAATTTTTTTTTCGTTTTCAAAAAGATATTCTAAAGAATTTGGAGAACGTCCTTTAACATTTCTAAAAACTTTAGCAACTTCTTTTGTGTTCCAAGAAAGTGTGCCATGTAGCGTCATGTTTTTCTCAATCAATTGGCAGGCTATGTTATGAGTCTAGGGATTGCACCCCGAAGGCTTTTTTACCTCCCTGGGGAGCGGGGATCCTGAAGTAAATTTTTTCTCACCCCGGGGAAAAAATATTTTTTTTATCAAGAAGAACACTAAAATTTTGAAATGATTTATTCAAAATTGTTCAAATAATTAAATTTTAAAACAATAATCCTGAGAGAGTTTCATCCTTCAATCTATTTCTAATTTTGGATTTAAAATAACCCATTGAAGAAAACACTCTTTCCGGTGTTGAAAAAGTAAGTTTGACGGATTTTAAAACGCTGTATAACAAGTCAAGTTTTTCAGGTCTTTTTCCAAAATTATTAAATTATAAATAATACATATAGTTTTGAAATACACATACATAATACATAAATACCACTACATGAATTGTTTAAAAGTTGAATTAGGAATTATAAATAATATATATAGCTTTGAAATGCTATATCGCGGTTATTATCACTTTTTCCCCAGGGAGAGGGGTACGGGGTCCCCAGGGTGCAATCTCTACTTATGACTGGTGAAAAATTTATCAATGATGATATTTCTACCAGTGTTGGAGTATGGCTTGCATAAATTCATAACAACATTTTCGGCAAGATTTCTTTTTCTCTGTTCGTTTTGCCTGTCACAATATATTGTGGCATTTAAAGCAAATCCGGTCTTAACTTCACAAAGCGAAAAAAATTTTTAAATGATACTTTTTTGGTAATTAGGATTTTCCGTGTAGTTTACCACTGTAAGGTAATAGTTGCTCATCTACTGTGAGAAATTCTACAGGAATGTAAATTTTTCTGAAAGACAACACAAAAAGCTCCCAAACTTCTCTGATCGCAGCCATTTTGTCTTTTATTTTTCTTGCTTCTCTGGTTGATTGGCTGTGTAAACGGAGACATTTAAGGTAAAATTTCATTCGATTAAGTGAAATGCAAGCTCTGTAAAAAGGACGAGAATCATTTTTATCAAAGAAATCTTCTATGTCAACAAAGTTATCACGATCTGCACTTGAGCGTATTAAAGAAGCCAAAAAAGAGTTCATTTTCTTATAACTAAAAAATTATACACAGCATGTTCAAACTTATCTGGATGAAGACGTTTGAGCATGTCGACTTTTTGATTGGAGTATCTCAAAATATATCTTCTAATTTCTTCAAGTAATAAAAGAATAAATAATTCATGTTCATCTTGAGTTGCTGTCAAAGTCTTAAAGTTTTCTCTACAAATATTTCTTGACAGTCTAACATTAGGTTGCAAAGTTTTACTCCATGCTATTCCATTACATGTCTCAACTACATGCGTCTTCTCTTCCATATCATTTGAGACTTGACTGAAAGACGAATCTTCAGAATCCGCACAAATTTCCATCTCACTTTCGCTATCATTGGTTTCAAAGCTTGGATTCGTAACTCATTTGAGCACAAAGTTTCTTTAATATCGCTCTCATATTCTACATTTTCCAAACTGTCGTCTATAACTTCATTATTTTTTAACAAAGTTGAGTTTTTGTTATTAGTTCTTTTACGAGAACTCAAAAAGTACTAATTCAATGTGAAAAAGGACGAATTCAATGTGAAAAAGGATGAATTCATTGTGAAAATGGTATATATTCGATTATAATTTTTATATTCAGTTTTTAATACTTACGAGCTATTGTGCATGAAATTTGAAGTTTTTTCAATTGACATTTGAAAACTTATAAGAGCCTAAATAGTAAGTGTCTACATTTGTACCCTTCGTATCTGATAAGGGATAATATATAACCTGGATATAAATAAAACAACTAATCTAAAGGATGATTTAAAAAATCAACTAAAAAATAAGTTTTTTTAAGTGTATATTTGTGCATTTCGTTCAAAAAACTAGGCATTATAGGTTATATTTTATGAACTATATTTACTAATGTATTGAAATTACTTATGCACCTTTTATTCTATCTTAAATTAACAATTTTTAAGCATATATATTGCTGATGGGTTACGTAATGCTATTTGTGTATACAAGGTACCTCTTAATTAGGAGTAATTATAAGCCTTTATTTGATCATCATAATTATCCGTACATTCCTCGAAAGATCGGTTTCGGCTATTTAATTCTCATCGTGTGTTCAAACTCACTTAAAAAATATTTAGGGTTCTTTTGAACTCCTACCTACTATCTGTGAGTAAGAATCAACTAACTAGTCATCAACGGTTAGTTGTGATAATCTTTATTTAATTATTAATTTAAAGAAATTTGGCAATTTTAAAAAGTGTAAAATTAATTAGAGCTTAATCCCCTTTACTTCTGCAATAAGGCCATCTTTGAATTGTATTTATACTTTCTATGAATCAAATTTGCAGTCCATTCGTTTTTGAAGCTTTTTTAAGCCTATTGAGTTGATTTGGCCCTAATATTACAGTGTAGTATTTGTTATTTTTATTATTTCACTATTTTATTACTATTTACCTTTCACTGTTACCAAAGTATATTAATTATTCTTGATTTTTATTTTATTTTTTTTAAATTAATTTACAGATTTATTTATCCTCGTTTTTATGGTCTGCGCTTTTAATTTTATCAACTTCAAAATATTTTTATATGAAAGATTTATAATTGAATATGATTATCTGTAGATTAAAATTCATGAATTTGTACTTCAAGTTTAGGATTATTAATTTAGGGTGAACGTCGGAAGTCGGCATTTCATGAAATCAGTCAAAAATCAGATTTCGTTCTTCCAATAATTTATTGTAGATTTAAGTTAAATGTTCAAGAGATCGTAGCATTGAATTCATTAATGATACAAAATATAAAAATACAGACTATTGCTTCACAATCCAGACTATTCAAACCCAAACTCTTTTTTGAGAAAATGTGCAATATGTACCTTTTGGCTATATGTCGGGGTGGGTGAATACACAAACCCAGAAAGATCTGTGTTTTTAAAATGAATTTAATAAGTTAATTATTTAAGTCGATTTACTAAATTTGTAATTTATAAGTTAATTAATCTACAATGAATCAGTTTTTAGTTCGTTTATCTTATTAGCTCGCTAACCTTAAAATTTTCTCAAGTTTTCTTTATCTATTTAAAAAATGTGATTTTATTCACTAATAAATTCTTTGAATATTTTTTTCAATATTAAATTATTTCCTATTTTTGTTATTAAATGAGATTAATTTTTGAATTTTATTTTTTCCGTTTGTAATGGCAATGAAAATCTAATACATGCTCTTTTTTCATTCTTAAAACAATTGGATCAAGTGTAGAATCTGACTCCAAAAAATTCTAGTGAAGAATCTCACTCTAGAAAATGATCTTTAGTTTATCTAATTTTAAACCAATCATAAATTAGATTTTAGAGTTAGTGCTAGTAAAACAGGTAGAGTGATTTAATTTTAGAGTTAGTATTAACAAAATTTGATTTTAATTTTAGAATTAGTATTAACAAACCCTGATTTTAATTTTAAAGTTTGTATTATATACATTACGTGTAAATGATTATAATCAAAAAATTTTTTTATTGAGCATGAAAAAATTTAAAATTGGAAATACATATATATTGATTAATCAATTGAAAAACAATATCAAATTTTTTGAAAAAAAAATTTATTTTTCGAGAGAAATTTCTGAAATCACCATCAAGTGTAGAATCTGAATATCAAAACGTTTTGGAGTCAGATTCTACACTTGATGCAAACAATTTATGAGAATTTTTTAGTGATTAAATCATCCAATAATCATTTTGTATTTTATTTATAGATTTATAAATATATTGTTATTTTCTACAATATATTCATACAGGTCTGTCGATAGGGATCAAGTAGGGGTGGGGGGGGGGGACAAAGTCTCCCTCTCCCCCAATCCTTTCGAGATTTATTTTCCCTCCTGAAACTCCCCTAAAATATATAAATGTATACACTTTCTTAGCCCCATTAAAATAAGTTTTGCCTCTTTAATTTAAGATATTTGAAACCAAGTGCTACTTCTGATTTCAACTTTTAACACACTTTTATATTTTTTTAATAATTAAAAAGAATTTCTATTCCTTAAAATCGCGGAATCTGCAACCCTGCTTAGTACTACAATGGTTTTAATCAAACATCAAGCTTCTTTGATAATATTTCCAGACAAGGGGCTCAAATGTGCTTTCTTGATGAAAAGAAAGGCGCATACTTTTATCGAGTCCCAGTCTTTTACTAAATATTCCGACTTCAAAGCCCTGATAATTTTTCATGATTAAAAATACAGTAACACCTCTAGTTAGTGAACGCATCTAAATAGTTTCTCAATTCCTGTAAACGAATGTAACCTTTTTACAGTAGTGAAAACTTTATTAAGTCCTTATTCTGTTCAATATATAGGGAAACATTAATATTGTTATGAGCTTTTTTACTGATAGAATATCATCTTTTTTTATGTGGACTAGATATTTGAAGACTAATGCAAACTTATTGTTGAAAACTTAGGTGCAAAAATATTTTTATTTTATAATATTACTGACAATTTTTAGGTTTCCACATCCATTTTTTACAAATTCATCAAGTGTAGTACTTTTAGTCAATTTATTTTCAGAGTATAATCAAGTCAGCGGAGATTCTCCATAAACCCGAATATCCTGCTGTCAGAGCTATTAGAAAAATTTTTAAAAAGTCCGTCCCACCAATATTAAAAGAAAACTCGTTATTTTTGAGATTAAATCAGTAATTAACTCATTCATTTTCTATTTATCTAATAACTGGACCAAGTAAGCTCCACTAAGCTTTAAGTTGGTCTAAAATTAGGCAGGTTTTAACCTTTTTTATAGTCAGAGGTATCGTTTTTATAAAGTTCCTGTTTTTCAGCGTTAAGAAAGACAGTATTATCTGGGCTTAGAATTTCAAACTCATCTGAATTAAGCTATGGCATGCAATAATTAATATACAATGATAATTTTGAAAACTAATAAATACGTTATTTTTACAAAACAACAATAAATTGCGATAAGTTGTGTAGGCTCTGAAAAAATAAAACAAAGGACCAAAGGAAGAAGTTAGTGGCTGTACATTTTTATTATAATTTAGTTTCTTATTACAGTTCGAAAGCCTATCTTAACGAAATTAAACGATATGATCGTCACAGCCAATGATATCAATAATTTCATTTCATTTTATTAGAATGAGCATATTGTCGAAAGATAAAATAATTATTTTATTTTTTAATTAGATAAAGAAACGTAGCCGCATAGCTGGCTACTTGGCTGCTTCGTATATAATAGCGTGATCGATATAAGCTATTTAGAATGCTTTCTGATAGGAAAACGAATTGTTGATTAAAAGTGAGTAGCTTAATTCTAGAATCGCTTCATCAGAACACAACTCTGAAGGAAAAAAACCTTTTAATTATTCAGATGAAGAAAATCTGGATAAAATAACATGCGCACGAAATGTAGCTTGTTCCTAAATAAACAATATATATAAATGAAATGTAAAAAACAATTAAAAAAATCTTAAAATATTCAATAAATTATTTAAATCTACTATACCTTGTTTTTTTGGTAAACAATAAGAAATTTAATGTACGGAGAATTTTTTGGCATTCTTGGTTAGGAACAAACTACGCATTTCTATCTGATTCCCGTCACATTGTAGTAAATTTTATTTTTTAGGATTTGCATCCTTGTCTGCAATCTATTCATCAACATACATTGCATAACAATATTTAAGAAAGGTATCATTCTAAAATAAAATCAACTAATAATTCATCATTTCTCAATAAATTACTAATTAAATAAAGAAACAATAAAAGTGAGCATAAATAATACTAAATATACTAAAATAAACTTTAACTAACCGACCCGAATTTTGCATACATATATATATTCCTGAAAAGTTTATAAATATTGAGATGTATTTTTTTTTAATAATATTAAACGAAAAATATTTATTTTTAATTGATATAATGGCTTTTCATTTCTGAGTATGAATTTATGCTGGTATATAAAAAATGAATTATAATAATTAGTGCAAAATGACTTTGATCATTTTAAGTATTATGATGCTGATGACGATTCATTAAATTTCACCAAGTATTATTAGTATTCCTTGCAAACTTCATTTGCCACTTGGATAAAAGAAGTATATTTGAGTTTATTATATATCTCATACACTTTTGGTGTCTGATTGTGGATAACGAAGAAACAAGGTTTTCATCAATTGTGTGTCGTATAAGAGTTTTTCTTTCTGCACTTTGGAAAATGACCTGAATTTATAACAAAAGGCTTTATTTTGCGCCAGTCTCTCACTCCACGACCATGTATACGTTTTAACTAAGAGTGTTTCTATTGCTTTATCTTCTACCACGATCGCTGCTAATATGCTGATTTGTTTATAGGCAGCATGCATGTCACACTCCCCACCTAAACAATGGCAGTAATGCTGATGATTATATTTGTTGTTATCACCAACATTGGTTTGACTTTCATAATTCAAGTGATCTTATTTTTATGCTATTCTTCTTTTCTATTTGGGAATAATGGAGCTTCTTTGATCGCGGGACTTAGTATTATCTCCCTTATTATATCTTATTTGTGTCTCTTTCATGCCTATATCACTAATTATGATGATTGTTTATTACACTCATATTTTTGGATGTTTACTATATCAAATGTTGAAGGAAGTATATTGAGTGCGCTCTCGTTATAACGTCACACACATCGGGTTCATCATTTGTACAGGGATGTCATAACGAATCGTAATTGCCCTGACAGACTAGTCGAAAGTTAGTGATAATAGACGTTACCATTGCTTGCTAAAAATGACAAGTTATTTCTTGTCATGCTTTGAAATCAATATGTTTCTGTGTTTTACAAAGATTTGACTAAAATATCGATACCAAACAGGGCTTGCTGGAAAAGAAGTAGATCTGGTTTTGAAAAGAACGAAATGAGACTGGTGGAGAATTCAATTTTCATACCATTAACACAAGACAAGTGGTGATTTCAAACTTATTTATTCATATTTTGTTTCGAAATTCCAATTTCAAACATATAATCAACAATTAGAATGTTATTAAGACAAAAGTGAAAATTCTTCGAAAGATGGTGAATGGCCGATTGTATTTAACATATTTGCGCATGCTATAAATTCAATTGTAAATTATTTAATCAAATATAAAGCTGATAAACGAAAACGGCTTTAAGTTATACAGAGATGGACAGGTCAAAATTTCGCGGTAGGCCTCTTATTCATGTTCAAGTAAACTGTAAATTTATCATTTTTTTTCATCTGTATGAGGCCTATTACGTTTTTTTCAAACAAATATTTTTTTTGATTACCTTCCTCCATCAAATTCTCCTAAATTTGTTTCCTTACGTTAGAGATATATCGGGTGTGAAATTTTTTGTATGCAGTGATGCGATTATCAAATTTGACATCCTAACGGTTGCGGATATCAAGTTTGACATCCTAGCGGTTGCGGATGTCAGAATTAATTTTTTTAACCCATGCGGATATGATAATTGCTATTCTAAGCAAACACAGGTTTTATACGTAAAAATTCAGAGATATATTTAGATACATTTGCATATCCATGATGTTATAAAGGCGTAATTATCATAAAAATTTTGGATAACGTAAAAATTAAAAAATTCCGAAAAAAAATTGCGGTATATAGAAAAAAGAAAAATGTTTTGAAAATTACGGATGCATGTTCAAACTTAAATGATCTGCTGATGAGGATGTTAAGATGTAAAAATAAAAATGTTAACAGGTAAGTTTTGTTGGAGGCCTTGAAAGGATCGCTAGTTTGACATTTTATTATCAATTGTAAATGTTTTTCTTCAAATTTATTATGAGCTTATCTATTTCATATATCATCTTACTCTCTAGTCCCAATTTTGACTTATTTTTTTTTATCATAATCACAATTTTAGGAAATTTTTCCATTTTGTGTATAAGATGATGATTAAGAGAATTTGAAAAATATAACAGTGAAAGAGAAGTGTTTAATTGCAGATAAATTTTGCTAAATCTCTATGTTATTATCTTTTAAAATGACCTACTTTATATTACTTTGTATAGCGAATTATTTTTTAAAATTTTTTTGCTGTTAGAATTATATTTATATAAAGAGTACACGTCAAATACTTTTTAATTTAATTTTTTTATATATAAAATATGACCATGAAATCGGAATTGCTATTTTTTGTATCAAGATTAGTTAATTGGATTTTGTAGCTAAGAGTTTTCGTGTGTATTAAAAGAAAATGCATATAATAATTAAAATAATGATAGAATCTTTTTGTTGTTATTTTAATTCTTCACTTCACTCTCTTTCAATGCTCTTCATAATAAGGAATATTTAATCACTCTTTTCTATTATCACTCTGTGAATTAGTTTTAATAATAACCGGATCCTCAATTTTCAACCATTTTACTTTTTTCTATATACCGCAAAGTTTTTTTCAGAATTTTTAAATTTTTATGATAATAATTTCTTTATGGTAACGCATATACATTGACATCTTCTCTCTAAATTGTTAAGAAGTATAAAAATTGCATTTGCTTAGAATAGCTATTATGATATTCGCTTCCGCTAAAAAAATTAGTTCTGACATCCGCATCCTCTAGGATATCAAATTTTATATACGCATTGGCATTCCTATTCGCGAACACATAAAATTTCACACCCGATACATCTTTTTTTAGAAATAAAATCTGAGTCCGTGTTTTTTATTCCAATTCCTCAGTCTTGATTCGTTGTTGTAATTTTAAAGTGATGTAGATAACAAATGGATTACGGAAATAAGCGCGTTGAAAAAAGATTCATGTTCCTATATTCGTGTATTTGATTTGTGTGATAAAAAAAGGGATACTTTGTAACAAAGGGAGCTATTGTACACATTCCTTTAAGATAAGTAATATTTGGCCTTTCAGACTACGAGTTAAAGGTAGTTTTGGCCGGGTTGAGACTTTAAAATAGCTTCGATACAATTGGATATTTGACTTATCCGTCTACAAATTAAAACAAACGTTCGCGACTAAGACTAAAATTTAGATATATTTTTGCCAGTCTTTATTTCACCAAAATCAGGAGTTAAATTGATAGCAGAAGAAACTGTTAAAATTTGATTTATATGATCAGTTGTTAGTTTTTTTTGTGCTTTGACTTAGTGATATTCATCACTGAAAAAATTTTCTCACAAAGATAAGTTTTTTCAAAGATTCTTCAGGGCAATGAAGTATTTTAGGATCTTTAGAAACATGCTATTGATAAAAATCTATCAATTTGGATGCAAAAAAATTTTTTTCATCACAGAGCCACATTGTAAGTCGATGATTTTCAACTAAAAATCTGATAGTAATTTTCAGGGCAAAAATCAGACTCCGACTGCAAATACTTTAAAACTTGATAAATTCAACACCAACCCTTCGCTTCCGACTTCTACTAAAGAAGGGTCACTCCATATGGGCTTACAAAAATGAAACTATTCTTTATTAAAAATACTTAAAAAAACCAACTCTGACTTCGACACCTAAATTTTATTAGATACCGACTCCGGATCCCATGCCTTTTAAATCTCGGACTCCTCCATCCCAAACCCTAGTAATTATGATGCATCGGCTGCGAGACGTATAAATGGAAAACTTAAGTTTTAACTGATTGAATATTGTGTCAAAAATACTTTGTCAGCGCATTGTAGCTCTTTGCGTCTCGAATTCAAACCGGGGACCATATTTTTGACACCCATAGTTAGTTAACACCTCTAAACAGTGAGTATTTTTTTTAAAAGTCTTGGTTTATTATTGTAAATTAATGTGACCTCTCTATAGTTTCATAATATATCAGAAAATTGTTCATTTTATAAATGACTAATTTCATTTTTTTAAAAGGAGCAATTTTATATCACTTAAAATACGTATCATTTGTATATTTATGTTTTTAGTTCTGAAATATACTCAATATAATTTTTAACACATAGCAAATTTTTATTATATCTTGTGGTACAGATGAAAATCTCGTTTTGATTGGCAATTTTAGTGGGACTAATGGTGATTACTATTTGGACCAGGACTATTCCCGATCATACTAAGGAAAATTTTCTAGGGCGATCAAATTTTAATGAAGAAAAATATAAGAGTTGACTAAAAATAATATTAACAATCTTGTCTTTTTTTATTTATCAGTTAGACTAAAATAAACAATGTGAAAATATATTTTCATCCTTGTAATCTTTCTTTTGTTTATCTCATTGACCTAACAGGTTATTTAAAAAAATTTAGTTAGATGCATGCAAAAAATGGACCCTATTGACTTTTGATTGTCCATTAATCTTTGACAAAAAAAGGTTTATGTGATTCAATATGAAAATTTTATTAATTCTTTATTTTATTGAATCTGCCGTTTTTTAAAACACCAATATACCAATTAGTCATGTAACCAGTCCCTTCGCCAGACTCTAAGTACGAGAGCGGGGGGGGGGGGGGGGGGAGCCTGGAGGGTGTCGCAATAAAAAATAGATCAAAATACAATTCTTTATTTAACACCGTTATAGAATAATGTTGTTAAAAATATGAAAAAGAAACAAATAAAACCTACAATTATTGATATAGTGAGTGTTGAATGAATGATGTCTTAAGAAATGTTTAGTATATATCCAAATATATTTCAAATGACATCCAAATTAGTTAATATATAAAACCATGCAGGCGCATCCAAAAATGAAAGAATTTACATCAAATAGAAACAGAAAATATGTAAATTTGTATAACAGAAAATTGTTCGCTCCAATTATATTAAAGAGGGCAAAACTAATTTAAATTGGGCATGGACTAAAAGAAAGTGTATACATTTTTATATTTCAAGGGACTTCCGATGGAGGGGGGAGGGGGTTGGTATCGTTCCATCACTAATTCATGTGCTGTTTTGACATGTAGGAAGATTTTCTTTGGTATGATTGTAAATAAGTGCAAATACTTATTGTCTTTTATGCATGTCTGATTATCTATTGTCCCTGTACAAAACTTGAATTACAATTTAGATCATGGGGGTTTAGCCCAGAAATTGCATCCATTATTCAACCCTTTGAGGACCGGTGGGATACTCGTGTCCCAAAAAATTGAAATCGTCTGCTTTAGATATATAAAATTGCATTGAAAAATAAAGCAGGCGATTAGTCTTCAAAATTCTGGTCCTCAAAGGATTAAGTGTTTTTTACTAAAATTCTTAAAATTTACTTTAATTAATGTTAAATAATTTTGAAGTTTTTGGGAATCACACGCTACCAAATTCAAACAGATTATAATATTATTATCTTTCAGAAGCCATGGTTTTTATAGCCCAAAATGATCACTATTTTTTTGTATGTACATTTTATATTTTTTATAAGTTAAACGTACTAGAGGCTACACTTCTCGTTTTAGGGTATCAATTTGTTCTTTTTTTATTGAAAATGAACAAGTAAACGCTAAAGCTCTCTGCCATACTCAAATTATTATTAGGGGAGGGAGGAGGGGGTCGGTAAAAAGCGTTATCAGAGTATGGGAATAATAAAATAATTTTATACAAAAAAATATTTTATAAAAAGACAAATAGCAAGAAACAAAATTTTCTAGATTTTCAAGTTTATAAACTATTTTTTGATTTTTCTTCAATCTTGTTTTCATTGAATTTTATCGTTTTCATAAAATTTCTGGTGTCCATAGACATTACATACATTTAATTGTAGAGGTTTAACAATACTAATTTTATCCATGGTTCCGAAAAAACAAATATTTCCATACCCATATCCAAATAGGGTCACATGACCTGTTTGGCTCCTCCTCTCTACTAGTGTGCGCTCATGTCTATAAGACGATCAAAAATTTTGTTTCTTAATAATTCTTCTAAGTGTATTATTTGTTTGAACTTTTTCTTTTCTATTTGTAAAAATGTTAATGTATGATATGATGATTACAATCATTAATTTTGCTTAAATATTTTACAGAAAAGTTTTGTTGATGATTTTATATGATATGTAAAGGCTTGTCTGCCCTTTATTGGATAAAATCGCTATGAACGAGGATAACTTTACGCTTTCTCAAATCAAAGAATGTGCACATTTCCATTACGACTTTAGTGAAATTGGCAAATTATGCGTAAGTTTATTGATTTTTCTTCCCTCAAAAATATATAGACATATATACTTACATGATGTGAGCTACTATTATCATAAATTCTATTAGATATCAATTTACTTCAGTTATATTAATCAATTTTTGTTCGTTTATTGAGGCAATTCGCTTTATCTATTTACTTTTTCTCATTAAAATCTATTTCCTTTTCTATTCAAAGTAAATGACCTTGAAAATGTATCAAATATTGATTCAGTGAGTTTAGATTACTTGGTGTCTCCTAAGCTTTTCTTTTTAACATGGAATTTATCGCCTATCTCATCTTTTATTCAAGTAAATCACAACCAATATTCGATTATTATTTTTCATCTTTTCTCACTATTATTTCTCCTTTCAAAGAACAACAATAATAAGGGGCAAGTTCCTGGCACTAGGCGTAGTAGTGTAAAGATCACAAAACCTTTTATTCTTGTTGAAAATTTCAACCTTTTGATTACTCTTACCTGTTAACCACCAGAATAATCAGACGATATCTAATGTAAAGCAGAAGATTTGTATTAAAGAGCTTTGATAAACGCAGACGATTTTATTTTTGTAAAGTCGACTATAGTCGACATAGGGCGTTAACGGGTTAAGCCAATTTTCTTTGTATTAACTGATTTGTTAATTAAATTTTACATTTTAATCCACATTTAAATTAAATTTCATAAATATGGAAATAATATTTAGTGATTTTACTATTTATTACCCATTTACGACCAATGTTCCTATTTTGGAACATAAGTAATTTCATCTTCGTCTGTTTTTTTCAATGACTTTTTAACTTTCTTAAAGGTAAAGGTACCATGTGGTGTTTTCATTGAAAAGGCATAATTTCGCCGCTTGTATCGAACTATGAAGAAAGTAGGCTTGCTGCGAGATCGAAGCAAAGACAATCGAAACCCAGTATCTAACCAATCTTACTCCTGCCCCTTATATATATTTTTTTTAACCCTTTCAAGCATTCGTTTTCGATAATAAGTAATCTGATGCTTTTATTTTTCAAATAATTTTGATATAACTTAAAACAGAATATTGTGGCTAAAGATGATAATTATATGCGTTTGTAAGTTTGATATTGCATATATTCTTGTTTTTCATTTCAATACCTATATTTTGAGGATAAGCAAATCATTAAATATTTTAGAATTTTTTATAAAACAAGAAAAGGTTATGAGGCGGTGTGGCAAAATCTTTCTCAACTTAAAGGATTACAATTGTTTAACCCAAGACCTAATTAGATCCCGTTGTCCCATTAAATAAAAATCGCCTGCCAAGTTACATAAAAACGCATTGAAAAAGAATATCTCTGTCTTCGATACTAAGCGATCCTGGTTTCGAATCAGGCATCAAACATTTTTGCTAATAGTTTGACATAAGCTGCGCAATTCTGCCTTTTTGATAACGACACCCATACCATGTTTACCTTTTATTGACTATATATTGGCTATGGTTTTATGTTATTTAAACTTTTTTAAAAAGATCAAATGGATTTCTCCTTAAATTTTCCTTCATTAAAAGCACAAATATAATATTTATTCTTAAATTGATTTTTTATTTTTTTGCAAGTAAAAGCTTTCTTCTTGAAGTGAAGTTGAATACTACTTTTATATAAAAAATTTTTTTGTTCTGTTTCTATTTTGTATGAAAAACATCTCTAAACTTTTCAAAAATAAGACGACCTAAATTTTTTAATGGAGCATGAGGTATTGTAAAATTTTTTGTAAAAGTAATTTAGTTTTTTTATTATTTACTGAATGTGTCAACCAAGAATACTATTTTTAGCATAAAAAAGGGTGATTGCACTTTACTGCCTGTGTTAATTAGTTTTTAAAAACTATTTTATTTATCTAAACTTTGCTAAATTTATCTAATTTTTCTTTTTTTTGGGAAACATGTTTATCTAAGCATACTTACAAATGCGAGAACAATAATACTTTAATAGCTTCTATGACTACTTACTTTCAGATGTATATAAGCGTAGTAATAAAACTATTTTCTAATGTCTTCTTCCCACTTGTTGATAGTTTTGCAAATAATAGTGTTACATATTCACCATCAGCACCAAACAAATACACTCATTAAAATGCTTGATTGATCAAATTTAATTAAAACGCCTTTAGACGAGAAGAGTAAGATGTCGCGCCTTTTTTCTTTTCCTTCATATCTTGAATTTGTTTGTTTATTTTACACAAGTGCTCTTTTATTAGTTGAAGATTGTGGAGGATGGCACAGACGACCACATAAAGTTGTGCGTGGATGAGGACTTTTATTCGATTCAAGTGAATTGTGTTGGCAATAATTGGATGCTTAAGCGCAGTCTCGATAACCTAATCTATTTTGATAAGTACCTACACTCTTGCATATATGACAGGTATTCCATTTTTCTTCTTACCTTTAATTCCCCCTGATGAAAGCATTACATCTCATCATCCAGCATAAAATGGACAAACCATTGATTGTAGTATGAGTAGTGTTTCGTCGATACAAAGGCCATTGCCATATTCTGATTTTTTGACCTTGGGGATAAAATCGCATCCTTAATAAACAATAATTACACTACATTTCACGAGTTTAACTTTTTAGTATACTATATGATAAACAGAGCTTCAAATCTCAACTAATTAAACACTTTAAAAAAGTTTGTGAAATGTCAACACATCAAACCTCCTAATTTAAAGTAAATATGCACCGGATATCAGGGAAATATCCTGTTGGTAGGATATCGGGCTAAAATTCTACTATCCAGTATCCGGCTATGCGAAATCGGGCCTTACTTTACATTTTAGTGGATATTCAGATTACTATTATTTTGAGCATGGGATGAATTTTTTGATATTTTTATAAAACTATGTTTAACTTCATTACAATTATAGAGAATAACATTTATACTCGAAAAGTTTTCTCTATTAATCTAAAAATTATAAAACTTTCATGTCAAATATTTTTTTATCTAGTACTAATTACCAATTCAAAATAAATATACTTTAAATGCTAATTATTACTTGAAAATAAAAAAATGTATAAAATTTTTTTTTCTAAATCAATTCATTTTAAATTTTCAGTTTAAAACTTTTTACTTATTCACAAGTGACAAAATATTTAAAATATGAATAAAATTTAAAAATATTTCAAAATAAAATATAGTTTTAAAAAATTAAAAATCAAACTTTGACACTTTTTAATGATGTTTTTTAAATTGATATATAATACTATTTTATAATCCTCTTATTTAAAATAATTGTATTTGTTGTGTAACAATTCAAATTAATTTTTTTTTAAGATTTTACAAAATGAAATAAAGCTTAAATTTTAAGGAATAAAAACAGAATTAGATATCCAAAAAAAACAAATTTCTTGCTTAACTAAAAATAGGAACTCTAATCACAAAATTAAAGATTAGAATGATAATAATGATTTCAAAAATAAATATTTATTTAACCCTCTCTCTCTAAATATTTCCAATTTTCAAGTTTTTCTATTTTTTTAATAAAAGATTTTTTTTATTTATTTTTGCTTTTTCTTTAATAAGTAAATCGTTAAACAAAATAATTATGTGTAGAGACATCCGGCCGACTATCCGTAAATCTTCTCGGATATTTTCAAAAGCCTGATATCTGGTTAACCGGCTTTGTTACTGTTCGGTACATCCCTATCAAAAACTGCAATTATATTTTCTGAAGGTGTTATCGTCCAATTAGTACTACTTAATAATAATTCGTTTTTCTGATTCATTTTCCTCGTTACACCACTTGTCTGAAGATCTACAACTCAAATCCACTCTTCAAACTTTCTTGTGTAGCATATTTAATGTAACTTTTAATGGAACACTCTACTCTACTTCTATCCCCACCTTTCCATCTCTTGATGTAATTGAAACAAATCTAGCTTTGTAAATTTTTGTCTCCTAAAATATTCATATAAAGATTAAAAATATGTAGATGATTAATACTTTGATTAATAAAACACAGCTTCAGCACAGGCACATGTCGTTATGAAAACTCGAAAATAGATTGCACGCACATAAATATAATAATGTATATTTTGAGACATATTGTGAATGAGAGCGAAGCGGGTTGAGGTAATTAAAAAATGGAAGTTTATTTAAAATTTTTGTTTTTTCAACTGTTTGCCAAAGATACGCCAGCATGTTGATATTAATTGCTTTTTAAACAAACTTGCTCTTTGTTTTTTCAATTTTTCCAATTTATTTGATTGCATCTTTTATTGTCTTCTCAAGATTTATAGAACCCTTTAAATAACTCATTGTTTGCTTGCATCTGCTATTCTCCTCTAACAATTTATAGAGGTATTTCAGTAAGTCAATTAACTTAGATCCATCCCAAGAAATTCCTCATTTTCATATTTTAAAATTCTTATATACAAGCAATTAGATTTTAACCTTGTTTTCTTCATTCATCATCTTGTTTCCAAATAACATTTTTTTAAATATATTTTTAAATTTCAAGTCTACTTTTTCATGTTTTATAATTTAATAAGATGCTTCCGTTTACACCTATTGTATAATGGGCTAATAGATACTTAGTGTAAATGAATTCTATACGATGATTGCCTTATTTGCGTTAGTAAATACTTCCTCCTAATTTTAATGTATATATTTTATATACGTATAATTATTTTAGGAAGTTTAGTAAACTATTGAATCTTAATCTTATCAAACATAGCTCAGCCAAAAAGAATCCAAATGAACTTAGAAAGCTTGTTAACAATTATCTAAACACATTCTCCTCCTTACCCACTATCTCGATCAACTGCGCTCCTATTTTGAATTGGCTGCAAGTAAATTTATCTTTTTGTTTTTCTCCTTTCATTCCTCTCCACATCTCATATTTTTCCAAGATGGATAACAAAGGAAATCATTTGGTGGCAACAGTTAATGCGGATATAAACATTCCTGCAATCACTGCAGCGTATGTCACAAAGCCATTTCAAGCCAAAACGTCATCTCAAATATCCTTTGAAGTATTTTTCTTTTTTTCCCTGAAAATCTCCAGCTGATATTTTCTCAGTTTAGTTAGTTAGTTCTGTATTTAGTCATTTGTTAGATTATAGAATGGTGTATAAGTCGACTACTGCCCCTCCCAAATTTATGCCAAAATATGGATTTCAATGATGTTCTCTGTAGTCTGTATTAGTCTACCCTACTTTAAAAATTATACGGTAACGCGTAAAAAATAAACAAAATTTTTTAACTCAGTTGTTTTATAGCTCTGGCTTGGAACAATAAAAAATTTACAAATTAAAAATTTTTTTTACAAAAAAAAGTTGATTACCATCATCCATCGAATTTTTCGCTTCCATTGTCACCAAATATTTTCTGTGACTCTTTTCCTCTCATTTCATCATCGTAAAAATAATCTCTCTATTTTTATTCTCCCCCGCATTCATATTATCTCTTTTCCAAACTAAACACTGGCAAAAGGGCTGCCCTCATAATTCCAGACTTAGTATACGACTTCTCTCAATCATCCACGTCGACCATTTTTGACGAATTGTATCTTTAAAGGGCTTATTCAATGAAACATCGAGTGGTTGAAAAACACTTGTAAGACCTCCTGGTATAACAGCAATCTCTGTGTTGTAGTGTTTTAACTTTTTTTGCTGAGTTAACAAGATTTGCATTGAATGAGTCCCAGATAAGCATACTCTTTGTACAAAGCAACTTGCCCATCTATTTCTCTAAACTCGATCAATCCAAACTTTCACCCTTCCTCAATCCATCCTTTTGGGTGGCAGTGAAGTACAACATCAGGATACTTTGCTTTCGGTATTGTTTTTCGCTTGAAAATTACCATAGGTTTTATCCTTGTACCATCAGCCAAACATGATAAAACCACTGTAAAGCGAGTTTTCTTATGATTAGTAGTTTTTAATGGGATTGTCTTTTCGCCCTTTTGGCGTAGTCCTTTAATTCGTGATGATACAAAATTTTATGCGCTCATGAAAGTTTTTTCATTATGCAAATGCCCTATACTAACTCTATCAGATAAGATTATAAAAGTTGTAAAAAAAATTGACATCGCTACTTAAGAATCCTAAAAAATTAAGATCCAAATTTCTCCTATACGACATTGATGCTACATTGGTCCTCAAAGGATTAACCCTTTCATGCCCAATGAGACGCCAGTGTCCTATATGCATGGTCTGCTTTCTGTTATATAAAAACTCAATGAATAAGATAAGCTGATAATAATAATAATAAGATTAAATGATAAGATTAAGATAAGTCAGCAGTGCCTAATGCTGATTTTTATGTAGGTTGGCTGAAAATACACTTACTCATCGATACGGCTGCGAAAGTGTAACAAAAATTCTATATTTTTCCCTGTTAGTATTTTCCATCGATGGATATACTTTCTCAGTTCATTAAAATATTGCTTTCTTTTTTTGAACTGATAGATTACCCTAATAACGAGATGGTCTAACCTAGGACTAACAACAACAACAAAAACTGTCTGTTCCTTTTTTAAAATGTATTTAATAAAAATTTTATACCAAGTTCCTAGTTTTTATATATCTGATTAAGTAATGTTGTATTCTTTTTCTTGGATCAAGTGCGTCAATGAAATTATTATTATTTTTTTAACCCATTAAGTCCGAATGTTCCCATTTGAGAACATAAGTAATTTCATCTTCGTATACTTTTTTCAATGACTTCGAATATAAATCGTCTGCGTTTTTTAGATATCGTCTGATTTCTATGGTACTTAATGGGTTAAGCAAAGGTGGCGTAGGTAATGTTGTAAAATGTAAATTAACAGTACATAAATTAATTTTTCCTATTCCTTTCAACAGAATAATTTTTATATCATTAAGTTTTGATAGACGTATGGATAATGCGAGCGATGTCTCCCTGTGGTTAACCTTTTTCAGGCTTTGTGTAGATGATATGTATGCATAATTCGCTATTAATATTTTTCGTTATTCCTATCTATCTCTACCTTATGTGTATAAACTTTCGTAAGACGTCTTTTTCATAAGTTATACAAATAATAATTAATAACAATTGCCTTATAGTGTCAACTATACAATAAAATGAATAGAAGGTGGTTTTCCAACTATTCATGTGCAATATTTATAAGAAATACATTTTTTACAGTAACTTTCAATAGTGAGGGAAGGCTCAGGGGTTTAACAAAAATTAAAATTTTCATCTCATTTTTCAAATTCGAAATATATATAAAAAAACCTAAAATTTGAGCTTTAACTAACCATTTGACACTATTATTCTGAAGAATAATCTTCTGCTTTCTTTTTCAATGTATTTAAAGCAGGCGATTTTCATTTCTTGCGACATTGGTTACACGTCCTCAAAGGGTCAAATATTAACTTTTCCAATATTTTATCTATTTTTTATTTTTGTATTCTTAAATCAGATTAGTCAATAAATAATATTTTTTCATTTTTTACAAAAATATTTTTAATCTTTACCATAGATTGTATGAAAGAAAAGGTATTTAGACTTCTAAATAAAATATTAAGTAATGAAGAAAGCGCATAGATAATGTGAGACTCGTGATATCCGAATTAGATTGAATAATAACAAACCGAACATTTAAATAATTTAAAGATAAACCCCAAACTTAAGAGTTACGTGGAAGTTGCATTTTTTATCCAAAAAGAAAATATAGTTTTTATCTTAGCGGAATTTTCTTGAAATATGCGTTTCGTTGAAATGGTGTCGTATGGGGTATTTTTTACGTATCGGGGCATTGTGTGGGAAGTCTGGAACACACTTGTTTAAATGGTTGTTTTCCCAAAAAGAGGTTCAGCAAATTTTTATTCTGCTCTACCTTTTGTATTTCCTGACTGAACAACGTATTTCATTTTTTCATAATTAAAATTCTTTCTTGTCAGGTTTAAAAGTAAAGCTTCTTATATTCACACATTAGATATTATATAAGTTATAGAACATTAGACAAATTATTCGAATTTGCAGCATGTATTGAAAATTTTTATGTATTCACACAAATTTACCAAGCTTTTATTTCCTCTCCCTAGCTTATCTCGTATTGTTATTTTTGTAGAACAACAGTAACCCACGAATAACAATAACGATCATTACTAAACTCTGTCTCGACAAAATACTCTTATCTTTTTTAGGCTTCTTATTATTGCACAATGTATAAAATAAATAAGATGGATTAGTTTTAAAATGTCTTGATCTTCTCTTCTCATTAAAATACTTTTGTATAATTGTACTCTTATCAAATCATCATCAACATATCACTATTCTATGTATAATATATCTCTACTCTTTGTATTGTACACACACGCACACACAAACTTTTGTGATTGCATACAATATTTTTATATTTTAATTACTTTGTTCTAAAATGTGGGTAGCATAAAACAAAGAATGGATCAGTAAAAATCATACCACAAAACACTACAATATTTATCATACGGCGGAAGTATCCTAGAATGCATGTTTAAATGTTTAAATATATGTATGTATTCATATATCTCTATATATAATATGTAATATCTAGGTCTGTATTTATCAGTTGTTTTATAATGAAAAGTGTTATAAGCTTTACCCCTTGCTTATCTTATCGAATAATGTATACGAACTTATACATACATACGCAATATAAAGCTAATGAGTACTAAATACATGCATTATACATTATATTATATATAATAAACACAGTACTATATTATTATATAGTTGTATTTAAAATCTATTGAACTGCAAACTCGATCCCTTGAAAAGTTTCTTTTATTCTGATACATTATTTTTAATGGAATACATGAAGCATTCTCATTCCAATCCTCAGTTTTTGTCTATCTTATTCCACACAAAAGCTGTTTACATTTTTGATAGAGTATTTCTTTTTAATATTATCTTTTATTAAATTTGGCTTTTTCAATACATATTGTTTTTCATACCAAATCAAAAAAGTACATTTCATGATTACTCGTAGCCCCCTTATGGTATCAGTTTATTAAATCGACTTATTTTGTCCGTCTTAACGCCTATGTTAAACAATAAAATCTTTGTTTAGTCACATACTGGTCGTTTGCAGACTCTAAATACAGGGGAGCCGGCTGGGCTAATACAGAGCGTATAAATTTATTTATTCCAAGAGAGTTACAGGGGCAGGAGTGCTTATCGATAAGATAGACGCATGTCAATTTGCTGATACTATGTCTGAAAATTAGTATTGTAAAAAATCACAGCATAATTTTTTCTTCATTAATTTTTTAAGTTCGTCCTTTTTCAATTTAAACGTGTGTTTTTCTTAAAAAACTTATATGTTGAATTGTAATCTTTCTATTAAATATTTTGGCTATTTACGCTTTTATAATTTATTGTTTCATCTTATTATTCCAAAATAAAGTTATTCTATATTTTTATTGCAATTTAAAAAGTTTCTGTAAATGTTGTAAATATTAGGGGGGTTGTAAACGAATCAAAAACAAAATTTTTGTTTATTGTTGAATTAATGCTTTGAAAAAATATGTGTTTTCCAATTTAAAAACAGTTTTTCACATTTGATTTTACGAATGAAACAAACTTTTAAATTTTAAAATAATTTAACTTTCAAAGAAATAATATATCAATTAAAATAACGTCACTAATGTTTGTTTTACTTTAGATAAAAACAATTCAAAATTTAAAACTTACACTTAAAACTTAAAAACACTTCACTTGAATTTAAAATCATTTCACTTGAACTTGAAATGCTATAAAAGAGTAAAAAACAAAATGTTTAAAACAATTTAAAGTAAGTTTCTTAAAAATAAGATGAGCTAATTTCACTAATCTACAAAAAAATATTTTTTTTCTGAGGCAAGCATCATCTTATACTTTTTATACTATTTCGACCATGGAAAGTTCAAATCTTTTTACCATTTTTCTCTATCTCATCTAGTTTTTGTGCTATTATCAATTAAATTGTATAAAGGAATCACTTTGAAAGATAAGAGAAAATTTATTATTTTTTGACAAAAACTAAAAAATGATTAAAAATATTTCCTCTTTGACGACTTCTTGGAACTTTTATCAGGGTTTCGCGATATAACATCCAACAGTATCCCCATCATACTTGGTTCCCCTTCCTTTGTAGTGCCCTTTTGCTTTTCTTGGTGAAATCTTTCACCTGCTCGTCACTGACAGCACCCAAGTTTGGAGGAAAAAGTCAAGATGGGAGTGAGAAAATGTATTTTAGCGACATTCGACTTTCTGTCCTCATAGGAGGCAAGTGACTCATCAATGAGTTTTTGTAATTTGGAGACCTGTTTCCCAAAAAACCTGCAGCTGATTTAAATGCCTTCCAAGCCCTTATTCTTTGTTTCCAGGGCCCTTCAAAACTCCTCCTTAATAACTCTCGATCTGTGGCCCAACGTTTTCCTTCTTTCAGCTTTGCTGAGCTAATTTTGGAAAAGTTTTGCCAAGTGTCAAAAGCTGGACTAGGCTTGTGAAGTGCTTTAACGAAGTTTTCATCAGCCCCAACTTAATATGTAGGGGAGGTAAAGAACTTTGTTCTATTAACAAGTGGAACTTCTTTTATACTGTAGTTTCCTGGTTGAAATGAAGTTCTTTCGCCCCAGTCCTTCTTTCTGTAGTGTTCAGAAACCGCCCTGCTGTCCCATGCAAGAAAGCAAAATATTTGGTGAAGCTCTCTTCCCATTAAAAAGCCTATAACTTTAAAATCACGCTAGCTCCCTGTGTTGAGAATATTTAACGCTTCAAGTAAAAGCCCTTTGTCATAAGATTCTTTCAAGTGAGTTGAGTAAGCAAGTGGACACATATTTATTACCGTTATGAAGTAATACCCTTATTCTTTTGGAGGAGTCGATAAAAAGCCCCATTAGCGAACAAAAAAAAACAAAATTTTTACAATAACATAAACGGTTTTCGCTTTCAAAAAAGATCATTTCAAATTTCTTCTATATTTCGTGATGAGATTCTTTTCTACTAAATTATTCTGTTTGAGCCTTAAACCAATACCCGAGAGATCTTTTGTGAGGTAAAGTTCTAACAAATCATTTACTTCCACTGCGTAAAAGGCTTAGGTTGAGAATCAGATTCCATAAAAAGGGGATTTACTTGATCTTCGAGAAGTTGAATCTTCAGATGTAATTTCCTCCTCCAATAAAAAGTCATTTTTCTTTTCTGGTGGACAAGGTACAGGATAATCCTTAGAATGATTGACAGGCCTAATGGCTATGGAATATCTGAATAATCAATTTTCCTCCTGGAGGCATGTTTGAAACCCTTTATTTTGGTCAAACAAAAATAGCAGTCGTCAGCATGATTTGTGAACCCTCCATATCATTGGTACAGCGAATTGAATGAAGATTTTCTACCATTGACCAAGCAGTGAGGGCGTTATAACAAGATTGCATGAAATATGTGGAGCCAGATTTATCTTGATCACCAATTTTGCAATCAAAATAACTATGGTATGTGCTTTTAGTAATGGGTAATAGAACGGCGTTGTGAAACTTTTGTGAACTGCCACAAATGTAACAAAGGAGTTTACATCATTGATACACTTTCTGTGATTTGAATTAGATGAAATCATTGAAATGAATAGACTTTAATTTTGAAAGACTTTTAACTATAAAAAATCTAAAAAAAATTAAAAAATAATATTAAAAAAAAATTATAAAAATTCAAAATAATATAAATAATTAAAATATTAAAATAGTTTTTTCAAATATCAGGAGTTTTGTAAGTTTATTTTGATTGGATTTAAAATAAATATAATATACTGTAGAAATAAAGGAAAAATTGTATATAAAACTTTAATGTACTTAGATCTATCTCTGAATTCTGATGAGTACCGTCAAAATAAGTATCATAAATGAAATCAGTGTATCAAATTTGATTATTTTCACTATTTTTCATGCTTGCCTCAAATTTTTTGTTTTTAGTGTTTTTTGTTTTCAAGCTTTGTGTTAAGTTTTATGGTGTAATTTAAAAAAGATTGATTGAAAAAGAAGATCTTAAATTGAAAAAGTACGAAATTAAATTGAAAAAACAAACTTAAATTGAAAATGGACGCACTAATAAATTGGTAAGGTCTAAATTTTATAATTGTTTATAAATGTAGATAAAATGGCGCTGAGTCTTCATAAATAAAAGTTGTAAAGAAAATAAATTGAAAACGTTGAATAAATGATTTTACGTCATATATATCTGAAGAAGGTCATAGTGACCGAAATATTATTGCTAGTATTTTGTTAAATAAAAGATTTATTCAACATTTTCAATTTATAATTGTTTATTTGCATTTCTAATTTTGATAAAACATGGGAAATTATTTACATTATTCTGTTATAAAACAACCTCCTTGTTTGCAACCTTTTACTTCATAAGGCGAGATTAGTTCATCCTTGATCAAAGGGGAATTTTAAGTTCCATTAAGAAAATGTTCTTTTACATCTTTAACCTTTTGAGGACCAGAATTTTGAAGAATAATCGTCTGCTTTTTTTCAATTTAATTTTGTATGTTGTAAGCAGACGATTATTTTTTATCGGTACACCGGTGTGACACTAAGCCTCAAAGGGTTAAAACAAAATTTTTGTTGCTATCATTATCAATATGTTGATAAATATAACCTTGGTTTACAAAAAATTTTCGCTTGTATCGAAAGATGAGGAAAGGATGCTTGATGCCTAATCGAACCCAAGCTATCGAAACCAAGTATCTAATCAACTTTACTCATGCCCCGCGATTAACCATCACTTCAATTTTTAAAAATTTTCTTTTATTATTACATATACTTAATACTCTCACAAAGTGCATTTTTTCACGTGAGATTTTGGAAAAATTTTGGTTGTGAAATAATTGAGAATTGGGCAAGAAAAAAATAAACACATTTTCTGAAAACACGTGTATACACTGTATTGTAGTATTTCAATGATCTATTCGCACATTATACATACTCATTGTAAGATGGTAGTTAGGTAAGTAATACTAAATTTCTCTATAAGAATTGCGTTTATATATGCCAGAGGCGCATATCCTTAAAATTTGAAGAGGAGCGAACTTTTTTTTTTAATTTTCAAAATTTACTATAAAACAATTTTCGTCAAGTGAACACACCACTATTATTACCCTACACACTTGCGCCTTTAGATCTCAATCCCACCATAACCGCGGATAATAGAAGCTACTTTATCTGACTTTATTGAGTTTTTGGCGACTTAAAGTGCATCTTTCAGTTCTTCTACTACTAAGAGTTTAGCAAAACAAAAACTGTCTATTCGGTGCTTGTCATATACCTATTGTTCTTAAACGCAAGGCGAAGCCAAGTTTTAACACCCGTCTTTTCATTAAGCTGAATTGCAAAAAAAGTTAAAAATCATTTCCGAATCAATAAAACCAACTCTGATATTATGTCATCAGACATCTCCCTTATTAGCCTTCTAACGGTAATGTCATCAGACATCTCTCCTATTAGCCGTAGCATTTGTCAGGAAGATATGCTTCAACTTTACAAGTTCAGAACTTCTTAGCACATCAATATAATATCTTTGGAGCAAAGTAATATCAACTGTTCTCCTATGTTGTGGGACTTTTTGACAACCGATCATTTTTGAAACCTTATAGAAGGCTTTTAAACCACACTTAATATTTTACAAAAACACTCCTATGTTATCAAACCTGGATCTGTAAACAGCTTGACGTTTAAAAGTTTTGTGTACTGAACTCGAGTGCTTTATTTCCACCGCAAGCTTCACTTGCCGGACTTTAGAAAAGTGGATGCTAACACTCCACAACACAAAACACATCCTTATGAATCGGATTGAGTAAAACCAAATTTCGTACTCAATTCAAAGACTAAATTAATAATTCTTTTAAATATGACTTATTGGCAAAAATGGCAAATAACCCAATATGGATGCAATATGTTGTGCAAAACGATCCACTTAGTGACCCTTTCTTGGTCCCCAAGGAACTACTTCGCCATCACCTAGGGCACTGCGGGCTCCAGTTTGAAATCCATTGAGCTAGAAGGTAGTGATGCAATCAGAATTGCAAACAAGGTAATTTTACTTGATAAAATTAGTGCAGTTATCCACAGTGATGGTGGGATTGATAGCCTACAGTACAAGTATAATGTCGGGTAATAATAGGGGTGTGTTTATTGAACAAAAATTCTTTTATAATAAATTTTGAAAATTGTAATAAAAAAAAGCCCCCTCCCTCCGAATTTTAAGAATGCGCGCGGCTCTGAAATAGATATAGAATTGAGGAAATTTAAAATTATTGGAGGAGGCGAAGGGCCTTTTTGCATCCCTCCTCGTCCCCCGGTTGTGCGGCCCTTATTGTGTGTGTGAGTGAACTGTTGTTATAGAAGCCGTTATCTTTTTGTACTTAACATATTTGTGCCATATAACAAGTTTTCCCAGAAATCGGCATTTTAGTAGTTTGACAATGTTTTAATTATATCTTGTCTCCCCTTTTTTATATATCAAAAGGACTTTTAAAAATGAAAGCTTATTTGGACAGTTATTCATTCCTTAAGTACCAAACCAATATTGCCGATATTTTTAATAAAAATAGACATTTAAATCATTTTATTTTGAAAAGTAAATCTGCAAATTCTTTACAAATGATAACCTGTCTTTTACATCTTAAGTGTAAATCAAAATCGATTTCCAAACTTGCATGCAAGAACTTTTATAATAATTGATAATTTTTCACTGAAGAACTTTAGAAATCGTTGAAAGCTTGTTGTTTTATTCTTATATTATTTGCGTGTTGAATCAGTCGGTATTATTTTTTTCTATTCGGTTCCACATCCCTGCTATAAAGTATATTAATTATGGCTGCCTATGTGATTGCTGCGTTGGTTACTAATTAACATGGGGGTAAAACCTAAAATTAACATTTTAATCCCATTCATTAAACCTTGTTTTGTCTTAGGCGAGTCTAACACTGAATATAAAGAGCTATTGATTTTTTGCAGAAAATTATATATAGTAAGCCTCTTGTAGATAATGGTTTTGTGCGAAAAATTTCAACGATTCAAAACTCTCAGTTAATTGATTAATGCTTTATTTATCTTTTTTATCATACGTATGAAAACGCATACGATTTACTGTGTATATATAAAATAACTATTTTTGCCGTATATTTCTCTGATTTCTTATTTTTATATTCTGATCTAATGTGTTTTTTTTATTCATATATAGGCTGGGGATATCGTTTCTGTGATTGAAATGCCATCAAACGATCCCAATTCTTGGTGGAAAGGCAAGCGTGGATTTGAGGTTTTTCTTTAATCGATTAAATCTTTTTACCTAATTCAATCACTTTGAAAACTTTGTTTATTGAAATTTTTTCTATATTTTCTCACACGTTTCCAAAAATGTATAACATATCACTTTGCACCAGAGAGTACCGAAGAGGCAGGATCTTCCTTTACCAAATCGTGCGCCTTCTGGCAAAAAATATCCTTGTACAGTACTAATGAATTATGTAATTTTATAGTCTTAATATATTTTTCAAAATCATATATTCTTTTATTTTTATTTTTTTATCTATTTCTTATAAACGCAAGATATGTTTAATCTCTCTGTGAAGAATCATATGTATCTATATTTTCAAAAATCTTTATTTCATGATAAAAAATATATTTTTTGATGAAGTGCATTAACCTAGATAATTTAATCAGAGTTGCGGATTTGGAGTCAGGAGTAGGTGGAATCCGAGATTTAATTTTTAAAAGCATATGAAGGGGCCCTTCTTTATTCGAAGCTGGAAGTGAGAGTTGGGTTTAAATTTTTAGCCATTTTGATTCGAAGTCGGATTTTTTACAATAATGATCACGACTTAACTCTGTCTCGACAAAATATGTAGGATATTTGTATATATATTTATTTATTGTTATCTTTTTTAGGTTTCTTTTTATTACTCAATAACTCATTTATATATTATCTGTTTTTTACTTCTGAAGAAAGATACTTCATCACAATGGAATATTTTTCCCTTTAAAGATCTTTAGTTTCTCCTACTTTTATATACATTTTTTCTCTTCATCATTGAAATACATTTTCTTTTAAATCTATTTCTTCTTTTGTTTTTCTCATTTGATTAACAAAATTAATTAATATGAAAAAAAAATGAATTAGTTTTAAAATTCCTTGATCTTCTCTTTTCATTAAAATACTTTTGTTTAGGTTCTACTCTTATCAAATCATCATAAACATTATAATTATTGTATGCATTTATTTGAAGTATATGAAGTCAGAGTCGGAAGCTGATATTTTTGCCTCTGACTCTCCATCAAATGTTTTAATAATAACGTTTTTATTTTAGATATTTAAGGTTTTATATCAAATAAATAGTTTTTTGCTTATATAAATGTATATTCTTCTATTATAAAAACAATATTATTTCCTAAGGATTAAGTAAATAACCACTTGTTTACCTATGGCTATAAGCTAATCAAGCGTTTTCCCAATTTAATAAAATATCCATAAGTAAACCAATTCTAACTATATGGTTTAAATATTTAGGTTGGCTTTTTTCCAAGAGATTGTGTTGAAATAATCAGTGACAACTTTCCCCCTGTGAATACGAAAGATTGCCTGAATAAATCAAATCGCTCCAAATGTAACTACTTTTATGTTCAAATTGCGCTCTTTATATAATCTTTATACATGATATATATGCCTTAGCTGTTAATCAAAAACATAGTAGAATTGTTTCCTTCTTGCAAGCCTTTTTCTCAACGCGTCCTTCAAAGAGGAAGCTTAAAGAGATTGGCATTTTTAAAGAAAGAGTTTTTGGTTGCGACTTGGGAGAATATTTAATGAATTCCAAGAGATCCGGTAAAAATTTATAACCTGTGTTTTCTTATTTTTTTTTAACACATATACTTTTATTAGTTCCTAGTATCGTAGAATTGTGCACAAACTTCATTGAAACATATGGAGTTGTCGATGGAATATACCGGTTGTCTGGTATTTCTTCAAATATTCAAAAACTTAGGTATCACACGCTATTTTTATCCTCAATATCGCATCTATCTAATAAGCCGTCATGTTTTTCGAATACAGAAATATTTTTGACGAAGAAAAAACTCCCAATTTAACTTCGGAGTGTTATGTTCAGGACATCAACTCAGTTTCTTCTGTATTGAAGATGTACTTTCGAGAATTGCCAAACCCACTCCTTACCTATCAACTCTATGACAAATTTAATGTAAATTTTTCCTATTATTATTTTTTCTTATTTAAAAAGCGTCTATTTTTTAACACTTAAAAAGATGATACGATATTGAAAGAAAATGATTTGAATAGGCTATGAAGTCTTTATAAAAATGCAAGTACACATATTGTATGTCTGGTATCATGACAGTTTGATATACTTCATGTAGTGAAATATTAGGGCTTTTGTCGCATAACATCTAATAATTTGAAACTACTTTTGTTCTATGAATGCTATTTAAATCAATTATATGTTTTCCTATAGATTTCAGATTTTAATCAATATGTTGTTTTTATAATCAAATTATCCATATCACGATTATAAAAGCAAAGATTATATTACACTTTTAAGTGTATTGATATATAGAGCATCGGTTAACATGAGTGACATTTGTTTTCATCTATCATTGTTTCCCAAACTGTGGTAAAATTACTCCCTGGGGTAATTTAACACTTTTTCGGGGGTAATGGAGGGTTCAGAGAAAAAGAAATTAATAATTCTGAAAATCGTGAAAACATTGCGGTACTTGGCGTTAGAATTAATGTCAAAATAGTCTTAGTATGTAAAGTTGTAAACTAAACTGTAACAATGTTACAAAAGATCTCTAGTGTTTTCATTTAGTCATATATATCTATGTTGACAACATTTTTTGAAACGGGTAACATGCTTATTGGGGCATGTCAAATTGGGTAACAAGCTAAAAATAAGTTTGGGAACCACTGTTCTATAAAGAATGCTGAATTTGCCAGTGTGCCTAGGTATGAGTACTTTCATGTGACAAGCCCTTATTTTTGCAAAAAAATTATTTATCAAATTTTTAAATTTTTACTTTCAAAATGAACTTCAATTTTATACTTTATCTAGGTATTATTGCTTTGATTAGTTTTATGTTAAAAATAATCTTTTAATAACGTGTTTTTAATGATATTGTAACATTCTAGTTAATATTGATAATTTAAGTAATTATTACGTTTCATCCAAATGTCTGTTTATCCCCTAATTCATCTATTTATTTCTTACTTAAAAAATTGTATTATTATTTTTTCCGAATATGAATAATGTGAATTTGCAATCAAGAAAGCTCGAAAGATGATCTGAAATTTTTTATTGGTTTTCTTACTCAAATAACTAATTAACAAAAGGTGATGCAGTAAATTCTTTATATGTAATACACAAATAATAATAATTACTAAATTGTCCTTATTTATTATCAACGTACTTTCTTAAATATGAATGAATAATCATATTAAATTTTATATCAAAATCCTATAATTTATTTTTGACATTGTATTTTATAATATGTACATTAAAAAGATCAAAAAATTATTAAAAACAAAAATTTAGTGTCACGCTACCCCCTCGCTAAATCCATCCCTTTTTCTGGAGGAGCAAGTATAACTTAATTAGAATGGAGCCCATTTGTAGTTTCCGGTCTGCCAATAAGATAATGATAAGGATTAAAGTGTAAATGTCGATCATAATGAAAGGATATACTATTAATACAACCAAACATAGTATACTCCATTTTAATGCAAATTAAAGCTTTTTTATTCAGTAAAATCTAATCTTGTATGTTCGCCTTTTAGCAGTGCATTCAATCAGAAAATGAGAACAGACTTCACGCTTTATTTTCTGTTGTTCAACAACTTCCCCCACCCCACTACCGCACATTGGCGTATTTGATGAAGCATTTATCCTTGCTAGCAGGCAAAGCTTCTCAAACAAATATGACAATCAAGAATCTGGCAATTGTGTGGGCTCCAAACTTACTCAGGTTTTTAAACCTCATTTTCCTCGTTTCAACTTTTAATACTGTGAACAAATTTTTGCTACCGTTTCTCAGAAGTCCTAATAGTGAGTATGCAACACTCAGCGCTTTGCATGGTGTTGGAATCCAGGCTATTATCACGGAGTCTCTGATATTATATGCCGATATCATCTTCAATGACAAGTTGCCTTCTTTTATATCAGAAAAACAAAAGATTTCTTCCAATTGGTAATTTATGTTGGCATTAAATCTTTCTTCTCAAATCCTTTATACCTTACATTTTCTAAACTCATGCTATTTTTGCGATAATCTTCTTTACTGAATGCCTTTAATAATTTTTTTTTAAAAATGCCAATTTAATTTTTGCTTCTGACGAATCTCTAAACATTAAAAAGCGGTTTTCAAGATTGAAATTTTTTTATTTATGCTCAAAAAATAGTAGTTATTATATATACTATGAGTGGGATACATCAAGTCAGTTTACTGGTTATATTCGCTTAAAAATTGTTTAAGTATAGGAAATTTCTCTAGATAAGTGGAGCCCTAACTTAGATGGAGAGACATGGCCCTAAGTGACCCCTAGATGTTTATGTGGCTGTTTGTATTATCCTAATCATAAAAAAAGTATCACCTCACTCCTCTCCTAATGTCCTCTATGTCATCTAAGTGAATGCCCCCTGCTATTTGCCTGATATGAACTTATAATAATATATTCGTTAACTATCGTTAAAAATACAATTTTTTTTAAATCAAAAATAGGGTTCATAATAAGATACGTGTTTAACTCAAGCATCTGCCAGTAGAGCTAATACTTTGCTTGGGTTTCTACACCTACGTTTGATGTATTTTGAATTTTAAGGTTTTCATTTTAAATCTGTTTGTAATATAATCATTTGCGTAATGAAATCTTTCAATCGCCTTTCAGTTTCTTCCTCTTTTATTTTTATAAGCTATAATTCGCAAGAAATTTTCTACTACTCGACTTCTTTTTTAGTCGGTTTGAAAAATCATAAAAACATGGTGATGTGATACCTGAATTAATATTATTCAATTGATAGAGATTTTTATTATAATAAGAATACTGTAAATAATTCTTACTTATTATACTTTTGATAAACGTTATTAATAGAAGCTATAAAACCTGCTATTACTTAAATAGCATTTGAACTAAGATGATACAACTGTTAAACGCAACATTTTAGGAAACAACATATGAGTTTTCGTATTAGTACGGCGTAACTAATTGCATAACACCAACAAAACCATACACCTTTGTCACATCTAGTGTCCTTATCTTCTGTTTGTCTTTTAGTTCAACCGTTGTATGGTTTAATTTTTGTTCTTCATTTCAGTATATTATAAAATAATTCAATTATTTATTTAATTTTGTAGTTCACCTCAAATGTGCGTATCTAACATCTATTCACCAGTTTTGTATCGTTCTTCAATCCGAAACAGATCCAATCGTGGTAGCGATAGCAGGCCAAAGTCTTTAGCAATGTCTTCACCTTTGGATTTAGATGCCTTGAAAAAGTTTTTCCTTTTCATATAAATCGAGTTTTAAATATTGTAAGTTCATTTTCCTTCTGATTTATAGAAAATGTGACAAAAGTGTAAGAGATGTGGAAAATATGCAAGCCAAATCGTATCAACACAATTTGTTGAATGTTGGAGGCGGGCCTCAAGCTCTGCCTCCTAATTTTCACACTGTTATCACTCTACCCGATAGTATGGGTAATCGTAAACTTTTTTCCACCAATCAAAAGAAGAGCTTGCGAAGCAAGGAAAGTAAGCCTGGGTTTTTCGCCACACTTCCTGCTCATTGTACACAAAACTCATCACAGAGTTGTAACTCTAATAAAGCGTTGTGGAGAATTTTTAAGATGCGTTCTAAAACCTTCGATTCTTCTTCCACGATTGATTCCAGTCAATCCAGTTTCAGAACTTCTATAAAAGGTGATTTGTCGATTTTTATCTTTTATAATTCAACCACATGGAGGCATTTCAAACAATTCAACCTCTTTCGAGCATTCATTCGTGGTCTTATCAACTTTAGTTGGTTATTATTTTAGAAAGTTTTATTAAAATAAATTATTTTATGTTCTAAAAAGTAAAAGTATTGCTTAGACGCTCTTACTGCAAATCTATTGATTTTTAAGAGAACCATTGAAGTTTTATAGTGGATCTTTCAGAGTCAGGAACTTAAAATCCTCATGGATAAGATCCTATCTATCATCATCCAGGATCCAAAATCTCTTTAGAGATGACAGACCAACTACTACAGAAATGATCCTGTTGAAGCACGATCTAAAAATGGATAATATTCTATCTATCATTATAACAAAAATATCATTGAATGGTATGAAACATAAACAAAGAAATATTTTAATTTAAAATTTTCATCGCACTTCAGACTTTTCCAAAGTTTTCTATGTTTTTCTTAAGAGAGAATATAATTAAATCGAGCTATGACTCAAAATAAATAAAAATTACTCCTAAAGTAAAAAGGTAATTAAGCTTCTTACCCCTAAACATTTTTTACATCAAACTTACTTCCAACCAAATCATTTCATTCTTTACCAGATACACCTAAAATCGTCATATCCGTAGTAACATTGGAGTGTATACTGTTAAAAGCAGGGATGTAGAATTGGACATTCAGTAATAGACTCTGACTCCATCTCAGAAAATGGTGTCCATTTTTACTGGGGAAGGAGTAAAGCAGTTTAAGGTGTTTTCACTGAGAAGGCACAATTGAACGCATCTAGGCAAATTTACTCAAGGCAATTGGTGATGAGTGATAGCAGATTGTACAAAAGTAGTGTTTATTTATAGATACAGTCAACCCCCATATTCGCAGGGGTTAGGTTCCAAGACTACCCCCTGCGAATACTGAAAATCCGCGAATACTTGTAACCTTTCTGAAAGCAACTTGTAGCTAATTATTTCGATTGTATGTAGAAATTCCATATGTTTTAGACTATTATTTTGAAAATTTTAGCATCTTTTAATCCTTTTTACAACTTTATTTGGATATTTTATACTCAAACTTCTCTATACGAAAATGTTATGTTCTTCTGTTTTATATAAATTAAGTTTTAAAAGTTATTTTCAAAGTTGTCAATAAATTGTACAGAAATGTAATAAAAATTAAGCTCATAACAAAAAATTAAAACCCTGATTACTTGAGTTTCTCATATAAGAAAAATTTTCTTAACGCTAAATTTAAAAACATGTGTAGCTAAGATAATAAAATGAAGTAATTACACAAGTTTTATTTATGCAAATAAAGTTTACTAAATAAAAATAACAAAGATAACCAAAACTTTAAAATAAGGTTTTATGAAAAATTTTTAGCTTGTAAAAAGGAAAAAAAATCGTAAATTTGGGGAATTGGCTTTCCGTATATAGTTATATCTCTGCAAAAAATCGCGAATATGCCGGGGTTGACTGTATATTAAAAAAGAGAAGTAAAATAGTTTGTTTGAAAATAAATACAAACGACGCGTTTCGATCAATTCATCTTCATCAAACCTTTACTTTTCCTTTTACTGTGTTGTGTAGTACGTTTTATTATATACTTGATAAGCTATAGATCGAAACGCATTCCTTCTATTTATTTTTAAAGAAATAAATCTATTTGTATTCCTTTTTCATTAATATAAAAATGGTGACCAATTTATAAATTTATGAAAATATAATGATAATCAGTTAAAAGCTTTAGAAATCTTAGATGATTTTGCAACTCTCCAAGTAAACTATGAAATTAAAAAGCGATACTTTAATGATGGGGTATTTATCATTTTATATTTGCTCATACACACAAATGTTATCCACATGTGACCTAAATAATATAAGTCTGAAACAGGAGCTTAGTATTATTTTAATGAATTCGACTTCGACTCCGTAGCCTTCGTTAAAAGTCATGATCACACGTGAATTGATTTTTTGAAGATTCATTGCACACTCTTTTGTTGTGTTTTAGCTTCAACTTTCAAGCCCGTTAGAACTGATGTCACTCCCTCTCAATTTTCTTCCTTCTATTCGCATTCTTCTAAAAGGTATAAGCCACATAAAAACAAAGCTGCAAAATGTCTTCAGTCTCCTTCAACTAATTCTAAGTCATTCAACGATTGCTTCATGGATGACTCCTTTTCTTCAACGTTAACTTCCTCCACTATTTCCACCAATGAAATCTTTTCAAGTATATTATAACTTAAATTTTGAAAAGTTACGCAATGAAATAATATTGAGACCTACAGTTAATGTTTTCTTGTTGAAACTATATATGAAAGTGATATTTTTTCCTTCTTGGTAGGTGTCACATCAAAAGAAAGAATAATCTCTTATACGTTTTAAAATGTTCACAATTTTAAGTTTTTGTCTGGGAGATTTTATTCAATGAGAGTTATACATCTCATGTAATATACAGCTAAATTTATTAAAGTTGACCAATTTTATATAAAAAAAATACGGATTAATTAATTAGATATAACTTCTGGATTTTAAGGTAGTTTTAAGTCAAATTAATTATGTCCTAATTTACTAAAATTAATTATGTTTGGTAAAGACCAGCTATGCTATGGATTTTGGAATATTTTACATTTTAAGGAGTAAAACATATCATTTTGAAAAAAATTTTTTTTTCAACCTTCTGTTACTAATAAGTTTTGGCGTTATAAACAAGGAGGTATGTTCAGCCTGAGCTCTTGGTTTCAGCTTACTTGAATTCTTATTTTGAAACTTTATTTATATTTACTATAATTTGAAATTAAATGATGCTCATTAGAGAGAAAGAGAGACCTTTGATAAAATAGTGATTTTCATATTTCTTTTTCAAAATATTACCCTCACTAATTGAAATTGATTCATTTAGCTTATTCTATTTTTAATAATACTCTAATCAATTATTTTATTCTGTTAACTTGTAAGTTAAATATTTTGTCAGCTTGTTTGTTAAAAAAAGATATATTCTTTAAATAATTGCAATGGGACAGTAGAAGTTTCTGGACCACAAACTTACTCATGTTAGGAATCGGGAGATTTGATATCCAGATTGTTAACATGATTCTCTTGTCTTATGGTTGTGTCAAATAAATGTTAAAAGTAAAAAATTCGAATGAAGTTTAATTTGAGTAACATGCATTAGATTTTATTCAAAAATGAAAATATATCCAATATCATAAAAAAAGTTTTATAGAATACGTAAACAGTTACTTTATAGCAAATCTATCTCCTATATCGAACCCTTTATCTAATCATATGCTCTATTCAATTTTTAATTTTCACATCCTTTAAAACTATATATTCATTTATTTTTTCAAATAATCATATATTGCCTCAGATATTATTGAGCCCAAACCTAAATTTTTACACATCTCTTAATTTTGAGTAAAGTTAAGTAGTGCGGAGTATAAATGTATTTTTTAATGTTTACAGTTATTTAATATTTTAATTATTTAGACAGTAGTAGTTTTCATCACAAGCATTCATTATCAACAGATGACCCTTGTAATTACGACAAAGTCTTTTCTCCCGATAAAAGCGAGAAAATTAAAGCCAAAAAAACACTCTTATCTTCCTCCTTTCATCAAGACTCCTCGAAAGAGATCAGCGAAAATGCAACCTTCTACACATTCTTTCATCCTACAAAAGACACTCCATCTTTAAAAAGAAGAGATGACGTTCCAAAAAATAGGAAAAAATTATCCAACAAAGTTAAGGACATAGCACATCCTCCTAATGCTTCTTGTGGCGATGACATCCAGAAGATTTGTGTGTGCGAGGGAGTTAACAATTACAGCAACCCTAAAGCAAGTTTTCTAGCAGCATGCGACGAACCAATTAAAAGTTATGAGAGTCAAAAATTTGGGCAAAGAGGAAAATCAAAGGAGGATATGCCTCACATCGAGTGCAATTTTTTGCTTTCATCAAAGTGTGCAAAGCTCTTCACATCTTTACCCAACATTCACCAACAGAATAAGTCCTTCAATAGGGCAAAGTTTGGGAGTAAGTTGCTTTTGAACGTTTCCTGTCCTATGTTAATGACTGGGGAACGTAGCCAAGAAAGAAGCCTTATCTTCGGTGCGCATAATGACTATTTCGCGCCATTCAAGAAAAGCGCTAACAACTGTTCCCTATTCAACGTCAATAAGCAGGAAAAGTTTATCAAAGGCATATTAGGGGATTCCTCCTTATCCGATTTTCAAAAAACCCTCTCTATATCCTCCTTATTAGCGGCCTCCTCTTCTGATAAGGATAATCCCGTTCAAAGTGCCTTCAATAAAGCTGTGTCGTCTTCTCTCTCAATTGATATCGAAGAGACATTGGCAAACTTGCATGAATTGTGCGAGAATATTAGCAATGGTCATTTTGACACTAATGAAAGTGACTTGGCCTTGAAGTCATATGCGATACCCTCATCATCATCATCCTCGCTTCCCACATGCCAAAATGCATACACTGATGACAATAATAATTCAATTTGCATAGCCAAATCAGATCGATTGTACACCACGAATCCTTTCGAAAACTTTCCCTGTGCAAACGATGTGGATGCAAGCTCCGATTTGAAATCTAGTGAAGAAAATTCTAGTAAGAATGCAACTAGTTGCAAAACTGGCTTACCTTCAAACACCACAAGTAATTTATATATAGTATCTTTAATAATTATGCATGTTATATTTCCTAATACCCATATACCTTTATAGAATAATATCTAGCAGTAGTGGCATTTTTAAATACGTTTAATCCAAATTGATCAAAAGTAAAACAAATTATTCTTTGAACAATGAATTTGCGATCCTCGTGTCTTCTTCAGATTAAATCTACCATTAGGGGAAAGAAAACCAAGAGTAGAGGGTGAAGAAGAAGGATATGACAATAGTATAATGTTATGTGAGGCGAAAAGAGAATAGGCTGATACAAAGTGAGATTAACTATATAAAATAAATGTTCTATGTATGTGTGATTATGATGTAGATAATGGATATAGATAGAGAGTCATATGTTTTAACGTATTACTGTTAAAGTGAATAAAATGAAATCAAAGTAATTCTTAAGAAGAAAATTTTTGATTAGTAACTGGATTTTTGTTTTTGATAAAGAATGTTTATTTTAAAATTGTATCAATATCATTCCTACAATAATTTAGAATAAAGAATCCCAGAAAACTAGTGGCAAAAGCTTTGCTATTGTGATATTTTTCAAAATGCAAACGAAAGAAATTGGTTTTTTATGATACTTTATATTTTGAATATGTTCTCCAAGTCGGGAAATTTCAGGTCGACTTGTTTCGCCATTCTAACGTTGCAAAATGTTATATTTCATTTCATAAATCAAATTTTTAGCATGCCAATATATATATACAACGTACACTTTAGAACAGGGGTTTCCAACCTGGGGTACATGTACCACCAGTGTTACATTTACACACCTAAGTGGGTACATTTATTTTAAGGAAAACAGTAGGATTTATATTGTATTATTACAATCTGTTAATGTCAAACGTAACAGATACAAAAGTTTTGTATCGGAGATTACATTCAAAACACAAAACATCGCGGAAACATAAATCAAGCACTTTTCACAGTTTTTCTCATCTCTTTCTCTCTCAGTCTTTCTCGAATAAATATAAATTGTTTTTTAGAAAATAGCTGTCAAAAGCTCTTGATTTATGTGGTTCTGATGTTATTAGAACTCTCTCAATTGTATATATTCACGTGATTTTATCAACTATTTGTAGTATTATACTACCCTTCATACGCATACTCGATTATTTTTATCATACACATCTGCTCTTACTATTTTTATATGTTTAAATTTATTTCACTAGTGTAATTTATAAGTGAAGTTTCATATGTAACTTTCTACAATACTTTTTTTTCTATAATGTCGAGTTAAAAAGAAAATATTCCGTAACCTATTTGAAGTTTGGTTTTACATCTGTAGTGAAAAATTGTATCGATTTACCACAATGTTTAATTTGTTAATAAACACTTGGAAATGACTCATTAAGGCCAAGTCTTCTTACTCGACATTTAGAAAAAGTTCATCCAGAGTTCAAAAAAAAGATATTGATTTTTTCAATCGTAAAAAGCTATGTTACAAAAACAAAGATTGGATTTAAGTGGAAGATATTTTCATCAAACGAGTGATGCGATGAAGGCATCATATGAAGTTTCACTTATCATTGCTAAACAAAAAAAGCTCATAGCATTGAACAAGATGTCATTTTTCCAGCTGCAAAAAATGGCGCGTTGTGTCCTCGGAGAAGAAGCAGTTAAAAAGCTCAACTCTATAACGCTCTCTAACAATACCAATCAAAGACGAATCGAAGAAATGTCATTGGATATTTTTGATCAAGTGGTTAGTGAAGTATGTATGTCTAAATTCGGTTTTGCAATACAAATTGATGAGTCCACTGATGTGAAAAACTACGCTCAGTTACTCGTGTTTGTTCGATATGTAAGTGATTAAGGAATTAAAGAAGAATTTTTGATGATTGCATTACTAGAAGCAACTAGAAAGGGAGATGACATCTCTCAAATTTTAGATTATTTTTTCAAGCAACATAGTCTGAAATGGGAAAATGTAAAATGATGCACAACTGATCGGGCACCAGCTATGTTGGAACACAAATCTTGTTTAAAAGCTCGTGTTATGAAAGTGGCTCCTCATGTAAAATCCATTCATTTTATGATACATTGATTTGCTTTATCTTGTAAAGTTCTTCCTGTTGAATTAGCCAATGTATTATCTATGGTTGTTAAAATAGTCAATCATGTTAAAGGAGGCGCTCTGAATAGTCGCTTGTTCAAACTTATTTGCAAAGAATATGGTGCTGAACACAATATACTTGTGTATCACACTGCGATACGTTGGCTTTCCAAAGGAAATGTCACAAAACATGTATATGAACTTCGTAAAGAATTGATTGAGTTTTTTCAAAATTCTCAAAATAGTCAACATTTTGTCACTTCTTTAAAAGAGTCTTGCTTCGTTTTTAAATTTGCATACCTTGTTGATATATTTTATGCTCTAAATATGCTGAACCAAAGTCTCCAAGGAAAAGAGATAACAGTTTCCGAGTTCATATCCAAACTCAAAGCATTTCGTGCAAAGTTGGAAATGAATAAATATCCAGTCAATTATTTTTTCAATGTTCAGTACACTAACAGAATTTTTCCACAATTTTAAACTGTTACCATTAAAATGTTAGCTACAGAACATCTGATAAACTTAAAGAGGAAACTGATGGCTATTTTCCACATTTTAAGGAAGTTGAAGTTTCGTATCTGAGAAATCCCTTTACTGCTAATGCTCAGCTGTTAAATGCTGGGACAGGTATACAAGAAAAGTTAATAGAGCTGAACATGATGATACAACAACACGTGATATTTACTTGGAAAAAAATGTATGTGCTTTTTGGTTTAGAAGTTCATACAAAGAAATTGCTGAGCCTGCAATTTAAGCTTTACTATTATTTCCATCAACATGGCTATGTGAATCAGCATTTTCAATAATATTAGTGATTAAATCAAAGTATAGGTCAAAACTCAAAATTCCCTAGCATGATCTTTGTTGCACTGTAGCAAAGATTTCCTCTCGGATAAATAAGCTTCTTGCAAAAAACAAGCTTAACAATCTCATTAGCTTAGTATTTTTAGTTTTGTTTATCAGCCCAATAAATATCTTGTTTATCTACAACGGTTATTATTGCCCTGTACCATTATGCGCTGTGTATCAAATTTGTTTATTAAAAAGCGCAAAGAAGAAACGAAAGTACTTCAACTGAAGTTGACAATCATACTACTTTTGTTTCCCCTCTTCTTAGAAGTTGAACTTCTAGGTAACAGCCAATTCCTTACTAGGTCTTGCCATCTATCCGTTCTCATAAAAAGTCTGTTTTTTAATTAATTCTTTATTATTAGAATTATGAGCACAAATTAAGAAATATCAAGCATATTAAAAAGAGTCGTACATCATAAAGTTATAAAAATTTTCGCCGTTCTCGAGCAAGAATTCATGATGGATAATTGTTTAGTTATTTTCCTACAATCAATAAAAGAGAAACTTTTAAAGAACCAGGCTTTTCTTTCTGATTCAAAAACAATTTTCCATTTCCGATTATAAGTTTTAATCGGCATTACGTAAACATTTAAATCGTTGCCTTTATAGAAGTAGATGTGCAAGGCACTTAAACAGAATAAGCTAGGATAAATTTCATCATTGTTGAAGGTACTCTCAATTGTGTTGGGGGTTGTTTTAAGAGAATACAGGATGCTGAGTAAATATTTGCATAAAGGCATAAAGGTAATTGGCTGGAAATCATGTCTTAAATCGAAGATTAGAGAATTTTTAACGGACAAGCAATGATGTTCAGGAAACAGAGTATCCCAATGAAGCTCAGTGCATGGATTAACATTTTGCATCAAATTTATTAAAGAATTTTGAAAATCACTTAAGGAATAATATGTTTGGCTAAGCTACACATATCCTGGTGATTTGAATCGTAGATCATATGTGTTACATTTAATCACTGAAGATAACCCATCTTATCTTCGATCAAATATAATAGTTGCCATCTTTTAATTGTCAACACAGTATGTCAGCATTTGATACATGATAGTATTAACCTATCAAATTTACTGAAAGATTGTCCTTCTTTGTCAAGAGTTTTATCGTACCATATTATGCTACAGTTGTAATCTAATAAGTGTAAAAGCTCAAAAGCATAAATAGAAGCTTCTCTACAAGCAATGAATAATTTTGGAGTGGGGAACGATCTTATTGATAATTCTAACTCGTGATAAAAAGTTAAAATCTCTGCTTTCCGAGAGAGTGACATGTAGGGTAATGATGAAATGTATTCTTGTAAAAGAAGAGACTTGGTAAAAGAATACAAGGATAATGAATCAATGGAATCTCGAGACTGTTAGGAAAGATACTTAAAAACATCTTTGTCCATTCGTAACTTTTGTAAATTTGTCATCCTTCCAGTGTTATTTACTCCATTCGTAACTGAACTGACATTAATTTATGATCTGAAGTGAATGCTGGCAGTAATTTAATTGATGAGTATCAGATTGACAGATTGTTAATAAAGAAAAACACGTGAGAAGTAAAGCGATTCATGAGATGAGAAGCTTGATAAGTATAAGATGTTTCACAATAACGAGTAAGGCAAGTAAGTTATCAAGCAAATTATCTTATTCTTGATTGGTGTTTTGTTGTATAAAAAGAGACAAGATGTGATAGCTTGTTGTGGAGAAAGTGAATGAGCAATTAAGAACTTAAGAGCTACATATTTCTAAAATAGATTGAGATTAATCTTTTTAAAAGTGGAAACATCAATGAAGGCTCGTTTAGTCAAGCTAATATCATCATCCAATTGGTTAGAATCCATGAAATAGTCGGTGCTAGTAATATAAGATGTCCATTTAAATGCATAATAACTTGAGAGAAGATTATCAGGACTAATATTCTCACTGAGATCTACACTACTCTTGTCTATTTTGACAAATACTTTGTTTAGCTTTGAAAAGACTTCCACTGGATTTTATTGAGGTGGGTAAGAAAGATCAGCTATGGTATCATCTGCAAGAGGTGTGCATTCTTCACATGTAAACATAATAGATGCAGTTCTAATTGATGAAGGATTGAGGAATTCTATAGCTTCTAACACCTTTAGCGAGTTTAATATTAGAGACTGAAAACATATTGTATGGTTTGAAGAACCTCGTCCATATGTAATTAGGCAATCAGTTGTTATAGAACAATTAGTGTTAAATGTGGTTAATCTATTAAGACAGCAGGCATCAACATGTAAGGGATCATTTAAGCGGTGTGCGAGAGAACCACCGATTATTTCTCGAGTTGAGTCTCTTAATAAATCCATGCTGATGTCTGATTTTTCTCTAAGAAGATTATTAAGGAGGTGTTGATAGTTGACCAAATTAGGATCAGCTTGATTCAACCACGATGACAATGTGATAATGTATTTTAATGTATGAACAAATCTATCTGAAGAAAGGATATCTAATGCTCCTGTTTTGTACTTAAGTCGTGTTTTTGAGCCTAAGTAAGGATGGAAAGGACCTCTAACAAGGAATTTTTCAATCGAACTGCTACAGTCAATAATAAACGTTTTATCAATAGAAATTAAGTCAGAAGGATTAATGAATACTCCTAACTTCTTCAGAGAAACATGGCATCGATACATTTACAATATTCATGTTCAGGTTAAGTCTCGTAATAAACATGATAATTTGAAGCTACACACAGTATAATTGCAATTCAGTAGGATGGGTACTCTATTGTTATAATTAGGATTGCTGTAGTTTGGTAGTGTACTAATTTGGAGAGTATTGTATTTCTTAATAATAGTAGCGAATTCTGAAGCATTGATTAAGTTATCAGAGTCAGAGAGGATAGTTCGTACTGAATTTGAGGCATTAAATTTTGATATAAGGCTTTCTATTAAAGCTACGTTGGAAAACATGTATATTTGATTAGCGAGACGAGCATGGTAGGGTTGTTGATTGACTAAATCGGATGTTATCTTATATTCTTCATCAAAACTTGGTGTATTAATGAGGCGAGTTAATTCAGGGTTTTTAATGAAATCAGGAAGACATTTTTTAATTTCCCCTCTAATTACTAGTTCAATATCATCAAGTACATCGATGTTAAGGCAGTAAGGATCTTTTAAAAGCTTAATCTTGCTTGAAGATTCTGGAGTGGTAATGCGTAAAAATGGAATTACTCTGGCTAACATCGGTTGATTATTATTAAATGATAAAATCTTGCAAAGAGATAAAAAGTTTGATAATGGATCAATGACTCCTCTAATATTAAAATAAGGATATAGAAGAGTATTTAGTCCTCCGAATTGCTTAGGAATAATTTGAAGAATTTTAATAAAATCTGAGGAAAATCGATTTCCTCGTTGCATTCTAAGATGAGATACTGTGAGAGCGAAGAAATAAGCTATAAGACTGGTGCAATCAGTTGATGCTAAAGCAGAACAGTTTGAAAATATAGTACCTATATAATTGTTAAGTGTTCTGAACAAATCATTTGACTCTGCTAGTACTCTAGATGCCCGCTTAAGAGAATTTGATACTTGAATACCGTTTAAGTAGAAGCTTTTTCTATATTCAAAAATTTAAGCCAATTTTTGTACATACCTTATGTAGAGAACTAATCAAATGGAAAATTTTGTCATTAGCAGCTTTGACTGAAAGATTAATCAAATTAGGCTGCATTTTTAATCACAACGATCTGGTTGTCGCCTTGTCCAAGAAAACGACCCTCTATGCCAAGATGAAACAATAACCATTCGACCAATGCAGCAGTCCATATGATGCGGCATGTCCATATTTGTAATTTAAGAGATCTTTATTCTTAAGTGACTTAGGAAGAAAGAATCTATTGATTATTAATATAGTACTGTACATAGGAATAAGTTGAGATGAAGTATAAATTCTTTCAAGTGAGAATAGATTATCTAATTTTAAAAAGAGTGGATTGGTAAGGTCTGTGCTCATAGATAAACACCAGTTTGACCAATCAAATGATACGAAGTAAGAGTAGTTTATACTCGCATCACCTGACATGGTTGAGGTTACGAAGTGTAGTAAGGAAGTCTGTCGTCATTGATTGATTTGTAAAAACAGAGAGAATAGATTGACTTAAATTCATTTCCGTGGAGACCTGATAAGCTCTAAGATTTGCAGATGATTTACAGAATCCCCTTGCATTATTTTTCTTAAGTTCTCTTTCTTTAAATATTAGGCAGTAAACGTAATTTTCATCAAGTAATGTTCCTTCTGTAATATTTTTGAGAACTGTTTCTACTGGAAGAGGGTCGTTTAATAAATAAGAGACCAATATACGTTTTGAAGTTTTTGTTGATGGAGGAGCAGGAGTATTGTAAAGGTTTTGATAAGCTAAACGATTGTACTCGTTTATCCAGTCGGATCGTCCTGGAATTATAGATTTGTCAGATAACAACTCACTGTAGTTTAAGGAAAAATCATAAAGAAAATTTTGTGAGAGAATAGCATCGGAAAATAAAGCAGGATCAAGATTAGAGAACTGTCTGGGCTAAAGATATTGTTTTGAGAAAGGATCTTTTATAATTAAATTGCAGCTTGGAGATAATGAGCATTTTGGTAGATGGTGGAATTTTTGATAATAATTGAGGATGAAAGACTTGACGAATTGGTTGCGAAGAGAAGTAGGAATCGTTAAGTCAGAAACAACAGAGGGTCTTATAAGTTCAATCATATTAAGGGCAGATTTTTCAAAATCAACAACTGGATAAAGAAAAATTTTGCTTAGTCCAGCTAGTTCCATTAATATATATTTTACTGAGTTTAAAGTAGTGACGTATCAATAGATAAAATCCAGCGAAGTAATTGTGAGCTTCGATGATAGGGGCTATTTAGCGTTTCATTTATAAAATTTTACTTAATGATTGGATCATTGTTTCGCAACAGTACTGCTATACATGTTGGTAGTATCACCTTAGCAACTGCAACCATATCTTCTTCAAACGTAACAATATCAGCGTATCCTTTGATTATAAACGTGTGTAAGAGATCAAAATAAGCACTATCTTTGTATTTTTTATATGTTTGTGCAATAAGAGCATATAGAAGGATTGAGAAGCTTGCTTCAAAAGAGATTAAAACAAATAGACAATCATGGTATGTACCATATATTTCTTGGATGTTAATGAATAGAATAAAAAAGTGATTTTGACTTTCTATGAAATACTTATCGATGCGATCATTTGAGTACTTTCTGATATAGAAGTTAACAGAGATAATAGGTGTTCATATATTTGGTAAAATCGCTCTAATATTTCAATATAATCTCTTCGATAGTTGTTGATTGATGGAATGTTATTGTTTTGGGATTGATTTGGGGAACCCCTGCTTTAGAACAATGTTAATTAAGGTAAAATAAAATATTTTATATTGTATTTATGTTTCCATACCTGCAACCGTTCTCAAAAAATGTATACAGCCCTTACTGTATACATAAAAGTGGCTTGAGAGTATTTCTATAAAATCCATTCCCAAAAAAGAAACAAAATCTGAACTTTATCAATGAGACTCACTACTTTATATAGAGAAATCTTTCCATATTTAAAAGCATAGGGACTCAATAAAAGTGTTGATTATAAAGAAGTTACATTTGCCTACAAGAATAAATTAAAGCTGAAAAAGCATTAACATATTTTATAAGTGTTGACTAATTGACACTTTATGGTATCTAAGAAATGGCTTATCATTTCACCTTTAAGCATAATATTGAAGATTATTGTTAATATTTTGTAGTGTAAAACGTATTTCTTATGTGCATTTTTAATATTTTCAGATGACAAATGCACAAACCGAGCGACGCCTAATAACGTGGAATCTTCGAAAAAACAAGTTGAAAGCATAAGCGAAGACAAATTCATTAAATTTGCCTTGAAACAACAATTGAGCTGTTCCGAATTCTTCAACACATTTTCTGAGGTAGAGTTGATGCACGAAGCGAGGGAACGGGTCCTAGATGACTACCATTTAGCATTTCCGCCTTTACATTCTTCAAAGACCACGCCCCCACTCACCTCTTATTATTGCGACGTTCTAAACATAAAGAAGTCAAGAAGTTTTTGTTTGGACGCTCTAATTGCCAGTTTTGAAGCAACACCCTCCATTCCATTAACAACCGAGAAATGCCTAGGCTATCACAACGTTGATAGCAAAAACAATGCTTCCGTCTTTGATACGCAGAGTCCTCTGCATTACAAGAGTAAGAAGCCTGTGCCCAAGCCTAGACTTTGCTACATTAGCAGAAAGTTCAAACAGAAAGAAGATAGCGAAGAAGGAAGAAGCTTGAATAGCAATAACAGCATGTGCGAATCAAGTATCGTGATCAAGCCCTTCACCAAATGCAATAGTGTCATTGTCAGTGGCAAGAGTAGAAGTGCTGACAAGGAACAAACCGCCATCATTCCATTTTCTCAGCAAGCCCTCAACTTCGAAAGATTTAATAAACCAAATCCAAAAGCATTTACTACGCCCTCTCCATGCAATCATCAGATTAGCTCACCTATTTAACAACTTATAAAAATGACGTTTGCATGCCAACATTTACAACAGAAGCATATATCATATATTTATATAATATATGCGTGTATATTATGATATAGTCAGTATTTTTATAGCTTTTATTGTGAATAGTTCGAAATCGGTACATATTTTTTGTAGCCAACTCTATTTTATGTATTTATTTACCACTGAAATGCAAAGCGAATCGTGAGCTCATTCGCACTGCTCTCCCTAAATTTTACTTTTCTTTGCATAGAGGTTGGTCTTTTAATTCATACTGAAATTCAGTGATGATGATGCTTTTATAAATGTTTGTCTTTAAAAATAAATGTGCTTTAAATACTCCTTACTCTTGTTTCTCCCTTTTTTAACTTTAATTCTTATATTTGCTATATTGTCTAGACCAGGGTTTCTCAACCGGGGTCCATATAATAATTCAGGGGGTCCACAGACGAAATATAAATTGGGGGTCCACAATGATATTTGGATTGTCCATGAAGAAAACCAGCTCATAACGGTTTTTATTATAAAAATTTCTCAATAGACTTGACATCGTAAAAAGAGGTGCCTTACGACTAGCATTAACTTCAATGCAACCAGATATAAAAAAACTCATTGCGCAGCATCAAACATAGGATCTCATTAAATATCTTTCTTTTTTTATTAATATTATAATTGGGTTGCATTAGATTTGCTTTCATTTCTATATGAATTCTAAGTATACTATTTTCTCTATCATAACCTCAAAAATTTTATTAGTGAAAAATATTAAAATAAATATTTTTGTCTAATTTTTATGAAGGGGTTTACCAAGAAAAAAAGAAGTGAAAAGGAGTCCATGGGTCTCCCATTTTTGTGTCATCTTAAAGATTTAAAAACCTTAACTCTGCATATCTAAGGAGATTATTATCGTTGTAAAAAATTTTAATTTTAGAATTATTCTTACCAAAAATCAAGGTAAAAATTATTCAAGAAGCTTTTTAAAGTCCTATTTTCGTTCTGCAGCTGTTGTCTTTTTCGCCAGTTCAGTATTAATAAATCACACACTTCGTTTTCTTTCAAGGGAGGGCTGATGGCATAGTGGTTTCATTGAAAAGATCCCGAAGTCGATTCCCGATGTAGCCGAATTAGAAATTCTTTTTGTTTAATATGATTCCATCCAGTTGACGTCAAGAAGGGCATGCAGTCAGGAAATGCAACACGCTCCAATAAAAAAGTCCCACAAATGTGTGTGAGGCGCCTCTTCTTACCCTCTGGATTCGGGAACAAAAGACGTTAAACGAAGTTTTTTTAGTTTTCTTTCAAGGCAATCATCTGAGAAGTCTCGGGCAAGACAGAAGAAGCGTTGGCTACACTTCCCCTACGCACTTTCACGGTATAACCTCGCGTGTCCAAGCTTCTACCTCCTTTTATATTTATTTTAACAAGGCTCTACGCCATGAAAAAAGCGTACAAAATATATATTTGAGATGGAAAAAAAGTAAGCATACATTTTTTATCTTAAAAGTTGTCAAAAAACTTTACCATAATAAATTTTTCGAAGGCCATACATTTTTTGTAGATGTCAACTAATTTTTTTAGTTCCATTTTAAACTGGTGTTAACATTTCTCTTTTCGCGTATCTATTACTGTAGTTAGTTTATGGATTAACACGCTCAACTTCAGAAAATGGCAATTTTGATATAAACAAGTATATCGTACCAACAATTAGGGATACAACTTTTTTGTGTTTTACGTGAAAAAAATTCCCTGTGTTAAATTTGAATGAACTTTGATATAAAAAGTTCAGAAATACCTTTATTTTACTGATGACTCTAAAAAAGTTCACGCATAACTTCTTTTGTCATTATCAACTATTCCAAAGTAAAAAATATGGCAAATTAAATTTCTTTTTTAAAATAAATATCTTTATATATAGAATATGCTAGTTTGCCGGTCCTGGTAAAATAGACAAATATACTTTTTAAGTTTATTTTACTGGTCCCAGTAAAATATATAAATATGCTTTATCTATAATTTTTTTATAAATATTTTTAATCTAAATCTTTCAAAAAGTTCGATTTATTTTACGGTGACCTTTAAAATAATTATTAGAGCATTAGAGTTGGGAAAATAAGCTTAAAAGCATGCTTGGCTATTTTGCCGGTCCTGATCAAATAGCCTCTTCCATAATATATATTATTTGATTTTTTTTATTTTAAAATATTTATTATTTTTTCAGAATTTTAAATTATGTCATTCAAACAAAGTTTAGATATTAATGAAAAAATCAAAAAAAAAATGGGAACATAATTTAATACAATTTCAATCTCATTCAAAAAGAGGAAATGTAGCTATTGAGGAGTTTTCGCTAGCAGAAAAGAAGTAGAATGCCATTGAAAAAACGAATTGTTGGGCGTTTTCAATCACTCGCAGGTTCAACTAAGAGAAGAAGAGAAAGGATCAAACTAATATCAGATCTAGTTTTGTTTCTTTGGCACAAACATTAAACTTCCCAATCATCTCGAAACAAGCCTCTAAGGCTAAACAAGTAAAGAAGACTGTAGGAAAAAACAGGTTTGAACCTTTGAATAACATTTTTGACATCATCAAAACCAACGGAACATGGTCCAATATCGATGACAAAAAGCTCTTCAATCTTCAGCTTGAAAGCACCAGGACAATTGGTTATTCAACCAAAAATGCAGGCATTCATTAAAGCGACGCATCAGCTTCAAAAAATCAAAAACTGAAATTTGTTTGAAGAAAATCTTTCAGATGATGGATTCTTTGTTAGAGAAGGCGATGATACTGTCAGTAATTCCAGGAGAACCAAAAACAATTGTGCAAAACTCGTCTCTCAAGCTAACATATCAAGCAGGATAGCATCGAAAATATGTAATCAGTTGCAAAAAGAAGGCATTAACATTCCAGCCCCCACTCAACAAGGCAGTTTATAGAGAAGCTAATAAAATGAAACAACAGCTTATTGAAACTTTATGTAATGAGAAATGGAGTTTACATTTTGATGGCAAAGATTATCAAGCAATAATTGTCACAAATGAAAAAAGGAGATAAAGCTTGCTGCAATAGAGCTGAATGATGGTAAAGCTGAACCGATTGCCTAGGGAATAAGAAGTGTATTAGAAGAGTTTAAACTCTGGAATTCAGTTTTAATGATACTTTCTGATACTACAAGCATGAATACTGGGAAGAAGAATGGAGTTGTCATCAAGCTGCAAAGAATGTTTTCGAGCAAAGGCGCATTCAAACCACAGTTCGTGAGTTGCCAACACCACATTTTAGATCGTATTTTACGGATTGTAATGGATGGAGAACTTCCGAGTGCTAATCAGTAGCTGTCGTTGATTTCTTTTTTGTCGAAAAGCTTATCAAAAATTACGAGGATCTTCAAAAGTCTTTCCAGAACGGAACATATTTGATTAGTGATCTTGGTGGCTGGAGAGATGACATGAAATTTTTATTTCATTTAGTGAATGCATTTAAATTTTTCATCGAAAAAAAGTATGTACCTCAAATAAAATTCCGAATATTTGTAGGGTCAGATGGAATTCGCGAGCCATTTTAGATCATATGTTTGGGCAGATTACTTTGATTTGTTCAGTGATCAAACTTTCCAAGTAGAGAGTTTTTCTGAAGTGTACAGAGCTTTACAACCATATGAGAAGGCTCTAAAATGTTTGACAACCCATTGGATTTAAGAGCCATCAAATTTAAATATTCCCAGAAGCAATCAACGTTGCGAACGTGCAATCTCACTCTCATTTTAGATCATATGTTTGCGCAGATTACTGGCCCAGTGATCAAACTTTCAAAGTAGAGAATTTTTCTGAAATGCACAGAGCTTTAAAGCCATATGAGAAGGCTCTAAAATGTCAACCCATTGGATTTAAGAATCAAATTTAAATATTCCCAAAAGCAATCAATGTTGCGAACGTGCAACTTGTCATTACGCTTGCTCGCCTCTAACGACTCTTCTCACTTCAAACTTTAATTTTTTTTTCAATAAAAACAATAAATTCAAAACACATGAATACTTTTTTTCAGGCATTTTAATCATGTTTTTGTAATAGCTTTCATGCTTTGGCAAATGAAATTTGTTTAAAAAAAAGATGGCAAGTCATGCGTGAACTTTTTTGAAGATTTAACGATAAAAAGCTTTTTTTTTGTTATTTTCATTAAAAAATTCATCAGAAAATAACACAGGGTTGTGAAGCTTGAAAAAGTTGTATCCCATCCAAAGAAGACATTCCCATTCCAAAGAATTCTCTTCATAACGAGAAAGTTATCCTCTCTTCTCAAAATTATGTAAATGAGTGAAGCCCATTTTTGCACATCATTCGAATCTACGTTTAACCTAATCTCATTATTTTATTTTCTACACAATGCATTTTTTACCCTTTTTAAAGTTAAACACTGGTTACTACAAATATATTGAAGGCGCTCGAAAATTTAAAAAATTTACCTTACACTGAGATTAACAAAATGTACACGGATTGAATTTTTATATTTTATCATATTTCGAAATGAAGCTGTGGATACGATTGATTTTTTAAATTCAGAGTCAACCCTCGTTAGTCCGAACAGAACATTTAAAAAATTCAAACTTTCCGGTATTTGAAAAAAAAAATATGCTTTTACCGTCAAATTTTAAGCAGTTTATATAATATACCATAATGACATATTTTAAGAAAAACGCCAAATGCTTAATTAATTATCTTTATTAAAAAAAATATTAATCTTTTTATCTTTTCTGCATTCAAAGGTGAAAAGAAAATTATAATGAAGTCCGACCGTTGACTGTAATCAGAATAAGTGTGTAATGAATAAATGGGAAATTTGAAACATCAAACTTATAAAAATGAAAGAATCATTAGAATATGCTATTGAATTAAATCAATACGATGAAAAAGAACGTAAATAGAAGTGAATTTATTTAATTAATATTAAAAATATAAATTTCGTTTTTCTTTAGCAAAATTTTTAACTTTTTGAAAAAATTGTAAATCCACTTCTCAAAGTTTCTTCTTCTTTTTGGCTAAAACAGAAAAATAATAATGTGATTTGGAAAAAGATTTGTCAAAAAAGTATTACCTTTAGATTTAGAACCTGTTAAATGTTTTTTCATTGACACTTTCACAACAGTAGTAGTACTTTGTCTAAGTAATTTAAATTTAATTAGAAGGAGTGAACTATTATTACGAGTTTACTTTTGCTTTTTCACAGGAGCTTCTTTACTCTTCTGTTGCTTCTTGGCATTAATTGCAGAGCTCATATTTTTATTTCCCAAATCTTCTGTAAAAACAATTGTTAAAAGTTAAATTTATAAATAGCATTTTTGAATTTGTAACTTAAAAATGTTTTCTTTTGAAAAAAATTGTAGGATTTATCATCTTAACTAAGAATGAATACTGCACGTGTACACATGATTATGTTATCTTTCAGTTAGTGGAGTCAGACTACACAAGAAAGCATCGAAAATGAAAAAATACGAGTTGTAAAATTAATTTTTATAAAAACTCCTCGCCCATATGTCCAAATTCCAGGGCTTTTCTAAAAAATTCTGTTTTTCAACTTCCCTGATTTCGAGGTTGGCTCGGAATCGTTAGCATATTTATCATAACAAAATGCAAGAACAGATCCTTTTAGAAGATACCGATGGTCTAACTGCAGCTTCTAAATCGCTCGACGATTTTAACAACGATTAGATAAGATGTTGTGCATAGGAACTCGTGACGCAAGTTTAACCTATCACGTATATCAATAAGTGTGCAAAAAAGGCTCTACCTCTTCTGAGCTGAATCTTCTTTTCCGCCGCTTTTGCCTTTGTGCTTTTCTTCTTGGCAAGAGACGATGACGTGATTGGTGAAGATTCGGTCAAATTCGGTTGGGATTCGGGAGTTTGCGACGAACTGCTCGCATCGTTACCTCTCGTGGGTAAAATCCTGTTTTTGGATCGAGATGAAGAGACGGTTTCACTTTGTTTACTGGCTTTATCAGCGTTATCACGTTTCCTAATCAAATAAAAATGATCTAGCCCTTTGAAAACCAGTGCGACATATATCAAGAAATGGAAATTGCCTGCTAATAAATATAAAAAAACTTCATTGAAAAAGAAAGCAGACAATTAAACTTCAAAAATTTCGTCCTTAAAAGGTTAAAAAAGCAAAACCTTTTTAACCCTTTCAGGCTCAAAGGACCACCAGTCTCCTATAAAATAAAAATTAACCCATTTACGACCAATGTTCTTATTTTGGAACATAAGTAATTTCATCTTCGTCTGCTTTTTTCAATGACTTTGAATATAAATCGTCTGCGTTTTTTTAGATATCGTCTGCTTTGCTTGGTCTTAAATGGGTTAAACCTGTTCCTTAAAGAAACGCAGACGATAGCTCTTTTGATGGAAATTAATATGAATCTGCAAAATCGACAGCTTGCCGAGGGCATAAGTGGGCTAAGTTATATAAGAGAATCCAGTTAAAAAGATCTAACGAAGAATCTTCAAAAATCTACCACTAACCCATTTGATCCCACTTTCATCTTTAGATCAAATGTGCTAAAGGGTAACATTAGGAAAGGCACTTGTTTAAAAAGTTTCGAAAAAAACATTTAATTGGTTTCTTTAAAATGAGTAAAACCAAATTTTGTGTAGGAGTTTAATATAAAGCAAAATGACGTCATTCATTTTAAAAATTATTGTCGAGAGGTATGCGCTCCCACATTAATTGGTGGTTGTCGGTGGACATTGTTTAACCATTGAAATTGATAAAAGGGTCTAAATGTCAGATCAATTTATCTGTTTCATATATAATATATTTAAAACACACACAAAAAAAATGCTCAATATGGAAATAGATAATATGTAATGAAAATAATTTATGAGTTTCAACGTCATTTAGCATTATAGAAACAAGGGTTCAAAACTGAAAGCTGCGTTTACGAGTTTTATTCCTGATCAGCAGCGCCGAATATCCTAACTTCTAAAATGGTAGATTTATAGGATGAAAAGATGCTAAAAAGAGAAACTAGTTAGAACTCCTCTAAAACAAACTAACGCCATCTAAAATTCATCAGAGCGGTAGTCTGCTTGGAACTAAAAGAAATCACAGCTAGGACCTATCAAAAAAACTCGTATTTAGAAAAATTTTGCCATTATTTTCATCATATAAACCCTACATTTTACAAGATAAAACATTGTGCACAGGCCCGTAGCCAGCGAGGACAGGAGGGGGCTAAGCTCCCCCCCCCCGCCAACCTAATATATTTCGATATCAATAAAGGGTTTAAAAAATGGTTTATTTTTAGACTATATATAAAAATCTGGTACTTATTAGTTATCTCCCTCCCACTTTAATTTTTTTTCAGTAATTTACTAAAAAAAAAATTTTGAATGGGGAAGAGATAACCCATAAGTACCAAAAATTTTTCCAGCCCTCCCAATTGAAAAGTTCTAGCTACGGGCCTGATTGTGCACTGTGGAAGAGTAACACAATTCAGAATCGCAAAGGTCCAGTGATGTATGCTAGTTTCTAAAATGATAGATCGCGTTAAAACTTATAATCAAAATTGCAATCTTACCTCTTTGTGTCTAAAAATATTTAACTACGCCAGCGAATCAAATTGTTTCCCGCCAAAGTCCCATTCAGCGAGGATAAAGCCCTCACCGTGATTTATTCCACTCAATACAGGACTGCTCTTCAAATCAGAGCTATAGGATTAAAAATTATTTAGAAAAAAACTTTAAAATCAACAAACAATTGTGTTGACCTTCTAAAAATACTAATCAGACGATATCTAGTGCAAAGCAGATTTGTATTTAAAAGTATTATTGAACGCAGGCATTTCATTTTTGAAATGTCGGATTGATTATTGCAGAGACAAAATGCTATAAAGGTAAAGGTATCGTGGACTGTTTTTATCGAAAGGGCACAATTGCGCCGCCTGTATGAACTATGGGGAAATTAGGCTTGATGCAGGATCGAAGCCAAGACCATGAGTTATCGAAACCCAGTATCTAACCAACCTTATTCACATGTGAGTGTTTATACATTGACAAACTTTCAAGTGATAAAAATAGTATTAATCTTACGCTTTTCTTGGCGTGCTGGCGCTGCTCCCACCTTCCATGGTTAGGTCGTCTTCGTTAGCAGAAATATTTCTTAAATGACTAAGCAACCTCTTTTTCAGATTCAAGTTGTCTTCTGGCATACTACCCGTCAAATTTCCACTCGATCGTGTGCTTAATTAATCAAGAAAAGGTAAAGGGTAGAACAAGACATCGAACAGCTGTTATAGCGATTTTATTTATGATCTAGCAAAGAGAGATAATTCTGGAGGGGGGATCTAAGGCATCGCTAAATTTAGTAAAAGGCGACTATGTACGAACCCCATATACTATATCAATCTATGGATTTTAATAGAGCATCTGAATCAAATACGTCAAAATACGAACATAAAATATATAGTATTATAAATATCTACTTATTTACATATAAAATTCTACCTAAAAATTAAAATTAATTGAAATTCATTTATCACTAATTAATTGAGTATTTTTTATTTTCCGGTGAAAACACAAAAACATACAGTATATAAAAAAACATTAAGACAACCTTTTATAAACAATGAAAATGTTTAAAATCCAATAATTTGATTAATTTGAAGAGATGATCTTTTTAGAGATAAAATACACGAATCAATCAAATTAGAGTAAATTCTCTTCTTTAAAAAGTCTAACCTATAAACTTTAAAATAATTTAAATTACTGGAACGATTTCAAATTCGATTTTTGATATGGGAAGAGAAATATATTTGCCCTTCATGAATTATAAAATCAATATTCCTCATACCGGACAAACTTTTATAGACTAATAATAAGGCCCAGTTATGCGTGGTTAAATAAAATGTCTTATCATCTATGGAATCAATCAAACGCAATAAAATGTGATTTATTTTAAATCCTTCATGAAATCAAATATTTTTCAAAATTTACCCGTCATTTTGGCTTGTATAAAAATATATATATATTTTTTAATAGCTATTTCTAATAAAATATTTCATATTCTTTATAGTTAAATTTCTTTTCTTATTAGTAAGATATAAATGTATGCAAATAACATGATCTAAATCTTCAACATTTAATGTGATTCTATTCCTGCTTCAATATTCACAAGTATAGTTGCTTTACACATTATATGGTAGAACCGCTTATAATGTTATCAGCCGTTGTGTTATCGCAATTTGTATGTACAAATATTCTCCTAAAGAAACATCCTGTTGTTATAATAATGTCTTAGTTTAATGTTATCAAATTTTTATCAAAAATATAAACTTGCGTAGGAATATTGGTGATCCCAGTAGCGTTATGATGCAATTAAATTAGTCAGAAATATATGGCGCTGGTAGTCAAAGAAAATATGTGAGAGGCAAATAAAAATGATATTTTAGAGGCTCTACCAAACAATACGAAAAAATGGAAGAGCTTTGCGAATTCTATGTTATGATGTTAATCATAAAACAACAAACTGCATGATTACGAACAGTTCATCCAAGCAAACAACGAATAACATTCAAAGTTCTCAGTGCTATCAAAAGTATATTCTCTGTTGCGTAATGTCATCATCATGTTACTCTTATCAGCGCGTCCAGGGGGGGGGGGGGGGGGGGGGCTCAATTAAATTTTTTTTACTAGATATAATAAAAATTAAGTTGATTTTATTTTGATAAAGTAGCTTTTATTTTAATACCATATGAATAAAATACTATTCTGATAAAATTTTAATTTTGTTTTTTATAAAAGTACAAACTTCACTTACTATATGATAAAAATTGTGAATAGCGTCAATAAAAAAGCTTTAAAATTTTTTTGAACTTGTGCCCCCGCCAATAAAAAAATTTCTGGATACGCTACTGGTTATCAGTCTCAGTGTGTTCATTATAAGACTCGATGAAGAAAACGAACTCTTCAACAAACAAATAGGGGTAAATCTTGTAGTAAATCCAAAGTTTACCTTCTTGTAGTGGGTTCTTTAAAGGGCTTAGCAGTGTTGCTGTCCTTCTTTTTTGCAGAAAAGGACTTATTTTTGTAAATATCTAGAAAAAACATTGACAAAAGGACTCAATTGAAATAATGTTGAGAAAAAAGGAAATTACCTTGGGGAAGCGAAGATTCGTGTAGAGAGGGTGGAACGAGAATGTCTTGAGAGTTTAAAGACTCCTTCTTGCATAAGTACTCTTCCACAGCTTCCTCAATTTTTTTCTTCTTATTCGCCTTTCCTTCTCTCACGTGATGTAGCGAAGAAGTTTCTCTCTCCAAAGTTGGGCGTCTTCCTTTGCTCGTTTGTGAACGCAAAAAGGTGCCATCTTCATCGGAATCATCATTCCGCCTTTCATCGCCACTAATGAAGGAATCTCCAAGATCGCCCCTGTCCTTTCTCTTAGCGTAGATTTCTTCTCTAAAGTGAATATTTTGGAGGAAGAATTACAAAAAGCTTAAGAAAGGAATCAAGAAAGCGAGTTTCGCATTTATAAAATAAAATTGTCTGCTTTAAAATGTTGCTGTAAACCAGGGTTTACCTAAATGAGAGTCAGAGGGAAAACATTTCCTAGTGCTTACAAAAAGCCGACTCAGACTTTATATTTAAAAAATGCAACTTGGATTCCAAATACTTAAAAGTTTAAAATATCTATACATAGCACTTACCTTTTGCTTCGACTAGAGAAGCGTTACTCATCTACAAAAATGTAACTGTTTTTTTTTCTATTTTTTAAATACTTAAAAATGTGCACTAGACTCCTACGATTTCAATCTCTTTAAAATCTCACTGCCTTCCAACTCTGCAGCTCTATTATAAACAGAGATAAATAAAGTTTTATTCACTTTGATTTATGATCATATTTCTCCATAAAGATTAATCAAGAAAAGAGTAACAGGATAAATCTTTGAATTAATAAAATAAGCTATGAAAAATTGAAAATTATGCTTTAACTAAAATAGTCATTGAAATGGATCAAGTAAAACATTCAAAAATCCTACAAATCTTCTGGAGTGAACATTTGTTCTTGTGCATTTTCCGATAAATTGTTTTCTGTTTCAGAGAAACGATCCAACGTCTTTTCACTTTGACCATTTTCTATGGACTTTAGAAAGGCGTTGATGTTGGTTGGTCGTGACATAGCGAAAAACTCTAGAATAGCCGGCTTTGGAACTTTTCTCTAAAAATATATATAAATCTTCTCAGATGCGTTCATATTAATTGCATAGGGAGTGACTAATTCATGCCAACCTCAAGAAAACTGTTTATAAATGAATAATTTTAATTTTATAATTTCAATTATGCTCTAGCACCAATATTTATTTAGTTTGGAGAATTTTCATTCAGTGAAACTTTCTTAAAATTCAAAATATCTTTTTTTTCAGTTTTTAATTTTTCAGCCATTTTTATAAAAACTAAACAAACTAAGTCATACTTCTTTTATTTTTAAATTCCTATACTTTTAATCTAGGAATTACAAAATATATAGTTTAATGATATATAGATAAATATTTTTTAAATATCTTATATAAGTTATTTTTCTACTTATTACAAAAATTAGACTAATAAGACTTAACTTGTTCAATTTGTATAAAAATGGCTTAAAAATCAAAAAACTTGAAAAAAAGATTAACAATTAGTTTTTTAAAGTACTCCATTTAATGAAAAGAAGAAAATAAATATTGCTTTTAGAACATAAATGAAATTAAATATTTAAAGTATTTTTACTTAATAAATTGTAATTTGAATATGTTAAATTTACGTTGTCTTAGCTTATTTTCTTTAACAATCAAATATTGTGGGTTGCCTTTATGTATGTTTTTCTTTTCTCACATTCAAAATGAACAAGCAAGTGTGCCATATTCCTCTCGACGCTAATTTCTTACTTCCATCTTTCCCTCTCTTTATTATTCTTTTTAAGCTTACTTTTTTTTCATTATTTTACCGCAATGTTCTCATTTTTGTCTATACAGGCTTCGTTTGTATTTATAATTTCTTTCCTGTAAATTGAAGTAGTTAGAATCCTGTTGAAGTCTCACTTATTTCTTCTTCTAACTTCTCTATGCAATAAGCAGACATTTTTTCCACATATTTAAAGATTCTCATCATGCTATATTTATAATGATACATTTTGTTTTAGTAAACAACAGTCTTCTATTCTGCTCATACCAATCAATTGCTTGCTAACATACTTTATTTTAATTTATACAGTAAAACTTCTTCGTGTGAACAACTCCTTATTCAGTGCATAAGTACACTTTATTAGTAATGTTTTGGTCTCAAGTATCACTTCATAATCCTTCAATAAAGACACGTCTCTAGTAAGGACATTAATGACAGTTCCAAGTTTGTACGTATTATAAGAATTTTACTGCATATATACAAAAGCGTATTTAAGGGTCATTTATTGCGCATTTAATCCCCGTTCTCTCTAAAGAGTAGCCAATATCACAAAGTTGTGAATGGCGGAGTAAAATCTTCAAAAAATGTTATAACACAATCACCCAAAATTCGCCTTTATATCAGAGGTCTGGCAAGACATCCCGAGAGATAACTTGCCAGACCTTATTATATATTTAAATACTAAAAAACATGCTTAAAATAAAAAATTTCAAAAAATATTTTACATAAAAATTTGGTATAAAATTTAGTAAAAATGACCCTTGATTTAAAGAAAAATTTTGATTGAAAATGGTATCATTGGAAAGCTATACTCTTTGTGCTGAACATAGGCTAGGTTTTACAAAAAAATATATTTTCCTTTTTGCAAAATGTTTTTATGTGAGGTCAGTCAACTTTTATATAGTTTCAAAAATACTAATAACGTGATGAGTTTATATACTTTTTTTTTCAATATTTCATATAACAAAAGTAGAATATAGTTTTTTCCATTTTTAAATGGCATAGTTAAAGAAACCTGTCAAAAATAAATATATATTTTTTTACTTTTTAGGGGTCAGTATAATGTTTTCTAATAAATAAGTGAAAAATGTCAATCGAATCTAAAAGCTGTGTTGCGTAATCCACTTTTATTTCGAAGCAATTTTTATTCAGTTTAGATACCACTTTTCTCATTTTTAACGGAGGGCATCGTTATATTTATACGAAGAATAAATCACATTCCACTACTATCACACTTGTTATTGATTCTACCTCATAATTATGAAAAGGAAGATTAACACATGTTGCATTACGCGTTTGTGAGCGCAGAGAATTCTTATCTCGCATACGCTTCACCACATCTTTGAGCACGCGCATGTAGTTTATTTTATCGGGCTAGTGTACGCTTAGTTTATTTGTAGATTCCTAGCTTAAATCTTAGTCAAATATTAAAACGCTTATAACTTTCGCAATATCTCAACCAAATGTATCTATCATGCGATATACCAAATTAAGATATATTTATTTAAAAGAGTAGGAGTGTTTATGTCAGCGCAAGTAGATATCGCAATTCAATGCTTGTATTTTATCACACCTGTTCGCGAGTCATAGTTATCAATTTAGTAAACCTGTGTAATGCACTTTTCAACATGTTTTTATATTGCTTATAACTTTGGATTTATTCGCCAAAATTTATGTTCAAAATAAATACTTTAAAAGTTTGAAAATTTTAAGTCCGTTCATAATGTATACGATTAAAAATAATTTAATTAAAAAAAGTTATTTAGTTAGTACATTTTTGGTAAAATGTAATGTTTAATTACTCGTTGATTCCTCCAAAAACAGGATTTTGGATTGCGCTTATTGATGTGTTCACCGAAGAAAAAAATCAAAAAATGTGTTTTAATAAAATTTTCCCAATAATAATTAATCTCATGAATTTATATGCTTTTTTTCATTATAAACCACTCTCATAATACAATAACGAAAATTTATTTGTAGAATTTTATAAAATAATTTAATTTATGGCTCTCACACACGCGCGCAAGCACACACATTGAAGAAATATTTTTTCTATATGAAGTTTTAGGAAACACTTCTCTATTATGTAATGAAATATTCTCATAACATGTAGGGTTGGACACGGGTAGACAACTTGATTGTCATCTCCAACCTGTATACTACAATGGTTTCTATTCCATAGTAAGAATTTTAGAGGGTATGCAATGTTAATCTACCTTATATCGTTAGTACTTCCATGCGGTGTAGGCGAAATGAACTCAAATAGAGTTCATTGACCCGTAATTGAACTCAAAATTTCACCCTAACTTTTTTCCAGAATTTTTTAAAGAATATTTTTCGATTCTTTGATTACAAAATTTTATTTTGTTTATTTGACAAATATATTATTTAATATCGTGCAAATTGCACAAATATAGGTAATAACTTTTGTAACATCGTCTCTGCGGATGAGGTATATCAAATCTTACATCTAGCAAAATATGAACAGAAAGTTGAACATTGTCGCCCTAGTCATTTGTATATGGAATAGAAACCATCGTAGTATACACAAACATAGATACAATGATATACCCAGTAGATCTTTATAACACGAATTGCGGTTTTCAAGCCACGAACATGCGTTATAACGGATCTGCCAGCACACATGTTATTATTTCTCAACTTCACAAAACGCCTTTAAAATTGTTATGAAGCAAGGTGGCATAGAGGACAGTAAAATTTTGTATATTTACAAATTTTCTATATCTATATATTTACCTTAAAAAACGGAAGCAAAGATCCCTCCTGCTTTATAATGTATCTACTGGAAATGATTATGTGTGCATACTGCATAGATCTTGTCATCGGCTAGGCTATAAAATTGGCGAATGCTTATCGAACAAGAGTTTGTTAGTTCCATGACGCTAGTTTGAGCATTGCAAGTTCCTAGGAACACCGCAATGTGACGAATCAAAGAAAATACTTTAATCGGAGAAAGAGGCCATGATTCTGGAATGTACATTTTGAAGTTCTTGTAACTTTTGTCAACTTTCGTGTACAACTTTGCAGGGAGAATCGGCTTGCCCGGGTAATCAGTGAGAACGAAGCGAATAGCTCGAGTCCAAATCAGCCGGATTGCAATATCACACACAGCATACATCTTCTAAAAAAATAAGACTGGCTCTCTTTAGTTTAATGCGCAAAAACACAAAATAGTTTTAATACAAAGATAAACTTATGAAGAAAAAAATCATCGTTTGGCTATTTATAAAATATAAAAATAAATTTGGATCAATTCGAGAATAAAGAAGCGAAAATAAAAAATTTATTCTAAAGTTATTTTTAGAGAAGTTGTGCAGAAATAGTTAGCCAAGTTTTATTGAAATAAATCATTAAATTTTTTGATCAATCTTATTCAGAGTGAAGTTGTTGGCACTGATTTGAAAAAAGGACTTGACATCAAATCTTTTCAGAGATATGTCAAAAAAGTTTAATCTACAATTGAGATTATAGGTTTACAATTTATGCACAATTATTATAAACATTAAAAAAAATATACTTTGTTTATGATTTCGTCATTGATGCAAGTTGCGTCTTTAGTTTGCTTAATATTCTCAATCAATTCCTTATAAAAGTTAAAGGAAAAGGAATCTTGTCTTTGCATCAAAGGCTCCATTATAAACCACAGACATCTTAGAAAAAAATGCCACATGTCATTTTGATACGCAAAGGTAATTTAATTTTATTAAATAAGTTTAACAGGAGTATTTACTGGAATATTTTTATTTATTTAGTTGTCCGTACCGCATTCAAGGCAAGAATACTCTCCAATAATAAGTGAATGGGGGAATCGAACCCGTGACAATCAAAAAAAGAATCCACGCTTCAAACACAAGTAATATCTGCAATGTATACGTATCCAATTTTCAATTAATACGCTTCAATTGATACTCCTTTTATGCCATCTTAATATGTGAGATGAAGTAAATCAACAAAACAAGCAGAATATACCTTCAATTAAAAAATGAGCAATATTTTCTCAAATGAATTCAAAATAACGAGGCGCATATATATAATATCGGTGTGCAAGATTTATAATTTTGTAAGCTTAGTGAATCTGGTCTGAATACTGTAAAGTACGTTAACTTCATGAAAACAAAATTACGCGAAATAGGGTTAAAAAACAAATTTCTAAAAGTTTAGATATTTGGCCTAGTGGTTTTGAATTGGGTTATATTATTGAAAATTATATATGAAGGAATTTATGTTATAAAAGACTAGCATTGCGCTCAACTCCATAACACTCAAGAATTTAGTTTTTTTTACAATTTTTTTTTTTACAATTTTTCCAAACTTTAGCGATTTTTTCGATTTAAAATTAGTTATGAGAAATCAGTAGGGAAATTACCAAAAAATTGTGAAACTATTGATTTTTTAAAGTTAAAATTTTAGATAAAAGATAATAAGTAAGTTATGGGAAAAACTTTAAAAATATGTCTTTTTTAAAAAGAGTTGACAAAAAATTATCCAATTTTAAAGGTAAATTATTATTAGCCCGCTTATAATATAATCAAATTAAAGCGGCCGATTTTTATTTAATAGAACATTGATGTCCAAGTAAAGTAGGCTTTTATATTTTTTAAATGACTTTTTTTCATTTTTTATATTTCTTTTAACTCTTTCAGCCTCAAAAGGAAACCAGTCTTCAATAAATTAAAATATTTTGTATTAAATTACATAGAAAAGAAATAAATAGACGCTTCGTTTTCAAATATTGCCTTAAAAACGTCCTAAGGTTGCTCTGAACGGTCTATGCTTAAAATTTTTTGGCTGAAAATAGAAACTTTTACAGTGTAATACGATAAATTTTATTTTCTTTAAAATCGAGAAATCGGTTTCGTCATTTATAGATGACGTAGGATCAGTGGCGAAGAGGGACAGGAGGGGCGGTCCGCCCGGGGCGCAGAATTTATTTGAATTAATATATGATCTATAAGAATTTAATAGAGATGTTTTAACTTAAATAGTAATGTAGCAAAGGTTTCCTACCCGTTTGGTTCCAATTTTCCATACATGTATACCTGTATTATTAAGTTTTGAGCATGTTGAAGTGTTGCGAATTTTGAGGAGCGGTAAAATTAAAGATAGGCACGCCACTGGGTAGCACCAGATTGTTTAAAGGGTTAAAGAGGATGAACAACATACAAATATTCAATAAATTTTATAATATTTTAGGTACGCATCTACTTCATGGACACCGGTCTATATTTTGTCAAATGCAGAATTCTGATCAAAGAGCTCATTTAAAAAGGAAAGTAAAAAATACTCTTTGATTTTTTCTAAAGTTTGGACGTCATCTCTTGATTGAAATGAAGGCAGGTGAGCGAGAAGATGAATGGCATAGGTAAGAGTATAATCTGGTAATATCACATATAACTTTTCTAAAATATGAATCAAATCATAAAAACATTCTATATAGCACGACGCATATCAAATTCCAGTGTGATTTGCATATAAATTTATTACAGGCAAACTTCTACAAAGCACAAATCATGAAAAAACATTTGCAGATGTCTTTCATTTGTGCTAACGAGCAAATTTTTACTCCCACGTGTTTATCTTCTACTTTTGAATAGATTTATTCAGGGCTGATGATTATTAAAAATTTCCCATTATTGATCACCAAAATTAAAAAAAGGTGACTTTTTTTTACTTTATTGACTTTTATTCACCCTGAAAGGAATGTAGCTTCAATTTTTTTAAAGGAAAATGTATGCAAACTTTTTATTTTTATATTTTCCTTACTTGATTTTACAACAAAATTAATGACAAATTTATGATGAAAAAAAATGTTTAATATTTATTTTTGTTTATTAAATTTATAAATTCATGTTTCGAATGATAACATGAAATAATCTGAAAAAGGATATCATGTGCTTATCGACATAAACACGGCGTTATTAAATAAGATAGGATAGCACTTTTCACAAAGAGGATGCCTTTCTTCTTATTGAATAATAGCAGAAATACTTGTATTTAACACGTATTTCAATTTTCAGGTTAGACGAGGGTTTGAACAAAATAACTTTTCATCCAAAGAAGTTAGTCTCTAACCAACTGACTACGATATACGGATTACTAATCATCTTTAACAAATTAGCGACTACCGTAAAGATGGGATATGCTCGGAGACAACGCGAAAAAGAAACTTACTCTGCAAATCTGCATTATTTCTCAAAAGTTCTCGCCTCTTATTGAAGTTGGCGACGAGAAAGATGTGCATCTTTGACTTTAGTTCCTTACTCGATTGCATCGGAGAAAGACAAAATATTGCTAAAAATTGGAGAGGTAACTTTAAGCTCATACAATATTTGTGTAGTTTCACGACAAACTTTTCTCTAACTTCCAAAAGCTCATCCTTAATGAAATTTAAGAACAGAATCAACGTTAAAAATGAATATAAGGATAAAAAGAAATAATTTACAGATTAAAAAAAAATTGATTATTATATAAAAAGATAATACATTATATGCAAGCATGTATTATTTAGGAATTTATAACATAAATTAAGAATATACTTATTTGATAAAATTCATGAAGAGAAAGTAAATAATCACTCAAAAATCCACCAAAGAGTTTATTATTCGAAATTGAAATAATGATTAGAGCAAAGAGTTACGAATATTGTTCTTACCATTACAATCTGAGCGATTTGATAAACGTGAGAAGTTGTGATGAATTTTTGAAAGGTGCCGTAACAAGCGAGTTTCAAAATGCAACAAGCAGCTTTTAATCGTAAATGAGCAGCAGTACACGGACTATAAGAAAGAAGGGGTGGTGTAAAAATCGGAAATAAAAATGAAGGAATGAAGTAGATGCAAACCTTAACAAAACTCCAGCATACGTGGAATCAAACTTCTTCAAATCGCCTTGATTGGACACAATGCTCATCATCAACTGAATGGTAGACTCGGCAGCAGTGGACAATTGGTAACTGGCAGAAGAGTCTGAAGTGCCACGCAGCCACTGCGTAACGCACTTAATCCCAGCAACTCTGCAACGGCCATCGATGTCAAGGTTGCAAATTTCACACCACTCATCCTGATTGGCTGATTCGTTCTGCATTTATGTTAAAGTATCTTTGTACAAAAGCGTATTATTTTGGAATGAATACAAATTATCAAATGGAAAATGGAACACCCTTGACATGAATAAAAGTATAGAACAGAATAAAGAGTGATCCTGACAACTAGAATTACAAAAAAATTTGATAATATTAAGAAAATATTTATGAACTCGACGAAGAAAAAAAGTTTGAAATTTTTGGATTTTTAAATGATTATTTGATTGATTTTCAAACATGCATCAACTTTTTAATTTATTGCAGAAGTTTTTTTGTCTTTGGTGCTCCTTTCCTTAAATCTTCGACATCAATATAAAAGAATCAGACTATGACACACAACTTGCATATTTTTTTATCATAAATTAGAATGAAACTCATTTAACCTTTTGAGAGCCAGAATTTTTAAATCGTAGACCAACACTTTATAATTTAGATAATTTAGGCTTTTAATTTTATGACTTTTGTATTGCGAACAAGAAATATTTTGGCAAATGGGCATCTTCTATATTCGATGAAATTATAATCGAAAATTATTTGTATGTTTTCGGATATTTCAAATAAAGCTTTTGGTACATGTGCTAAAAAATTAAAAAAACGCCTGAGGTATAGCACACAGCGGAGCAAAAAAAAGATCAAAATCCTTTTTCTGTCAAAGATAAAACAAGATGACAAGGTCATTTTAATCTGAGAAAAGACGATGGCGTTATAAATGCAGAAATCTTTTTACTCAATTTTTGATAAAAATCCTCTCAACAAAATGTCTGCATATTCGAATTAGAATTAAATGTGAAATTCGTAACAAAAATTTCAATGATATACCTGACTGACAAAGGGTTGCCTTGCATCTAAAAAATGTCTGTAATCGTTTTCCCAAATGTTGAAAAAATATTTCATACAATATTTACAAAATGAAAGTAGCATAATTTAAATGAAAAAAAAATAATTTTATTGGCATTAGATACGAATTCCTATAAATGAGATCCTAGACATTATTTGATCCAAGGTATGTGAGAGTACGGTATTCTAGATGCAAAGAAACAAACACGTTGGTACTAATTCTCACCATCGTACCTTTTTTGTTTTAAAAAAACAGCATCCAACCCTTATCTTTATAGCAAATGTACAAAGATTTTAAATGCAAAAATTTGTATTTATTTTGCTCTTCCAGGCAAGGAATTGTTTATTTAATTATATCAAAGGTCTATATGCTTCAGCAAAGTTCATTATTTTGTATAATTTAAATACACGAAAAATTATTATCAATAGCAAAATAGTAATTTAAGTATTGAGAGAAAGAACTAAAAATGCTCCATCGCTAACAGCCTAGAAAAAAAAACAAAAAATTGTTCAAATCACCGTCTTCCTGAAGTTATTGGAAAACCCTGTTCAATTAAATAAACATGAATGCAAAAATGGTTATATATTCGAATAATAAACAGTAGTTGATACTTCTTGTCGGTATATAAGTTTGGAAAAATATACATGTTTTCTATTCAATAAAGATGGCATGTGATGAAGAAAATACTCTTAAAGCTAAATGAAAAGCGGGAGGAAATGTGAAAGAGTAGTTACCGGCTTCAACGAATCATAATTAAGAAGGAGATTCTTGACCACTTGACTAGAAATGAGGCTAGTGACTTTATTAGAGATTGCAGAGTCAAGAGCAGCCACGTGCAATGCAATGGCGCCAAGAAGGGACAGGGAGGTGAGGTAGAGGGACGATTTCTCATGCGCTTCGCTCACCTGTTTGAAGTGGCTGTCGCACTCCTGAAACAAAATACAACAGATATGAGACATCTTAATCTACTTGATTGCAGAAAAAGCAGGCGGCATTAATCCATTTCACCATGCCATCATTTTTAGCTATCTATTTTTAGGTTTCTTAATCTTAGGGTTATTTTATATCAAATCTCGTCTGTTTTTTCAAGGATGAAATGGGATGAGTAATTTGATATAAAATTATCGTAAAATCAAGGAATTGTACGCGCCATCTCAGGTGATGATAGGATGGAATGGCTTAAGGAACGATTGAAATTGTTATGATGCTGGTGGCATTATATAAAAGATAAATGCGCAAAATAAAAAGAGAAAAAAGGAGATGCCATATCTTTTTGTTCTCCAACCTTTTATATCGATTATATCTCCTTTTTTTCTCTTCTGATTGGGCTCATTTATCTTTTATCATCATAACTAGGGCGGTTAAAAGTCAATAAAGTCAACTTTTTAGATTTAACTGCAGAATTATATAGATTTACGATGTAACACAAATCTCCAGTTTTATATACTTTTTTTTGTATTTTTTTGTCAATTAAAGTCAACTTTTTTCCATATAGCCAATTTTTTGTTAGGTCAATTTTTGTATTTGACGATATTCAAATTAATTTTAATAGGTACAATTCGATTTTATATAACATACTTAAAAAGACTTCGATATAAAAAAGTTCAAAGTTTATTTAGTATTTTATAATACCGGGAATATATAGAGTAATTAAAAAACCCCGGATTCAAAATTTCCCTTCCTGAAATCCCAGGAATAAACTCAAGTCATATGCGCGAAATGTTGTTCGTTGAAACGTCCAAGTTGAAGCTCCGATTTTTGTGGCATTTTATGCTTCCAACAGAGAATGGAAATTGAGAAAAAGTTTGCTTGAATGCACGCTTGATGAAGTCGCGCTGGTGAAAAGTGGACAAGTGTGTTAAAAGGCGTACGTCGAGAAACTCAGAAGAAAGTTGCGTCATTTTTTCACTCTTGAGCAAGTGAGTGAGGCAAAGAAAGCCGCGTTTCACAACTTTGGGTGAACCATTTCTAGTTGATTGGGTGATTGTTGTGAGCAGAATTCTGCAAATAAAAATGCAAAAAATAACTCTTCAAAATAGCCAATATTCAATTTATAAATCTATATTTTTGAATATTTAATTATAAAACAAAAGAGCCTCCTATATTCATAGAGACAATAGGATGGCATTGAAGCCAAGGTAGATTTCATAAGGTGAGTGCGTGGACAATCAGATGTCAAGACCTCTGTAGATTTAGATTTCTTAATAGAATCAATTTGTCACATTTTTCATATCTTTGATCAATATTGCTATTTAAAATTTTTTAAAATACCTTACTTTATTAATAAATTTATTTGATGTTACTTAGTAGGTAAAAATTTCATAAAATGCAAGTAATTGAGTTTATTCAAACATTCAAGACAAATAAATATGAAATTTGTGCGATGTAATACTTAAGATGCATATAAATATATTTTAAGCTCAATTTGACCGTTTGGTATTTAAAGGCAAAACTGTATTTTAGTATTTTTAGTGTTTAAGAAAAATAAATACCCATTAATTCTCTGTAAATAAAAACGCAAAAATAACAAGTATTTGATTTTAGAAAAATTTTCATTTTAAAGAGATGAACTTAAATTTTTTTAAAAAGTTTTGAAGCAAATTTAATATAAATGAAATAAAATAAATTTTATTATTTATTAGCGCTAAAATATAAATCTAAACTCGTGATAATTTTAAACAAAAGTTGTCCTTCCTTTCTTAAAACTCTTTTCAAATGAGAAGTGAGAGGAGAAAAAACTGACAGATTTTTGATTAAACTTTTGACGATCTTGGTGAGTTTGAAGTATACATTTGTTGGTTATATTTCTTCAATGTAATACTGTTCTTTCTCTTTGGTTTCACTTAAGAAATAATTCTAATTAATACTTTTTACTTAATGTTTACTTAATTATTTTTTTTGAACTAAAAATATCATAGACAATATTCTAATTAATTCTTTCATTTAGTTTTATACACAATGGTTAAGGCGATTTCCCATATCTCTTTCCAATCAAGCTATGCAGACCTCTTGCAATTGAATATTCTGAAACAATCACGAAAGAATGTGATAAAAGAAATAAAATTTGGAAAGTTAGACATAATTAAATCAACATAGCAAAAAGAGGAAGTGCTCGCTCATACATTTGTAGAAAATGTTATTTAACCTGCTTTTTGAAATTGTAATATTTGAAGTTGTACAGAAATATCCAGAAAATATAATTATATCCCTACCTCTTTATTGGAAGAGGAATAGATTAAATGTCCGAAAATATAGAAGACAATTTGGTTGAAACAAAAAAGAGAAATCTTTTATCCAAACTTGATGAAAAGATAATAAAAGGTAACAATGTATTTTTGGTGGCATATGTTCTTTTCTACATTTTAAAATGGGATTGAAAAAAATCCATCTTTCTTCGTTTAATCATTCTCTTATTGAACTAAATTTTGGAAAAAAATGCTTACTTTATCTTGTCATTTTAATAAAAATTGTTAAAATTAATTGTCTTTTAGTGATTCTAAAAATGGTAGGAAAATCGGAAGCAATGACTTTGTTCATGTTAACAAAAATTCTATTTTTAATCCTAGATATATGATGCAAAAAAATTTACATTTGATAAAACAGAACGATAAAGTACTTTTCATTGATTTTAGACTGTCATAATGCTCTTAATTTTTATTCTTTACAGCAGAGAAGTTCGTAAATACAGACATTTCTTTTGTTGTAATGTTTAATACACTTCTACGCTTGTTCTATGCCTCCTTAAATTTAATATCAACACTTCAAAACACACAAATGCTGACTAACTTTAGTGTATGCCTCCTTAAAATTAATATAATCTCCTTTAAACACACAAATGCTAAATAATTTAGATTTTTGTCCATGACTTTGTGTGAATTATGTTTTTCACAATGGAGCATACATAAAAATGCCTCCATAGTTCTAACCACTATGTGGTTATGTAAAAAATATATGTATGTTTTTTGTAATATATATAATATATATTACAAAAACAGTGTAATAAATTAGGAAAAAATACTTTTCATCATTATGTCCATTGAAAAACCATTTAGGAAAACGTTGCGTTTTGCTTTTACTCACCAACTAATTCTTTCATTACTTAACCGTATTTAAGGCAAGGGGGCGGAATCCCCCCCCCCCCCCGCCCCCTTAAAAAATATGTTCAATTTATTCAAAAACTAATAACTAAACAGTTTTTTCACCTTTTCTTAATGCCTATTTGTAGTGATTTAAAAGAAGTTATATTTTTTTCTTATATGAAATATTCTCACAATGTATGTCTTGTAAAAATGGCAGAATAGAATTAAAAAGTTTCTTCTTTTCTTATTAAGTTTTAAGCAATTTTTCCCATGAGAAACCATAAATTTTTAATAAAAAGTGAATATATTGTAACTTTTATTTCGTTAACTGTTTAAAAAGTAATTTTTTTTTATAATAGGTCATTGAACTCAAAGGATATATTTGAAAATACTTTATTTATAAATCAGCAACTAATGCTGATTCACAACAACATTGTTTATATAAAAACATAAAAAAAATAAGATTTAGTTATCAAAACGTAAAAGCCACGTATGTTTATTTACTGACTTTTGTAAGTTTTCTACTTGAAAAGTCACAGAACTAGATCATTAATGGCTTTCATAAAGCATTAGTAAATATGAAAATCAAAAAACGTAAGGTACATGCTTCCTTACTTTTGTCAGTAATAGAAGGTTTTGATCCAGAGTACTTGGCTTGATCAAATTTTTCACATCCTTCAATGCTTATGACGTCATAATAAAAACAGTATACATTCCTTACGCAATGATATGTATGTATGTATGTCATTGCTGTATATTGTTTAACTATATACACTACGTATATACACTAAACTTATAAATCACATGTGATACTTTGCATGCTTCATACGTCAGAATCATATTTTTTAATCATTTATACTCTACTTTCCATTTTTGATTTTAGCATTTTATCGTTAGTATAATAGGACTTTTTTTTTAACTTTTGCACTATTTTTTTCTTCACTTGTTGTTTGATAAGTAAGAATTTACAATTTTTTATTTTTTAGTCTAATTGTAAGTTTTTGTAGCATGTCTGGTATTAGAAATATTATTAAAAAAAAAAGGAAAAATGAGGGTTCATCAAAAGATGTTTGTGCCGAAGAGTCATCGAGTATAGATAACATAATTCAATTATTTCATGATCAAGATGCTTCAAAATCAAAGTCATCAACTAGTGAAAGTTATTCCGAATCAATTTATGGAGAACTTTGCCCATCAGAAGAGGATGATGTTTCCTAAGAGTTAGAAAACGACTTCGATCAAAATACCAGAAGTATTGGCACGAGTCTCGAATGTCACCGTAGACTTTTATTTTCTATTAATGATTGTTTAGATGAAAATAGATTTGATAGAATTCCTGTACAGACAGAAGAAACTTTTAGATCTGTATTGAAAGCTAATTCTTTAGAAAAAAACAAGGGATAAAAGATAAGGAACTTTTATGGTCAAATGTTAAACCAATAAATGTTGGTAGACAGGGAAGCGAAAATATAATCAGAGGAGGTGTTGGTCTGAAATCAAATGTTTTTGCGGAATCCCCTAAAGAATGCTTGAATTTGTTTTTAAGTGAGTCAATTTTAAATGAAATAATACATAAGATAAATATTTATATCAGAGATAACAATAAAGAAAAACTTGATGATATTAGGTATCCTCACATTCGTATCATAGACATTGAAGAACTGCAAGCTTTTATTGGTCTGACTTATTTGAGAGCATTGCTAAAACAAAACTACTTGAGAGTAAAATTTTTGTGGTCTGATTTGGGTTGTCCTATATTTGCTTCCACTACGAGTATGAAGAGATTTTATTTTTGAACAAACATTTGTGCTTTGATTTAGTTTCTACGAGAGAGGAAAGATGGAAGTTCGATAGATTTGCTGCATTTCGTAATATTTTTGAAATGTTTAATGAAAATTGTTGTAAATCGGTTAATCCAACATCTTTTTTAACAATAGATGAATCTTTGTATCCATCTAGAACTGCTGTAAAATTTCAAGTATATAGCCCACTTAAGCCTGCAAAGTATGGACTGTTATTCAGATCTCTTTGCAGTGTTAAAAATGCTTTTACATACCAATCAAGCGTTTATGCTGGCAGACCAATTAAGGGCGAAGGTCCATTTTATCTGAACACAACTGAAGAAATGGTTGAAGAGTTAATAAACAAAGTCAAGAGGTCATGCAACATAAAAGGTAGAAATATCACTTTAGATAGATTTTATACATCATTAAAATTAATTGTGTGGTTGTTTAAAGAAAAAATAACATGTTTAGGAACAATAATGGCTACAAGAATAGGTATTCCCAAAGAACTTATTTTATTGACCGATAGAGATAATTTTTCTTACAAAATTTTTTGGGAAAAAAACTATTTTAAGTCGTTAAGTTTACTATATAAATAATAAAAATAAGAACGCTTTAATAGAGTAATAAGAACGTTTTAATTGCATCATCAATGCCTTCTATTTTAGGTGTTTCTAAAGATAAAAATAAAAAGCCAGCATTGTATAAACTGTATGACTATACAAAAGGTGGAGTTGATATATTTGATCAGCGTATTTCTTATATTACTAGTAATAGAAAAACTAAAAAATGGACTATAAAGGCTTGGAGCTTTATACTAGATACAGCAAGAGTTAATGCTAAAACTGTTTTTTGTTTGAAAAAATCAAAAGATCCTAGAAAAATTGATACGTTCTCTTTTGGTGTAGAGCTTATTAAGTTTTTGGTGTTTCCTTATATAAGATCAAAACCTAGTTGTGGTCTCAGTACCAAAATAAAATCAAAAATTGCAACTATTTGCGGTTTGTCAGATAAAATAACTATTTCAAGCAGCGATTCATTTTTGGAAAAACAGGGCCAGTTAGAAGATGTGATAAATGTTTAAAGTCTATTTCTGGAGACAACTACAAGAAACTTAAAGACAAATTGAAAAAAATAAAGCAGCAATGTCAGAAATGCGGAAAGGCATGCTGTAATGAACATTCATATATTGTATCTGTACTACAGTAAAATCTCGCTATTATGCCACCCTTCGGGGCCGACCAAAAGTGGCATAGTAGCGAGAGTGGCATAGTAGCGAGGGTTCTGTAAAAATAGCCTTATTTTTTCAAATAAAATCACATTTATTAAAAAACAGTTTTATTTTTTTATATATTTGTGTCCTATTCCAAAGCTCTCAAAAATGGTTGTCTGACGCATTTTCATATGGCGGATCTCAAGCATTTCTTGATCTAAACAATCGCACGCTTGCATCACTTTGAGCTTTACGCTACAATGCTGCATAAATTTTCGAACAGTGCTCCACGCTCTTTGGGCTTCTTGGAATTGAACCACTTCCTCTTCGATAGTTTCCTTGTCGTCTTCGCTTTCAATTTGTTCCTTGCTTTTCAGCACTTCCTCAGCAATCTCCTCTAGCAGAAGAGAGCCACTAGTTGCGAGACGCTCGTCAGCATTGAGAAAGTCAGTTAGCTCAATCTCCTCGTTATTGTGCATCTTTTCCTCAGTAGGCAAAGCATTCCAAATCTCGAGCAACTCTTCATCTTTTGGCTCAATCTGATCAATTTCTTCTTCCACAAACTTAGCTTTTACAAAACAGTTTTTGATGACCGATTTGTTAACCTGCTCCCAAGCATACCGGGCAACGTGTAGAGCATCAAGCAACGTGAACTTAAACTCTCTTTCCTCGTCTATGGCTTCAAGCCTGCGAGAGAGCAAAAGTTTCTTGTAGTGGCGTTTGAGACTCTCTATAACCCCCTGATCCATTGGTTGCGAGATTGATGTTGTGTTAGGAGGAAAAAATAGCAGCTTTATATTGTCGAACTGGAGATCAGATGGGTGGCCACAGAAGTTATCGAGACAAAGCAGCACTTTGCGTCCCTGCTTGACGAGTCGCTCGTTCCACTCACGCAATGTTTCTTCGAAGAGCTCCGCCGTCATCCACGCTTTCGAATTTGCCTTGTATGTCACCGGAATTTTTTTGTTTTTGAAGGCACGCGGTTTCTTTGAATTGTCAATCACCAGAAGAGGAAGCTTTTCGTTGCCGCTCATGTTTGCTCCAACCAGAAGAGTGATTCTTTGCTTACTTTTTTTACCTCCAGTGCACCGCTCTCCTCTGAAAGCCATGGTCTTGTTTGGTAGCAGCTGCCAGAAGAGTCCAGTTTCGTCTAGATTGAAGACGTCTTCTGCAGAAAATTGTGCAAGCAAAGGTCGGAGAACCTGTTGTTGCCACTCAAAAAGAGATTGCAAATTTACCGCTCCTGCTTCTCCTTGTATTTTTTTAAAAGTAATGCCGTGACGCTTTTTGAAATTGTCCAGCCAACCGTCGCTTGCCATGAATCCCGGAATGTGCATTATCTCGGCCAGTTTCATTGCCTTTTCTTTGACCAGACTTCCACTGACAGGCAGATTGTGTCCTCTCGCTTGCTTCAGCCACATGAGCACCCCTTCATCGAGATTTGGATCGTGAGCCTGCGTCAACTTAAAGCGTTTCGATGAAAATCCAGTTTTGATTGCAGCCTCGATTGCATCCTTTTTGCTGAGAATGCCTTTTACCGTAGTTCTCTTCACTTCAATACCCCATTTCTTGCTTATTTCTCTGGCCAGCTTGGACTGATTAGGCTCATTTTTTTCGGCATCAATAATTTCTTTTTTCTGCTTTAGAGTGAAATCGGTTCGCTTGCGTTTTATATCTGACATGTTAATTTTTTACGCAAATAAAAACAATAAATCTAAAAAAATATATTCATTAATTTTGTAAAAAAAGTTGAGAAATATAATTAAAAAACGCAACACACAAATAAATAGTGGCATAATAGCGAGATTAGGTGGTGGCATAGTAAGTTTATTTTCTACTGAATTTTGTCCGGACCGAGTGAAAGTGGCATAGTAGCGAGAGTGGCATAGTACCGAGGGGGCATAGTAGCGAGATTCTACTGTATATGTTTTCAAAAATTTTAATTATATAACTATTATATTATTGTTTTATTACTACTAATAAATTTTTTTAATTTTTTTAATTTTCTAACGTGTTTTTATGCTAAAATAAGCAATTGGTTTTTTACTTTATTTATGGCTTTATATCATTGGAACATAAAGTAGGATATACAAGGTTCATTGATAGACATGTATGCTTCTAGTTTTTTTTGAGATTTTGGTTAATGGTATCTAATGTTTATAAAATTTGTTTAAAATCTAGAAGATTGGCTTTTGTTTTGCTCAAAATTTAAGATCAGTTCTTGGACAATTGGTCTCTAGTTAATTAATCTGAAAAAATTCATTTTTTGACAATTCATTGAAAAATTGTCTACAAAAAAAGAAAATTTTTAATTTCATATTGATTAAAATTTTATACTAGATTTTGTTGCATGGTATTTTTTGTATCCCCTCTGTATAATAGTAATCAAGCCAAAACCACCCCTGTATGTTTCATAACCATCCTTTAAGCTAATTATTATACTATATTTAAGTTTACATATCACACTATATAGTTTTACATATTTCATTTGGTCTAGGGGTGAATCTCTAAATTTGTAAACAGAAGATCGTAGGTTTAAACCTTATTTCTATCAAAACTTTATACTTTTCAAATTTGATAAAGCGTCATTTATAAACCATAACTCAGAATCTTTGGGGTGCTTAACATACTTTTTTAATATTTTTTCTAGGGGTGGAATACGCTATTCAAAAACGATTCAATTTGTTAAAAAATAAATTACAGCTAAATTCAGCGCCTTCTAAAATATATAAAATATAAACAATCAAAAAACAAAAAAATGTTCAATTTTAAATCCTTTGATTTTTTTCTTATATCAGTAACATACATTATCTCAAGTTTATTATTGAAACTTTTTTTCAAAGTGTTTTACAGATTTATTATACAAAAAAACATTAATTGTTTTTCCATAAGTCGAAGTATTACTTTTTAAAAACATAATAATTATTGATTAAGTCGTATTTTATCTTAAAAATATTTAGTTTTTGATTTTTTAAAAATGATTGATTAATGACAAATTGATTGGATTTCATAAACATAATTATCTTTAAGACTTATTTTATCCTAAAATTATTTAATTTTTGTTTTTTTTTTAAATGATTGATTAATGACAAAATGACTGAGTTTCATAAAAAATTAAGGTCATCAATCAATTCAGCGTACTTGAAAATGGTAGTTTTGACTTATTTTATTTTAAAAATAATTAACTTTTCATTTTCGACAAACTTGTCAAAAATGATTGATTAATGACAAATTGACTGTGTTTCATACAAAATTAAGGTCATCGATCAATTCAGCGTATTGAAAATCGTAGTTTTGACTTTTTTGCTAGCAAAAGAGATTCTGAAATTTTTTTGAAAAGGGGGGGGGGCGGAATCTGCCCCTTGTGAAAAACTTGTATTAAATAGGCCGGCTTTAAATACGGTTAAAAAAAATTCTCAAAAAATACATAGTTTAGGAAAGAGATACGTGTTAATGCTGAATATGTAGACAAGAAACCAAGATAATGATAATAAATCACCAAGTATTCATATCCATGTTTTAAATGCAGAGAGATTATGAGTTGTAATATTTCGAAGAAAAAATTTTAATCCTCCAGGCGCCCCTAACTCCCCTTTTAAAATTGTTGGAAATGTCATGATTGAAGTTCGTAGTTGAAGAGACTAAATCTACGCCCTAAATCTCACTCGTTACGTCATCAACAACTCTTAGACAAATTGCATTCATTTCATGCGAATCAATTAAATCTTACTCGCTTATGAAAAGCAGAATATCTTTTTCACTTCCACCTTCAATCTCATCACAGACTTCATCTTCTTCACCCTCTTCTTCATTTTGTTGGAAGTTTGGCAAACTTAAACAGAAAGAAAAAATATCAAAAGTATGTGCTTATTTTTGATATAGATAGAAAACTATTTTTATTTTAAAAAAAAAGCTATGCTATAGGCAGAACAATTTATTTTTGACCTAAAAATCCTATTTTTTGAATTTTTTTACAAAATAAGTTCATTTTGTCTATGGAAAAAAACTTAAATTAATATAAATACACCCTTCTTTGGATAATATGCGCACGTTGGGATCAGAAACACCTACCGCTTATTAAGGGAGAGCGCATATTAGCATCCGTCATGTCCGCCATCTTGGATCTCTTCTGAGAACGAGAAAGATATGAATATACGAGAAACAGCGAGATTCGGTATTTGTCGTATCTTTTTGGGGTCCAAGATGCCGTCGCATATTAACCGATTCGCATATTATCCGAACGCATTTTAGCGGAAGATTGATGTACTATTTATTATTTACAAATAAGCTGTTTTTTAATATTCTGATTTTTATCATATGTAAAATTGCCCTAAATTTTTTTTTAATCAATTCGACCATTGACACAAAATAATTTTTACATTATTGACCAATAAAAACTTGAAAAACTGATTAATAAAAGCAGGAGTAAATTGATAAGCACGATCTGTTTATACCCAAGTTGCTTTCATGGCGAGTAGTTCCTATTACATAAAATCATAATATATATGAACTTGTTGTTGTTGTTGTTAGCCCCCAGATTATACTATCTCTATATGAGTATAATCTATCTTCAAAACAAAGCCTTGTTTAAACTGAGAGAGTATTTCCATAAAAACAAATATTCTCAGGGAAAAGTGTAGAATTTTGTTACACTTTCGCAGCGGCAGCGATAAACCAGTGTAATTTCAGCTATACTTCATATAGCTCCACGCTCTTTCCTTTCTTCTATGGCTTTTCATTTGACGTTTTTGAATTTAGGTTTTCACAATGATTGAAATTTTTCTCTCAATCTTCTGAAGAATGACCGACCATGTAAAGACATTTAAATTTTTAACTCAAGGATTACTGATGATTAATCTACCAGAACTACCCTAAAAAAAGTTGTTCTCAGATAGAGTTATAACTATTTTCTTATATCAATTGGATATTGAAAGGAACACCTTGTTACTTTTTCATCCCGTAATATGGAATCACAAGCAATCATAAATATTTGGGGAATCCAAGATAGTCGATATTCGAAATAAATAGAGAGAAGTAAAATCATACCCCTCAGTTTCAATGCGTTTGTTAAGATGTAAAATGATATTGCATAGGATATATAAGGAATTTTCTTTGACAAAGTCGTCATCACTTTTGAGGCCTTTATTTATGAAATCCAAGAACTCTTTATTGGTGAAGAGATGCGGAAATACATACGTCAAAACCTAAATACCAAAAATCGTCCAGTATCCATGTATATTAGTAAAAAAATTGGAAAAATCAAGAGAGGAACATTTACTCTGATCAACTTTATGATTCTATGAAGTTTGTGAACTTGTTGAAAGGAGCCCGATGTTCGGATGGAGTGATTGGCAATGTGTTCGTTGTAAACAACTTTAAGTAGCTTGGAAGAAATCTTTCTATCCAGAAACAAAGGAGCCACGCGCTCCATCAAAGAGCGAATTGTGGTATACAAAAGGTTGGTCGTTTGTGGACTTCCACACTTCTTTAAAATTTCCTTCTACAACGTATGCATATGTAGTTATATAGAAAAGGGATCATGACCAAATGAAAGGCTTGAGATGACAAAATTACCGAAATATTTGAAGCGTTTTTACACGTAATCTTATCATTAGAGAGTTTTTTTAGTTGTTTCAGTAAATTGTGGTCTGAGTTCAGCAACTGATCAAACTTCTTCATATTTTCAATAAATTTAGTAGAATCCAGGAAAAATTCTTAAAAAAGCATTTAAACATATATATTTTGAGAATATTTAAAAAGGCAAAAGTAAATAATGGTTTAAGCTTTCCACTAACTACATATGGAGTTTTATTCCACGAACAAAATATAAAAAGAAATAAAATAAAATTTCTAAAAGGATAGATATTAAGTATTTGTGCAATCAGTTAAAGACCGTTTTACAATTTGATTTTGATGAAGATTTGAACTTCAGTTCTTGATGATCTAGTGAAAAAACAAAATATCGGATCGACTAAGAAAAAAAATGTATCAAAAATATCGCTTAGTGCTAATTTGCTTATAAACGACAAAAACCTATAATTGTATTTTAAAATTTGCGTGGAACAAATTACCATATGTCAGTAATGGAAAGGCTAAAAGATACAAGTGATACTTGATAACTTTGTAAGTTGTGCAAGGACCATTTTTTGAAAGGTTATGACATCAAAAGAATTATTTTTTTGGGAATAAATGGAGATGAGACGCTTGAATGCTGCCACAACCATCGCTTGACGCTTCCACATCTCAATGACTGCTTTACAGGAATTATCGTCGATGGTTGTGTAAAAGTCGAGAAGCATGACGATCTTCGCATCTTCATCCAGTTGATAGGGGACCAAGTGACTGTAAAAGATTCTCTCCACCAAAAGCCTGAAAAGAAGAGAAAGGAAGAGAAAATTGGGGATTTGGAAATGCAAGCGAAACGAAACCTGTCTTCGAGAGAGGGCTGATAGAATGAGTGCATTATTTTGTCGCAAATCCAGGAGAAGTTAGGAGATTCGGTTGGCTGCACAAAACCGTGCTTGTATACGGATCCCAATCCAAGTAAAGCCTCCTTCCTTATACGAAACTTAATGAGTAAAAGTTATCCGTTTTAAAGGTAATCCTGCTCATAAGCTGAAGGAGACACATGATACTCAAACCGAATGTTGATCTCATGCTAGTGCGCTGAAATAATTTCAAAATAATTTTCAGTTTAACTGGACCAAAATAATCTGACGATATGTAATGTAAAGCAGAAGAATCGTATTAAAAGGCATTTATAAACGCAGACGATTTTAATTCTCGAAACAGATCATTAGCCCCCGTTAACGCCCAATGTCGACTTTACAAAAATAAAATCGTCTGCATTTATGATAGCTCTTTAATACAAATCTTCTGCTTTACATTAGATATCGTCTGATTATGCTGGTCGTTAACGGGTTAAAACAAGGAAAGCAAGAGTAATCACTTTCCTATTTTGTTTCGAAAGAATATTGTAACTATATGTGTCTAGGAATGCATAACTATTCTCATAATTTATGAATCCTTGTCAAGGTATTTATGGTATGCCTCTCATTTTAATGAAGATGGTACGTGCATACCTTTTTATCGAGAGATCTTTCGGAAATGCACTCTAGCAGTTCTTTGGTCAAGGTTATGTGCTTCGCTGCCGACAGTATTGAGAGCAGAACATTCAAGCGAACATTCTCATCCGGATCTTGTATGCGAGAGCGTATGGCCGTTGAAACGTCGTCGTGAACAGAGGGAAATCGGAGTAAATACGTGCAATACTGCACACACTTCAAGCGCACATCAACACAAATATCATTGAATCTTGAGATAAAATAGAATGAAGAGAAAATAATAATTAAAAATATCGATTCACAAGAAAATCCTTTCTAAAAATGATACGCAATAAACTCCACAAACTTCCCATCTCCTATCCCCTAAGAAAAGGTAGAAAGATCAAGCATTCACAGTGGAAATTACGAACAAATGCCTTTATATTCGTTAATGCTCGTTAATACGAAATTTGAATTCACAATTCGACAAAATTTACCTGCATTTACATAGTAAATTAATGATCGTTTTGTTGCTGTCTCTTTTTACAACAATAATTAGCGTGTTGATATAATAACATAATGCGGATAAATGTTCAATGAACGAAAAATATTCAAAGATGGTTTAACAAGTTTTTCTGAATTGATGAGTTTTAAGACAATGTCATAAACACAATAGTGATGCATGATATGATTTTGGAATAACTCGATTACATTGAATTTGCGTGCATTACACTTAGGTGTTTTGAACTTATTAATCAAAGAGTCATTCTGTTCGTCATTGGTGGAGATCCAAATATTTAAGTTTGTCTTCCTCTTACCTGACCAAGCATGATATTCCCTTCAGGGTGTATCATAATTTTTTTAATCAGTTTTCATACTTTTTCAATAAAATGTGAAAAGGTAATAAAATCGATCTCTTCTATTGTGTTATCAATTTTTATTAGAAAGAGTATGATAATTCTTAGCACTTTACTTACAGAAACTAAAGATAATCTTTTGCTTACGTAGGTGAGAGAGCTGATCATCCATGTGTCCTAGTACCTAGTGTGTTGCATATGGAATACGTATTGCAAAGTAAAGAAGTCGATCAAAAATAATTCAAACAATTGTGGTTTTTTAGAGAAAACTTATAACAATTACAGTTAAACACAATGTCTTTTCTGTGTTCATTGTCTCAACTGATTATTCCTTCAAACCATGGAAAGCTGAAAAGCAATAGTCATGAAGCTTTGCATTGTCTTCAGTGCACTTTGTTTGTTGTCTTGCTGCACAAAGCACATCCTGAACTTTTTCGTCAATTCCAAGTAAATCATTTAGAGTTTAGACCAGGCGTGGTGGGAACTTTTATATTTTTAACTATACGCGAAATATAGTGTTTTATGATGATGATGATGATGATGCGCTAAATTTTTGATTTTTTATCAACCGGTAAACTAACCATTAGAAAAATGCGACAATTTGTATAGAAAAGCGTTTAAAAACGACGACCATTTTTCTAAAGTTCATATAAAAGGAAAATTTAGAATTTTTTTATTTCAAAAAATTTATTTTATTTTCATTATTTATGTAAAAAGTGCTTTTTTTAGCCATAGCCTTCTTCAGTATCTTACTACAAGGTTGACTAATTACTCTCAAAATTGGATGAAGCTGTCACTGCACCCTTTGCATTCAACGTCATTATTTCAAATGCCCTGTTCGCATTTCGATAACCTTCGCTGGATCCTTTCTTCCTTCTTCTTCTTCTTCTTACACGGTTCCTGTGCATTCGAGCTCTTTGCTTTTAAAGTGCTTCAAAAGCGGTATTGAGCTAAAGTAGTTGTCAATGTATACTGCAAAGTCTGCAAACGCATAACAATACTTGGTCCCAAACGAAATTTATCAGTTTTCAATTTTTCGAAATTCTAACGATGAGCCATTTTTACACACGTTTTTATCATCGTTTTGTCTGAAGGAATTATATTTATAGTTTGAATTATAGTTTTTCCATTTTTACATAACTAACCTCAGCTGTGTTTCTCTATACACTTGGAATCTCCAAAAATTGGGCAAATACATAGAGAGAATTAGTAAATGGATTAAGTTAAGGTTTGAAGAAATTATTCTCTGTATTTCAATCATATTTGAGGACTTTTTGAGCAATTTTAATTTATTTGCTTTTGGTCCTTTGCGGCTCTAGAAAACAAGCTTTTTGAACTGACTGAGAAACTTTATAGCATGAGCTATCATTTCCATTAAGCAAGAAAATATTTAAGAGTAATGCCTAAAATCCTAGGGAAAACCTATAACGGTGTTGCTATGGGAAATAATAGAGGCAACCATAATTTTTATAATTTTAGTTGAGTGGTGTCAAAAAGTGTAAAAACTATACCTATAATAAGTTTTAAGCCACTGGTAGTAAACTGTCGTAAAGTTTTGTGGCGCTGAGGCAACGCACGTAATTTAGCTACTATTCTTTCTTAATAAATTAACTAATAAAAAATTTCGATATAATTGTATGTTTTTTCAAACACTTTAATTTGTCTAAGTTTAAATTTTAGCTTTGTATTCTGATAATAATAATTTAAGTAAAGGTGAGCTTCATTCATTTATTCTAAATTTTACTTGCGTTTTGAATTGATCAAAGATTGTTAGTTCCAAATACAGAACGTTGATTACTTTTCATATTTCCTCCATCATTTTTTCCGTTTATAGTAGTCTACAACTAATTATTAATTTATATAATTGATCCTGCCAAGATTTTTTTAATTCTCACAATTGTTTCAAGAAAAATTGGTTTGATAAATGAAAATCAAAAAATCAAATTTATTGGAGTTAAAATTTGTTAGGATTCAACTTTTGAAATTTATCAATTTGGAAAATTGGATTCCAGGATAATTCGCGCATTTTTCAAAAAATTGCATAAAGAATCAAGGATGTTTGACTTAAATTGTTGCATCAAAAATTGTATGTGAATATTCAATACCAAGTCTAGTCCAAACTTTATTGATAAAAGAAAATACCTAATTAAAATAATAGGTATCGATTGAAATTAAAAGCATAAAAAGTGAAAAGGACTTAGAAAGCTTCTATGAAAAGGGTTAATTTTCATTGAATCATCTTACTCCTTGACATATTTTAAAGAGTATCAAAAATTTCTTCCAAAATACTTAGCATTTTTCTGCTGTTTGCTACGGAGAGAACCAAAATTTGTATTGAGAATAATATAGCATAAGCGCTCAGGTTTTAGTTAACCATATTCATAATATTGTTGTGATCACATGTATGTTAGGATTTGCCAAAAATGAAAGTATGTTTCAAGGAATTTATCATTTTAAAAAGACGTTGTATGAAGAGAAGGAAAATACCGTCCAATGTATGCTCTCCACAAAGATGAATGCGATGTAGCGAGTATTGCGCTATCCTTTGTAAACATTCTTCCAAGCAGTTTTACAGTCGCTGTTCTTTCCTCTGGCTTCACGCTCTGCAAAATGGAGGGAATTGATGATGGTGAAAATATTCATGTATGGAGCAGAAAGTGAAATAGTACTTTTATTTTGATTTCTAAATAAGGCAGGACTTCGCTAAGACAACTCGAAGAGATTGCGTGAATCTCGTACAAGAAGTCGTAAGCGTGATCCATCATGTACTTTGTTGTAGGTCCTTGTTTATCTTGACTGTCGCTTTGATTGGTGGCATCATGGGAATCTTCAAAAGACTCGAGAGCATCGCTGTTTTCATTGGTTGAATGAAGAAGGTAATGATTGAAGTAGCTTTGGATGTGTGGAGTCAGAGTTGTGGCAATGTGCTTGAACAAACTTACCGCCAATTCATTTCTTTCCTTCTTCTGGGACTAAAGAAAAATATTTGCAAAATTATACATCATCGGAGAATAAAGACTGATTGAGAAAAACCTTGACTGGATCGATTAACTGGATAAAAATGACTTCAAGTAGCTCTGCAGAAATATTCTCACTTTCTTCTATCAAGGGTACCATGACTTTCAGCATCAAGTCTTGTACTCTGAATATCTGATTTTGACTGAAATGCACACATAAATCCTTCTCAAATGTAAGTTCTAAGTATCACGCGTGTTACAGAAAATGAAAATCGTCAACTTTAAATGCATAAAATTTCATTAAAAAAGAAAGCACTTGATTAGTCTTAAAAATTCGGGTGCTCAAAGAGTTAAAAGCGATTAAAAGCAAATCTCTTTTAACCCTTTAGTGGCCAGAAAAATCAGACGATATTTATTAAAAAGCAGAAGATTTATATACAAAACTATTTGAAAAAGCAGACGAAGGTAATATTGTTTATGTATCATATATGATACACTGGTCACGAAAGGGTTATATACTTCGATATAAAAACAAATAGTTAGCAAATAGGTTGCTAAACAGATCATTTAAATGAGAAATTAGCGCGTTTCAAATAAAATAGAGCGCACAGCCGGGGACAAGGGAGTGGTGTGGGCGAAGAGGCATAGCCAAATAATGTGTTTAAACTCATAATTGTTTTCTCCATTTTCCCCTACACCATCCTACAATCAACGCCTCCATCAAGTAATAATTTTTGGCTCCAAAAATGGAGTTGTTTAAAAGTTTGTTTCTTACCAAATAAATTCATGCATCCATTGGATACAGTGCTCTCACATGCATACGTAGCGCCACAGGTCAATATTTTAGCAACGTAACAAAATGAATGACAGCTTTCAGGTGTGTTATACTGTGACAAAAGGTAGTCATGGCGCTGTATAAATTCATTTCCATTAGAATTGCTAACAAATTTTAATTTTTTTCTCTCATTTGTGACAATTGAGGTGATGTATATACATTTTTTTTTATATTTTCCACTCCAAAGAAGTGTCGTCCTAGGGCATATGCCCCCTCTGTCCCCACGTATGTGAGGGCACTGATAGGATAACTATACCACACCTGCTTCCTAGTTATTCATTGAATAGAAAACTCCACGTTTTACTTGCTAATAAACTTACAATTTAAAAAGAGAGAGAGAGAGAGAGAGAGAGAAAAAAAAATTGAAAAGAGCAATATAAATAAAGTTTTTACAAAGTTTTTCGCGTTTATTTTTCACTATATCCCTGATGGAAGCTATTAATATTTTTTATACCATTTTTGGGATTTGGTTGAAAAGCGCTTCAATTGTAAACATCAACTCGCATTATATTTTCTTTCATCTTCTCCATCTTTGTACAAAAGATCAAAAAAGATCTTCAACGATAACCAATGAACTTGCATCATTTGAAGATGAATTTTACTTTCTTTCTCTTTGAGTTGCAATTTTTTGCCTCACTTCAATTTTTTATTTTGCCAATTAATTACAGCTATTAAACTTATTGAGTGCTCACTTTTCGTAGAATGATATACAGCGTATTTGTCAAAAATATTTTAAATCAAATTAAAAAAATGAACTTACTTGACAACATTGAAAAAGCTTTTGAATAACTTGACGCAAACTTCTTGAAAATCTTCCAATTCTAAAGCCAAGTTGAAGGTCTTGACCCAGGAACAACACTGAAGAATAAATGATGCATACACTTAAACTTACTCACTATGACTTTTCCACGTGTACTCTTTCGTGGATAACACGAGAACCGACTCCTCGTAAAAAAACATCCGAAATCCGAAAGCAAACTAAGAAACGATTTAGAGAATTTTTTCAAACATTTTACAGATTTGTATAGAGGTAATAAAAATGATTTTTTAGATGTTTTCTATTTCATTGGTTTTAGCGCAGGCAGTGATAGGAAATTTTGCGAGGCTTTTAGATACATATTTTTTGGATTACTTACAAAGATTTATGAAAAAATATACACCATATTTTAATACTAGAAAATCCCGTTTTATTAATAAATTAGCAAATGGAATAATTTAATATAAAAAAATAATAAAAAATTTCTTACAAAAAATTTATAGTTTATTAGTATAAAGTTTATAAAAGTTATTTCAAATTATGGAAAAATTTCTGAAGAAGCCTACATACAAAGTATACTACTAATAAAATAGCTACGAAAGTGTAACAAGAGTCTATACCTTTCCCTGAGAGTATTTACTCGTAGTAGTAACACTCCCTCAGCTCATTATAGGAAATTTAATTTTTTTCTCTCTGCAATGAACTGATTGATTACACTGACAACAACAACATCAATTAGGAGGTTTACCAAAACTATAACAATAATAGATATTATAATTAAGCATATAAATATTATATTTACAGTGTATATGACAGGGGCGCACACCCTCAAAATTTTTAGGGGGCGAACTTTTTTTTTATAATTTTCAAAATTTATTCGTTTTACTGCATTAACATCTGGTGGGGAAGAGGAACATAAGTCTATTTTGTGTTCTAAAGTGTTAGCATCCACTTTTTCAAAGCCCTTGAAGTGAAGCTAGCGCTGGTAGTGAAGCACTCGAATTCGGTAAACAAAACTATTGGCTGAACAATTGCACAAATTCATGTTTGATAAATAACATAGGAATGTTTTTGCAAAATATTAAATATGGTTTGAAAAGTTTCAAAAATATCGGTTGTCAAAAAGTCCCACAACATAACAGAACAGTTGATATTACCTTGATGCAAGAAGTTCTGAAGTTGTAAAGTTGAAGAATATCTTGCTGTCAAACGATACCGTTAGAACGCTAATATGATAGATGTTTGATGACATGTCAGACGTGGTTTTATTGATTCGGAATTCGATTTTCAACTGTTTTGCTCAGATTGATGAAACGAGGAATGCTGCAAACTTATATGAGCCTTGTGTTTACGTACAATGTGTATATGACAAAAACCTCGTAGACAATTTTTTATTTTGCGAAACTCACCAATAGAACAACTGTAAGAGAAACATTTGACAAAGTGGGTAATCTTTTTACAGCACATGGTATAAGTCGGAATCTGGCTAAGACAAAATCTCCAGATGTAATTGGTACTCAGTGCGCCGAGCCATAAAACCATACCCAATGAGTCAGTGGGGGATCCAGAAATCTTTTGGGGGGGGGGGGGGGGGGGGGGGGGGGGGGGGGGGTATACTAATATTATCAAATATTTTACACATTTTATTAGGGAAGAAATTTGAAAACGTATGTAAAATAAATGATTAAAATTATATTACAAAGTCTTTTCTTCTTTCTTTTTGCTTTGAAAATCGATCAATGACTTCATCAATTTTGATTTCTATTTTAGGGTGGACTCCAACCTTAATTTTTCTTGAATAGATTGCTGGTGGGGGGGGGGGGGGGGGCAGGCATCCCCCCTATCCCCCCCCCCCCCCTCTCGGTCCATCCCTGCAATGAGTTGAAAAATGTTTTTAATGAAGTCAATAAAACAGTGTATTTGATTAAAGCAAAAGCTCCAAGCGATACTATGGAAAGAAATACAACAATTTCTGGAAGGCGAACTAGACATGCATGTAGAATTTTCGTATATTTCTATCATTTTTAGGGTGAAATTAAGCTGGAATAATTACATTCTTTGACAAGAAAAATTTTGCTCGATTTTTGAACATATTTGTTGATGAAAATAAGATTTTGATTTAAAGATGTCCTGGAGGCCATAAAATACCGTGTAGCTTGCCAAGAAATTTCTCTTTATTTTTCTAACCTACAAAAATTTGAAAAATACTACCAACTTATCAAAAACCTGTTTATAATCTCGATTAGTAATCTGGACTCAAAAGACTTCTTAATTCAAGAACAGTTTATTGATTTTGTTAATGATTGAGGAGGTGAAAAAGACGTTTATTTGAAATATCTTATAACGATTTTTCGATTGAAATGAGAGTGTCCTATGCCTGCAAAGTTTGCTCTGAAAGCTGATTCGAGTTGCCACTACATATGAGTGTGAGCGGGCTTTCTCATGCTACTTGCCATTGAAACCAAATCCCGAAACAGATTGGAAGTGAGTAATGATATGAAAGTTGCATTGGCCAAAACAGTGCCAAATTTAGACAAAGCAGATGCCATCCATCCCATTGAGATTTAGATTGTTCAGACAATTTTTGAATAAACAATTGTGTCCATTTTTAGTATAGTAGTTTATATCTTGATTTATTTTTTTTAAATGAGACCCCAAACTATTAAAAAATTATAGTTAGACAGCTACGACGAAAATTTTTAGAAAGTTTGTGAACAACCCTTCAAGCTCAACAAGGGAACAAAATCATTCATATATGATAGATCACTATATATCAGATTTAGTTATGTCTTTATCCATCCTTGTTGCCATTTACCAGTTATTGAAACGGATCGTCACAGTCTATCTGTATAGTCTTTTAAATATGCTATACTCTAACCAAGTGAAGGTTTTATACCATGACTAAAAATGATCTCTTTTGTAAATGAACTGAATTTTTGGTTGAACCGATTTTATATTTGGTCTTCGAAGATTAAAATTGTCTTTGTCTTCTAAAGACTATGAATAGGTTGTATTAGAGGACTCATTGGTAATACAGTCAGACCTCATTTATCTGATAGCTCGACAACCCAACTATCCGATGCAATATAAGATAATTCTCAGCCTCTCATCTCACTAATTGTGAACAAGCCTAGTTCATATCAAATGAATTCGTTACTCTGTAATCAAATGCATTGTTGCTTAAAATTAAATTTTAAAATTTTTACAATGAAATGTTACCAAGCTTGATTAGTAACACAGAAAACAAAGAATCATCTTATATAATCTTCATATTCTACCTACACATATATTCAGTCAGTAAAGTAAATTGTTTGAAAATTTATTTAGGATATGGGTATCAGCTAGGTAGCCGGGAATTTAAATTTGGCCATTTTAAATAGAAATTGAAGATTTAAAATTTTTGGAAGAAATATTCTACAAACTTTAAATTTATATAAATTAGCTATTCCAATCCCTAAGTTATACGCGAAAAATGACTAATAGTTAACTTTAGTTCTCACCATTGGATGAAAGTGAGGTAATCAAGAACAAATATATTCAGAATGGTTATCCAGGTAGGCTAACTGATGTAGTGCTAGAATAGACCGATAATAGTAATGAAGTTACAAATACGACTGGAACAGGTAGCAGATGTTTGAACAAAGGGAGAAAAAACATGTATACCTTACTGGGATGAAAGTTTTAATAAATTCATAAAAAAGGAGTTTAGTAAGTTTGATATTGATATCAATATAATTAATACTAAGAAGAAAACAATGTATGACATATTGAAACCTAAAAAGGATATATATATATATATATATATATAGAACCCATTGTTTCGATGATAGGTGTGACATAGTTGCGTGCAATGCTAGAAATGTTATATATAAGATAGAATGCAATTTATGTAATAATTATTATACCGGAGAAACGTGTAGACCATTTATTTTCAGATTAAGAGAGCATATTCAAAATATAAAAAATATGGACTTAAAATCACCCCTAGTAATACATTTTTCAAAACATCATGGAAAGGAAAAGCATTCTATTAGCTAGAGTAATGCTTCTATTGAGATGTTTTGTCAAACGGATAATGAAAGAATAATTAAGGAAATGCTACTCCTAGAAAAAAAGAAAGCCCTGAACAAACAATTTTCAAACTCTGTATAATTAAAAATGAGATCTTTCAAATGTAACATCTACAAATCAACATTTCCAATACTAATATTATATTTATATATGCGTGTCTCTTTTTTCCATGTCTTTTTCAATTATACATTTCCAACTAATTTTTGGCTTTACATTTCCCAGTTCTTTTTCCTTCGTATATTCTTCTAAAAAATACATCTTTAGCTGTTGTGTCAAAACCATCTCAGTCTTTCCTTGGATGTTTATCATGTAGAGATTTGCACAATGCAAATTTTCCCACGTAAAATTTGTCAAGGCATAAAAATTTTTTTTTCAAAAAGCAACTATACGATTTAGGTCTTTTTATATGGATGCTCGGGTAGCACGTGGAAAAGATGGGAAAAATAAGTCTCATCTTAGGTCTTTTTTTTCTTTTTCAAGCACTACATTTATTTCCTCCACGTCCCAAAGATCATCATTTATCATGGCTATTTTTTTCCCAGCCTACTCATGATTGAACATAATGAATTATATCTCCATCTGGTAAGGTGTTTATAACTATTTTCCCTACAATCCTTTTCCAATCCTTGATACTTTTAAAAATTCTGTTGGAATAAGAAATGAATTAAATCTAAGTTAGTTAAACTGATGCAGGAGGTCAAGAAAAATAAAGGTATTCTAGAAAAGATTGATGAAGTTTTTAAAAAGGCAGCAATCCCAAAATTCAGTGACAAATTAAAATAACAATAATAAGACATGATTTATATTGACCAAAATAGTATGTCCCCTTTTGATACCTTTAAACGTAGAAAGTTCAAACTTTGAATATTCTTTAAAATTTATGAAGTCATTCCATGATTTTCTATATCACTTCATTTGTTCTCTTGATACACGTGAAGTGGAAACGCTTTAATTCCTATCATAATGTGCCGCCCTTTAAATTACTTAACCGTCTTAGCAACATTTGGAGGGAAAGGTGTCAACTTAGTCAAAAAAAAGTATCCTTTTTTGACTGGCAGATTACACTTATTAAGATAGGGTAATGTGGGGGCTAGCAACAACAACTATTTAAAGTTTGATTGAGTTCATAATTTTTGTTTTAATTAACTTTATCATATTCCAATTTCATTTATCAAAATTGGGTCTTTTATTGGCAAAAATTCTAAAAAATTGAAACTTCAAATTGCAATATTTAATTCTAATTGAAATTGTTTTATTACATTACAATCAAAAGAGACGTTTTGGCATTTCAGAAAAATCTCAAGTTATTTATTAAATAAGTGAAAAACACTGTGATAAAATCATGTTTTCAAAAAAAATGAAGATGAGAAGAAGTTACCTCTAAAAGATAAAAGACTTTGTTGAAGTTGAAGTTATTCGGGTTTCGAAGTTCGGCAAATTGCTCAATGAAAAAATTCAAGACATCCTTAAAAATGAATGAATGAAGAAAAGATAATCCTGGATTCGAGATTTTTATTCATATACAATTCAGAACCCGCAAAAAGTCATGAAGTAAACAATTTAAAACACTTTTGCATACTCATCCAATTGTAAAACATTATAATCTGCTTTAGCTTCTAATAGTAAACTTATTTTCTAAGAATTTAATAATTGATCAAGTATCTTGGGACATGGTAATTGAAAATGGGGAGGCCTATTTCTACGGCTGACATAATGAACGCAATAACGAGTATAATTCGTTATTATGCCGAAAACCAGGTTTGACTTTCTAAGTACATCGTATGATGAGTGACTTCTGACAAGCTTATCATAAGAAGAGAAAAAATGTCAAAACAAGGACACTATGAATCTAGAGTATATGATTGGTTAATAAAATTGATCAATCAAACTTAGTGATTAATGAGATTGAGAGGTGAAAAATATTCACGAAAAATTGGCATTTTATATGAGTATAGACGTTCAATCATGCGAAACAAGAGAATTATTTCTTGCAACGCATAACACCAAAAATTACATAACATTACATATTATTTATATATGTCATTGTTTATTGTTTTCTTTTATTGTAAAATACTCATTTTTGATTTATTTTTTATCGTTGGACATCTGATTTTATCTAAATTCTAAATGATGGGATTTTCATAGATTTAATGAAAAATACATTCGCCTTTTTTCGCCATCAAAATGTTAGCCAATATGAGATTGCATTTTAGTTATTACGGTAAAGGTACTGTGGAGGGTTTTCATCGAGAAGGCAGATTGCGCCGCTTGTATCGAACTATGAGGAAAGTAGTCTTGATGCAGGATCTAACCTCACTCACGCCCCATCCCCCCCCCCCCCCTTTTTTTAATCTTTTAAAACTTTTTAAAAAAAAAAATACCTTACCTACAAAATATTGACAATAAAAATATTAAAATCAAACTTTTTATTCTACATTTATTTAAATTTTATTTCAATAGACTACCATTTAAAGATTAACAAGAAAAAACGCGCAAAATAATATAAATTGGACTAAAAAATAAAGATATGCCTCACTATCGCAGCATCAGCGCCTTCGTCGTGAAAATAACTTCATCTTTGAAGTCATTTTAGGAAGAATTAAAATCATTTCTTTTTTCATTTAGAAACTTAAATAATTTCTAACGATTCGCCCTTCTTGCTCCCTAACCCAAAAAATTAGACACTTGTGCGCCTTATTTATTTTATGAATTTCTTTTTTTTTTTTTTAGTTTTTTTTTTTTAAAAAATAAACGTGTATAGAAATTTGGGTTAAGTTGCGTAAAACCAGAAAAATGCAATTAGATATCAAATTAGTGGATCTACTGCAAATTCATTTGGAGAAAAAATTTTGAGAATTGGAAAAATCACATTGAAAAATTGGCATCATATTCTTGGCAGAAGATGACTTGAAATTCTTAAGAAGCCTTATATGATCGAGAAGTTGAGAATGTAAAAATGATAGTCCAAAATTTTTGTAAATGATTACTAGTACAATTATATTAGCTAGTATTAATTTATTGTTATTTTAGTTTTTTAAAAATATAAATTATTATTATTTATTAATAACAACAATAACTAGTCCTTCTTAATAATGAACATCAAGAAAAGAACATACGTTATCCTTTAATTATGTTAATAATCCCTGCAGTTACATCTCATCATTATGATTTTTCTCTTGTGTGAATGCATAATTGATTCGAATTTATTAATAAATCTTCTCCATCTTCTAGTGAGGGGACGATTAATCAAAATCGGTAGCTGCAACAGAGACGAGAATGTTTCCAAACAAGTTACACGACTCCTAAAGCAATTATCTTTAAATGTTATATCACTGGAAGTACAAAATTACAAATTTACTAAATACAAAAATTGCATCTCATAAAAATTTTGTGATAAAACGGTCCACTTTTTTCCTTCTACGCCAGCAATCCACAGTAAAACGTCCTTTATCTAGGATATGCAGAAGCAGAGTGGATTTTCACTTGAAAATAATGAAAAAATTTTATATTCTATCAGCGCAATCATAATGCTAGAGCTAATTCACCAGTTTATTGTTTGATTTTGTTTTGCTTTTAAAACAACTTGCTCATTTTACAATCAATTTTTTATTGGAATCATCTGATTCCAAAACAAAAGCAAACTATCAATCAAAAGATGAGCCTTGCCAAACTTCAGAGAGGCATATATATATATATATAATTTACATCCTGTGCAGAAGTGGACTGACTAGAACAGGGTGGGCAAACTGTGAGCCGCAAGCGACAATTAGCCAAAGAACGCTTTTTATGTTGTCTTCGCTCCATTTAAAAATTTTATTGAAAAGTTAAAAACGTCAGCTCAAAAATTTGAAAGTTTTATCAAGTTTAAAAACAATTGAAGTTGTTTAATTAAATAAATATATATAAAAAAAATTTAATAAATTTTTCAAAGGTCGCCAATGATATCAACTGATAATCAAGTTGTAAGAAAAAGAAGAGGAAGATATCATTTTTATTAAGATACTCGTTACGCAGCAACTTTTCAATTAAATACTGCCAAAGGATTATAATTCAAAATGCATAAATTAAACATTAAGAACATATTTAACCGGAAAAAATAAAAAAATTAGAAATAAATAAAATATAATAAAATAAGTTTTTGACATTAGAATAGCAGTAAATTAACTAGATTGTCTTTTTGAATACAAAGATTAGGCTTTAAAAATTTGATTAGTAGTGCCTCCTTAACATCCAACCTTGATGAACCTTTGAACGCATAAATCGTAAAACAATCTGATCGATAGGAATCAGCGCAACGCAAATTTGATATGAGATGTTTTTTAAATTGAAGAAAGACAACCCATATCTTTTTTATATTTCATTGAGCCATTTCTAATACCTGAAGGGACATGTTCTCATTGATTCTGGAATCAAGTCTTTGGGACGATTGTCTTAATAAAAATGATATCTTCCTCTTCTTTTTCTTACCACTTGATTATCAGTTGATATAAAAAGATATATATAATGTGTGCATAAGTAAATAAAGTAACAAAAGTATTCGAAAAAAGGTTTGTCTCAAAATAACGCCTGCTTATCATTTGCTTTAAGCACGTGAGAATTTTTCAAGGAAATATGACATTCAAAATCTTTACAGATGTAGGAACTAATCGTAAAAGTTAAGTAGATATACCCTACTTTTTTCCGTTTCAGAAAATTTTACAGCTCTATTTTCCCACCTCAACATTGCGCATGCATTTAATTCCGAAAGTGTCCCTAAAGTTAACTACCGAGAAAAAAATCCTTCATTCCCCTCAACATCACCCCTTTTTATCAAGGAATGCGCCAAAGATGTTTTGTTTTTACCTTCTTTCAACTTCACGGAAACAATAACGAGTACAATTCGTTATTATGCCGAAAACCAGGTTTCACTTTTTATCCCCCTCTTCTCTATATATCGCTTTTTTCTCTTGAAGAATGACGTTCAAACAGCCATAGTCATGCTAGTAATTGTTGCTAATAACGCAGGCTCTTACAAATATATATAATTCCATCCTTGAATATTGGTTTACTTCCTATATTGGTATTTTTTAAAAGCTTATTATTTATACTCTTGAAACAAAAACAATTGAACTTATTAAAGTATTAAGGTAGAGTGGATCTAAAAATAATATCAGGTCCACGACCATAGTAGTGATAATCCCATGTTTTGCCGATGTTAATTCACTCACAGAAAATCCTTAGAAATCCTTCAGATTGACATCTTTCCATAAAATGAAATATATGAGATGTAGGCGTAACGGAGAGAATTTAATATTCATTGGTACATAGCCAGACAGTAGCATCAAAATGTTTGGTAACCAACCCGATTAGCTAAATAATTCAGAAGGTGCGTATTTATAGAGATAATGAAAGCTTTTACTGATATAACGTTATTTTCTTTGAAGGGAGTGTTTGGAGCGTAAAGCCGGAAGATGTCAGCAAGAATGGAAGCAAGCAAAGACTTAACAATCGCGCTTTCATGCTTTAAGAATCCTTCATCTGAGAGATGCAGTGCCAGAGTTTCATAATTTTCGATTTTGGAGTCTGCTTGATTGAAACTTTGGAAAAACTCTGAACACTTCTGCAGAATGCATTAAAAAATCAAAGAGGATAAAAGAGTTTAACTAAATCATCTACGGTGAAACTCTCTATATTGAACACTCCAGGAACTCAAGAAAAGGGTTCATCATATAGAGGAGTCAGAGGCGCGCATTGAGGGAGCGAATAGTGGCGACCATCACACTTTACGAAGTTTCACGACTACTCAATAACAAAGGGGCAAAATACTTTCAACACTCCTTATTATTTGAGCTTGGCACAAAGCTTTAATCCTTTGAGGATCTATGTGTGACAATGTATAAAATTCATTTTTGAAAAGGAAACAGTTGATTGGCTTTAAAATTAATTTAAATAATTTTTTTAATCTCCTTCACTATCGCAGCATCAGCGCCTTCGTCGTGAAAATAACTTCATCTTTGAAGGTATTTTAGGAAGAATTAAAATCATTTCTTTTTTCATTTAGGAACTTAAAATCATTTCTAAAGATTCGCCCTTCTTGCTCCCTAACCCAAAAAATTAGACACTTGTGCGCCTTAATAGAAGTTAGCTATAAAGAGGATTTGCTTACCGAAATTAATTCAAACTTTTCAAAAGTAGTCAATGTTTCGTATTGTTCATTTTAATTACAGATATTCACTAATGGAGATTTACAAGTATTTACTTATTATATTTATTTACTGTAAGGACCAGTGGCCCAAGAAATAAAAATGGTCTGCTTTAAATATATAAAATTCCATGGAGAAAGAAGGCACATAATTTTTGCAAATTTTGGTCGCCAAAAGGTTAATGAAATTTAGATTTACATGATTTAGTTTTATCGTAGGATTTAATGACTTTGTTTTGGCATAGCAATAAGCAATCATAATAAATGTCAAAAGTTGTAAGAAAATGCAAAAATATCTCTAAATTGTATAATCTTAGTCGTGAACGCTTGATATAACTTAAGTTTAGGTTACACTAAAATCTCAATGTGTCCAAGACAAATAAGTTAAGCATGCAGTCGCATCGAAGTTATTTCAAGGCCCCAACCCCAAAAGACTCTTTCACATGTCAAAACTACCCTGAACTCGTAGGCTGAATAGCGAAATATTGCTCATCTTGAAGGAAATTAGCTCTTCAAGCAATTGATCTTAACGCCAGTGTCCCATCGTATGCTTCTCTTCAATGAAATTTCGTAAATTTAAAGCAGACGCTTTTAATTTCTCGCTAGGCTGGAGGTGATTAGTCTTCAAAATTCTTCTCATTAAAGACTGAAACCACAATAGCACAAACTAAAACTTAGACTAATAAATTTTTAAAAAATAAGTAAAAATATATATAATATATATTAAATGTTCTTTATATTATTATACAATTAAACTATGGTATCGTACAGAGTGAAGAGTAGTTACACAATGTGGATGTCCACTCATGCATGTTTATCTTAGGATATGCCTCCAACGCAGCTTGGGCTTATAGGACAAACTTTTTGTACATAAGGTCACTATAACGCTAACGATCAGCACATTTCCAAGTTTGGCTTAATCTGGATTTTACAAATCCCTCGAGAAGAGAAGAAATTTCATACTTTCAACTGACGAATGATTTCCTCAACGTGTGTCTTAACACTGAAAGGCTTCACTCCAATAGGATAGTCAACTCCATCATCCTCCGCAACTTTTTTATTTGAAATTCCCATATCTCTAAAAAATGATGACATACAAACTGTGAAAGATAAAAAATTATGATAACTTTAAAATATGACTGTAACCGCTCCTCCTCTCATTTTGAAAATATTTTCAGCCAGTACTGTGCAAATGTCATCAACCATCACAAAAGATAGATAAGGCAAACAGTTCGCAAATATAGTACGTTTTCATTTACTATGCATAATAGATGAAATGGGTGGCAAAAACAAAATACGGGTTATAACTTCGAAAATAAGTCAAACTAATATAACATTGTCATGTACTACTAAACGTAAAGTATAGGTCAAAATGAAAAATAAAGAAAAGATATATGCAGGCTCTAGATAATTAAAAAATAACACAATGACTTAAAGTAAAGGGGATATAATTTTCTTTTGGTAGAGTAATGGGAAGCAGGATATACCATTTAAAAATTTATTATAAAAGATCCCACCGTAACTGCGGATAACTTCAGCGACTTTATCAAGTTGAAATACCTTGAGAATATTCCTTATTCTATAATTTCGCCACTAATCACCTAATTAACGCTTTGGGCTAGAACAAATTCTCCATATGATCGTGAATAGCAATAATTTTTCATAAACTCTTCATGCCTTTCTCTGAAATTAGGATTTATAGCTATCATGAGCTTGGCACAAATTTATCACAGTTCGCCCTCCCCGCGCCCCCTAGATGTGCGCCCGTGCTATATATCTAGATATTGTGATTAAGTCATTTGCCATTATAGTACGATGGATATTCTACCGTTGTTAATTCCTAACTTTATCTTTATTGTGCAGTGTATCTGAATATATATTTTTCTTTTTCTTTAGCCCCACTTAAGGTCCTTCTTAAATTTTTTCTAAAGCCACCATTGTTCCTATATGTGGCTTATTTTAATCTATCTTTTAATATGATATAACATATGGTCAAATAATAATACTTTTCAAATAACTAATTCAGCGCTACCTAAATAAAGAAAGATTTTATAATTGTATTTTTATAAAAAAAGATATTTAGTTAATTAAAAGTACATTTTTCTTTAAATAAATGACATGTACTATGTAAAATAAAGATATATCCTTTATACCTTAATTAAATTTTTGATAATTTTGACTTTGAATAAAACGTAAACAAATGGCTAAGAAGTTTCAAAAGTTGTATCCTATTATACATAATGGAATCAAATATTTAATTTTTGTATGAACCATATTAAAAAAATTTTATAATAAAAATGTAACCAAAGGATCAAAAATCAAAAGTATTTATCGGAATTTAAATCACCTTTATCGACCATATTAAGAATATAAATTATAAACTAATTGACTAAGAATGAATACCGATATAATAGTCAAAGATAAACTATGTGTGGTTCTAGAACACACAGGATACAAAATAATTTAATTTAATATTACCAAATTTAATTGATTTTTGAATTAATTGAATCATAACAATTCATTTATCACGACATTTCTGAATCAATAAGGTAATTAAAAAAGTTTTTAAATGTGTAAATTATAAAATTAATTGATAAACAAAAATCCCCAAAAAAATAAACAAAAATTTTCTATAAAAACTCACAGGCTAATGTAATAAAACTAATGATGAGTTTTATTTATCATATATGATTATTGTTTTTTTAAGTTAATTTATTAAAAATAGAATAAAAATATTAAAATCAAACTTTTTATTCTACATTTATTTAAATTTTATTTCAATAGACTACCATTTAAAGATTAACAAGAAAAAACGCGCAAAATAATATAAATTGGACTAAAAAATAAAGAAAAATTTTTTCAGAAAGAATTCTGCAATTATCCCTTCTAAAATTAAATATATTAAGTAAAAAATAATACATATGTTTTAAGATTACTCTTCATTAAAAAAATATTTTGATGCAAATATTTTAGCTTTTTACAGAGTTCGAACGGTTAAAACCTCAAATTAAGTCAAAGATAAAAAAAACATTCTTAGCAACCATCAAGTCTCATATGGATCTATTGCTGAATTTTGGAATTGTAAACATTGCCTTGATTTCTCACTTCCCCAAGACATTTTCATTATTATGTTACATGTTCTTAAAATTATGTTTTGAAGACTTTTTTTTTTTAAATATTATTTTTCATGTTTTAGTCAAGAATACGAATCGTGCCATATTTGTCACTGTCCAACTGAAGGGTAATAAAAAGTAAAGAGTTTTAATACAAAACTTTATTGACCGAAACAAAACCAACGTTCATGGAATTGCTTGAAACAGTTTCTTTTTGTGGAACAACATAAAAAAAAGCAAGTCATACATCGAAACGATGTCTTTGACTCCTGTTTTTTGGAACTCCATAACTTGCATCTTCCTTTTTTTTCAACGGTTTCAACTAAATGTTATGGCGTAGTAGTAATAACGTGTGATATGCTCGAACTCTCTGAAATTTTTCTTTTTCTTGAGAAAAAATCGGATGTTAATAATCTCCATTCTAAATTCAACCGAAGATAGACAAGTTTGATTTTGTTGGAGAACGAGTTTTCAAATTATTTTTTATATAAAATGTAGGAATTATTTATTAGAATTTGTAATAACTCAAAAAAGATTTTGTGATAATATTTTGTCTTTAATCTTCTTTCATTTTTATAATTAGATGACAATTGTTTTATTGTATCAACTCCTTTTATATATTTATTATACTCAGATACAATTATTGGACAGCACACCTTTTCTTTTTCTTTTGACTTCTTCTTCCTCCTTTCTATAAATTTTGTTTCTTTTGTGTTTAAAATTTTTGACAAAATAAGTACAGATCTGTTGTCCATCCATTTGAAAACTCCATAAGCACCAGAAAGAAAGTATTCAATGTCTCCTCTTTTCAACTTTTTCTTAGTGATAAATTTTATTATTTCCCAAGTCTTTAAACAAATTAGGTGAAGAAAGAAAGTTGTCCATGTATAGCTCTACTCCAGATCCTTTCAAGTTTTTGGTCAATTTTTTTACTACCCTTTCACCAAGTGTAAACCCATTCTTCACTTCTTAACTAGCATACAAATGACACTCAAAAAGATTACCAGACAAACTATCACAACGACACCAAAGCTTAAAACCCCATTTTACAGATTTATTTTTTATAAACTGTTTAACAAAATAATGTCCTTTGAAATTAATCATATGCTCATCAATTGATTGCTGGTTGGTAGAAGTCATAGCTATTTGAAAAGCTCAAATACTGTTCTAACTTTATTCTATTATGTTTTGGATCTGTAATAGAGGGAAACTTGCTATTGTCATTGTAATGTAGAACAGAACATAAAAAAAGAAACGATCGCGAGTGATTAGATTAGCGATAAAAGTTACGGCCAAAATTGAACACGTACTCCAATAATCCCTCAACCTTGGCAGTTTATGTACACCCATACTCAAGTGTATAACTATAAAACAATACATCTCTTTAAAATCTATTTCTCCTACAATTCCTTTTTGATTCATGTAGATTTTGTTTTGATTGAATAAATCATGCATTAAAATGTCAAAATTACAAGTTTTCGAAAAAATTTCATAACAATTCGTATTACTTATGTTTTCAATTTCATCATTTATCTTACCCCAACTTCTATAGGACAACGGTATGGAAAAACACTCGTCTCTTTTTGTCAATGTAAAATCTCCAATTTCAAAGTCTTGTGAAAAAAACGGAGTGTACTCTTTGAGAATCTACAATTTCAATCTTTTCTGCTTGATTTTCATCATCTTCTTCCACATATTGTTGATCCTCAAAATCTAAATTGAAATTTTCATAATTTCACAATGAAACTACGAATCCGAGGGATAAACAAAATGAGAAAACACGTGAGTACAATTAATCAAAAAATCATATGGACTGTCAAAACTTTGTGCGTCTCTTTTCAATATTGGCAACATGCATGCATGTATCTTAAGACCTAGAGTGACATATATGTCCGGTATAATTTGATGACCTATTTTTTCTGCCAGACATACATTATCTTTTGAGATTTCTTAACTTGACGGATTGAATATTTATGAAGTTTTCAAGCAGATGATCTTTGGGTTTTCCAATTTCCAAACTTGAATTTTTTTTAAATTTAATTTTTTATGAACGGACATATATGTCCTCTCGGTCTTAAAGTGTTAACAAAAATATAATGTTCTTTAGCACTAAAAAAGCTTTCAGCCATTAGCAACATGAGGCTTGATCCCTTTAGATTATCTCCAAATACAAGGCAGGATTTAATCGCAATGGGACCCTAGGCCAAACTCTTTCACTTCCATTTTTGTGCTTATTCAATCTTCTAATTCTTCTTCCCAAGAGAAGCTTTTTCAATATACATATATATATATATACTTACAGAAGTTCAGTCTTATAGTATGTAAATGATGTACTATGATCATTTTCACATATCGTAAAAAGGAATATTACTGTTTGATGGTAATTATACAATGAACTGAAAAAATAGCATTGCATTTAAATAGTGTTTCCAAAGACAAAGAGTGTGTTTCAAAGAACTTTCTAAATACCAAGAAGGGAATAAAAATATAAGGTTTTAATAACAAAAAATTGAATTATTTATATTTAAAAAAAATATTTGGCTTGTTTAATTTCATTTATAGTAATTGAGTGAATATTTTAATCAATAAATTTATTAATTCAAGGTAGAATCAATTCTGAAATTTTTCGAAAGTCTAATGATGAGCCATTTTTACACCCTTTGCTAGGAGGCCGCTGCAGCATTAGTGGCCTTTGGCCAATGGCCTATATCGGCTATAGCTAAATTTACCTTGCCCATATATTCGCCATTTATTTTTTGTAAGCTGAAACTCTTTCTGATTATAGAAAGATTTATTTTGATAAATACTTAAGTTTAGGAGAAAATAGAGTATGTATTTGAAAAATCGTTACATATCTATCAGAAACAACATAAAATACACAATTCAAGTTCCCAAAGAAAATTATTATTCAAACACCTTTGCTCATTGTAATTCAACATAGAAATTTGGCTCCATAATAAACAAAATTATATATGGTGAAAAAGAGAACAGGATATGCATTGAACGTCGATCAATATCTATCACTGACCATACTATTGCAAATTAATTTAATGATTTTTTCACAAAGATAGATTACACCCCTAAAAAACTAGAACTTTTTCTATGTAGGAAGTTCCTTATACATTCAGTTTCAAACTTGCACAAATATTGTTATTTCATATTATCAAGAAGATAGGGAACAACCCTACAAATGATATTTTTGCTATTTCAGTGAATCACGTAAAACAGTTGAATCTTTGTATATCAGAATGCTTTTCTTTTGCAATTAATAAATGTCTCCAGTAGAATATCTTTCCATATATTTTAAAATTATCCAAAGTCATCGCTATATTTAAAAAAGATAAGAATAAAATTGAAAATTACAGAGAGGTTACGATTATTTGAATCTTTTCAAATATCTTTCCTCATTAGTAAGCTTCAGTTTGGTTTCAAGAAAAAATATTCAACCGAAACATTTCATTCATAGTTTAAAAACATTGGTTAATTTTCTCGAGAAAAAAGAAGTTATTTTTATGTTGTTTTTATATCTATCAAAAGCTTCAACTGCCCCCCTCCCAACATGTTTTCAGGGGGAGGGGGGGAGGGGCGAAAATGACCTTCGCCTCCCCAATAATTTTCTATAAGTAAGAGTTGCTGCTTGTTTATAAAACATGTATGATGATCGCATTATAGAATGTAATGATCATTCAAATACATGATAATCTAAGATAAGAGAATAAAAGAAGGAATGTAGACTTTCGAATCAATCAAACATCATGCCAAGCTGCTCTGAAATTCCTATCAAACATATTTTACAGGCGATGCGTGAGAGTTATATAATAATAATTATCCATTATTTCAATATTAACAAAATAAGTAGGCAATGTTTATCACAGTGTCTCCTCCTTGTAGTATTTTTGAGCAAACACATGTTGATGATCTACTAGATTTTCTCATCTTCTGTCACAGGGATTCTATTTTTCTTTCTGTCTCCTCTGTTTTTCCCTTCCGCTTTCTCTGCTAAAACTCAATCATTCACTTAAGCTCTATTTCAAGCTTTCTTCTTTCACTCATGCCCTCTTCTCTTGTTTAAGCTCTCCTATCTCATTCAGGTCTCTTCTCTCCAGTGACGTAGATAGGCTGGGCATGAGGGGCCGTGCCCACTCTCCTATGTACCTTATGGTGCACCCATGCACATTATGCGATATCAATTTTCGAAAATTTCTCCAATGAAAGATCAAGAAAGTATAATTAATGTTTCTCAAGTTTTTTGTCTTTAAATTGTGCCCCCCCCCCCCCCCCCCGCCTATCAACTTTTTTCTCGCTACATCACTGCTTCTGTCTAAATTGCATTTAGAGTTAAATTAAAATAGTTTTCAATCGTTACAATTTTATATCAATGAACATTGTTAGACTCGCGCTAAGAATTTTTTTCAACAAAAGTCACTTAATCTTTACCACTACGTTTGTTACATTTTGTAACATTTGAAAACTTTAATTTTTTCAAGTCAAGAAATTTTTTTCAATATTTTTTTGGTAATGAATATTTTGACTAGCTATTCAGTTTAAGCAAGAATGCTCCATTTGCTTAATATTTGAGCAGAGATATTTTATAATGTTCGATTGTTAAATTTTATAAGTAACACTGTAAATAATTAATTATCATTTTTTTTAAGAAAATTTGTTGATTATTATAATAAAAATATAATATCGAAACAAAATGTTTCAGTTGCTAAAAATGTACTTAATCTATTTATAACAGCTGTCAGAATTTTATTTGTAGACAAAAATATTCAAAAAACGCAATGATTTTCTTTTCTCGTATACTTTGATTTAAATAATTTTTTAATGATTTTGTGTTTTTAGACTTAAATAATTTTATAAAAAGTGATTAAATTACCATTTTTGTATACTATGATTCTTTACAATATGTAAAAAACACAATTGCTACCAAATCACCCTATAAGGATTAGCTACTTAAGCGTTGGCTTTTGCTGCTTATAAAAACTTGAAAATATCAAATAAACTCTAATTCTTTATGCCTCCTATTATTTTCAAATTATTCTGAGAACAGACGGTTCCGTTTTAAAATAGTGAAAATTGCTTTATTTAGTTTCTTTTGTTTCCTTTCTCTCTTATGTTAATTATGTAGCAAATTTTTCAATTTTGAGTAAAAGGTAAGGTGCAGCGGGTATATTTTCATTGACAAGGCACTGATGTAATGCGTATGTCAAACTATGAACAAATATGTATCGATGAGGAATATATAGATATAGCTATGAAAACATGTAGTTCAAAAATGATAATTACCATAGAGTGTCACATAAAACACGTTTAGTTTCACTCTTATTAATTTGAAGATATAGAAATCAATAAAAAGTATCCACGAACTCAAAAATTACCTTTTATAACAGATCTTTTAGATTTTGCTGCAGGGCCTAGTGCCTCTTTTTTTTTTAATTTTTTAATTGTTTTAGAGTTATTTGGTATATTAGTGACTCTGTTTAAAAATAATATATTTTTTTTAGGAATTTATTGAATTTCAAGTAGAATCTACAACAAATAACATAAATTCTTGTCAATTAAAATATTCTAAGGGTCAAAATGGCCTCTTTGGACGTTCTAGTTTTAGAACGGCGACTAAATGATGTAGAAACCTAACCATATCCTAACTTAATGGAGTGCCCCCTCCCCCAACTAGAATTTTTTTCTGGCTAGGGGCCTGCGTACATAGATATGAAGTCTATTGGCTATTAATCATCTCAAAGGTATTTTTATTGGTTGATTTTTTTGTGGAAAAAACTGGAAAAATTGAATTTTCTCCAAGGCTTGACGAAAAATTTTCACCTACATGACAATTTCTGAAACTTGTCAGCCCTTCTTAAGTGAGATTTTGTTCAAAGAAATTAACTATAAGTATTTAAAATTATATAATAATAGATAGGTTTAACACATTGAAGTCATTAATTAGTCATTGACAAATTCAGTTTCGTCTGCTTTTTTGAATTGAATAGAAGTCTGGGGAATTTTTTTGAAATTGTTTGGATTTGAAAAACTTGTAGAAATATTTGAAAAAGCTAAAAAAAAAATAATTATATATTCATGTTTTTCCATATAAAAAGTCAAATTAAAAAACTTTAAACTAGTTTTAAATTAATTTATATAAATTATATACTAAGCTCAATATTGAAATTTCATAAAAAAATTTTACTAATTATTGCCCACTATTGCTCGTTTTTTAGTAATGCCCGGGAATAATATTCTTTTGATTTCTGATATTTTAGCTTTATCTGGTTTTATAAAATTTGTACTAATTTTTACAGAGCTAGCTGTGTTGTACACAACAGGATTATATTTTGCAATTTGCACGGTTTTAAATAATATATTTGTCAAATAATCAAAGAATCAAAAAATTTTTAAATCAAAAAATATTTATTCTTTTTAAATATATCGTTGGCTCCCCTTACTTTTAAAATAGAAAGATAAACCTAGTCTTTAATAATTAATTTTTATCAAATTATACACATACGCAACTAAAAGTAAGGGGAGCCAACGATATATTTAAAAAGAATAAATATTTTTTGATTTGAACATTTTTCGATTATTTGACAAATATATATTTAAAATCGTGCAAATTGCAAAATATAGGAAATAACTTTTGTAACATCGTATGAGGTAGCAAAATATGAACAGAAAGTTTCATATTTTTTGATTTTTTTAAAGAATATTTTTCGATTCTTTGAATACAAAATTTTATTTTGATTATTTGATAAAATATATTATTTAATATCGTGAAAAAATTGCAAAAATATAGGTAATAACTTATCTAACATCCTCTCCCCGAATGAGGTATATCAAATCTTACATCTAGCAAAATATGAACTGATAGGTTGGAGATGAATCATCGCGGTATACAGGTTGGAGATGAACCATCGTAGTATACAGGTATATAGGTAATAACTTATGTAGCATCGTCTCCCCGAATGAGGTATATCAAATCTTACATCTAGCAAAATGTGGACAGAAAGTTAAACATTGTCTCCCTAGTCATTTGTACATGGAATAGAAACCATCGTAGTATACAGGTTGGAGATGAATCATCGTAAAGGTAAAGGTACCGTGGAGTGTTTTCATCGAGAAGGCACAATTGCGGCGCTTCTATCGAACTATGAGAAAGTAGGCTTGATACGGGATCGAATCCAAGACCTTGAGTTATCGAAACCCAGTACCCAACCAACCTTTCTCACGCCCCGTACGTAGTATGAAGGTTGGAGATGAATCATTATAGTATACAGGTTGGAGATTAATCATCGTAGTATACAGGTTGGAGATGAAACATCGTAGAATACAGGTTGGAGATGAATCATCCTAGAATACAGGTTGGAGATGAATCATCGTAGTATACAGGTTGAAGATGAATCATCGTAATATACAGGTTGGAGATTCGTATGTATTGTATGTAATAAATATGTATTGGACTCCTGTTTAAACAAGCAATTTATTATTTTTACTCATCATTTAAATTCAAATAAAAAAAATTTTAGAGTGGGCGGGGGGGGGGGGGGGGGGGATAACCCATAAGTACCCTGTTTCCTATAAACCAGCTTATGTGGCTTATGTATGGATGGTGCTTCAACAACCTAAAAACTAATAACTTAATTAAATACTGTTTGAAGGAAATTCTTATAATAAATAGCCCTTATAATGCACAAGTAGATAAAGAACCAATGCCTAACTGGGCTATTTCCTATAATTTTTTTCCAAAAAAATCATTTGGCAAGTTTGTCTCACAATCTTAATTTATTATAGTACAAATATTTGAATATGAGAGAAGTAAGGAAACTGAAGGCACGTTGAAATGACAACGTATGATCATAAGAAATAGTATCTCGTAATAAAATGATTTTATATATGTAGTAGTCCTTTGAGGAGCTATAGAGTTAGACACAAGTATGTAACTTATCTACATGGAAGATGCACCTTCTTTCAAATTAGTAGATGGTGTAAATATCTAGTATCAAGAAAAAGCTCATCCCTTGTGAATCAAAAATCTTTAAACCTTTTGTTAGTCAATATTTCAATCAATTAACTAAAAAAGCAATGTGAAAATTTTGAAACCGTAAGAGGTTACCACAACTATGCCAGGTACAATAATGTGAAGATATATCTATTCTCAAAAAAACATTTATAAATGTGAATCGAATTTGACCAATTTTTTGTTTTGTTATGAAAGAAAGAATCTTTTAGATGATAAAGGTAGGAAACTTTTTATAATTAAAAAAAGAGGATTATGAATGATTTCACGAAGAAAACAAAGCATGGAAAAGGATTGATTAGCAAATATCCAGAGTGATATCTGTTCATTTCACCTGATATTACAACACAATATTGTTAAAAATGACAAGATCAACAAAAAGATCTCTTCAATAGAAAAGTTCTGAATTGATTTGAATTCAGAGTTCTTTCAAGAAGGTTTTTTTCAAACACAGATTGCACAAAATGAATTTCTGATGAAAGGACCAGTTTAGAATGAAGAGTAAAATCAGATACGATATAAAGTATAGGAGAAATGAAGTACAGACTCTAAGCTGATAGCGAAATTTTAAGCAAAACAATAGAGGTCCTATTGGAATATATAGTTCAAAGCTGTCTCTTTAATTAGTAAACGAAAGAAGGGTAAACTAAGGAAAAAGAATTAAACCAAGAAGGGTCATAACAAGTTTTAGTTAGAGTATCACACAGTAATATTTTTCACCATGTCATTTTACAACAATTTTTATAAAAAGTTTATTGCTGACTTAATTAGTTATCTTTAATATATTTTTTTAATTTCATGAGAAATAAAAATTCATAAATTTAAATTTTATTAGCTTTATTGAATATGATCTCACGTCGATTCTGAGTAAAAATTTGTTCCCATCCTTATTTATGAGATGAATAAAATCATTATTATATCAAGAAAGAAAATTATTTTATCGATTGGGCTTAAATATATAAAAGTCAATGTAGTATCGAATTAACTGAATATATAAGAATTCGTATAATATAAGATTGAAATGTAGTATTCATTACTTGAGTATATATTGACAAAAAAATGTCATGATGAAATAGAGAAATGTTGATTTGCTAAATTACTAAAAATGATAATAATAAAAAATATTTGACCACAAATTAACCTAAGTTAAAAAGTAACTGGAATTTAAATATACGGTGACAAAACTATTTTATGAATCAAATTGACCATATTTGATTTGCATTAAGTCACATGTGAGCGCTAATTTAGTATTTTCTAAAAAGTGGACATCATTATTGAAAAAATTAAATATATAAAGTATTATGCGTTCAAAAGTGTATATAATTAAAAATTTTCAAGGTTGTATAATTAATTTTTTAGTGCCCTCTAGCACTAATAGGGTTAAATTTTATCTTCATTTGAATTGAAAATTACAAAAATGGAATAATAATTTTCATACATAAATCCTTGTTAATACGAATATTTTCGGTGTTCAGAAAAAATATCCCCTTCTATTTACTTCACAGAAAATAATAAAATGTTGGATAATGAAGAGAAAAAAGTGCATAAAGTATTTTTGAAATATATTTGAGCAGTTTGTGTTTGGTTTTACCAAATCTATTGATACATGTTTTTCGCAAAATCAAACATAAATTTTTTGTAATATCTTTTAATCTAAAGGTACCGTGAAGTGCTTTCATCTAGAAGGCCAATTAATTGCGCGACTTGTTTGGAACTGTGAAAAAAGGGGGCTGACGCAGTATTGAACTCAAGACATTACGTTATCGAAACCCAGTTTCTAACCAACCTTACTCAGGCGCCATATTTGCTATTATTTTACACATTATTATTTACAAAAATTTTTTTTGTTTTAATTGATTGAATTGCAGAAAGTTTAAGTATTTTTTGGTCTAGAGCAATTTTACTTAGGTGGACTTTACTGTACTATGAAATGGCGACTTCTAATATATTGGAAAAGTTGATAAACAACCGTGGATTATTGGTTTACAAGGATGATTCTTGCTTAGGTTCCAAGAGATCCCGATTTTAAAATATCGGATGAACCCAATTTAAATATTTTTTTTCTTATCAAAAAGTTAGCCAATGAAAAGGGAAAAAAATTGATATTAAAAAAACTTTTTTATTCTTGTTACTTCTTGAGATGGGTTTGTTTCAGAAACATTTCAGTCCTTCTTAAGCCTTTTAAAAGAAGTGCGATGTATAACACGAAGACAATGAGCAAGGATCACAGCTAGAAATTTTTGTAAAAATGACTTATAAACGTGAAAGTTTATGCACTCACATGTATATTTTCAACGCATAATTGAGGGAAAAATTTTAAGTTTTCGCTTAAAATGTTTTGACTATAATTTCTAATTGTTATAGAAAAAAAACTAGTTTGTGCCCACCCTAACAAAAAATTGCATCCCAAAAAATGGAATTGAAGATACTAATTGATTTCTTTTCATATAACAAGAATGAGATGCCAAAGAGGACATTGGCTTATTTATAAATTTGGTATTATTAACTTAATCTGATAATTTATTAAATACTCAATATCTGAATGCAAGTAATAAAATAGAATAAGAGCCAAATTTATCAGATTAGGACTTCTGTGTGAAGTTGGATTTTTGTAAGTACTTGGAGTACGAAGTTTTACCCTACGAATCTGAAACCCTGGTACCAACAAGTGGCGGTTTTATAAAATAAAGAATAAATTTTGAGATTACAAAAATGTAGCTCTATTGGCGTAGTTAGGTTAACTATAATTTCTAGGTTTTAGTTTTATTGACAAACTTTTGAAAAAATAAAAACTATTCAAACTTTGTGAGCCTCATTAGGATTAGGGTGTACCTTTTAGCTTAACAGTTGAAGGTCAGGCTTTCGACCCCCAAGGCTCCCGACTCTTAAAAACAAAAACGGTGATTAAACTCCGATGTGCAACGGCAAACTGGTTGGGAACAACTGCCTTGGTGTGTAAATAAAAAAATCCAACTATTGAATATAACTCATAGTCTATAACTCACAATAATACAAAATTAGCTATAAATTGTTTCTTGATATAAAGAGATACCGTCATTCTATTGTTAAACTAGACAGAATAATGCGCCTCAACCCAAACAATTATGGCAAATGAGACTGAATAGTTTGGGCATAGAAAATTCAAACACAAAAATATTTATTCATCTTTGTGAAAAAATAACGAATGATAGATATTTCAAATGTGTGGAATAAAAGAGGATAAAACACATAAAAAGAGAGACTAGAAGAGGTGATTAAAGAATTCGTTTCAACAAAATATTTTCAATAAATAAGGCCCTAAATTTGAATTCAAGATCACCTCAGGCAAATCTAAAATATGTTGAGGGATGCCTTTTCCCAACAAAAAGTTGGCGAATTCGTTGGTGAAGTGATTGCAATTGTTGTAGAAGACGTTGTATGCTGCGCACTTGAAGCGAGTCTCGCCCACTTCATTCAAATACTCTTCTACGATGTCCTGGGTGACTTCAGTGCTCCCCAACCACTTCTTCTCAATCGGCTTCCTTGCGAGCGCATCCAGAGAAGACTCTTCCCTCTTAATGATGCCATTTTTAAAATCAAAGAAGTATTCTTTGTCGAACAGAAGTATGGATGTGTGCCACACTCCCTGAATCTCTTGTCCGCCCAGAATTAGAGGAGAAACCGATGATGCCAAGCCATCTGACAAATCATATATCCACAAATATACATTGAATCTGTCAAATTGCATTGGTTATAGGTGTAAGGAGTTTCACGCTTAAAAAAGTAAAAAATTAAATATGATTGTTGCACTTATTAAATTTGTATGGAAAATAGCTTAACCCATTTGACTCCAAAAAAAACAGACGATATTGCAATTCAACAACACATTCTCTACTCGCGCACACTTGAAGTGTGCTTGGTTGTGGGCATGTATTAAGGTAGTTTTATTTTAACCCATTAAGTCGCAACGTTTCCATTTGGGAACATAAGTAATTTCATCTTCGTCTGCTTTTTTCAATGACTGAATATAAATCGTCTGCGTTTTTTAGATATCGTCTGATTTCTATGGTACTTAATGGGTTAAAGTACATAATATCGCCTGCTTTTTCTTCAAAAAAAAAAATCAGTTTTAAATTAAGAAATACTTCACTTCATTCAAAAATGATGTTCAAATCAAATGCGTAGAAACACAAATTTAGAAATTTATCTTTAAAGTATTTGGATACATCACTTTAATGATCTGCAAGACCATTAAAGAGGTCACTGACTCCTAAAAACAATTTGCCTAAAACTCGAAAATGTGGAAGAAATTATATTTTTAGTAAATATAAATTTCGTAAGAATTAATAATATTACTTGAAAAAGCCTTCACTTCACGCAAAACAATACCGATACTATTAAGACCGAGCTACTGTTGAAGTATTAGTGTCCAGTACAGCCAAAAATGATATTTTCTGACTTTTAGACAACTTTTTAAAGCAGAATGAAAAAAGTTGGTTGGATGCACGGAGCTTTTCAAACCCCTACGAAATCTATCTTTGAACGGATGAATGAAACTATTTTTTTTACCAAAATAGAGAACAATTTTCAAAAGAATCTGAAGTACGCGGACAGACTAACCTACATATCGGATATTTTAGAGCTCTTAAACATATGCACAGAATTCATTTCTAAGCTGGGAGCATTTATCTAGAAGTTAGATCTATGGATGAAGAATGCAGACAAACAAACAATATGGAATGTTTACACTTTTTTAACAACTCTTAATGGTGAGGCAAATGTTGAATTTGGCCAACAAATTGTACGTCGCCTCAAGACTGAGTAATACTTCAACTTAGCAGCTTGAACTCATATCATTGTTCCGTTCTCTGTTGATCCAGTCGAACTGTAGGTTGTTGCAGGGGAGCAAAGGGCACTTATGGATATCCACGCTGACTAAACAGCAATAAAAGCACAAAGAATGCTCTCTTGAAAACTTTCAGGTGAGCATGGCCACCTCGCACCCGACAATAGCACACTCTTCCCAGCTACTGATTTTTGCTTCTATAAATTGATATTTGATAAAAGTGTTCAAACTAGGCGGTACGGAGCTACTGTATAGAACCTGGAAGTGGTAGTCGATCATAAAAAGGTGGGAGACCAGGGCTTTAATTTAAACAACTACCAAATCTAAAAAATAAAATAACTAATTCTAAAACTAAAGTATTATTACTAAGGCATCAATAATAAAAAATTAGGTTTTTTTGGAACATTAATTTTTTAAATCGCCTTCAACGCCTCATGAAGGCGTAAGTAACGCCATGTAATATGAAACGCGGAGTTAGAGAAAATGCACAAAAGGAATATGGTTGGTCAATAAAAACATTTGGTCATGCTTGAATGTCTCAAGCTATTATTGCGTGATTAGTGACAGTATAATGGCTTATAAACAAGCATACACGAAAATAGGTAGAGCATTTACTTGGATAAAAGGAAAGCGTACGTACGCAGTAATAAAAAGTGGGTGCTAGGAATGCATGCGTGCTGCGTGCTGCGTGCGTGCGTGCGCGTAGAGAGGAGACAAAGTAATGTTTTTAAGAATTCAATGAAGGAACAGAACGCTTTACATTACACTAAAATGCTGTGTATATACATACACGCGAATCGTTTTATTTCACTCTTTTTACACAACTTGAATTATTTTCGCTTATTCAAATCGATTTTATACGATGGATAGAGAGAAATATTTGGAACATAGGAATGATGAAGTTGAAGTTAAGGACTCAATAGCAGTAATGCTGCGCAAGAAGAGCTGATAAATAAGGTTTTGATTGCATTTTGTGAAGAAGGACTTAAATCGAATAAATGATTCCTTCTTCATCGGTATGGATGAGGGAATGTGAGTTTACTCCTGCCTGGGTTGCATAGTAGAATTCAGTTAGAAAGTGAAGCTGATGAATAGTAGTATCCAAAAATCGAGTAAAACTTCATTCTCTATGGCAAAATTATATTTGTTTTTTCGTAACAAACGCGATTTTATCATAAAATATGAGTTCGACCATATAGGGAATGTAAGAAAATATACCATTTTCACTTTGAATTCGTCTTTTTCTATTTTAAATGGATCCTTTTTTATTATTTTATATACAAAAGGATGAATATGCATTTCCATGCATATAACCTAACCCTTACAATCAACACTAACACTCCTACGAAACAACCTACATGCACAACGGAAAACCCCATATCACTAGACATCACATCCATCCTAATACATCGCACTACCAAACCCTCATGAAAAACAATCACAGCCCTTTCATCAGATCACCTACCCATTTTTACAACTGTCAACAACAAATCACTAAACTAGAAAAATAAACTCCTCTTACCAAAAATTATATTGAGAACAAAATCAACGCATTAAATTTTACAAATTCGAATTATGATATTCACCAACTTAATAGACTATAACAGAACACATCAAACCAGCTGATAAATTATATATTCCTAAAGGCAAAATAAATGCCCACACGAAGCACAATCCCCTCCACCGAGAAATCTAATTACTCACCAAAAAAACGAGATTCGATGAGACACGAAACCATCAAAATCCACAAATAACAAATTTCAACAGACACTCTCACCTAATATCTAAATGCAAACAACAACTCTAGAATACTCACAACAATCAAAATTGGTCGTATAAATTAAACTCAAGCACATACTGGTCAACCATAAAACAAAAAATCTAAAACTATAAATATCACATTTAATCAAAACTACCAACAAGCTATTGCGAAAGCATTCTAAAAAACAATTCACAAGCTCTTTGCCCAAACAAACCGACATATCACACAGGAAAATCAATAAAACGTTGAAGAAATTACAAACAACCCATATGCTTTTCACCACCTCTGAAACAATAAAAGCTATTCATAACCAGCAGCAATAAATAGCACTTGGTCCAGGGACAAAATCTATACCATCCACCTCAAACATCTTGGCCCTGAAGCCGTTGCACTTTTAACACAATTAACAAACAACACCATCCCATACATATTAAACCAATTCACACAAATAACAAAGACAAAAACGACAGCAAATCATATCGCCCCATTTTCCTTATCCATCCATTGCTAAAACACTTGAAACTATAAAAAATAGGGGGGGGGGGGGGAACTAGAGAAAACTTTCGTTACGGATCTTAACCTTGTTTCCAATTTTTTGTATAAAAAAGTCCATATTCTCCTTACTTAGGATCTAAGACGGATATCAAATTTAAGAGCGGCTCGTTAGATATAATAAACACAGATAAATGTGTGACAAACATAAAGGACCTGGTATCTCTATCTGGATGGCTCGAACAAATCACTTACCAGTTAGCAAATTATCAAAGTTTATTGGAAAACCTTGTTCAGGAAAAAACGTTAATTCCATTGGTGGATTTGAGGAAATCGTGCGATGAAATCATTGGTGGACCATTTTCTCATCGTTTGAATGACCCTTTGCGTGTCAATACATGCGCAATAAACTGCTATGTGTATTCAATACGCACATTGCTATCACAACTGACTGTATGGTGCGTTTTTCACGTGGGACTGCCAACTATCGTATTTGTTTTCAATCCATTATCTTAAATTCAATTAAGATTCTCGAAACAATTAGTATGTTAAGGCATTCACTAATATCCCGACCTAGTGTGACTTTTGACTGTAATGAATGCACTCATATCATTGATGAAACTACTGACTTAGTATCTCAACCAATGTATACTCCAGTAAAAGCATTTCCACTCATGACAGAAATTTATCTTCTAGCCCGAAGTGCTCAAGCTTTGCCAGCACAAGGACTTTCTCCTGTTCATGTGGTTAGCGCATTCTACGCCTACAAATGGGCTACATTTATAGCTAGTACAAATGTTATTGCGGATTCAAATGTTATTGAAGACAATGAATTCCTATCAAAAAGCATATTCTCAAAAATGCACCTTGTTCAGAATTTTCTTTATGATTACTCTGAGATTTTATCTGATAAAGCTATTATAAACTCAAGGGATGCGTGGCCTTCCGAGTACGATAGATACGCTTACTACAATTTATATAAAGAGTCGATTCCCATAGCTGGCGACAAGAATAAACGTGATTTACTTATTTTCTTGACTCAGGACGTAGCGTCCGTTAGTCCTGGACTGTATCTCTTCTGGCTCGCTACCCCAACAGGATTTTATATATCCTTTCGTGTTCAAGGAGCGTGAACTCAAGGAAAAAACAGCCAGAGGGTTTTGCAAAACCTCTTTAAATTTACGATGTTACCAGGTTTCCTCACAGATGAACCTATCCGAACACTTGCTACCTGTGTTCTCCTCGCAAAGCATGACAACAGATTTCATCACTACTCTTCGGAGTTTAAATAGATTGTCAAGTAGTATGAAGAAAGGTACCAGTTGCTCCTATTCTTATTTTATCTCTTTTGATTGGAGTAACTGGTGCCTCAGCATGTCCGAAAATTTAACTAGAACATTATTTGCGAAATTTGATGCGCTATTCAATTTACAAAATATATACACCTTTTCACACATCGCTCCTTTGAACAATATTGTTTTGATAATTAGCCGATACTTCGCGCCTAAAAGTGTAAACTTTCAGGACTCGTTTACTTACCCTTATGTCCATTCCTTCTCACCATCATGGTTTGAAGGGATGCGCTAGAAAGGTTGGACAGTACTCACAGCATCACTGATAGAATGGCCCTTGTTTGAAAACGGTCTAGAAGATCAACTTTTAGGCCAGAGTGACAACCAGATATTGATATTGTCAAAAAATCAGTCAAATTTGAAATTGTTATCAGTGATTCAAGCTAATGAACGCATTAAATAATTCATAGTGTCACTTAAAGATGTTTGTGATCGGAAAGGACACAAACTCAAACCTAACGAGACTTGATCATTTACTATACTTTTTGAGTATGGAAAATGTTTCTATCTTAAAGGAGTCCCAGTATCTTCGGCTTTAAAACAAGCATCTCGACTTCTTGCAGAATAAAACGTCTTGATAGGAACGCTGAACAACGAGATTGGAAGTGTTTTCTCAAATGCTTGCTCTTTAGCAGGTGTCGACTAGGCGAGTCAGATAGCATATTTATTATCTCTCACAATGTCCTATCAGATACTAACCTCCAAATTAACTAACTATCCCGATTTGATAAAAGCTCTACTACTCGCGCTGAAGCAGTAGGGGGGGGGGGGGGGGGTAAATACTTTGCTTTATCCGTATTTTTGTATCAAAGGGGTCATAGATCCTCTCACCAATTTCACCAATTTTGTAAAAAAAAATCACTATGAGACTAATAGTGTACTATTTACAAGTGTAGTATCATTTTTGAGATTATCAATTAGTCCATCCTTCCATTATATCAAATTATTGAAAGATCCATATTGCTTGAACATAAGCAATTTTGAAGATGATGCTCTAATATTTATTAGAGGTGCGATTAAAAAAGCTATACCAGCAATTGTAGAAAATCCTGAATTCAAGATTTTGTTTGATTACCGATCCTACGAGAAAGAGTACGATGTCCTGAACGATTTAATCACTCAAGAGCCATATCAAGCAAGATAGGCTAACAAGATATATATGCTTTCAAACGTAGCTCTAATAGAAAGTATGATTTCAAAATTTAATGCATCTGCTTCTGTAAGAACTATTCTATCCAATCAGGAACATATTCTAAAGGCCTTTGATTTCATCGAACTCATAAGGTACTATGACAAATCGCATCTCCAATATCTTATCACCACAAAAACAAAGATTGTAGTGAAGAACATCCAGTTTTGCCCAATCTAGATATGTCTCAATGCAGTTTCATCCTAGCTGATAAATTGCGAATTATAACATGGAAGAAAATGATCTCCAATGTAACGATGCCTTGTTTCTCAGAGCAAGTAAATATTAACTTGAATTCTCACATGACTTTTGATCTAGAGAAAACTTTCGTTAACCTTGTTTTCAATTTTTTGTATAAAAAAGTCCATATTCTCCTTACTTAGGATCTAAGACGGATATCAAATTTAAGAGCGGCTCGCTAGACATAATAAACACAGATAAGTGTGTGACAAACATAAGACTCGGTATCTCTATTTGGATGGCTCGAACAAATCACTTACCAGTTACCAAATTATCAAAGCTTATTGGAAACACTTGTTCAGGAAAAAACGTCAATTCCATTGGTGGACTTGAGGAAATCGTCCGGTGAAATCATTGGTGGACCATTTTCTCATTGTTTGAATGACCCTTTGCGTGTCAATACATGCGCAATAAACGGGCTATGTGTATTCAATACGCACATCGCTATCACAACTGACTGTATGGTGCGTTTTTCACGTGGGTCTGCCAACTATCGTATTTGTTCCCAATCCATTATCTTAAATTCAATTAAGATTCTCGAAACAATCAGTATGTTAAGCCCGTCACTAATATCACAACCTTGTGTGACTTTTGACTGTAATGAATGCACTCATATCATTGATGAAACTCTCACTGACTTAGTATCTCAACCAATGTATACTCCAGTAAAAGCATTTCCACTCATGACAGAAATTTATCTTCAAGCCCAACGCGCTCAAGCTTTGCCATCACAAGGACTTTCTCCTGTTCATGTGGTTAGTGCATTCTACGCCTACAAATGGGAAACATATATAGCTAGTACAAATGTCATTGCGGATTCAAATGTTATTGAAAACAATGAATTCCTATCAAAGCCCGCCTTTCTAGATGTAGCATCATTCTCATTAGTAAATGTGAGATTGCTTTTCGTGCATCTTAGTGAAACGAGATGTGTTTCTAAGAATTGGATAAAGCCAAAGCACTCCAAAAATTCTACTCCTTCAAACTTCATCCTAGTACAAGATCTAAACTAGAATGCCTATTCATCTGCATCGCTCGATATATTGATATAGTCCATGAGTATTGTTCACCTTCTCAGATATTAAGAAAACAGAGCTTTTCTTGTGACTACATAAATTACCTTCTTACATATATATTTTTGTGATGCACTTATTTTGTTGCCAAAAATTCTGAAAGCGCAATCAAATTTGTGGTTTACGCCTGAAAATTGTATCTATGAATATTCAAATTAAAAAAAAGTATTTTTTATACTAATTCAGCCATGCTAATTTAAATAATGAAGTCATTTTTCGCAATTAAGTGCTAAGTTTTTTAATTTCATCATATTCTTCTTATACCATACTCTTTGTTTTTATCAAGTTAATTTGTTCCCATAATCGTCACTTTTGTCTAACGTAATATTCATTTAATCATTACTTGAGTGTAAGTACATTTCCCTTATCTCATCATCATCCATACTGTAATATAATTAATCATTATAATCTTATTGAACATGTATTTTTAAATAAAATATGTCAAACATGGTGATTTTATTTCATGATTCATTTTTTTTGCAATTAGAGTGTGAAAATGGCAATCAAATTTTTTAGTTTCGCGTGAAATTTTTTTCAAAATTGAGCTAATACATTTTTTTGGCTGATTTTGCTGTTACTGTGAAAATATGTGTCAAAGTGATGTATACCTCAAAATTATCTCATAAACATACTTTCATATTTTAAATAAATATATTTAAAAAAATTTCTATACCGATGCTGAGTTGATTTCAGGACTTAATGTTGGCAATTATGGTGCAAAAAAGTGTGAAATCAATCAAGTTTGGCTTTTCGTTAAAAATCAAATTCTGGAAAAAATCAATTTTCTCAAAGATTGAATATCACTATTGAAATTTTGATTGAGGATAAAATTCTCACTAAAAATATCTTTAGAATTTAAAATAATTTTCTATAATCGATGTTTTTCATTTCTGTACTCCTTTTGGACATTTGTCAAGTTTTTTCTTACAATCGTTATTCGGGAACTGAAGGCACATTGAAATGAAAACGCGTAATCACAAGAAAATGAAATAGTAACTCGTTTAATAAAGTGCTTTTATATTGTCAATATTGTAGTCTTTTGGGTGGGGGCTATATAGTTTTAAGAAACAAGTATGTAACTTGTCTACACGGAAGATATGCCGTTTTCCAATGAACTAGGAGATGGTGTGAAAATTTAGTATTTAGATTTTCAAAAAACATCTTCACCGTAAAGAAGCTCCCCCCCCCCCCCTTGTGAATCAAAAATCTTTAAACCTTTATCTTAGTAAATAATGTAATCATCAATTGACTAAAAAAAGGGTCTGAAAATTTTTAAACATTTAGAGTTACCATAACTATGACAGATACCAATAGGTGAAGATATAACTATTCTCAAAAAAATTTATAAATGTTAATCGAATTTGAAAATTTTTTTCCTTCGGTGTGAATGGGAGAGTATTTTAAATGATAAAGATGGAAAAATTTTTGTAATTAACAAATAAGGATTATGAATGATTTCATCAAGAACAGGAATTTTGAAAAAGATTGGTTAGCTAACATTCAGAGTGATATCTGTTCATATCACCTGATACTACAACACAATATTGTTAAAAAAAAAGACATCAACAAAGCGATTCTCTTCAATAGAAAAGTTCTGAAATCACTTAAATTATGGCTAAATAAATCGCTGAAAAAAGTTTTTTCGAACATAGTGTGCATAAAATGAATTTCTGATGAAAGTAAAGCTACCAAGCAAGGATCAGTTTAGAATAAAGAGCAAAATTAGATACGATATAAAGTATAGAAGAAATCAAGTACAGACTACAAGCTTATAGCGAATTTGTAAGCAAAACAATAGAGGTCCTATTGAGTTAGTATATAATTCAAAGGCGTCTCTTTAATTTATTAATCAAACGAAGGGAAGGATAAAATAAGAAAAAGGAACAAACCAAGGAGGGCCATAAGTGCTCGGTTTAGTTAGAGTAGCAATCAGTAATATTTTTCACCATGTCATTTTACAATAAAAATTTATAAATTTAAATTTTATGAGCTTTTAGCGAGCTTGATCTCAGGTTGCCTTTAGTAGAAATTTGGTCCATCTCTATTTATAAGATTGATGAAATCATTTTTATATCAAGAAAGAAAAATATTCTATTGGACTTTAAATGTATAAATCAATGTAGTGTAGAAGCAACTAAATATATAACCAATTTAATCACATTGAAAATTAGTATTCATTACCTGTCTAAATATTGTCAAAATGCTGTCGTTATGAAATAGAGGAAGGACGATTTGGTAAAAAATTTTTTTTGAAAATTATTCAAAAATCATAAAAAAAAAATAGCTGACCACAAATTAACCAAAGTAAAAAATTAACTGTAATATAAATCTAGAGACAAAAGTATTTTATGAATCAAATTGAGTATATTTGATTTGCTGTGTATGGATAAGTTTATTTTAAAAAATGATACTGACAGGTAAAATATTTTGGGTTAATTAACCACCAAAACTTGGTTTATTAAATAAATTAAGACAATATTATCTTAAAAAATGTGGAATTTATAATGTATTTTGAAGTTTATATATTTGGCACTGATTGACAAGTTTGATTGATTTTTATGAAAAATAAATCACACCACCAGATTGGCAAAGAATTATTTAGTAGGGTCACGCGAAATTTTTGTAAAAATATTTAATATTTTAAGAAAAGGAGGGACTAAAATAGACCTACCTGCACCTCCGTCACTGAAGAAATAAAAATAGCCCGTGAAAAATAGGGTTAAAAGATTTTAAATCAAAAATTATTTACAAAACTACTTTTTTTTCTATTTGTTTAGACAATAAATTTATTCCAACTCAACTGCTTAGTCTTAAAAAATCTTAAGTATAGTAAAAAGATATCCAAACTGAACGCCAGAAAATCATAATAACATGACAAATTATTATGCATAAGCTGAATTTTTTTTTATAAAAATTGAAGGAAAATGTAATGTAATAAAATTAATATCTAAAAAGAAAAATACCTGATGTTAAAGGATATGGAATTCCTTACTTTTATACCTTTTTTAGAAAAAAAATTATTACTGGAATTTAAACGTATATTTAATATTTATCAAATTATATATTTATTAAGTGTATTATATTCAAAAAATTCATATAATATATCAAAAAAATAATAGAGAATTTATGGCTATAAATGTTACTCTTATACTTTCAAGTGCTATTTTGGAGTTATTTTTCATGGCTTTATTGCCTTGAGAAATATCCAAGCATTTATTGTATTTAATTGATTTGAGGTATATTTCCTGGTGCTCTACATTTTTATCATGTCTGTATGCAGTGGCCTTTTTAAGGTTTTAAAGAGTATTAGAAAAAAAGTTCAATTAGATGAAACTAAACTTACATATAAATCTTCAGTTTCTTATTAAGAAAAACAATAATCAAGATATTTAATAAAAAAAATAGTTTTTATAAAAGATTTGTCCTCCATGGCGGGTTTTTCTAATCGGTGGTTTAAGATTTAAATGGTATACAAGATGGTGTCAGTGCACACGCGCGCAAATAAATAAAAAAATTAAAACGCACACGCAAAACGCATATAATTAAAAATTTATTTAAAAACAAATAAAAATATATATTAAACTTTTATTTATTTATTATTTTTGACTGAAGGCTCAAGTTTCATTCATTCTACCATTTACAACAATCAAAAACTTGATTTTATAAAAAAAATTGAGGTAGGAACAGATGTAAAGCACTTTCCAAATTCAATTGATATGCTTGCGAAATGCTTGATAAGGTTGAAGGGTGATCTTCTGAGCTAATGCAGCTTGGATTTTAGTCTAAAATAAAGAAGAGAGATGGGAGAGCTAGGATAAGATTTTCAATACGCTTTGGTCAGTGAGAATTGGCTTATTTGGTGGGAAAATGTCCTAAGATTTTGATCCAGGAGTTAATGAAGTTATGTTAATTATTACTGATGAAGCATTGACAAATCAAAGTTTTGTGATATGCGGTTTCAAGATATGAGCAATAAAATTACCGCTTTGATTGCTGAAAAGTTTGATGCGAAAAAGATAGTTTTTGGAAGCGCAGTAACCAAAGAGCCCTCTTATAAAGTTCGCAAGTGTAAAAATTTGTGTCTTTGACAAGGAGATACCAGCGGGTTAGTGGAGTATGGGAGGGTTAGCTACCATTGGGGTTTAGTGTGTAGAGTAAGCTCACGAAAGAAGATATTAAATTCAGAAGTCTTGTACATTTTAGAAGGGGTATGTTTAGCGAGATAATTTGACATGTGCATTTTTAGAATTGTCTAAGTGTGCATGGCACCAGAAGATTGAGGCGGTTAAGTGGTTAGATAAAATTTGGAGTATTAAAAAAAAGAGGATGCTTTTATTAAGTAGTGGGTCCCGTGAAAGATTTTGCGAGTCAGTGTAGAAGTGGATGTCTTAGAAGATGGTGAAATCGTTGAGATGATCAATAATATAATTGCTATATGCGATAAGAGTTTGGCACCCGCTTTTATAGGTTATGGTTCGGGAGTTGAGGGGAGAGCCGGTGGAGAAAAATTGAGAAACTGATGAGCCAACTTGAGAAACTGATGAGCTTTTTTTTGAGGCAAAAGCTTAGGAACACTTCGATTTCTCTTGATTGCCGCTCACTATCTCCGATTTTTTTTTCTAGTTCGAGAAAATTCTCAACTTTAAATTTTAGTTTGCCTTCTTGTTTTTTTTACTAGTGATGCTGCTATGATTTTATTTGCACGGATATTGATATACGCCGGGAGAGGTGAAGAAGAGTTTATTAGGGAGGGTGGGTGTATGTTAACGTGTATAGGGTACCGTAAATGATACCGTGGGGTGTTTTAATCGAGAAGGCACAATTGTGCCGCTTGTATCAAACTATGAGAAAGTAGGCTTGATGTGGGATCGAACCCAAGACCTTGAGTTATCGAAACCCACTACCTAACCAACCTTACTCACGCCCACTATTGTTAACATAAAAGTTAAAATATTTATTCTTTTTAAATATATCGTTCGCTCCCCTTACTTTTAGTTTTGTATGTGCATAATTTGATAAAAATTAATTATTAAAGACTAGGTTTATCTAGGTAGGTAGGTAGGTAGATTTCAAAGCACTTTCCAGCGTGAGCTGATATGCTCGCGTAAGCTTGAGAGTTGGTTAAGGAAGATGCAGATGTTGGTAGAGATAGGTTGTCCTAAAAGTAGAAGAGAAAAGCAGATTAGTTTGTTATAGGGTTATCGACGGTGGTGAGAGTTGTTTCAATGGTGTCAATGAGGGTTGCTAGGGATTTTAGTAGTGTTGGGTGTAACAGAAGATCTGAGAGTGTTGTTGGAGATCTGTTAAGTAAAGAAAGGCAGCGAAATAGAAGATCTTGGCGATGATAAGAGAAGATTTGACATGTGAATATGAGGTGGTATGGCGTTTCTATTGTGTCGCATCCGAAACGACAGTATGGATTTTCGCTTACTTTAATTCGGAAAAGATATGCTTTGCATGGGCAATGGCCTGATAGCCAACGAATGGTTGAACGAGGTGGTGTAAATTTTTTGTTTTTAAAAGTTGTGTGAATTGTGCTGATGTGTGGTAAAGAGGAGATTAGTGCATTTTGAGATGAAGATATGGACATCTGCCATTCTTCTAGAGAGGATAAGTGAATGTGTGTTAGAAAGGTTTTGAGAAGTAGGGATTTGAGAGGAATGTGGGAGGTTAGGTGTAAGTTTGAGGTTAAGTAGTCTACTAGGGAGTTTTCTGGTATGTTTAGAAGAGCAGGGCACCAACATAGGTGTATGTGGAAATGTTTTGTAAGATTGATTAGGGAGGAGGCGAGTTGAAAGGAGGGAAAAGGGATGTTGTGTGATAGAGAGAGATCGTGGATTATGTTTTGTGCATCGGTATAGAAATGGATGGTATTAAAGTGGGGAAGGAAGTGGTTAATGTTCTTAGTGATCGTAGTGCAGGCGTGTAAAATGTTAAAGATTTCGCATTCGAAGATTGAGAGTAGAGGATTTAATTGGGATCGATGGGTGTAAAAGGGGCTAGTGGAAGAGCCTTTGAAGAAGGCGTAAACAAAGGAGGTACTTAGGGACTTCTTTGAGGCGTCTGTGAAGATGAGTAGGGAGGTTGGTGAAGAGGTAGAGCGAAGTTATGAAATTGATTGTTTTGCAAAAAATTTGTTTTTGCATATAGATGTTTTGAAAGGGTTTTGTGCAGATGGGTGAGTTAAAAGAGATGGGTGTATCGAGGGATGAACTAGGTAGTTAGCAATATTTGGAGCGTATTTTGCTAATAGATGTGAGTAGAAAGAATAGGATGGAGTATTGTGGTGGGGTGTGATCGGATGAAATAGGGGAATTAAGTTGTTGTATGTCAAGATGAAGCGCTTAATAATAGTTTTTTTAAGTTGAAGTTGTAATGGTAGGGTGTTAGTTAGAATTTCTAGGCATTGTGCGGAAGTAGTACGATATGCGTTGGTGATGCAAAGTAGGCAGAGACGGTGTATCTTGTTAAGAAAATGTATGGTTGTGGGGTGTTTTAAGGAGATGCCCCAGGAAAGAATTCCGTATTGAATTACTGGTAGGATTAAGGATATGTATATGTATTTGGTGTGTTTGGGACGGAGGCCCCATTTATAAGAGATAGCGCTTTTAAGTGAAAAAAGGGTGACTGAGAGTTTTTGGTATATTTTTTTAAAGTGTATTGAAAATTTTATGTTGGACTGAAGGTTTAGTCGTAGATATTTGATAGTCTTTGATGCAGTTATAGAAGTAGAGGTATTTAAATGAAGGGGTAAATGTTCTATGCGTCTGCGTGTAAAGTGAATGAGGTTGGTTTTGCTGGAGTTAAAGAATATCTTATTTGTGTTTGCTCTTTCTTGTAGCCTTAGTAGAAATGAAGAGGATTTGGTGAGGTTTTCTTGTTGAGAGTTACTGGTGAAGGTGAAAAATATGTCGTCTGAAAAACATTGGGAGAAATCAGTGTTGGTGTAGATTAGATCGAGAAGCGGGTCTATGAGAACTAGCCAGAGGATATCAGAAAGACATCCTCCTTGGGGAGTTGAGATGGTTAGCTTATGGATGCAAAGGGAAGCGCGATGTCGGAAAATGAGACAGCGGTTTGAAAGGTATGAGCTTATAAATTTGATGATGTAAGGAGGAAATGATTTGTGTGCAAGGTTAGTGATGATGGCTGGATGCCAGGCTGAGTTGAAAGCCTTGTTTATGTCTAAGAAAGTTGTAGAAGAAATTTTCTGAGTAGAAAGAGAAGAGTCAAGGTAGGTGGTTAGACGAGATAGTGCTGTTTCCGTATTTTTGTTGGGAAGGTATGCAAATTGCGTGTGATGAATGAGGTTACGGGATAGGATGTAGTGGACTAGACGTTTGCGAATGATTTTTTCGAAAAGTTTGCCTAGTATGGGTAGTAGAGTGATTGGTCGCCAATTTTGAATGAGGCTTGAATCTTTATTGGGTTTAGGAATGAGTATGAGTTTGCCGATTTTCCAAACGTTGGGGAAATGTGAATGAGTAAGGCATGCATTGAAAATAAGGAGTAAATGTTTGTTTAGAATGTGTATTTATTTTTTAATATGTTTGGGTGAGATATGGTGGAAGCTAGATGAGGCATTTGTTTTAAGAGAGTTTACTGCTATGTTTAATTCATTTAGTGTGATTGGAGGAAAAGTAGGGTTTTGGATGGAGTGAATGATGTTTTTAGAGTGTTCTCGAATTGTGTGGGGAAAGGGGAGATCAGAAGAGGGAGAGTCGGGGGGAAAGATTGTCGGTAGAAATGGAGGGTTGTAGTGTGTTGTATGATCGGATGAGCAGGGAAGTATTGTTTCGGGGAGAATAGAAGGTTTTTTTTAGAAGGTTATGAGAATATATCATTACATATTAGAGAAGAGTTTTCTAAACTCTTTATACTGAAAAAATATTTCTTTAAATATATTACTATTTTAGTTTAAAATGCATCCCTTATCTGCTAATTAATGGTATGTAGCCCAGGGAAAATAAAAACAGTAAAAGGTATTTCTTAAGTACTTGTGATATAAGTAATGTATTCTGAAAGCCCATAAAAAATGCTTTAATTTGGTATATCGCATGATGCATTTTGTTGAGAAATGTGAAAGTTATAAGCGTTTTAATATTTGACTAAGATTTAAGCTAGGAACACTACAAATAAACTAAGCGTACACTAGCCCGATAAAATAAACCACACACGCGTGCTAAAGATGTGGTGAAGCGTATGCAAGATAAGAATTTCCTGCGCTCACAAACGCGTAATACAACATGTGTTAATCTTTCTTCGCATAGTTAACCGCTAAATTCAATAACAATCGTTTTAGAATCAATAATGTGATTTATTCTTCGCACACTGTCGGTATAAAAATAACTAATGCTTTTCGTTAAAAATTAGAAAGGTTGTATCTAAACTAAATAAAAGTAGACTATGATTATCCAACAAAACTCATTATTTCTTCAATGTGGAATCTATCATTGGTAGATAATATTAGCCTTCAGACATTACTTAAAACAAAAATTAAGAAAAAATATTGAAGTATCTTTTGCGGAAATTGATTTGAATTTTAGTATTCACTTGTAGTTTTTAAATGTGTTTTCTTCTAAAAAAATATATAAAAAACAATTGAAAAAACATTTATTTTCATTTAATCTATTTTCATTCATACAAACTATCATAAGTTTGATAATAATAGCCTTTTGATATGAAAGAAGGGCGTTTTGACTTATTTTGGGTTTGTGTCAAATCCATCTAATTTTTTTATAGTACCATTTATAAGATGATCAATTTTTTTACAAATATTTGTCAAGGCCATTTTAGGTGTATATGTGTGTGTGAGTCAAGGCTGTGTGTGAGGCAAGGTGTGTTATAAATGTAATTGTGTCTTGGAGATTGAATATTAACAGTAGAGGATAGTGCGTACATTAAAAGGTGTTAATTGAATGTCATTTAATAACATTAGAGGATAATGTTACATATATTCACTTATAATAATTTCTTTTTCCCTAATTAGTATTCTTTTTCCTCCCACTTTAGTTCAATTTTTGCATTATTTTCAATTTTTCATGACCACAATCATTAAACTTGGCAAACATTTATATTTTTAAATTATTATTATTAACCAGTTTAAAAGTGTATGTTGATTTAAGACTTTTTGCCATTGAAGACTTCGCTTTTCTAGTCACAAGAGAAGATCCTAGACAAGAGAACTAACTAACTAAATAACTAATAAATTAATTAAAAAACAAATGAACAAATAGAATAATTAATTAAGTTTAATAATTAAGATTATTATTAAATTTTAAGATTTACAATTGTTAACTGGGCAAATTTTCGCTCGAACAATGCCTCTCAACTGAAATATCTGTTTTATAAAATCTTTATTATAATAGCGTAGAACAGAAAAGATATTTTTATCATCATACGCAAAAGTTTATATCAACTTTGCTATTACTCTAAATGCTCTATTCTTTCGTCAATTGATATAAAAAAAAGCAGAAAGATGTTTAAAATATTAATTAATTTCATATCTTTCGCTTATCACTCAATTTCAAACAATGTGAATAAAATATATTTTGCTCATAAATATATGATAAGTATTCATCAATTCTTTCATTTAGAATCAATCAATAGTTAAACTCAAGTATTCATTCATCGATCAAATACACATTTATTACAAGTCAAATACAAATAATTTTGTACGTGCTTCCCATAATAGAAATGGAAATAATACCAATCTTTAAACTCTTGAATCTAATTTTTTTAGTTGTCAGTATTACATCCAAGGGAAGAATAATCTTTTATATCTGGGCAGATGGTAAGGATAGTCATGGTCGGGAATCGAACCCACAAAATCTGGATCGAGGCCCTACGCTCCTACCAAAATTACAAATACAAGAAAAAATACTTATAAAATTTTTTTATTTTTTTCACAGTTTACACTAAATATATCATTGAGTTTATAATTGCCATATAATATCATTTCCCCATAAGGTTTCCGAAGTGAGTTTTTCTCTTTAAAGAAGGTAAATATTGCGGGCCTTCGTTGAACATGGACTAAGATTTTGCCGTCGTTGTACAAGAGCAAGAATATTTTTGTCAAATGCTTCAAAATTTCAAAGTTTTGCCAGTACTTTGGTGGGTTCACATCAAAAGAGGAAACGCCTAATTCTAGGAAAACTTCAAGATCTGACTTTTTCATTTCAATATTGTTCACTGCCATCATTTTTCCAGTTGGAAGAATGTAGTGAAAAAGACCACGTCCTCATCGAAATTTCAGTCACATTGCATTAAGAACAACTATAAATTTTCACAATTTTTCTCAACTTATAGAGCTTTTAAAATTTCCTTTTTTTCAATTAAACATGATGTTAGAAATTAAATTTTAAAGAGCATAAATGAGTTGATTTTTTTTTCACTCCACTATGAAAAAGGACATTGACAATTGAAAAAGAACAATATATATATATATTGTTTAGCTATGATAAGTAAAATGTAAGGTAAGTTTGTAAGGTTCGTAGGTTAGGTATAGTTAGTGAATTCGTTAATTAGTTAGAGGTAAGACCTTAATCAATGAGGTTCATTAGTTGGTAAAATTAGTCGATTAGTAAATTATTTAGATTTTTGATAGTTATTTGAGTACTGAGCGTACTAGATAACTTAACGCTTTTTGGATTATTGTTCCTGTAGAGCAGGGGTCACCAAACTTTTTTTGGACCTGGTCGGATTACGGAAAATTTAAAAAACATTGGCCAAAATATTGAAAAGTTAGAAAAGACTGGCATTATGAAATTCTTATTAATACTTGTTTAAAACAAAATAAAGCAAACTTTTTGATGTTTTCCCTATGGAGGTGACAAAGTTGATACCCTGAGGATAAATGAAAAGCAAATCAAATTTGCACACCTTTTAATAACAAAATTTAACTTGCCGTCCGGATAAACTTACTTCGTGGGCCGGATCTGGCCCGCTGGCCGTAGTTTGGTGATCCCTGTTGTAGAGAAATCCAGACGAATTCAAATTTCAAATTGAATTCAATAGAGATTAATCAAAATTAATAGTTTAGAAATAAAAATAATTAAATTTTCTTTTTTCATTAAAAAACCTTTATAAAAAGTCATTTTTCTAACTTAAAAATTTTTTAAATGAAATTATAAATAATTTTTTTTATCTAAATTTTTTTTATAAAAAATTATTTTAAAATATAAAAAATTTGAATAAAAAATAAATGTATGAAAAATAATTTTAAAAAATAAATTTTATAAAAAAATAATTAAAAAAATATAACTTTTTATTTTTAGTTTGTAAGTTTTTTTTAGGATAGATAAAGCATAGTTAGTAAAAGTTTATATAAGTTTAGTCATGATTGGGCAAATGACTTTTTACAATTATTAACTCTGCAAATATTCGCTCGACATATGTTCCCCACACAAATGCCCTAGATCCACTTTCACATGAAAATAAGAAACACCTCTAATTTCTAGATATACATCAGCTAATAATTATTTTGAAGGTAAATAATAATCAATTATTCAATAGTTATTTTCTCAAACTAGCATCTTCACTGTTTTCCACTTTTTCAGAAGAAATAGTTCTAATGCTATGGCATCTGTAAAATCCTGATCCTTCAGAAGAGATACTAACTTTTTCATTTAAATTCATTTTGTCTAAAAATGCTTCAAAAAATTTGCTTCATTAGTGACCATTTTCAAAACAAAAGAACAGATCTCACACACACACAAACACACCCAGTCATTCGCACCGAAATTTAGAAAATGCAGAGAAAATGTGGCAACAAATCTAAAGTTAACAAAAAGATATTCCTGGATAAGAATATAGAACAAGTCAAAGCACAAATATAGGATTGAAAATATTGTAAGATAAGATAAAGAATTCATGATGAAAAAATTTGTGGTGTTTAGCAATTGCATTTATCTTTAAAATTTTATATATCCACTTACAAAATACTAAATTTTATTATTTGAAACTATTTATCAAAATTTTTTTTTCGCTAAGGATAAAACCAGTACTTTGATTTAGAAATGAAAATATCAAAATTGGTTTGGCGATAAGAAGGTGAATAAAAAGGATGAGATGAAGAAATGACCTCAAGAAGGCACAAAAATTAAACCTGAAATTACACATTTGAAGAAAAAAAAGAAATGAGAAATTATTTTCAATATATGAATTAGTTCCAATTAAATAACCTTTTTAATTGTTGGGTTGTGTGAAGGACAATTGAAAGGCGTGATGGTGTGCTTGACATTTTATCAGAAAATAGTGAGTCAACCTCTTTTATTATCACTTTTTTAAATAAAAACACACATGGGACGGAATCTTGAGATAATCGTATATGGAATTCAGGGTTTCTCAACCTTTTTGTCAAAATCGCCCACTCAGAATCTTAAAAATTCAAAAATCTCCATTTTGAAGCAAAAATAAGCGAAAAATCGTTCACACTTTTTTCAAACTTTAATTTAAATTCTTACTTCCATTTATATTCATTAAATTCTTCGTAAAGATGTTCTCTTCTAAAGATTCCATAATACAAGAAAAAGAGAATAATCGTAATTCTTCTATTTAGAGCTAAAACAAATCTTCAATTCCGAACAAAAAATGATCTTTCCACTGAAATTTATGATTAGAAAAAATTTTATCTTAATCGAAGATTTTATTGAATTCTTATGTAAAAAGTAACTTTTTGAAAAAATAATAGAATATTTGTTTATTTATATACAATGCTGAAAAATTTTCTAAAAAAATTACCCATTTAAATTCCCTTTTCTCTGAAAAGTGGGCGATTCTCCCACGGTTGAGAAAGCATAGTATAGATGTTGTTAATTTTGTATTTTTCTAATTTTTCTACGAGTCATAAATATAGGTCGTAAATTAACGACAATATTTTCATCGCTTAATTTTCTAGAAAATTATTGATTACTATTGAAAGTTTCGGATAAACTTCTAGTTAAATATTAACTGTATTAGAAATAAAAATAGTTCCTACACCAGCACTCCATATAAAAATAGTCTATATCTTTTTCAAATTGGGAGCTTACGCAAACCCAGGCTGAAGCGTTATTAGGGGTATATGATAAAAAAAAAAGAGAAAAAGGTATCCTAGGTGACTACCCATATACAATAGCCCCCAAGCAATAGGAAATTCTGCGTTCTCAGATATAGTTCTGTTTTTTTCTGAGTTCTAGATTCGCATACTTAAATTTAGGATTGGCACAAGGTATAAGTCCCAAAACAGTTTCATGTTACGAGCTAGGTTAGGCATAGTCGGTAATCTGGCCTTTGTAGGAGTCTGCTTGTAGGACCGTCTATACATTCCAATTTTAAAACATATATCCTAGGGACAACATATATATACTCATATCATGTATATATGGGATAGAGTCAAATTCCAGGGGTAGTTTGTCCCTAACCTAGCATGCTCTAAATTGTGTATACCTTTCTTAACCGTTATAACAGGTATTAAATATTATTTATTAATAACATATAAGATATTGCATGCCTCCTAACGCTTCTATTTGTGTAGCATATCTCTTTTATAATCATATTCATTTATTTAGGAACAAGCTACATTCCGTCATGCCGGTTTTTTATCCTGGTTTTCTTCCTCTGAAGAATTCAAAGGTTTTTACGGTTAGGTAGTGCTCCACTAGTAATTAAGATTGTTTCCCACTATGGGAGCGTTTGCGTTCACTCAGCTGTATTTATATATTTGAAACATGCACTTTTGTAAAGTAACGAAGGCCGGTATTATGTGTTTAGTTGGATGGAAAGTCCAGGTAGATCCTGGGCTCAGCATTCCTGGCGGGAGCACGATATCTGAAAGGATGGGTGCCAACGTCACAAGCATTACTTAATACGTAAGTTTTATTCTCCTCATTAAAAACATCATGTTTGGAAAATCTAACATTTTTTTGATTTTTATTCTTATTAAAAATATATAGGAAGGGAGATAAAGAGTTCCACTCCCAACACCTCAAATAGCCTTCCATAACGTAACGAAATCGATTTTGGGAGTCGACGTAAAGCGTTAACTCAGAGTAGGCGCAGTTCTACAAAAAATAACTTCGTTAACAGTGAGCTCTATACTTATTTGAAGTTAAAGGAAACTCATCCTCAAATCTTAGAGGCGTAATCTAGGAAACGAAAAATTAGTTTTTTTATCTAATAATAAAATTATGGAATCTGTTTTTATTAATGTGAAAAATTTCATTACTTTAATTTTTATATTAGTGCTTATGGCAAAGTTGACTCAAAAGTTCAATTCGAAGCATTAAAGACGCTTTTATTGAAATTCATGCCTGTTCATGCATATGCCAAAAGTTTTTTACAAATCCAATTTTACTCAAGAATAACAGATACTAAATTTCGCTCAAAAAAAGATATTCATGCCATTGGGGGCGAATCAAATCTCTTCTCTACAAGCTATTTTTGTTGAGCAAAAATAGGAAATTTTATTAAATAAATTATAAATTCATTTTTCTGGGATAACTTCTAGCAAATTCATTGGCTATTTCATTCAATCGCTTAAATTGCTAATGCAAATGCATGCACACATTAGGCATAAATACAAACAAACATATAAGTGAAATATCCAGCTTGAAAAAGGAATAACATTGCTGGCAAGAGGATTCTTTAAAAAAGAATTGTCAAATATTCTCAGCTTTAGGTAGACTTCCCAAGTCGGTGGATCCTGTTAAAAACCTTGGCGCAAGAAGCTAGTATGTCATTGTTATTTAATTAAGTTGTATCTTAGTGTGTGTGTGTGTATTTATGATTGATATATCTAATATCTTTATTGATATTTATGTTGAAATGCTTACCTACTTGTGGTTTAAACTTTCCTTCTACAAAGCCTTTTCTCCTTAAGTTTGAAAGTGGTGCTCATCCTCGCAATCCATTAACGACTCGCGTGATCAGATCATTGTAAAACTTTACAAAAATAAAATTCATCTGCCTTTATGAATGCTCTTTAATACAAATCCCCTGCTTTGCAGTGAATATGGTATGGTTGTTGCGATCGTTGACCTGATAAGCTTCATTTGTGGAAGTTTTATCTTTCCCATTGTTCCCTTTTTTTATTTTGAAATTGAACAGCATAGTGTTCGAAAATTAATAAAGTTTTTTTTTTATCTCCCGTTTTATGGTATTCTTATTTCTTTCTATACATATACCTTATAATAATAATAAAAAGTTTTTAGCATTTCTTCAATTTTGTAAGTTCGGGATTAAGCATTATAGGCCATATAGCACATCTTTTACAGTCAATGCATTTTTTAATAATCTGATTTTGAATTAACTTCTGGAGTTTAATACAAAAAACTTTAGTGGATATGATCAGAAAGGAACACTTTATTTCAAAAATCCACTATATTTATTATTATTTTGGGAGCGGGAGTAAGATTGGTAAGATACTGCATCGATAAATAGGTTGCTTCGATAACTCACGGTCTTGGCTTCGAACCCGCATCAAACTTCCTTTCTTCATAGTTCGATACAAGCTGTGTAATTGTGCCTTCTCGACGGAAACACCCCATGATACCTTTACCTATTTCCGAATTACTACTGCGTTCCTTTGGTGCCGGGTCAAAACTCCCGAAAACCAAAACTCCCGAAACCAAAACGCCCGGTACCAAAACCCCCAATACCAAAACGCCCGAAAATAATAATTTGGACGCTACTATTTTTTCAAGTTTATTCTATTTCGGCAGTTTTAAAAACGGTCGATTTGAGACGAAATGATATAGTGATCAATTTCACTTGAAAGATAAAAATGATCATACCAAAATACATTATTTCTTTGGTTTGGAAAACAATTAAACTACCAATTTAAACGGAAAATCAGTTTGAAACCAGAAAAGAAGTGACTAATTTAAACAGGAAAACAATTTCTGATTTTGGTTCAAAATTTCAGAGTAGTTCGATTCGATAAGATTGATAAATTAGGAATCTTGTATCTGTATTTTATGCATGTGAAACAAGAAAGTGTTAAATTTACCATATTCTTAGAAAAACATATAAGATAATAATTGGAAAAAAGCGTAGATACAAGAAAAAATCTTAAATTTTTAAATATTTTTTGTAGATTCAAGTTTCAGACGTTCTTGTATCGGGTGTTTTGCTTTTCGGGCGTTTTGGTTTCGGACGTTTTGTTTTTAGGCGTTTTGACTCGAATCACAGCATAGAGGCCGTTAAAATTCTTCACGAAATATGGCGTGTTTTTTCAAATAGAGCGTTCGTTCATTTCACATCCTATTTCCTAAAGTTTTTTGCATTCTTTTATTTATTCGTAGTTTTATTATTGTAGTATTATTCACTCATTTAGAATAAGCATTGAGAAAAGGAGATTTTTGATCGAGGAATATATGACACTTAAAATTTTCAACGTTTTGTGTGTATATATAATTTAAAAATATTCTTCAATTGTCGCCATATATGCAAGAAAATTTAAATTTTACATGAATTAGATCTAAATTCTGCATTGTTCGGCCGTAATAGCTGATGCTTGTCAACAATACGCCTTTTTCTTTTTTTCCTCCTCAATTTTATATTTTCTTAAATATAATTTAAGATGTATCACCAGATGACTATTTGATTGGTTATGTAACTTCCTCAGTTAGCTAATTAGCGCAAGGGATGGGGGCGAATTAACGAATTGGCGAGTTTAAAAGGAAGGCAGCATGTAGATGGAGTAAATTGTAAAGCCTTCAGCAATTTATTAAGAAATGAAAGTGTTTACATCTATTACTTATTCACCAATACATCAACGGCATCAATTTTTTAACGGGAACATTCAAATATTTTGACAAAGTCCTCATGTTTTTTCGGCGTATCGCAGTCATAACTTTGGACTTTTGTGAAACCATTTTCGATTCATCTTTGGTCGACTTCAACTTTTGTCTAAGCTGATGACGTTGGCTTTCGCATTTGTTCGTGAAATTTCTCTTGGGTGTGGAAAGCTGCTTAGCTCTCTTCCTCTGCATCTGCCTTTCTAATTTTGCAATTTCTGACATTTGTTTAAGCGAACTATTTTGTAGCAGGTTGTCTAAAAATAGCACTATATCTTCTAAAGACTTCTGGTTAAAAAGATTGAATAAGAGATCAGAAAATGGATCTAATTTTTTATTAGATTTTCTTTTATCTTTCTTCTGCTCTAGAGTATACTTTTCTAATTTCCTCGACTAAATAAAGAAGTGCATATAAGGCAAAAAAAAACATATTTTTAAGATTTACATAAATTTCCTTACAAAATCTTCAATGGGCTTCAAGATTTCCTTTTTATTAGTAGGACTTCTAAAAAACTCCGCCCTAAATTCTCTAAAAGTTTGAACACATTGATCCAGATCATCTAAATTATAAAGAAGGATGGATCAATTTTTTAGTATATAATATATTGAACAAATTTGATTTGGATGTCAAAAACAATTTTTTGGTTGTTTATAAAATAAATTTTTTTATTTCATATTTTATACAATTCAAATTTATTTTTTAGAGAAACTTGAATTACCTTGCTTATGGGTTTTTTTGTAGATTTCATCCGATCAAAATTTCCAATAACCCCAACTTCCTATATAATTTTGACTAAAAATAATATCAATTCAAAATTTCTATTAAAATGTTTTTTTCATAAATTTTAAATTTTATAAAAAAGTTAACTTGTAAAAAAAATGTTTCCATAAAAATAAAAAAAATAAAAAATTACTTTTATAGATTTAACATTTTATAAAAAATTTTTAAATATTCCCTTTCCTCCCTACAAAAAAAGGAATAGATGGGTAGGATAGTAAAGATTTTTTACGCTTCTTGCTTTTACGTTTCTAGGATATCATGTAGTGTCAATTGTTAAGCATATCAAACGCCATTTTAAAGCCAGTTTAGATCGATGTTGCTAATTGGCAAATTGCGAACATTGATTTTTGGAACCCATTATTATGTACACCACTATTGAACGTTCAAATATATATTGTAAAAACCCAAAAACTTATACCAATCCAAGTTTTTCATGGTTCTCTTTTAGCTTTACCGCTTATTCAAAGCTTCCATATATTTTTATGTTACGAATTTTGTTCCAAAAGATATTTTTAGTAATCACGATTTATCATAATATTTTGTTTGTTGTCTTTGTTTTTAACTAAAAATATATAATTACATATTACTATATAAAATTTTATTTTAACCAAAAATACAATTATATATAAAGATTTTATTTTCTTTCTATATATTTATACTTAATGTGTGATTCAGATATTCATAAGGTAATTGAAGTCGCAAAATTAGGAGGTATAAAATCTCTTCTAAGTAGAGATATTTCTAAAGAAAGCTTAGGTAATGCTCTTATTTATTTAATTGATAAACAACATTCAGAATCTATGATTGATATAAGCAATAAACTCGATAATATTGGAACTAAGATAACAGAGCTAAGTAGCCGGTCTACCAACTCTGGTTTATCATCTATAAGTCATTTATCGTATAGCCAAGTAGTTGAAAATAGTTCTAAAACCAAGAAAGTCTATAATTATAAGCCTTCTTTATCAGTTAAGATTCCCAAGTTTTTTGATAATTCTAATGATAATTTTACATCATGTATAAACAAAAAACTTAAGCCAGCCTATAATAAACTGTGTTTAAAAAACTGTAAAAAGACTAATGATAATTCTTTAATTCTTGAGACCTCTAATGATAATAATTTAGTTCATCTTAAATCTGTCTTAACTGCTAGTTACTTCAAATTTGAAGATGTAAAACAAAAATTGCCTTATTTTTGTTTGAAAAATATCCCAAATGAGATGAATTTTGACAAAATAAAGGAATTTATCTCTAGTCAGAATAATATAAAATTAGAAGATATTTTAAACATGTTTAAGCTACCAACCATTTCTAAGTCGCATTATAATATAGCTATTAAGTTTAGTAAGGCATCGATCAAGTTATTATTTCCCAATAAACATATATATATTGGATGTTATGCATTTAATTTAGAACTTCTTCGTTCATTTGTTAAAATTTGTTATAAATGTAACAAGTTTGATCATATTGCTTCAGATTGCAGATCCAGTACACCCGTTTGTAGATATTGTAGTTTAGATCATTTTTCTAAAGACTGTTGTAAATCAAATCCTGTTATCTGTTCTAGATGTTCAAGTTTTAAATTACCTTTTTCACATATATGCAACTCTAGTGACTGTACATCCCTTAATTCTGAAAAAGAAAAGCGTAATATAATGAACGAATTGAATCTTAAGTATATTTTAGATGAATATTAATGATGTCATTTCTTTGAATGAAAGTAATAATTTTTCTTGTAGTTTAAATTGTCGTAAGAGTATTAATAAACTAATGAAATTTGATGAATTTTCTAACTGTAATGAAAAATTTTTTGACTTGTTTTTCGCTTCACATTTTAAAGACCAGTGTATGTTATATGACTTTAATTCATCTAAATTTGCCAATCTATATACAAATTTAAACTTGTTTAATTTTAATGTAATTAGTCTTAACATCCAATCCCTGAAACCAAAATATGATTTGTTAAAATATCTGATTTCCATATTCGAATCACATAACAATTATCCACTTCACGTCATTTGTCTTCAGGAACTTTGGATAGATAAAATTAAATTTAGATCCTTCGAAATAGAAAACTATAAGTTTGTTTTTATGCCACCTATGCTTAGCTCTCATAGCGGATTAGGATTTTATGTTCATAATAGTGTAAAATTCACAATTTGCAATAGTGTTCACTCTAGCAATTTTTTTGAAGTTTTTACCATTTCTATTTCATTAGATAAATATAACAGCATATTTATTAACAATATTTATCGTAAGCCCACATTAGTTCATAGCAATATTGAAGCATTCTTCTATGACTTTGAGTATTTCCTGACTAATTATAAGCATGATTTCAAATCAAGTGTTTTTTTAGGTGATTTTAATTTTGATCTTAGCAAAATTGATAATGACAGATTTGTCCAAGCCTTTATGGATATTATGCTGTCATATGGTTTTCAACCGTTAATATCTAAATTAACAAGACCTAACAGTGAAACTATATTAGATAATATATACGCTCCGACATCTTATTATCAAAACAAAGCTTTTAATATTTTATTTGATATATCCGATCACCTACCTATTTTAGCGACATTTAAAGTTTCGTTTAACATTAACAAGTACCCATTAAAAAAAAAGTTTGATAAAAATTCCTTTTTGCTTGATATTGCTAATTTTAATTGGTATCACTACCTGAAGCATGACTTTGACAATCCTAATAATTATTTTGAAAAATTTAATACTATGCTTTCAAGCTTTGTAAATAGCAATACAAAACTGATAAAATCAAGTAGAGCGTCTTATTATACCAACCCTAAAAATCCCTGGATTGACAAACATATACTGAATTTAATTAGACAACGTAATTTGATTTTTTTTAAACTGAAGACCAAATTTTGTACTGATTTGAAACATAAGTATATTTCAATTAGAAATGAAATAAAATATAAGATTAAATCACTAAAAATTCAATTTTTCAAGGAAACATTTTCGAATAAGTCATGTCCTAAACAAATTTGGCAAGAGATTAATAAATTGATCAATCCTTCTATTGATTCGAATATTGTGTTGAGAATTGACAATAAATTGATTGATAATAGTCATACTATATCTAACTATTTTAATTATAAGTTTTCTCATTCTATCGCATGTTCTAAACCTGTAGGTGACTTCTCAAATTATGTGAAGCAATCTTCCATCCACTTTGACTACCAAAAGTTTTCCATGAATGACATTCTTTTAGCAGTAAAAGATATCAAAATGAATCATTCTGCTGATGTTTACGGTCTCTCAATTTCTCATATTAAAATTTGTATTAATATTATTGCTAAATTCATGTTAATTGGTTACAATTCTTGCTTGGAATATTCCATTTTCCCTGATTCTTTTAAACTTAGCATAGTTCACCCAATCTTCAAAAAAGGGGATAAAAATAACCCAGACAATTACCGCCCTATCTCTATAGTACCAATTTTGTCTAAAATATTTGAAAAGTTATTATATTCTCAACTAGTTTCTTTTTTTGAAAGTAATGAAACACTATATAAATTTCAATTTGGCTTCCGTAATCTCCACAACACACAGTCACTTCTTATTTGTTTAATCGATGAAATTATTCAGAATTTTGAGTCAGGTCAAAGTGTGCTTACATTTTTCATTGATTTCTCAAGAGCCTTTGATAATGTTTCTCACTCTATTTTACTGAAAAAACTTGCCCTTTATGGTATCGGCACTAAATCTCTATCTCTTTTATCTTCTTACTTTTACCATAGACGCCAAACAGTAATTGTTGATAAATTTCATTCTAACGTTTTGCCCGTCACGTGTGGGGTTCCACAGGGTTCGATACTCGGCCCGTTGATGTTTCTTATATATCTAAATGATATACATAATTCAAATGTTCATTTAAAATTTTTCATATTCGCTGATGATTTAACTATAACCTTACCCATTGCACACAATAAAACTCTAGAATACGTTATACAGCAAACGGATAAACTTTTTGAGTGGTGTCAAGCTAACTGTATGACGATTAATTACGAAAAATCCAAGGCTATGCTTTTTAATAGGAAAAAATCTCTAAAGCTTGACTTTTCTAATTTTGTTTTTGATCTAGTTAAAAGTTACACTTTATTAGGCATAGTTATAGATGATGATTTAAAATGGAAGCGACACATTTCATATACTAACACTAAATTAAGTAAAATCATAGGTATTTTTAAATGTTATAATAATTTCGGTTCTAGGAAAGTCTCTGAAGTCGGAAAATCACTGAAGTTCCATGGAAAATCTATGAAGTAATAATTTTTCACGCTTTGTGCATAAGGCGCTCCTCCCTCTCTCTAGCTGGCCTATCTTCCTCTGTGTTACATTTTCTCTTTCACTTTTCTTACTCACCAAAGTGTGACATCTACGCCAATATCACTTACGCTGGGAAACAATTTATAAAGAGATGAGGAAATTCAATGTTTTATTTCAATTAACATCCATCATTACTATTTGGTAATATTAACTCGGGCATTTTATTAGCACAAAAGTTGTACTATTATTTTCACATGTGTGGATTTTCCCACAATCATTCTCGCCCTCCTTACTTATTGCATTAGTGCTGCGATAAGAATATTCTCCATTTTTACTATACGTTTAACCTTTAAGTTTTATACAGCTTCAAATTTCAAAAAAGAAATTTTTCTCTAAAATTTTAAAATCACATGAAAATATTAATATTTACAGACAGCCAACCAAAATCTATAAATTCATGTTCTAAAATTTAGTTTTTATTACTTTAAGTCTTAGAAGGTTTTTGAAAGAGGTTTTTAAAAATTAATAAACTACATTTTAGAATTATATCTCGAAAAATATTTTGAAAGATATTGCTAATAAAAAAACAAAAAGAATCTTTTTCTAAAGGAGTATATGTAATTGCCTAGTTTGCCCCTCCCCGTTGACGACCAGAATAATCAGACGATATCTAATGTAAAGCAGAAGATTTGTATTAAAGAGCTTTGATAAACGCAGACGATTTTATTTTTGTAAAGTCGACTATAGTCGGCATCGGGCGTTAACGGGTTAATGTTAAAAGTAAAGCAATAAAAGTATCCATAGTGGCTTAAAAATTTTTTGATGTCTTTTTTCCTGTTTTTTTATATTAAATATAAACACCGATAAATTTTACTATGTAGAGTTCGGGCCCCTCTATCAGAATTATAATTGCGCCCCGCAATTCCTAACATTTTTTAATTGCTCCCGAGTAAGCGGACATTTCTGTTTTTTTGTGGACTGTTTACCTTAATGTTTTAACAGTTTTGGGATCATATGAAGAACAACCAACCCAACAATTTTGGGGTGGCTATTCTTCAGAAGAGAGATTTTAGGGTGGCTATTCTTCAGTTGAGTTTTATATTTATTTAAACTTTGAAATGTGTATTGTATAATTAAATCGAGCGTATACTAAACAAATTGTTTTTAATCGGATTACACTGATACTGATTTCCTGAAAACATACTACCGTATATACCCATGTAATGTTCGATATTTGAAGACCAATTTTATGGCCTAAAATTTAGAGGTCGACCATTACATGGGGTATAGTTTTCGAATTTCTTTTTTCAAATTCCAATTTTCTTAGCTTCCTTCAGGGCAAAAATTCTTATAGCTCCCTGTGATATTACATTGCTAATAGTTATTACCGGTAAATGTCAATCTTAGACTAGGCTACGGTACCGACTCTTTGTTTTTTTATGAAATTTAGGCATAATGCCAAGCACTGAATGTTAACATAGCCTAGGCTTGGGCTATTGTTAGAATCAAGACTCGAACATTACATGGAGTATATGTTAAAATCCAAAAATATGCAGTTAAAAATGGGGGTCGACCATTTCATGGGGTAGAACATTACACGGGTATATACGGTATATATAATCACTAGTATATATTTAATCTTATAACACTGTATAATCTTGAAACAATATCCTATTTTGCAAGTCAGCTATATAATATTATAGATGTATACTTATTGTTTATTTTTTTAATTCTTCTCACATGAATTTTCAAGATTTTATTTTGCCTTTACTAAATCAAAATTATAATATTTTAGTTTTTACTAAATAAATTTTTTTAATTTTGCTTCAGTGGTATATTCTGTATAATATTATTGGAAAACTATTTGGGGTGGTGGTCCTTCAAAAGGGTCATGCGGGGTGGTTGTCCCCCAATCGTAACTTGCTACTAAAATTGTGGTCGTTATTCTTCATCTGTTTTATATTAATCTTTCGATTGTGTATCTTTTCTAATAATAATAATAATGATTTTTTAATGTTTTTCAAATAATTAATTTATGTTACTTAAACCAGGAGAATCAAGATGTACTTAATTTGAGTAAATGGCCCAGATACTCATATATTTTTTAAAATTGTACTCGCCGTTGAAAAAGTTTGCACACCCCTGGTTAAAGTCTATTTTTTCTTCATAAGAACGCTTACACTTTAGTGAGTGAAGATTCACTTTGAGCTATGAAGCTTTAAACTTTCTCATCTCTTTTATAAATTGTTTCCTGGCGTTGTGGATATTGGCGTAGATTACACTTTGGGGAGTGAGAAAAGTGACAGAGAAATTGTAACACAAGGGAAGATAGGCCAGCTAGAGAGAGAGAAGGCGACTTATGCACAAAGAACTTCAGAGATTTTCCGACTTCAGAGATTCTCCGTCAACGATAATTTCTTTCCTACAGACACTAAAATTTTGTTATATAATTCATTTTTTCTATCATATATAAATTATGGCATACTAGTTTGGGGACACCAAAATCTTTCTTTACTATATAAGTCACAAAAAAAAGTTTTAAGACTAATTTTTAATATACATTATATCGCGCATACTGATGAGCTTTTTTATAAATCAAACATTGAAAATTGCTGACCTATTTTATTATAACCTACTACTTTTTACCTATAAACTATTTAACAATTATTTACCTAAAATATTTAACTCTTTCATTTGTTTTAACGATGATCTTAATATGTATTATAATTTACGTGACAATAATAAAGCAGTGATGCCATTTTATAAAACCAAAGCAAATTCCCAGTCTATTAAATATAAATTACCACATTGTTGGAACTCCATCCTACCTAATTCATGCTATATATACATGCCCATCAGTCTCTTCAAAAAAACAATTAAACAACATTATATTAATCATTATAATACTCAGTGTAATATAAAAAAATGTTTTTCTTGTCATCGAACTTAAATATACGTTATAAATGTATATCCGTCATTTATGTGCATAATACTTACATATATATACTCAATTTAATTTATATAAATACATATATCTATGTAATTTGTTTGTCTTATCATCCTTTCTGGAAATTTTGAAATTGTAATTTTTATATCAATGCTATGATATATATACTTACTAACGTAATGTTTGGGTTGTTTTCTTTCCAGCGGCTTTCTGGCCTTTAGAAGCTCCTGCTCTCAAATATAAAAAGAGATTTTTATATCAAATTTCAATATTTTATTTTACTATAATGTACTTTGTGTGCTATCATGTTGATTTTTGTTGCGAATAAATTCTTTTCTTCTTCTTCTTCTTATTGTAAATAAATACTTTTCCTTGAAACATTTTTACACAAATCGAAGAAGAGGATGTGTGGAGGCTGAGAAATTGATCAAAAAGGATCGACTCATAACACGGTAAAATACACGATTTATCCCTTTGAGGACCAGGGTGACTCGAATGCACACGAGGAATGAAACTTTAACTTTAAGACTGCTGAAGACTTAAAAACTAATTGTTTGCTTCCTTTTCAATGGAATCTTATATATATTTAGAGGAAAGAATTTTCATTTTTAGTGAAGCTCGCGTCGAACTGGTTCTAAATCGATTATAGATATCAAATTCCATTAAAAATGAAGCCAGTTTCAACAGAATGCTGGTCCTGAAAATGGTAGTGCTTTTACAAATGAAATTTTATACTTTTTGAAAAGAAAGAACGAGAAAAAAAGGTAAATAAGTGTTTTTACAATTGTGATCGCTTTTTAAAAATGAAGCTGGCTTGAAGAGGCATCCAGAGGATGTGAGGATGAGAAAGAAAAAGAGAGTGTACGGCATTTGGGAGGCGTTCTTGTTGAAAGTAAATACACCCTTCTTCCTATTATTTATTTCAATTGAGACTATTAACCTAGATAATGAAAACCTCATTTTTCATTTCCTATCCTCCATTTTTAATGATGTATACGTTTTGAAAAGGCTGTATAACCTACTAAGAGTGCACTGTTTCCCACTTTTTACGCCTTTTTACTCCACATTCGCTCATACCTGTCAAAGGGCAAAAATCAAAATAAAAAATCGCCTGAATAGTCGTCTGTCACAGAAATTTTAAGATATGTACAAACAGACAAAATAGTTATAGATAAAAAAAATTCGATTTCACTCAATCAAATCAAACATCTCATATTAACCAATTAAGGCCTAGGTATTTAAAAAACTAATCGCGCGCTTTTTTTAAATGACATAAGTAGACGACTTTACTTTTGTTGGAGAGATGTGTCACATTGGACCTTAACGGCGTAAAACTTAAACCGTATACTGTGATAATTAGTCGTGTGATTCGCTGTGTGAAAATGTTGTTATTATTACTTGAGTGTATACGCGTCTAGACCTGTCTACACTCCGATTCAGCTTTAAATTTTTTTAAAGAATTTTTTTTTTTTTTTAAATTTTTTTTAAATTTTTTTTTGCTTGCAATCTTTATATTATAGATTAGTTCGGTCCGCCCGTATGCTTAATGGTGGACTCCAATTATATTCTTAAGATTAATAAAGAGAGCTCTCAGCCAGTTAACCCTATATTAGTGGTTGGGGCGCACCCCCTTCAACTAAGAAAGATTTTGTACCAAATTGGCTAAACCACATCCCTTCAAATTTGGTGACTCTAAAATCGCTAGATGCATCTTTTGATGCGATTTTCATGGAAGTTGAATGTTTTCATCATGTTAAAAACTGGGAATCAAAATCAAAATTTTTCAACAAAGTTTTGATAGTTAAGGTCCTATATTAGATACTCCCTTGAAAATGTATAATTATATACAGTTTGAACGCATAACACTTTATATACTTAATTTTTTCAATAATCATAGCTACTTTTTGGAAAATCAAAATATTGATTGATGAGAAATATATCTAATAAAATATTCCTTCAAATTGTACATAAAATATATGTAAATCGGCTATGCTGGTTTCATTTCCAGATTTAGATTTTGGAAATAAGGTTTGAAAATATCTGTCAGTGCTAATCAAATTTAATTTATCAATTTCGTTACAATTGGAACTGAAGTGTTGCCGATAGGCTAGAAAATAGAACGTCTTTTTCTATTACTAATTTTGAATGATTTAATGCTGATATTCTATAATTTTGCAGGATAACTTAACTTTTAAGAACTTTTGAAAAGATGTGAAAAACATCAATGATAAAAAAGTTTGGTAATAAAATTCCATAACTTCTGCAGCGGATATATCTTTACTATACTTTTTCATGTTTAACCTCAGTCAGGCAAACTTTACAGTAAAACCTTTTATTAGATGAAAAAAGCCCAACTATTGTGGAAGTGTTGATATAAAGAAGAAATCTTATATGTATCGCTTATAACAATTTTAGGCACATTGAATCAAAAAGTGTTAAATAAATTGACTTTATTGACCTAAACTCGAAAAATTTACTTTGATTGACTTAAAAATTTGAAATTAGTTCAAAAAATTCTAGACTAAACAAGTAAAGATCTTCTTCATAGAGTTTGCTAAACGGAAATAAAAGTTGCCTTTATTGACTTTTACTCGTCCTGGACTCATCATGCATGTGGTACCAAAGCAAAAAATTGAACTTTAAGACTGCAGTATTGGAGAGGGATATGAAACGATAACTCGTCCAGCAGCCTGTTGAGATCTATCACGGGGCCGTTCTTGAGAACTTCGCTGACGTCACCAGCAGTCTCGCTGATTCGCGCCAACGTTTGAAAAGTCGTTGCGCTGCGTCCAGTCTCGAACTTGCCCCGCCACAGCTCACGTTTTGAGACGAAGGCGTTCACTTTGTCTCGATTTCCGATTATATCGAAATCCGCCCCCTGTAGCTTGCGGTTAAGCTCATTCAGGTGACTGAACATGTCCGCGAGAAATGCCAGCCTGCCCTAGAATGTCTCATCGGAAACCGCGGCTTTTAGATCATCTTTGTTCCTTTCTTCCATAAATTGTGTAACTTCGGAGATCAAATGCACAAGGCGATTTAACATGTCGCCCTTCGACAACCAGCGCACGGAAGTGTGGAGCAGCAGTCCTTTGTAGTTGGATTCCATATCCTGGTACAACCGTCGAAATAGTTGACAGTTGAGGGCGTTCGCTTTGACAAAATTCACAATCCTGACTGCCATCTTAAGTGTTTCTTTGAACGGTTGTGTCATCGTCCTTGATGCGAGCGCTTCTCGATCTATGATGCAGTGCTGGGTACCTTGGGATTCTTCTGCTACAGTAGTTTCGCGAATCCAGACCTTGCACCCATCATAGCTGCATGACGTCGGCGGCTTGGGTTGTTGTTTCCAGTGGGTGGCAAAACAACAAGGCCTCTTTAATGTTTTGGTCTTGGGCGTATCGAACGAAGAGAATTAGTTGAGACAAATTTGCCACATCCACGGACTCATCCAGCTGAATTGCAAAGACGGGAGAAGCTTTGACCTTTGCCAAGAGTTGCGACTTGATGTTGCACCACATGACAAAAATGATGAACTTGACAGTGTCGTTGGACATGGAAACTTGTTTCATCTTCGACACCGTAGATTCGCCAAGCAAAATGCCAGCTCACGACACAAGGCATGAGCGTCTCTCCAATGCTATGTGGCTTCTTTGCCTTCGCCACCAGCAGAGAAACAGCATACGATGGGTATACTATCGCTTTAGACTCAGTTTGAAATTTTTCGCCCTGGTCCATCTTCATTTTCTTTAAGTAGTTTGCCTTCAATTCAAAAACTGCCTTTCTTTGCCAACGAACTCGGGATGTACATTCGAGAGGTGCTTCTTCAGTTGATGCGCTTTCATAGAATCATTGCTGAGTGTTTTGTGGCAAATGACGCACTGCGGCAGCTGCCCATTACGCCCCTCCACAAACGTGAGGCCGTAGTCCATGTACTTGTTGTCGTACTCTCTTTTCGGCATCTTGATTTTTGGGATATGTATCTCTTGGATAATGATGAAATAATAAATGAATAAGGTATCTGAAGAGAAATTAAATGAAAAGAAGGAAGTGACAATCATACGAGAGAGAAACAAAACACGAAAAACAGAAGTGACGTTGTGTTGTTTGGCCAATCAAATAATAATAATAATGGTACGTTTATTCCACTGATTTGATGTTTACATATCATAATTCGACATGGGTAGAACTGCTCGACAGGGTTGTGAATAAATGGTTGTGTTTTGCAAAGTATGACAGCATTTGGATGTAATCCTACTTATAAATATTAGATGTAAAATTTATAAAAAATAATTTAGACAATTTTTTCTTTTTTGAGAGCGGTTACAATAACTTAAAGCTGGGGAAAACATTTTTTTTATTTATACCAAAGTAAGTTTTCAATATAATAAAAAAAAACTCTCAAAATAACCCAAAAAACATCTTAATGAACGATTTTGAGTTTTAAAAGCAGTATAACATTATTCTCGTTTTTTATTGTTGTACGACGTGCACCAACGTTTTCGAGTTTTATTTAGTGAAAAAATTACGAGTTTTGTCACGTAAAATGCAAGCGTTTTAGAAATCATAAAGTGTTTTACTCAAACAAACATTTGTGCTCATTTGAACTTCAATTTGAAAGCTTTTTAGATGATTCTTAGTGTAATCAATCAGTGACATAACAAGAGTGCGGAAGAGCTCGATTCGCCTTTGCCCCCACAATATATCCGTATTAAAATGTAGCATTCTCCTGAGCACGCGACAACAAATTCGTAGTTACACGGATGCACCGCTAATTAAGTAAAAAGTTCCTCGTTTTTAAAAATATAATATTCAATTCTTTTCATCGTAGCCAGTATTTTCTCAAAAAATAGAAAGTTTTTAAAATTTAGATATTACCCTTCGAAGCTATGATCAAATTGGTTGAGAGATAGTTTTTTCAAAGTTTGAAAATAAGTTTTAACACCATTTAAGAAGCTTATAATTTAATTATTCATGAATATTGCTGTTGATGCACGCGACCACCTGTCTTTCTTTGGCTTGCACATTTTATATCTTTGCAGTTATTTTTCCATAAGTTTTCATCAGCTCATAACAATGTCATTTTCTTGACAACTAAATACTAGTGATGGTATTCACCGAAAATTAACCGATTATTAACCAGTGAATAAGGTTGACTAATTTACCGTAACCGAACTGTAATTCACTGGTGAAATCATCTTGTAAAAGCTTTTTAAAAACGGTATTGCAAAAGAATATTTTCAAGCTCTGGTACTTGTAATTATGTTTTAATGAAATTGCGTTTCATTTTTTCCGCTTTCTTTACGGAAAATGTTTTGGAGCTTTTCATATTAGGATACATGATTAGGTAGACCTTTGGCACTCACTATTAGCGGTTATAGTAACGACATAATACTCAATTTCATATAATTTGACATCGCGCCCATACCATCCTTTAAATGAAGCCAGGAATATTACAAAAGTTACTAAGATTTTTAATATACACTTTAATGTTTCTCTTGTATCATGGAAATGACAAAAAAAAGGCAACATAAGTATACAAGGAATCTTACTCAACATTCTATAATATTTATAAGAAGTTAACGCACATATTGGGTGTTGATTTGTATATATTCTACATATCAATTCTTATTACAAATGTTTATTTTTTACTCTTTTTTTTCATCATGTTTTTTCACATTTCTTTCACAATCAATTTCTAGAGATGCGCAACCGTAAAAATTTTTTACATCCTCTTAACATCTTCATCCGCATATCATTTTTTAAAAATAATAATAATCTTATTTTAGAAGGGAAAAACTTGTTTTTTGTATGTTCACAATTTCTATAAAGCGAGGATGTATGTATTGTATATATGGTAGGGAAATAATTTGCAAAGAGAGAACAATATTGAAAGAAGACAGTTGATTTGTGTTTGCTTATTCAATATCAGTTGAGTGGATTGAAGTGAGTTGAAAATTCAGTCAGGTATTAAATTTAAAAAAAACAAGCAAAGAAAGGCTAGAGTATAAGACATATCATATATTCAGTTACAATTAATTGTATTATATACTGACATACATAAATAGTTAATGATCCGTATTATCGTCCGAGCAAAAACTCCTTCAGTTTTTTTAAAATTTTTCAAATTATGTTTCCTGGATTTTAATTGGTAGTGAGTTTTAATTTTTTTATAACTTTCTATGGTCGCTTACCACTGTTGGGCTTTTTACTCCATTTTGTTAATTCAATCTTATTTTTCTCCATGATGAAAATATATAACAAACAAAAAAATCTTCAGTTAATTAAAGTTAATTGTTAGTACTTTCGTTTTGTTTGTAAAAATTATTAAAAAAAATTATTTTTCTCTCTATTTTTGCCATTTTGAATGATCAAGTAACTTATGTAAATAAAACTTTACCGCTTGCAATGAATGTAAAACATCGAAGCTTTGAGTATAGTTGTGTGCTTCTAATCTTAGAGTGATATAAAGTACTTTGGGAGACTTTTATGATATTTGTTCAATGTTAGTTTTTTATACAAAGAGCACTAATAATTTAGATTAGCTTTAGGGTGTAGGAGCAAATGTATCCTTCAAATTAATATCAAAACAGGATAGTAATAAGATATACATAACCATATAAGATTAAGATTAATAAGATTTTATTCGGAGGGAGGGGGAATTTGTCCTACACCCACATAGCACAATTTGAAAGTAAGTTAGAGAGGATTATTATCAATTGGTGTGAAGAAATGAGATAAAAACAATAAAGTAGTGAGGAAAGCTAAAAACTCCAAATAAAATCAAAATTAGCTTATTTTTAAAATGCACACTAAAAAAGTCCGTAGTGCACGAAACAGTATCATACTCCTCTTGCATAAAATTATGATTGGGATCATTTGAACACATGACAGGAGAGTCCATCACTGTTCTCACTCTACCGCAACAAAAAGGAAACAACTACAGTTCATACTATTACTGCCTGTGCAAATCTAATTCGAGAAAAAATACCTGTAAAGAACAAACAAAACTTTATTGAATAAAGCATAAAATATAACAATTAAAATAAAATTTCCAAAGTTTAATTTGAACATATATTCAAATAGAGTTACATTTAGTTAGGGCACACTGAAAAAGAATGCTTTTCATTGTGAAATCAAACAAAACAGATTGCATCCTGTCTAAATCTATCACTGTCATAGACACATGGTGTGTAGACAAAATTTAAGAGCAGATCATAGATATAAAACTGCTCTACAACCGATGTAAAATACAAGATCAATAAATTTACGTATTCCTCATAGTTTTGATTGATATGATATTGTTAGCCTATTTTTTATGCAACTTTGCAAAACAAGAGGTTGAGGGGCGGATGAGGCCTTCAGAGCTGCGGTTGAGAGCCACTGACTAAATTAGCTATACTATGTCGCCTAACTTCTTAATAAGACACAGAATACCCGAAAAAACAAAATCAGAATACCCAAAAAACAAAATCTCCTAAGCCAAAATGACGGAAACCCAAACTTTTAGAAATTTATAAAACACTTCATTTTATTAGGCAAATTTTAGTATTTTTATATATTATCACAATTTTTCTCTATTTTTAAGGGTATCTAATCAAAATTCCCGTAAGATAAAATCTCAGCAACCAAAATCCCCGAAAACTAAAATCCCCGCTACCAAAATCCCCTAAAACTAAAATCCCCGCTACCAAAATCTCCGAAAACTAAGGTAGCAGTGACTTAAATTTTTGGGGATTTTAGTAGAGGGGATTTTGACTAGGTACCATTTTTAAGCCATCCTCAGTTTTTTTATCAATGTTTATTTCAACGTATTCTTTTAACTTAGATTGAAATATTTCATATAATTAAACACTCAAAACTTTTATATACTTACTAAACTTGTAATTACAAATGAAGTGATTAAAAATTTTTTTAGTATAACTACTAAAATGAACTTTGAATTACAAAATTCTTACGTTGTTTACAATTCTCTGAAAAGAATATTTGGAAAAAAGAGAACAAATCGTAGTTACAAAATAATATCAAAAATCGTAAAGAATGTGAGTATGTAAAAAAGTGTAAAAATTTGAAACATGTTTGTTTCATTATTTTTCGACTCTCAGACACGTTTCCTGAGAAGTAAGTATTCCTGCAACAAATAGAATCAGTGATATCGCACTTTTAAAAAGTTTTTCCACTTTCAGTCCGAAAAAATTTTTTTTCCTATTTTTAACTTTTCATATATTGCATGTTCTTAAAATTATGTTTTGAAGACTTTTTTTTTAAAAAGTTTATTTTTCATGTTTTGGTCAAAAAAATTTAAGTAATAAAAAAATCCTAAAATTTATTTGTATTATCAAAAATACAAAACTTTATTGAATGAAATAAAATCAACGTTCATGGAATTGCTTGAAACAATTTCTTTTTGTTGAACAACATAGAAAAATAAAGCAAGTCATACATCGAAACGAGGTCTTTGACTCCTGTTTTTTGAAACTACATAACTCGCATCTTCCTCTTTTTTCAACGGCTTCAACTAAATGTAATGGCGTAGATGTAATAACGTGTGATGTGCTCAAACTCTCTGGAATCTTCCTTTTTCTTGAGCAAAAATCAGATGTTAATACTTTAATAATCTCCATTCTAAATTCAACCGAAGATAGACAAGCTTGATTTCTGTTGGTGAACGAGTTTTCAAATTTTTTTATATAAAATGTATGAATTATTGATTTCAATTTCTAATAACTCAAAAAAGATTTTGTGATAATATTTTGTCTTTGATCTTCTTTCATTTTCATAATAAGATGACAGTTGTCCCATCGTATCAACTCTTCCCATATATTTATTATACTCAGATACTTGGACACACACCTTTTCTTTTACTTTTGACTTCTTCCTCCTTTCTATAAACTTTGTTTCTTTTGGGTTTAAAAAATTTGACAAAACAAGCACAGACCTGTTGTCCATCAATTCGACAACTCCATAAGCACCAGAAACAAAGTATTCAATTTCTTCAATGTCTCCCATTTTCATCATTTTGTCTGGTAAAAAAAATTTCGGCATACCTTTGCGATTCTTTCTCACTGTTCCACAGGCATAAATTTTTTTTCCCAGCATACAAATCACACTCAAAAAGATAACCAGACAAACTATCACAACGACACCAAAGCTTAAACCCCATTTTACAGGTTTATTTTTTATTAACTGTTTAGCAAAATGATGTCCTTTGAACTTAATCATATGCTCATCCATTGATTGCTGATGAGTGGAAGTCATAGCTATTTGAAAAGCCTTATTGAAATGCTCAAATACCGTTCTAACTTTATGAATTCTATCATGTTTTGGATCTGTAATAGGGAGACACTTACTATTGTCATTGTAATGTAGAACAGAACGTGTATACTTATAAAACAATACATCTCTTTAAAATCAATTTCTCCTACAATTCCTTTTTGATTTATGTAAATTTTGGTTTGATTGAGTAAATCATGCGTCAAAATTACAAGTTTTCGAAAAAATTTCATAACAATTCGTATTACTTATGTTTTCAATTTGATCATTTATCTTACCCCAACTTCTATAGGACAACGGTATGGAAAAACACTCAAATCTTTTTGTCCATGTAAAATCTCCAATTTCACGGTCTTGTGAAACAAAAGAAGTGTACTCTTTGTGATGAGAATCTACACTTTCAATCTCTTCTACTTGTTTTTCATCATCTTCTTCCAAAAACTGCTGATACTCAAAATCCAAGTTGAAATTTTCATAATTTTCGCTTTCATCATCACCATTTTCGGGTAGGCGGCACTCTTCAATGCAATCTCTTTTCACAATGAAACTACGAATCCGAGGCATACACAAAAATGAGAAGACACGTGAGTACAATTAATCAAAAAATCTTATGGACTGTCAAAACTTTGTGCGTCTCTTTTCAATGTTGGCACCCTATTAGTGGTGCGCAAAATTTGTCCGCTCAAGTTCAGGAGTGGGCGTAAAGTGCCCCCCTCCCCCCTATTTTTCTCAGATATTAATAAGTTTTTAAAAATATTTTTAATGTTACATATATATTTCAACTATGCTGAATTCAGTGGTGATGTCCATTTTTTTAATCAAAACCAAACAAACCTGTCTAAAAATTGATCTAAATGTGACAGCTCATTTCAAAAAGAAACTTTTTATCTAAATAATTATATAAAGTTTTTTACACATGTATACCCATTTTCAAATATGCTAAATTCAGTGGTGATATTCATTTTATATGAAAATCAATCAAACCTGTCAAAAAAGTGATTTACATATGACACCTCATCTCAAAAAAGAAACTTTTTATCCAAATAATTATATAATGTTTTTTACACATATACACCCATTTTCAAGCATGCTGAATTCAGCGATGATATTCATTTTTTTTTTTATAAAAATCAATTAAAGTTATCAAAGAATTGATTTATATATGATAGCTCATCTTAAAAAGAAACTTTTTATCTAAGTAATAATATAAAGTTTTTTACACATATATACCCATTTTTAAGCATGGGTAATTCAGTGGTGATATTCATTTTTTTATGAAAATTAATCAAAACTGTCAAAAAATTGATTTATCCCAAAAAGAAAGCATCAGGTACGGTTTTTTGAATTAGAGAATTACGTTTAATATAGAAACTATAGGGAGATGATGAAGTTCACCCTTTATATAGGCATTTTACACACATATACCCATTTTCAAGTAGGTTGTGTTTACTGGTTATATTCCTTTTTTTTTTATAAAAAATTAGTCAAACCTGACAAAATAATTTAAATATGACAGCCCATGTCAAAATTAAAATTTTTATTCTTATAAAAAGTTTTTTATACATTTCAAGTATGTAGAATTTAATGGTGATGTCATTTTTTTATGAAATCAATAAAACCTGTTAAAAAAATCGATAATTCACTCAAAATATTTCATTCTACAGTAACTTATGTAACTCGATAGGACCTCCATCTTTTTGGCTAAAAATTCGTTGGCTTGTTGTCTCTACGTCATATTATAATTTACAGTATGTAATTTTGCTATTCATTCCATGATGATCCTTTCTTGGTAGCTCTTTTTTCATTAGTAATTTATATTCTTCAATGTATGTTCGAAAATTTTTTTATAATGATAAAATTACTTTTTTCCTCTCTCAAAGATTTCTGATTAAAGAATCTTCTTATGTTCATTGTTCAATTACAAAAAGTTGTCCACGTTCTTCATCTAAAAAATTATTTCTTTGACGTAAAAGGAAAAAGATGGACAAATTCAATTTAAATAAAAAATATCTTGATAGTGACTAAATTCTCAAATATTGGCATCTGTGCAATTTTTGATAAATCTGACCTATTCTAAATTTTTAGATTTCCTACCGATCTTAGCTAAATGTTAATTGTAATCCTATATGATAAGCTATAGATTTAAATATTTTTTATTTGTAAAAGAGGAACTTCTTTTTCACATTCAAAATCTTTTTGAAGCATCTATTATATAATTAAACCACTTCCTAGTTCATTTGAACATGGTAGATCTTCCATTTATTCAAGATACATATTTTTTTAAATTATTTGTTTTGATCACATGTTCTTTTTTAAATTAGTTTTCAACTTGGTTCTTTCTCTCATACAAATTTTCAAAATATTTTATAATACGTATTGTTTATTTTTTTTTAATAAATATTTCATACTCAAGATGATTGTAGAAAGTATTATAAGATAAAATATACAAAAAAAAAAGTATATTTTCACTATGCAGCCATTTTTTGATAATTCAATTGCCACTTCGAGATATTTTTTTAATCGTATTATCCAAAATCCAGTACAGAAATAAAATAAGCATAGTGGATTTGGTATAAAACAGATATTTTATTTTTTTGAAAATATTTTTGAAGACAGTATCTAGAAGTAAACCGCAAATCTGATTGAAGCTTTCAGATATTTTAAAACCATAAATGCCAAACCTGCGTCCAAAAATGAAACCAGCATCTTCCATTTGGCATAAAAACAGATATTTTATTTAAATTTCAAAAATATTTCTGTAGACATTAGACGTAAATCGAACATTTGATTGACAATTTCAGACATTTAAAACCTCTAAATGCAAAAAATAATTTCAGAAATTAAAATTATCATGGTCGAATTGGTATAAAAACATATATTTCATGTAAAATTAGAGAGAATATTTTGGGATATAGTTTTCAGACATAAACCGCAAATTTGATTGACACTAGCAGTAAAACCTCTAAATGCGAAAACTGTGTTCAGAAATGAAATAATCATGATCTATTTGCTATAAAAACATATATTTCATGCAAAATTTGAATCAATATCTTTGAAAACAAATTTTAGAACTAAACGCAAATTTGATTGATACTTATAGGTATTTTCAAATTCACACTGCAAAAATTGAGTCCATAAATGAAACTAGCGTGGTTGATTTGGTATAAAAACATATATTTAGTTGTAAAATTTGAATGAATGTTTTTAGAGACAATTTTTAGAAGTAAACCGCAAATTTGATTAACACTTATAAGGTATTTTCAAATCCTAAATGTAAAAAATGAGTCCATAAATGAAAACAGCATGACCGATTTATTATAAAAACATATATTTTATGTAAAATTTGAAGGTATATTTTATTAGATACATTTTTGATCAATCAAAATTTTGATTGTCATTTTCTAAAAAGTAGCCATGATTATTGAAAAAATTAAATATATAAAGTGTTATGCGTTCCAAACTGTACATAATTATAAATTTTCAGGTATTATATAATATAGATCATAAGTTATAAGGTTAAATACAGATAATGTCAAAATTTTGCTGAAAAATTTTAATTTTTGATTTTGATTGACAGTTTTGGACATGAAAGGGTCATTCAACTACCATGAAAATGGCTTCAAAAGATGCAGAAATTTTAGGAAAAGTCACAAAATTTGAAGGGATATGATTCAGCCAATTTTCTACAATTAATTTTTTAGTGAAGGGGGGGGGGGTCAGCACTAATAGGGTTAGATCTGAAGTGACATATGTTCGGTATAATTTGATGAACTACTGCTAGACATACTCTCTTTTGAGATTTCATAACTTGACGGATTGAATATTTATGAAGTTTTCAAGTAGATGATTATTTTTATTTTCTGTTTTTCTTCTTTTAAATTTTGAATATATGCGCATAATGCACATTTGTTACTGGAAATATTTAACTAGCAAAATCCACAGAAAAAAAGTAAAAAAAAAATTAAAAAAAAGCGTTTAGGTTTAGTAAAAGATTTATTCTTTAAAACCTTTGGGTTTTCTAATTTCCAAACTCGAATTTTTTATGAACGGACACATATGTCCTCTTGGTCTTAAAGGGTTATAAGTATATAATATTTACTAACAAAATAACATTGCTATCAAAGAAATATTAAAAACAAAAGCCAGCCAGCCAGCCAAAATTTTGATCTATTTACAAAATTGGTTATCGCAGATTCTGACTAGGTTCCCCATAATTTAGGGTATAAAATATCAGTATCTAGTCAAAGTAAGCGAAAACTAAGATCCTCGAATTTCGGATATTTTTATAGCGACGATTTTAGTTTACGGAGACTTTGACTTGAACCCCAAAATATCATGTACACAGGAAAAAACTATTTCAAGCACATGTGGTGGTAGCCTTGAAAACGGAGATTTAAGCGCATCTTGGTAAAAATAGCTAAAATGTAGGAGATTAAAGAAACACGGACATCATCATCACTCATTGCCTTCATCACAGCATCGGTGGCGATAGAATGGAATAAATATTCAAGAAGTGGATTTGTGCAACACGGCTAATAATGATGAAGCGACCTCAATTATACATATTACACCACTATCGTCACATGTGTGTGCGTATGTGAATTACGACGGCGATCACATTCACACTTATTACAATTGATCTGCTCATCGCAAAAGCACAAAATGAGAGATGAAATGACGACGTCTCCATATTATTTCCGCACGTGGAACACATGTGTCTGATTCGTATCATGTGTCTGTTGTGCTGTTGGTGTTGGCAATTTATTACGGTTTATGCAGAAGAGTTGTGTTGTATATGTGAGGATGCGTATAAGGGGAGAGAGCACACGGAGTCCTGACGAAATACTTTTATTGCATTCATGATGATGACGATTGGCAATTGTAATAATCGCTTTCCTTAAATAGGCATCCCTCATTCATTTTGTAGCGACATCAATAGGACACGCTCTTTTTGCTTACGCCAAGCAGCCTCACTTTACTCTTTTTCTTTTTACGCATCTCTCGTTTTATTGTTCAGTCATACTCTCTCTCTCTATCTATCTCTTGTTGCGATTTATTCGATTGTAAGCATTCTGTTCCTTCTCTAACTTTTCATAGGTTATTATTAGCATGCTCCCTTGCACATATAATCCCATTCCCCAGGTTTAAATCTAATAGCCGCTATCTAGTCAAAAGAGAACTAAGATCCTCCTAAAACTCCGAAAAAGTCCCCCAAAACTAAGATAGCAGTGACTTTAGTTTTTGGAGATTTTGCTTTTCTAGTATTTTCGTATCGGGGATTTTGATTTTCAAGGATTTTGATTGGAACGTTAGGGGTCAGTGGCATTTTATGATTGCACCCTGCACATTTAATTAACTTAATATCATTAACATAATATAATAAAATTAAAAATGTATTTAATTACGATACTAAATATGACAACATTTTGGCCGTTTTTGTTTCTATTGCATCTCCTGCAAGTAATACTGATTTTCGTTACCAGTCAATTTCGCTTGTGAGACGCTTTTTCTCTTAGGCGCCATATCGAAAATAGCGGCAACTCTGTCTTTTAAATCAAAAGGGCAGCTCAAAATTTCCATTTTGAAGCACCCTGTACAATTTACGGGATCAATTCGGCCAATGGATGCATTGATATCTATTTTTAATTTCTTCCACTTAACTCGGTTGTATATAGAGATAAGCTATGTGATACGGAAAGTCGCTGATGACGATGGGATTCAATATTTCGCTGCAACGCTTACCAGGATATCTTTAATCCGGGGTTTTTGAGATTCTTCCCATTTTAACAAAATCTCGTGAGAAGAATAGCGATTATATTCACTTCTTTTATACTATCAAAAAAGAAATTTAAGGTTCTCGAAATTTGATCATCACTTTTTTAATATCATAGTTTCACTGTCTATCATTTTTCCGAATCTGTCTTGAGGTACGTAGAATTGAGTTGTTTCCCTATGTGCATCGCTCAATTTCCTGATAAAACAAATTAAACTTTTCTGTAGAAATTGTAGTTATTTTCTCATTTTTTTTGTACATTTTAATTTCACTTCAAATTGTCCTATCTACTTCTCTATGGTAAGCTTGAATTAAAAAAAATTTTTTTTTATCAATGTACAAAGAAAAGACTTCTTTACAAGCGCACTTTATCTGATGTAATAATTGAGTGGGGGTGAGGGAAAATGGGGGGGGGGGGGGGGGGAATTCAATTATAAATCGTTGCTAAAACCAGGACTAAATTCTTTTTGATTCCTTCCATAACTAGTCTTCCGAATGAAAATGCTTGTTTCATTTCTTTCTAGAAGTGTTTCACTATCTTTAAACCTTGAAAGGATAAAATGTCGAAAGCAGATTGGGCTCTTGATGATTACGGATGGCTGACGAGGGCGATTCCCTTGCCCGCCAATCCCATGACCGTTCCGCCCGAGAAGTTCCTCTTCCTCTCTGAAGATATGAAATTGCATCACTCCAGCATGGTTTTGGACGCGAAAAAGATTTGCTGGGTACCTGACCCAAAGGATGGCTATGTCGTCGGGGACATCGTTAGTACGAAGGGTGATGACGTCATCATCAAAGCGAAAGGAGCTGAATTGACCGTGAAAAAGGACGACCTTCAACAGGTGAATCCCGCCAAATTTGAAAAGTGTGAGGACATGGCAAATCTCACCTACCTCAATGATGCTGGTGTGCTGCACAACTTGCGCCAAAGATACTACGTCTTTCTCATCTACGTGAGTTTGCTTCATTTCATTATTCGCTAATCCTACTTTCCTCCATGCCTTAGACGTATTCCGGCCTCTTTTGCGTCACGATCAATCCGTATAGGCGATTTGCCATTTACACGCAAGCAGTTTGTGAGATGTTCAAAGGTAAACGAAGACAAGAAATGCCGCCTCACGTCTTTTCCGTGTCTGACAACGCCTACACTGACATGCTTTTGAGTAAAATTCTTTCCTTTCCTCATTCTTTTTTTATACGCGTGTTTTAGCTTAAATTTAGTTTTTTAATAGTTGATATAAATGACATAATTTAGGTAAATATGTTTATAATAGATTTACAATGTGTGTATAAAGGCCGTAGAATTTTTTTTTAGCAAAAAGCTACTAGAAAAAATTATTTGAACAATTAATGACTTTTTGATTTAGTTTTTTTGAGAGGACATTTTGATTGCGCGCTCCATCACAGTGGTTCTCGGTATCAGTTTATCTTTCAAATGTTTATCGGTTAATTGATTTCGATGAGAATTTTTAATTTGGATCCAGAAAGTAAATGTTCGACGGCAATAATTAAATATAAATAATTAATATTTAATGAGTTTATTGTTTGTAGTAGTCCTGCACGTCTTTTCTGGTCTTTGAGAACAGTTTTTTTATACTTCAAATTTTTAATTGTAGTTGTATACTAATTTTAAGTAGATTTCTGCATCATTAATATGTTAAATTTCCATTTCTGTATTATGTAGCATCGTGTAAACCTTGGGTTAAAAGGACACTTGTGTTAAAATTATTTGCGTTATTTTTATAGAATAAAACTACCCTAGATTAGTGTATTAATTATCCGCATACTTGCGAATCAGAGACCATGAAAGAAACCAAGCCTTTATCATAATTTCTAATTGTCTGTTTAGATCGTGAAGATCAGTCAATTTTGATTACGTAAGTTTTGCTATTGAGATTTCTTTTAATCCTAATGATGACTATGTTTATTTCGAACTTTAGCGGTGAATCTGGCGCTGGAAAGACAGAAAACACTAAGAAAGTCATTTCGTATTTCGCTGTAGTTGGCCAAAACGTTGAAGACAAAGGAAGCGATGTAGGCATTAGTTCATTAACTCTGTTTTGCTTTTGATGCATCTTATTTTTTTTATAGAAATCTTCCCTTGAGGATCAAATCGTTCAAGCTAATCCTGTTTTGGAAGCCTTCGGTAATGCCAAGACAACGCGTAACGATAACTCTTCCCGCTTCGTAAGCTTCCGTTCTTGTTCACTTATTCCTAAATTATTTCCTTTTGCCTCCAGGGAAAGTTCATCCGAATTCATTTTGGTGCAGCTGGAAAGTTGGCTGGTGCTGACATTGAATCATGTATAACTAATCTTGTATAGCATTTTTGTACGCAGTATCATCTTATTTTTGTGATTAGATTTACTCGAAAAGTCTAGAGTCACTTATCAAGGACCCAAAGAAAGAAATTACCACATCTTTTACCAAATAATGGCCGAACCGAAATACAGAGGTTTGACTATTACTGCGTTACTTATTTTAGTAAACGTGGGGCATAACCATGACTTCTTTTCTTAGAACTCTTTTTCTTGACAAACGAGTGCACGAATTATTCCACGATCTCACACGGAAAGACGGTGATAGAAGGTGTTGATGACAAGGAAGAAATGAGACTCACAGATGTATAGCGTTGTGTTTTTAATCAAACTTTGTTTCCAGAACATGCATTCTCTCTTCTCGCCTTCTTTACCTGATGACATTTAGAAGAGCAGATTGTTTGTTTGGGAGGAAGAACAGCGAGAGTGTAAATAATAATGATGCATTCTTTTTCATTTAAGGAAGCTTTTGGAATTCTCGGATTCACCACTGAAGAGAGCGTGAATTCCTTGAGAATATGTGCCGCCATCATGCATTTCATGCAGATGAAGTTCAAGCAAAGACCACGTGAAGAACAAGCAGAAACGGATACGACTGAAGGTTTAATAGGGACGTTGTTTTCTTTCTATTTGTTTCATTGGGTGTGTTTTTCGCTTTAAGACGGGGAAAAGGCTAGCAAGCTTTTTTCAATAAACGAGGCTGAAATGTTCAAGAATGTTTTAAAGCCTAGAATAAAAGTTGGAACCGAGTATGTTTCCAAGGGTCAAACCTTAGATCAAGTCCACAACTCGGTGTCTGGCTTATCTAGAGCTATGTTTGATCGTCTTTTCAAGTGGTTGGTAACTCGCATCAACGTGACACTTGACGCTAAGAAGAAGAGACAGTTTTTTATTGGAGTACTTGATATTGCGGGATTTGAGATCTTTGAGGTTTGGGCACAATCGCTTTTTTTAATTTTAGAAACTATGATTTGCCTTTTTAGTTCAACACGTTCGAACAGCTGTGCATCAACTTCACAAATGAAAGATTGCAGCAATACTTCAATCATCACATGTTTGTCTTGGAACAAGAGGAGTATAAGAAGGAAGGTATTGACTGGGTCTTCATTGACTTTGGCATGGACTTGCAGGCGTGCATTGACCTCATTGAAAAAGTACACTATTTGCATTCATTTAAAGGGTGTAACAATTACGAGTTGTACTTTAGCCTTTGGGTATCATTGCTATTTTGGAAGAAGAATGCATTGTGCCGAAGGCCACAGACAAAACCTTCTTAGAAAAAGTTGTGGACAAGCACCTTGGAAAGAGTAAATCCTTCTATAAGCCCAAGCCGTCAAAAGATCCTACAAAGGATGCTCATATCGGTAAATTTTACTTCTAATTAAAATTTTTGCTAACTTATCCTTAAAAACGCAGAAAAACTCGTTTTGCAGTGGTGGCGTTAGTTTATTGAACTACGCTCAAAATTTTGGAAAAAAATTCAGAAAAATGGAACTTTTTCAACAAAAATAAAAATTGTTCGCGGATAAAAATGATATCTTCGGCAAAATTTTGCCTTTTTTGAAACATTTTGAAGGTGTACAGCATGGGCACAATTTTTTAAGGGATCGCTCATTACGCTGGCAATGTGGGTTACAACGTAGATCATTGGCTCGATAAAAACAAGGACCCCTTGAATGAGTCCGTTTTAAAGATCTTTGCCAAAAGTCAGGGAAATCCTTTGGTTGCGGAGTTGTGGAAGGATCGTTTGGAGGAAGAAGCCTCCGGGGGTGCTGGCAAGAAGAAGAAGGGTGCTGCCTTTCAAACCATTTCTTCCTTGTACAAGGTAAGGTAACGTTTGATTGATTAGGGTTACTTAATTGGCCTTTCTTTTTGAGCAAAGGTTTTATCTAATTTTTCGGACACTGATAGCCCATTGGTTCTTATAAAGTTAGTATAGTTTATATTAGTAGTGTTTCGTATGAAATATGCTTATTTAAAATTCTTTTGTCTGCCTCTTATCACTGGCTCGTTTTGTCTTTATCGTCACATTTTTTGTAATTTGAATTCTTGCCTAGTAATGATTTGTTCATCTTTTAGCTTCAAGAATAAATGTCAATTAAAAACTTATAAACGTTTGTCTGTAGCATAAAAATGCAGCCAACCATTCAACCTCTTTTTCGTATTTTCTTCAGGAACAACTGAACAAGTTGATGACTACTTTGAACAATACCTCTCCTCACTTCGTTCGTTGCATCATTCCTAATGAACACAAAGCTGCGGGTATGTCACCTATTTTTATTTTCTTGATTCACTCATTTTCCTTTTTTAGGTGAGATCGACGCTTCCCTTGTCATGAATCAGCTGACTTGCAATGGCGTGCTTGAAGGCATCAGAATTTGTCGCAAAGGATTTCCTAACAGAATTTTGTACGCTGAGTTCAAATTTAGATACATCATCCTTAACCCACAGGCAGCGAGCGGTGACAGCTTTGTGGATAACAAAGAGATCAGTGCCAAGATTGTGAATGCTGTTGGCCTCGACCCGAACACTTTTCGTTTGGGCGCGACAAAAATTTTCTTTAAAGCTGGCATTCTTGGTCTCATGGAGGAATATCGGGATGAAAAGATCGGTAAAGTCATGACATTGTTCCAGGCTTGGGTCAGATTTCACTTGATGCAAAAGGCGTTCATCAAGTTGAAGGAGCAGAGAACCGCAATGATCATAATTCAGAGAAACATAAAGAAGTGGATTTCGATGCGTACTTGGTTGTGGTGGAAGTTGTATACGAAGGTTAAGCCCATGCTCAATGCCGGAAAGGTAGAAGATGAATTAAAGAAATTGCAGGAAGAAGTGGATGCGACAAAGGCAGAACTTGAGAAGGAAGCCAAAATGAGGAAGGAGTTCGAGGAACAAATGGTGACTCTCACACAAGAAAAAAACGACTTGATGGTCAACTTGGAAAGTGAAAAGAATGGCCTCCAGGATTATGAAGACCGTTTAAGTCAGTTGGTGAAACAAAAGGCCGAAACAGAATCTGAACTTCGGGATCTCAATGACAGGCTCAGTGAAGAAGAAGAAACTAATTCAAATCTGCAAGCTGCCAAACGAAAGGCTGAAAGCGAAATCAGCGACTATAAGAAGGTTAGTATCTTTACTTTTATTTTTCATCTACGGCTTAAACGCGCCTATGTTCTAATAATTCTTCGTATACTTTCCTCACTTTATTGAAGGAAAAATTTGATTCTAATCTAGTTTATGATGTGTTCTTATGAAATTAAAGTATACCCTTAAATGTTGCATGATATGCTACTATATACGCTAACGCTTTTTTTATTATAGATTTTTGTTTCAATGACATGTTTTTTTAATTTTTTGATGAGTCGATTATTTTTGTTTAGGACATCAATGACTTGGAAATCAATCTTCAAAAATCTGAACAAGAAAAACAAGCTAAGGAAAATCAAATAAGAAGTTTGCAGGATGAAATTAGTCGTCAAGAAGATTTAGCTGGTAGGTCTAACAAAGAAAAGAAAAGTTTGGATGAAAATTTGAAAAAGACGCAGGAAGACTTATCCTCTGCTGAGGATAAATTGAATCACATGAATAAGGTGAAGGCTAAATTGGAACAAACATTGGATGAATTAGAAGATAACTTGGAGCATGAAAAGAAAGTTAAAAGTGATTTGGAAAAGAGTAAGAAAAAACTTGAACAAGATTTGAAAATGACTCAAGAACAAGTTCAAGACTTGGAAAATGCAAAACGTGAATTGGAGGAGTTGTCTAAACGAAAGGATAAAGACCTTGCTAACGTCAACTCCAAATTGGAAGATGAACAGAGTTTAGTAGCATCTCTACAAAGAAAGATCAAAGAGCTGCAAGCGAGAATAGAAGAGCTCGAGGAAGAGCTAGAAGCCGAGAGGCAGGCAAGAAGCAAAGTTGAGAAGCAGAGAGCTGAGTTGTCCCGTGAAATCGACGACATCAGCGAGCGCCTCGAAGAGCAAGGCGGCGCCACTAGCGCGCAGGTGGAGTTGAACCGCAAGCGCGAGACTGAAATCAACAAGATGCGCAAGGATTTGGAGGAGGCCATGGTTCAGCACGAGGCGGCGGCCAATGCTCTGAGGAAGAAGCACAACGACGCCGTTTCCGAGATGGGCGAGCAGATCGACCAACTCCAGAAGATAAAGACCAAGTACTCCAGCTTCATGATTGATGCTTCTTTGTTTACCCTTTATTTTTAGACTGGAGAAAGAGAAGAGCACTCTCAAGAATGAGCTGGAGGACTTGAAGTCGGGAGGAGATATGGTGCAGAAGGCGAAAGCAAGTTCAGAAAAAGCGATCAAATCGATCGAGTCCCAACTCCAAGAATCTATGTCTCAACTTGATGACAGTAACAGAAACGTCCAAGATTTGGCTTCCATCAAGAATAGGCTGCAAAATGAAAATGTACAACTGCAAAAGCAGCTTGAAGATGCGGAATCCCAGATAAACTCGCTTAGCAAAGCAAAATCCATGCTCACATCTCAATTGAACGAGGCTAGGTCAAGTCTAGAAGAGGAGAGCAGGGTATTTCTTATCTTCGTAGTATGGTACAATGTGAATATACCTTGAATGTTTTTTTACAGGAAAAGGCAAGTTTGTCTTCTGCCCTGAGAAATGCTCAACACGATCTGGATCAGATAAGAGAGCAGTATGAAGAAGAACAAGAGGCAAGAGGAGATCTTCAACGCCAACTATCCAAACTTAATAATGAATATGCTTCGCTCAAATCCAAGTTCGATGGCGAAGCTGTGGGTAGATCGGAAGAGCTTGAAGAAATCAGGTTAATTCATTCGTTATTTGTAAAGCACTAGTTAGTGAGGTCATTGCCGTGATTTTGAAAATGTAGCTGGGTGATGTGGGCCTATTTTCATTTCCTCAGTGAAGGGAAAATTTTCGCGTGAAATGATTGATTGCGAATCCTATCATGACATTTATTTTTTATAAAAATCAATCAAGCTTGTCAAAAATTGATTGATATTTGACAGCTCAACTAAAAAAAAACTTTTAGCTTAAATGGGTATACAAAATTTTTTACACATACCCATTTTCAAGTGTGCTAAACACGATGGTCAGGTTTATTTTAAAAAAATCAACCAAAGCTGTCAAAAAAATCAATCAAACATGTCAAAAAATTGATTGATATATGACAGCTCAACTGAAAAAAGAAATGTTTATACAACGTTTTCTATTCATATACACTCGTTTTCATGTATGCTAAATGCGATAGTCACGTTTATTTAAAAAAAAATCAACCAAACCTGTCAAAATTGATTGATATATGATAATAGCTCAGCTTATGGCTTTTTATCGATGCACGTATACCCCGTTTTCATGTATGCTGAATGCAATGGTTACGTTTATTTTTTTAAAAATCGACCAAACCTTGTCGTGACTTCAAATTTTTAGTCATTTCACAAATGAATTTCTCTGAAGTTCAGATTTTATTTCGATTTTAAAACAAATTTTTTCAGTATCAAAATTTCCAATGTTTTTTAAATATTATAATTTTTTCAAACTTTGAATATTCCATTTATGTGTGCAAATTTTATACAGAAAACTCAGGTTGAGGTGAAAATATTTTTCATTTTAGAATATAAACGATCAAATTTTTATTATAAATAAATTATGTTTCTTTTATCATTTTCGTTCATTTGTATATTGTTTGATAGTACGTATAAAAGTTTCTCAAAATGGTCAAAGACGAAACTTATTTAATTTAATCAAAATATGCCTCTACAGAGTCTTTGTTTTGAATTTCATTAATTTCATTAAAAAAAATCACCTCATTGAATTCGGTATAAAATTCCGTTTTTAGTTCTATATTTTCAGTTATATTTTCTTTTTTTGCAATTTTGTTTTGCCTACTTATAATTCTATTTGTTCTGTTTTTTTGCAATTTTGTTTTGCCTACTTATAATTCTATTTGTTCTGTGACAAAATAAATTAATATATAGCTACGTATAACTATTTAATCATTTTTTGACAGATTAATTTTTATAAAAAATAAACATCACTATTGGATTCAGCCTACTTGAAAATGGGTACATATGTGTAAAACACCTGATTTGCAAATTTGATTCACGCGGAGAAATGACGCGATGTTTACAATCCCAATTTTTTTTGAGAGATTCATATGAAGTTAGGAAAGTTGCTTAATTTTTGTTGAGATCTGATGTCTGAACATGATTGTCACATGTTCTGTCTCTTTAGAAAGCGCCTTCAACAAAAACTGCAACAAACAGAAGAAAGTTTAGATGCAGCCCAAACAAAGATATCATCCCTTGAAAAAACGAAGCAACGCTTGAGTCTGGAGTTGGAGGATGCTCAAGTTGATGTTGAACGCGCCAACTCGACCTCGGTTCAGTTGGAGAAGAAACAGAAGGCTTTTGACAAGACGATCCAAGAGTGGAAGGACAAGGTCAAGCAACTGAACCATGAAGTGGATCAGGCTTCCAAAGAGAACAGAACACTCTCTTCAGATATCATCAGATTAAAGGCGTCTCAAGAAGATCTAGATGATCAGATTGAAAGCTTGAGACGAGAAAATAACAATCTACAAGGTTTGATCATATCGTTAATTCTATGCAACCTGCGGTGCTCTTTAGTGATCAGTTGAAGTATTACACCGTATTTTTATTTTGTTTATTATCATTCAATGAAAGTTTCCGGCTTAATTAAGTTCTATATTGATATAGTTAAAATTATTAAAACTGCTTACGACGAATATCTTTTTATCACAAGTCGGTCTCATATTTGCAAATGGTAGGAGGCACCTCTTGATTTAGATAGATAATATCTGATGTTTTATCACTCCATGTGCGTTCAGGTGAAATAAAAGACATAACGGATCAAATGAGCGAGGAAGGAAGATCAGTTCATGAGATTGATAAGGCGAGAAAGAGATTGGAAGTTGAGAAGGAAGAAATTCAGAATGCTTTGGAAGAAGCAGAAGCTGCTCTCCAACAAGAAGAAGGCAAAGTAATGCGACTTCAACTCGAGTTGGCTCAAGCTCGCCAGGAAGTTGAAAGGCGTCTCCAAGATAAAGACGAGGAGTTTGAAAATACAAGGTACATTTTTGATAGATCTATCATTCAGAATATTTTGATTTTTTTAATGATAGGCGAAATCATGGTAAGATCATTGAGTCGATGCAAGCAAGTTTAGAAGCAGAAATCAAAGGCAGAACCGAGGCCCTGAAAATGAAAAAAAAATTGGAAGCTGACATTAACGAGTTGGAAATGGGAATTGACAGTGCCAATCGTTCAGCATCTGAGTCCTCCAAGCTTATCAAGAAACTGCAGGATCAGCACAAAACTTTGGAGTCGCAAGTAGAAGATGAGCAGCGTGCTAAGGATGAAGCCAGAGAACAATACTCCATGTCAGAAAGACGTGTTAACATTATCCAGGTATCGTCACACTCACTTTTTCATTCTCATTTTCCCTATCGTCTGATTTTATTTGATTCTTAGGGTGAGTTAGAAGAGTTGAGGTCCTCGCTAGAGAATTCTGAGAGAAACAAGAGAAGCCTGGAGGCGGAACTTGCTGAATTGAATGAAAGGCTAAATGACGCCACCACTCAATTGAGCTCTTCCAACAGCACTAAGAAGAAAATGGAGACCGAAATCCAGGGCTTGCACAGTGAAATGGAGGACATTGTCAATGCTGGAAAAGATTTGGAAGACAAATACAAAAAGGTATGTTTTCTTCTTGCTTTTATTATTCATATTCGGGGCAAATAAAAATTGAGGCATCGCTTTTTAGGGGTTATAAATAAAGTTCTATACATTCCATAAAATTTCTTGACTGCAATTGTTCCAGAGTAATTTAGTTATAGGGAGGGGATTTGTTTATTTTGATGGATGGTAAATTGTGCCTTTCAAGCATAAATATCTTCAAAACCATTTAAAAATATACAAACTTGAAGAAAGTTTTTAATTACGGACATATGTTGAAAGAAAACTAGTTTCTCAATTGAGATTAATTGAGAAACTGGTCTTTAGACAGATGGTCGTAGTTTATTTGTAAAGGTTGTACTTTTGATGTCTTCGGTATAATTTCTTGTAGGCACTGATGGACTGTCAAAAATACCACGATGAGTTAAAACAAGAACAAGATCATTCGTTGAATGTAGAGAGAAATCGTAAAGCTTTAGAGGGGCAAGTTAAGGAGCTTCAAGCTCAACTCGACGATGCAGAAGCCAACGTTCTCAAAGGAGGAAAGAAAATTATTGGAAAACTGGAATCTAAGGTAAAATTTATATCGCAAACGAGATTATTTACGATTGCTTTTTCATATCATTTTTGTTATAATTTTAACAACTCTTTAGGTGAAAGAATTGACTTCTGAAACTGAAACGTTGAATCGAAAGTTTGCAGAAGCTGATAAAAACGCTCGAAACAAGGACAGGCGAATCAAAGAGCTTCAGTTCGAAGTGGAGGAAAGCAAGAAGAACAAAGCTGCTGCTGATGATATGGTTGAGAAGTTCAACCAAAAACTGAAAGTGTACAAGCGTCAAGTTGAAGAGGCTGTAAGGAAAATTATACTACTTTTATTCTGATCAATCTTTGAATTAGTGTTTGTGATATAATTAATTATGATTAAGTTTAGCTCAAATGAAAATCAATCAACTGTCAAAAAGTTGATTTATTTCAGAAAGAAATATTTTATTCGAATAATTATACATGTTGTCTCAACATCGTCTATACTTTACAGTATGTAATTTTGCTATTCATTCTATGATGATCTTTTTTTAGTAGCTCTTTTTTCATTAAAAATTTATATTCCTCAATGTATGTTTCAAAATTTTTTATAAGGATAAAATTACTTTTTAATTACAAAAAGTTGTCCACATCTCTTTGACGCAAAAGGAAAAAGATGGACAAATTCAATTTTTTATGTAAAATTTAATTGACTTTCTAAAAAGTAGCCATGATTATTGAAAAATTTAAACATATAAAGTGGTATGCGTTCTGAACTGTATGTAATAAATTTTCAAGGTAGTATATAATATAGGTCCTAAGTTATAAGGTTAACTACAGATAATTTCAAAATTTATCTGAAAATTATTGATTTTGATTGGCAGTTTTGAACATGAAAATGGTTTGAAAAGATGCAGTTAGCGATACTGATAGGGTTAATAGGGCTCGAGTATCCTTGAGTTTAGTTCTGTTGAGAGCATACAACATGCACTGATTGCTCACTTATTGAATTTGGTTAATACGCCTACGCCTTTCAGGAAGAAGTAGCTAACATGAATTTGGCGAAGTTCAAGAAATTACAGCACGAGTTAGATGAGGCTGAAGAAAGAGCAGACGCGGCTGAGCAGCAACTGATGAAAGTTCGATCCAAAGCTCGCATTGGCACTGCTCCTCCTGGAGTCGCTGGAAGTAGGATGGCTTCGAGAACCGGCTCCGCCAGACCTCCTTCTGCAATGCGCTCTGCCAGAAAGGAAATTGACGACTGATTTATCGCATTAACGTTGATGGCATAGCTTTTTTGTACTTCGCTATAATATTTATATAATATAAAACTACTGCTTAAATAAACGTTTTGACTCTTTACATTTTGTTTAAGCTCTGTTTTAATCGAGAAAAGAAATGGATAGTATATTAGTCGCAAATTTTATTATGCACACGTTAAATAAGTGTCTTGGGGGAGGAACAGGGAGGGAGCGTAGGGTGGAAGCAAAAAAGTGAAGATAGCCTCGCGCCAAGCAGAGGGACCGGATTGACTGGAATAGTGTCCTTTGTGATACCTACCTTCATCCCGTTTGGGAATGTCATGAACAGAAAGTTTGATATCATTTGTTTGAAACAGAAATAACAAATTGTAAACTACCACTAAACCGGGAGAAATGTGCAGAGATTTATCAAAAGTTGCAATATAAAAAATTTCTGAACAAAGTTGGGGGCTATAGTAATACTTTTAATTTAACTTTTACTAAAAGACTGCAAAAATACAATATCTAAAATAGATATAAACCTGAATGCGTAATTTTATCAGGGTTTTTTTAATGTTTATATATTTCCTCTTTGGTATATAAATTTCTTCTTGCGCACCCACTTCGAATATCAAATAATTAGAAAAAATGAAATATGAAGAAAAAAATTTTTTTTAATAAAAATTTTAGTACTTTTATGAAATATCAAAATGTTTTTTCAAAAATCCATGATTTTTAAGTGGGAAGAACCACTTTTATGAAATATCAAAATGTTTCTTCAAAAATCCTCACAGAATTTCTTGACAATGAAAACAAATTTGATGAGGTTTGAAATAAAAAATTCAAATTATTTTAAAATGAAACTGTCTAGACAAAAAAAGGGTTCATTTTTTATTATAACAAAAAAAAGGGTTCATAAAGTGAAAGCATTTTCAGCTTCTGGTCTTTTTTTTTTATCGAAAATTCGCTTTCGATTGTCGGACTCCACTTTATATGCGCAAGTTTCTCTAAAATATTACTTTAAAAAGTGTTATCAGTGAATAAAGTTTTTTTTTAATTAAAATTTCAGTTTTGTTTTTCTTTTTGGGCGTTTATATAAATAATTTTTTTCCAAAAAGTCTATTTGTAAAAAATGCACTTTGTTGGTTTTTCTACACTATTTATATAGCAAACCTTATTTTTTTGATGATTATTACATATACGTAACCGATGAGAAAATTGTTGAAATTAGCAAGAATATCAACTACAGGTTCCCGTAATCCTTGGCATAGTTAACAGGTAAAAAGTAAACTGGGATTTCCCGGCTTTTACAGTTTTTTTGGTATCGGTTCTTAATTTTCGATACTATTGCGAACCCTAGTTGGTACACAACTGCAACAAGCTTTTATTTTAGAGATCAAACGGGTGATTTTTATGAAACATTGCTCTTTCAAATTCATGAAAATTTACATAGAGGCATAAATCCCGTTAAATATTTCATGTCCTCATTTTTGTGGATCAGATCAAGGAAATCACAAACATTTTCCATATAGATGAGTTTACGAAATATAAAAAATTTACCTAAGCCGCAAGCTATAAAATTTAATGGCTCAATATGCGCAACCAGGTCTCAGGCAACAAAGACTAGTTACTAGAAGACAACAGGAATCAGTTTAAAGGTATGTTTTATGTTAATTGTTATTAATAAAGATTTAGAATATTAGAAGATAAGATTTTAGATAGAATATACTTGTACTTTTTTTTAATAAACGAAACCTTGTTTTGTTGAATATGTGATGCGGCCCGGCCCGGCCTCCTCTTGACTTTTCCTCTAGTGGCCAAGTAATTTGAGTTTGAGACCCCTGGTCTAGATGTTCTATAGGTAGTATACTTTCAGCTTTATCAACCCCTGATTTTACCCTAATGAAAGAATGGGTGTTGAAAATTGTGTGGATGAGGGTTACCAACAGGATTTGCGCAATCTCAACTATCGAATTAGGATTTTTGATTGAAAAAAATGTTTTATAGTATACAAAATATTTCGGATAACCTTTGTGTAAAATATCAACATTCAAAAAATCAAATTTATGTTTGGTTAAATCCATGGGTTCAACTAACTTTGTTGAAAAATCTTTTTTAATCGTCTTTTTATTTGTAGATTTCAAATAGGATGAAGTAAGTAAGTAAGTATGCATTTATTGAAAACATGAATTAAAAGAAGGAAAACACAAACATGGCAAACAATATAAACATAAAAATGAAACATGTTGAAAAAAATAAGATAACTTTAAAAAAAAGAGGGCCAAAGGATTATGAAAATAATCATCGAGATGATCCACTCTTGGAATGAAAGTAATATATATGTATGCATACTCAAATATATATACGCAATGAAAGTAAAGTCAAGATTATTACTAAATAATTGCATAAATAATTAAGAAAAAAAATTTTATATTTACATTTATATACGTATACACAAACATATATAATATGTAAAAATATATGAAAAGAGTGAGAGAAAAAAAAGAAAAAATTAGAAGTTACACAAAGCAACAAAAAAAATTAAGCCTTTAAGCCAATCTTCTCTTTCAGCTTCTTTTTGAACACTAAAGCATTATTCTGCCTTGTCGAATGATCATGCATCTCATTATTAGCAAAATACAAGAAACTAAAGTGCCCGTTTAAGTAAAAGTTTTTGTAAGCAAATGTACAAAGAGAATAGGAAACAATTTGATCAATAGAAACGTGATACTTTTCCAATGAAGAATGATCAACAAAATTAAGTAACTTTTTTATAGAAGATTCAAGCATATTCATATGTTTTCTATCCGCGTTTTGCCAAAGAATCGTGGCATACAACAAATGAGGATATATGAATGCATTAAAAAGTTTTGCGTCTAATATTATTGAAATATGATTTGAACTTGAACATAATTCCATAAATTCGGGAAACTTTAGTAATGATGTGTTTAACATGGTTTTTCCATTACAATTCACGATACCTAACAATATCATTTATGAAAACAACAAATAAAAAAGGTCCGATTATGGAACCCTGGGGAACTCCTACATTAACGTTGCAAACATTAGCTTTATGTTGTTTTAATCTTTGATTGAGTGTTTGTGTTGTACCACCTATATAGACTGCTTTGCATTTTATTTGGTATACTAAATTTTTTGATTCGAATCATTTTTGTAACAACATCCACTTATTAAAACAATATCATTCTATATTGTCATTTACATATTCCCACATTTAAAGCTTTTATCTTCATTTTTCTCCATTTATACATTTATACCCCATTATACTTTCACTTCTTCAGTATTTCTTTTTGCGAGTGTTAGTTGTACACCGAAATTAATTGTTCAAATAAAGATTATTTTCCAAAACTATGGAAAATCCGTGTTCTATTTTCTAACTTTGTTATGTATTCATGTTTTGGGCCAGATGATGTATTAGCAATATTTCTTAAGTTTATACTTCAAGGTCTTCCGCTTTTTGAAAGAGCATCAAAACAATACTTAGTACCATCTGGGGCTTCTATGACATTTTCGTTATCTTTATGATTATCAGAAGAAAGAGGAGAAAGTAATGGAAGAAGACCAATTGAGTAACTTGATAAATATGTCAGTTTCACAAGCTTGACAAATATACAGATTGACTCCGAATCAAAAGATGGACCATTAGGGCAGAAGAGCGCTTGTTGAGGTTATTTTGTTAAGATTTGGCGTGTCATCCAATTCAGCTAGACAAAAATCTTGAACCCAATAGATGAAGTGAGGCTGGATAAAAAGTATCATTTTGTTTGCTACATGGATAAAAAAAAGAGACTTTGATGCAGGCTTTGTCATACTATGACAAACTATGTGTAACAAATATAACGTTGGCGTTCATGTGAAATGTTCATATAAAAATATTTTGAATTTGAAGATGATGTTATAACATTTTTTTCAAGGTACTCCCCGTTTAACGACAGTAATTCGGACCAACCACGCCGTCGCTAAGCGAAATTGTCGTTAAACGAATGTGTATTAACTGTACTCTATGTACATCGATATCTTTATTTTCGTTTGTAAAATAAACGGGTAAAACAAAGGAAACGCAAATGACAAAATATTGTTTTATTAACAAAAAGTTTATGAAACAGATTGCAAAATAAAATTCAATTATAAACAGAATGCAAAATAAAATTTTAATTATCATGACCAAAACCTTCAAATATGGGTTCGTCTTCATCACCTGATTCAAAGAGGCGTCTAGGATCATCAGGCTTTTTGTCGTCCGACACTATAACAGCTGATGTTCCGGGTACGGGAGAGTGGCTGAAGGTGGTAAGAAGTGGGTTTGCTTCCGGGGAGAGGCTACTTGGAGTTTTCGTATAAATCTCAATATAGAGGACTCTTTTGTTTGCTTTTTTTTCTCATCATAAATTTCACGATAACACCTGAATCCGTCGTTCATATATCTTTCAAATTTTGAATAACGTTCTGTGTTGGGGTTCATAGCCTCCAATAGAGAAAACACTTCATTCATTTTAGCAAAAGCTTGTGCCAAATCTTTAACAGTAAACTTCTTCTCCACGGGTACTACGTCATCTGTTTCTTCTATCTCTTCTCTATCTTCCCGCTCCTGTAACTCTATTAATTCTTCATCAGTCAACTCATTTTCGACAAATTTACTACACTCTCCACATCTTGAGCTTCCACTTCCAATTGCAAATCGCGAGCATAATTAACATTTAACCGATTTATCCTTTCTAAGTTTTCATCTCGATCAAATCCTTCAAAATTATCAACAAACCTTTTTAAACACTTTTCCATATTCCTTTCCTACATTTTTCTGTCACTTCCTGCCAGGATGCGTCGATTTTCTTGATACGATGCAGGAGATTGTAATTTTTCCAAAAATCACGAAGACCCATTGCACCATTCTCTGTTGCTGCTACGGCCTTTGCAAAAGTATTACGCAAGTAATATGCTTTGAAAGCGGATATGGCGCCCTGGTCCATTGGCTGCAAAATTGCAGTAGTATTCTTTCGGAGATACACAACTTTAATATTACTATGCAGATCATCAAGATATGGGGGTGGCCTGGGCAATTGTCAAGAATGAGGAGGTTTTTGAAGGGAATATTTTTTTCCAGGCAATATTGTCTGGCTTCTGGTACGAAGCAGTTCAAAAACTAGTCCTCGAATAATGCGTGGGTCATCCATGCACTTTTACGTGACCGATAATAGACTGGCAGCAAGTGCTTGCTTGCATTCTTTAAAGCCCTTGGATTTTCGGACCGGTATGTAAAAAAGGGTTTTAATTTATGCCCCACAACACCCCCCCCCCCCCCCAAAAGCAAATATGTCCCTTCTGGCATCTTTTTCCAGTATAATCCCGTCTCGTCAACGTTGAAAATTTGTTCCAGTAAATAGCCTCCCTCCTCTATAATTTTGTCTAAAACATTAATGTATACCTCTGCTGCCTCTGTATCTGCACTTGCTGCTTTACCAGAAACAGGACGATTGTGCAAATTGAATCGCCGACGAAATCGATGGAACCATCCATGGCTTGCAGTGAACGTTTCTTAACATCCTTCCTCAAGTGACTTCAGAGTCTCGAAAATGCTGGATGCCTTAGCTTGAATTAAAAGTAGGCTAACTGGAATTCTCTTACTTATTTGATCATCAATCCAAAGGGACAACAATTTCTCCATTTCATGAACTAGGCCTTTTCTCTGCCTTGTTATCAAAGCATTATATCCGATTGTATGCTTTGCAGTCTCCTTCATTCTATCTTTGTCTTTTAAGATGGTGGATACCGTAGAATGTGCGAGTCCCATAGCATTAGCGATAGCTTGTACTTTTTTTACGCTTTCATACTGATTAATGATCACAATTTTTGTATCTATATCTATTGCTTTTCTCCTCTTCTTAGCGGATAATCCTCCAGAAGTAGTATTTATACGTTTTGGAGACATTGTAGCATAAACCAAAATAGACAAGTATCGCGATGGGATGCAAGGTACAAACTAACGTGGCAAGAAACGTTTACCTTAAAATTCAAAATTACAATGAAAATTGTTAATAATATGAAAATTCAAATTACCACGACATTTATATGGATAAAACCTAAAGGCTATTAACTTAAATATTGTATATTAAGCTAGTTACAGTAGAGACAGATGCTGGCAGTGTTGCCATACGTACGATATATATCGTACATGTGCGATAATTTCATATCATGAGATAGATAGTTCATATTCTTAGGTTTGGCCTTTTTGAGCCTCTCCTTTCCAAGGCTAGGCATACGGACGAATATCGTCTCGCGACGTAGCTCCGAAAAAATGATGATAAACGAATGCTGGGCCAGTCGGAAGGCCCGTAATTATTCCGAGTTGTCGTTAATCGAGTATATCGTTAATCGGGGAGTACCACTCTCAAATGACATATAAAGCTTACTTATTATTCAAAAAAGGGTACATTTTTTGTTATAACTATACAACAAAGAGAATTGTGAAAATGGGTTTCCATTTTGAGGATCATCTATATAAGTAGAATTGTTTTAAAATTTATATCATTTTGCATTAAATTATATGCTAAGATTGGAAGAAAATGTGGTTGTGAGAAGGGTTTTTAAAGAAAAAATAAAAATGAATGTAGCTACTGCATTATATAAAATTTGCGACGCCTGCTAAAAAAGACGTTACAAATTAAAATCTGAGTGTTTGAAAATCTTTTGTCAGTAGGTAGAGTTTTTCTTTTTCCTTGTTTCAAAGAAAAGGTAGAATAAATCAAACTTTATTTTGATTCCAATTGATTAGTTTGAATATTTTTTGTTCCCACATTTCCAAATCTTGATACAAACCTTTCAATTCGCTTTCAAGGCTGATATTTTCGCACTCGATTTTAGACAATTTTTGCAACTTCTGTTTACTTTCTTTCTGCGATTTGTCACGAAAGCGAAAAACGGATTCGTTGTTTTTTGCTCGTTTTCGCATGTATTCTTCATTGTCCACCATTTCTCCGTTATCTACTCCTTAAATAAAAAAGATGTCTGTTTAGATATTTCGTAAAATAGCACAAAAACATCCAGGTTTATGAGTTTAGGCCTGCGTTGCTTTCAAGAACGTGAGCCTGAAAGGGTTAAACAAAATAAAGAATATTTAATAGAAGCGAATGCAAAGAAATATAGAAGGAAGGATGGCGGCTGCGAAGAAAAAGCAGAAAAGGGAGTATGAAAAATTAGGGTGATGTATAGAGTGGCACTAAGGCGGGCAGAATATTTTTTGAAGGTGAAGATTGCAAATCAATTCTTAATTAGCTAGATGATTTAGGGGTAGGGTTTTTGGATGAAAGCGCCTCCATGCCAAATGCACGAAAGTGTCAAGGCTCAGAGATTATTTTCAGGTTTAACATTATATTTTTCTTAAACCACGATTTAAGGATTCTAACATTGCAACCCTAGGAATTTTCCTGGGAATGGGGGTAACTATTTCCAATGTGCCGCGGTTATATACAGAAGTGAGGAATGCCTTTTAACTTGAGGATTTCTAACAGGAGTCGTGTGAAACTTTGAATGGATAATTCCCCTGATATTCTACCCTGACAACTGAGAATGAATTTTGGAGGATGGTATAACTGAGGTAGTACTAAAGCGCCATTTACATAAACAAGGAAGAGCTCTAAAATCAAAATATTTTGAAAGATGCTCCATTTAGATTGATGAAAAACTTAAGCTTTTCTTGGGCTTTCAATATTAGTTGGGGCTTACAAAACTCAGTATCGTTCTACAGAAGAGTTATGGTCTCAAAAAGATGGGCACCCTATTTTTAGAGCGCCATTTTTGGTCGAGCTCTAGTGATTCATATGAAACGTAGTTTTTACGGGAATGATCAAGCCGATGCGCATAACCAATGCCAAGATGCATTTTGGTAAATTTTACCCATTTTAATATAAAAACTATAGTTATCGTCTAATTTTAAATAGGAAAGCACTCATATTTCACAAGATTTAAAGTACTGACTGGGTATTTATTACCCAATAAAAAATTAAGACAAACGTGTAGATTCTTAGTTTTTATCTTAATTTTTTTTAATTATTCCGTTATTTTTTATAATTAACTTATTTTTCAGAGCAATTTGAATTGTATCAAAAAATTAAAATTGACAAGTTTTTTTGTATTTTTTACAGATTTTATTCCATCAGTTTTTGTGCAGCTGCAATGAATTCCTCTTATCCAGAAAATATTTTTGAATGTTTTATTGAAGAAAGTGATTAAGAAGATAATATAATAAAAATCACACCCAATTTTTTTTCAACAAATGAATATAATGATGCAACTTCTACCTTTTTGATGATTTCTCAACCGATTATTTTGAGCTGGAAAGTAATAAAGAAGCTGATTCAGAGAATGAGCTGGACAGCCAATTATGTAATTCTTTCACTGAAAGTGATTTTATTTCTAAAGATAGAAGAAATTGGCATTTCTACAAAGGGCATAAATAAGGAAGAGCTAAGTTTTATGTTGTTTATTAAAAATATAATAAGTCAAAGTATTATATACACAAATTTGTATGCAAGAAAATTGTCAACATAAGAAAGAAAACTCTGACCAAAAAAAGGGTGGTTGTCATTAGATGAAGTAGAATTTAAAGCTTTTCTTGGGCTTTCAATATTAGTTGGGGCTCTCAAAAAAATGGGCACTCTGTTTTTAGAGCGACAATGACACGTAACAGATTTGTTGAAATTAAATCTTTTTTAAGATTTGACGCTGCTTTGAGGCGTGATGAAGATGATGCTTTGACTCATGGAAGATCTATTTCTGACACATTTTTTTCATCCCTAAAAGATTTTGTTAGCGTGCCAGAGTTTATAACTGTAGATCAGTGGCGAATCCAGGGGGGGGGGCTCATGGGCCTAAGCACCCCTATGAAAAATGGCTTCGAAAATTACCCTTATTAATGTATACACTTACATGTATAAAAAATAAATTTTTGCAATTTATTCATGGCAAAATAATGTTAAAAATATGAAAACATAGGTAATTAGTGATTCTAAAAGACATCATGCAGCTGTCGTATTCTCTGAAGACTTTTAGCAAAATTGAAAAAAATTTAAATAGATTTTGGCCTCCCCTATAAGAAATTTCTGGATCCGCCACTGAGTGGTTCCCAAACTTTTTTCATTCAACGCCCCCCTGAGTATGAACACCACTTGCTAAACACACACCTCCTCTCACAGCGCTGCCTCAAACGGTACTGAAGCACTGTTCAAAAAACGGCTATGCGAGGCACAGAATTCTTGACATTTGGCAATCGCGGGTAACGTGTTAAGTTGATTGGGTTAAATAAATACGCCCCTTTCTGGTTCCTATCGCCCCCTTAGCGCTCATAATTTTTTATCGCCCCCTCATATCGTAAAATCGCCCCTAAGGGAGCGATATCGTCCACTTTAGGAACCACTGCTGTAGATGAACAGTTGCTCGAATTCCATGGAAATGTTAAATTCAAGCAATATATACCTTCTAAACCCGGCAAATTGGGTATTAAAATTTATCTTGCAGCCAGCCATTGCGCGACCAATGTTACGTTAAATAGTTTTTATTTATGATTTTGTGTTCTTAGACTTAAATAATTTTATGAAAAGTGATTAAACTACCATTTTCTATATACTATGATTCCTTACAAAATGTAAAAAATTCTATCGTTACCAAATCACCTTATATGGGTTAGCTACTTCAACGTTGGCTTTCTGCTTATAAAAACTTCAAAATATTAAATAAACTCTAATTCTTTTTCCTCCTATTATTTTTAAATTATTCTGAGAACAGGCAGTTTCATTTTAAAATAGTGAAAATTGCTTTATTAGTTTATTTTGTCTCCTTTCTCTCTTATGTTAATTATGTAGCAAAATTTTCAATTTTGAGTAAAAGGCAAGGTAAAGGTACCGTGGGTGTGTTTTCATTGATAAGGCACTGGTGTACCGCTTAACTATGAACAAATTGGTATCAATGAGGAATCAAATCCAGAGGTAAAATTTTTCAGTTTTTTTGAAGCTCTATAAACTTTTTCTGATAGACTTTTTTTCCTTAAAAGTTATTATAAAAGGCAAATCATTGCAAAATGTTAAAAGTTATTCTACTTTTTCTAGATTTTTGTAGCTTGCATCAATTTAGCTTTTAAATTATTTTTGAATGATGCTGTGAAAAATGAAATAAAACAATCTTAATTTATTGTTTGCACAATTTTATCTTTATTTTATACCCTTTTTTGAGAGTCTAACTAACTTACACTTATTCTTATACACTAAAAAGAATGAAAAAAATTCTAATACCAAGTTTTCTAACTTTAGTTCTGTTTTATACTTTTGATAGAGAACACCTTAGAAAAGTTATGTAATATGGATGTGTTTTTTTTTTTATTTATTTTTCTCAATAAAACATTTTTTCATTTTTTAGGAAGAAGAAATGAAACAACTGAAAATTAATGAATGATTTTTTTCATTCAATAAAATTTCAAATTTTTTTTATTGTTAATTGATATCTTTACCCCCTTTTCTTATACATAATTTGGAGATGGTGTGCATCTATTTGAAGTGAGAAAGAAGGAGCTATTTATAAGTCCTCATTCATAGTTGACGTTAAATTTAATAGCGCAGGGGTTAGTTTACATTAAGCTTAATTAAGAATGAAATACAATAGACAAAAGAGGAGTAGGAATTCAGAAAAATTTGTTGTCTTTTTTGTAAGACGCTTGAAAATCTGCCCTCCAATAATTTCAAGGATGTGCGCCTGTGAATCAATCACATTTTTTTCATATAAACATCGCAGGGTGTCTAGTAGACTCTTTTCCTTCAGACTACATTCACTCATATAACTCTCCAACCTTCAGTTATTTGTTTTCAGTTGTTTTCTCTATTAACGAAATATCCTTTCATCAATTCCGTAGTGTGCCTGATAGACTAATTCATTTTCAAATAAAAAGCCTATTCGCCCCCAACAATTTTGTATTTTTTTAAACTAGTGAATATGCGATATGCAAATTTAATTAAAATATTTTCTCTGGAAGTATAGTATTTAAATTTCACCAATTTTGTAAAAAAATATAAAGTAGTTTTATAAATTTAGATATGCGCTGAATACACTCCATTTTAAAAGATTGCTTGAATATTTGGTCTCCCATGGTATTACCAGACCAGTAATTTTAAAAATTGCAAAAAAAAAATTTCGCCCTCCAAAATTTTAAGGATGTGCTTGAAATTTTTTTTGCCTACTTAGCATTCAAAATTTTAATAGATTACAAGAAGAAGATTTATTAATTGATATAATAAAATTGGAATACACTACCAAACATATAAAAAAGAATTAAATAAAGAATTTAAAAAGACATTGCATATTTATAGTTAAAAATTCAAAAGGCCTGCAAGACGCTGATATGAATAAAACCCATATTACATCAATGAAATAGAAATACATCATATAGAATATTCATAAAATAAATAATCACATTAGCTGGAATAAAATAGAGATAGTATGCAGTGCGCATGATTAGAATGAGTGGCTGTTAATATAATGTTAAATAACTATTGGTAGTTGTTACACACAAAACAATTAATAGAATGACAAGTTAAACTATAATTATCTAAAATAAGTGGTACACACGAGTTTTAACGGCTTATATTTATAATGATTTTAATTGACATAAGAAATTAATAAAAAGTTAATTTAGAGGGCGAGGACGACATTTCTCTTACCACCTGGATAAATCCATTCTCTGATATATATATATATATATTAAAACGATTTGAAAGTTAAAATCTAGAAAATGTTCCGTTAACTTTGGAAGTGTTAACAGTAGAGAAATTTAAGAATAACTTTAAAATAATTCAATCATTTTTTTATAAGATAAATATCATTATACCTTTCTTTTTTTTACTCATTTCTGATAGATATGGGTTATAAAAGATACTAAAATAGAAATTTGAGATAAAAAGATTTCAAGACATTTTTTTCTGTAAAGAAAAAGGCATAAAAATATAAAAACTTCTAAAAATAAATTTTTTATATACGTCACACACTTGAAAGCTAATTTTAAATTTTCATAATTATTTATTTTAAAAATAGTTATTCACTTTGTTGTACATTAACATGTTCTAAAAATAAATGTTCACCTTAAAAAGGGACTTGTCTGTAAAATTATTCGGTTAACTATTTTTGATTGCTTTTCATGAGGTAAAGATAAAATTTCCAAATTCATAAAAGAATGATATCCTTCTCCTCTTTAAATTTTAGCTTTTATTATTTTTTAAGTTTTTTTATAAAGAATATATTAAAATAGTTTAAACTCCACATTAAACGAGTTCATGATATATGCCGGCGCCTAGTCAGAAAAGAATATAGGGCTATAAAGGAAAACATATTATCAACAGGGTTCGAAAATATCTATATCCTATTATATCTCTATACTATTATTTTGTCATCTGTAGAAAAGACTATGAAATTAGAGCTTCCTTTTGCTCCTGCCTAGGTTAATTTAATATAGACTGAATAGTAATTAAAGGAAGCAAGATATCAAGGTTATTTATGATATCGATGAGATTCAAAAAGCTGAGTGTTTCATTCAATCATCTCAAAATTACTATAAATTGAGTGATTTTTTTCAGAAACTTACTCAAACTAACCAATGTTAATAAACAGTAACATAATAATGCTTAATAATATTTTTCAATATTTAAAACACAACAAGTGATTAATATGAAACTTCAAAAGTTTAAATATATACGGGAAAGGTACCGTGAGATGTTTTTATCAAGAAGGAACAATTGCGTCCCTTGTATCGAACTATGAGGAAAGTAGGCTTGATGTGGGATCGAACACAAGACCTTGAGTTATCGAAACGCAATATCTAACCAACCTTACTCACGAGTCACGTCCCTTAGAAAATGTTTCTTTATTTATTTTACTGTTTAATAATATAATAATATATATTTGGAGGAGTTTGATTAAGTGTTAGTAACAAAAATTTTAAAAGTTTGGTTAAGTGTGGGTAAAAATAATACCGTTCTATAACAAAAATTTTAAAAGAATATTAGAAATAAATAAAATCAAATGCTATAAATTTAATTAATATTTTCCACAAATTCTTTAAATGTAGTAGTTGGCTAAAAATCTTTGCTAAAAATTTTGAAAATAATTTTACTGCTTAGAAGGGTAGCGGCAAGAAAACCATCTTACAAGAAGGCTGGTAAAAGTAAATTTATATTTGAACAATGAGCTGTGAATAAAAATTATGAATAGTCGCGAGAAATTCATTTCATGAGGAAAAAGAAGGCACTCTGCCAGGTTCGATAGATAAATGAGTCTATGATAGAATTAAAGTTGGAGAAACATACATAGAATTCATGTGAAAAAGTGAAATGTGAATCTACAACTGAAAAAGAAATGTCATTTTTATGAAGATGAAGAAATCCTCTTCTTATGATTTACAAGAAAAGTTTTATTTCTTAGAAATAAAGTTAAATATTTGGCGAAAAAAATTTATAAAAGAATTTAATTATGATTTTTTTTCAAATTCAAATGATTCTAAACAACTAGGAAAAAAAATAATAAATTGTTAAAAAAATCTGCCCTCCAGAAAATAAGCTTTCTACATAATGGGAAATGAAATATGATTCTGTAACGCTTTATATGTCAATTTCAGTATTGTTTTTTTCCAAACTATTTATTTAATACAAATTCTGTATTTAATTTTGCTTACTCTTAATCGGTTAAAATTGAAAAAATGCCGTGATATCTATGAGATTTCTATTTATCATATCAAATTAATTATTGTACCAAAGTATTTATTGGTTGGATTTAATTCCTGTGTCGAGTATTCTATTAATATAGAATACCAAAAAAGGGATAGATTAAATATAAATAAATATCGTCCAATATCAAGTATATCTGTCATTTCAAAAATATTCTAAAAACTACTTTATAATCAAATCTATTGAAATTTTAACGTGAACAACTTATATTATAAATACCAATTATATTTCAATATCGCTTTTCTTCTAATATTAAGTACTTCGGAAAGGATTTATTTTTTTTACACAAGCTTTAAGAAGTTTTTTCATGGTGTAAAAAAAATCAAATTTGTTTTAATATTGGAAAATACAAAGCAATGCTTTTCTCAAGTGATAATGATCTAAAACAGAGATTGAACGATTCCACATTTTAGTTAGTTGACTCTTTTCAATTGTTAGGAATCAAAATTGATAAAAAAAGAATTAATTTTGTTTCAGAATATCTCGTAATAACAAACTCTCACGAGCAATTGACTTTAAAAATTATTTTCCACTTGAAATCAAAAAGCTATTATATAATTCCTCTGGGGCACTCTAATATTTATCAAATAAGAAATTAGAGAAAGGTTTTAAGATTTATATATTAGTTTACTATAATTATATTTCTCATGCTAATAATCTGTTCTATCATTCTTAAACTTTTAAAGTTAGCGACTACTTATATAAATATAATTTAGCGATCTTTATATACAAACTCTTCCATGGTCTTTTGCCTGAAACTTTTTATATCAAAAATTCTCTGTCTAAAGTCTAAACTAAATTACAATCTTCGTAAAAAAATTCTTGCTAATTCCTTACTACAGCATAGTTAAATTCCATCAAACAATCCAATATAAGATATCTATTTTTTGGGAAAAAAATAAGCACATCATGTGTATGTGGAAAATTACCTATCTTAATGTACTTTTATAAATTGCTATCCGTGTTCTTTGAATGAAAATTATCTCCACCTAAATTCCTTTTATTATTCTATACTACCCTATAATCTCTTACTCCTATTTTATTTCTTATGTTTACAACTATATTATATTTTTAGAGTTAATATGTACATGAAATGTAAATTAGGTTACTTTATCAAATTATCAAAATAAAGAACATAATGTTAACATATTAACGCCATCTAAATACAATAATTTCATAAAAATAAAAATATCTAACTTACTTATCAAATAGAGTTATTCCTACAATACTTATACCTTTTTTTAGATAATGTGAGAACAAAAATTAGTTGCACTTGCTCATTAAATTAGTAAACACTCTTGTCTAACTTTTACAATTAGTAAGGTTTCGCAACTCTCAAGAAGAAGATGTTTATTATTATTAACATCAAATTTCAAAACAAATAAAGAAAAAAGTCCCAAATTAAAATAAAACGTTGCTCTAGGATCTCTAGAGAATGACAAGAGAGATTTGAGAAAATCGAATAATGAAATCCATTGCAATAAGTGGTAAGATATTTTGAGCCGTCAACTTGTTTATGACTATATTCTAGTACCCGCGAGAAAATAATGTTATGGATTGCTGAAAAGCTTATAGTGTAACTAACTAATCAAATTTATGAAAATGTTAAGCATTACCTCAAATGGATAAGAAATTTTATTAAAAGTTATAAAAATGAATATAAATCTCTTTAAAAATTAATAAGTTTTTTGAAAGAAGGAGTTTCGTTGACATTTGAAAAAAGGCACTAAAAATTAAGTTAGACAAAATGTTTTGAATATTTATTAACCATATACTAAAAAATAAATGTATTAAATATTTTAGTGTAACTTTGAATATGCAGTAAAACTTTCTTCGTGCAGAAAGAATGGAAACCTAATTAACTAATATTAACAAAATCAATTTGAATTTTGCCAAAATATTTAAAATATTTTTTTGAAAAAAACTTCCAGATTTGCCTACATGACATGTGAATTTGAGTGAGTATAAATAATTTATTTTAAAGATGTTTTACTTTTCAAAAACTTGTTCAATTTTTCTTTTTGTTTTTAAGTTTATGAAAGTTTCATGCTTGAACACGTCTTTTTTATGAACTTTATAATCTGTTAGAATATTTATATAATATTGAAAAGTTGGAAAATTAAACCCTGCGAAATGTTTCATATACTTGAGAATCAAGTGTCTATGATAATAATTAATAGAATGCATAGTCTTTCATCTAAAATTTTCCTTTGATTCTCAATGCTTCTATGTTTGAAATATCAATAAAATTTTAACAGAACAATGACTTAAATACCAAACAAATTTATTATTCCAATAAAATTTTACCAGAACAATGACTAAAATACCAAACAAATTTATTATTCCAGTTTTGCTGGTCTTTATAATTTGCCTTCAGCAAAGCTATACAAGGTTGTGTTTCAATTTTTTATTTTTAACTTATAAAAAATGCTTACTTGTTTGGTTAAAATATAACTTTTGCGAATTAATATAAAATAAAATCAATTAATAATTTGATAAATTTGTAATATTAAAAAATTATAATTTGATAAATATTTTTTTAAAATTTTAAATAAATATATAATATAAGAAGAAGAAGAAGAAATATTTAATTAAAGATTAAAGTTAATATAAATCACAAAAAGAACACATGTGCACAGAAAAGAATGTAAATATTTGTTTGATCTTGATGATAGGACACATAATAAAATTATATATAATGCATTACTTGTAAAATATTAAAATAGTATATTAAACTTGTTAAGCTAGTTTTCAATCATTTAAAATTAAAGATTTCAAATTTGAGAGTTTGAAAATCGTGGTGCTATTCAGAGATACCTGGCATATCTAAATCCTCAAGGATAAACATCCAAGTGTTATAAATAAGTAATTCAACAATTAGTTCGTTTTCTTAGTTGTTAGTGGTGATGGTAATTAACCGTGTTTTCGTTAACCGCTTGGTTAATTCATTGCCTAATATCTTTCAACCGATTATTTAACGGGGTAATTTTTTAAAATTTTGTAGATATACGCATAAGATACAAAAATGGTTTGTCGAGAAAAAGGAAAAAATGAAACGTACTATTAGAACAAAATTACACATACCAGAACATGAAAATAAGATTGGGCAATTTCGATTTTAAAAAGACATGATATGATTAGAATTAACCAGTTAATTGCGCTTCGGTTAAGGTGGATTAGTCAGCCTGATTCATCGGTTAATAATAATCTGTTAATTTCCAACGATTATACCATCACCATAGTTGTTAGGTTATTATTATTAATTTATTTAGTGAGAAAGTTAGATTGTTAGAATTAGTGAAACAAAAAATTTAAGAATTTTATAACTTATAATAATTAATTGATGTTATTAGTTCCGCACTTAGTCATGGATAATTTTAATTTGCATTAAAAATTGGTTTTTATAGTCGCAGGATCAGTAGCGTGTCCAGAAACTTTAACAAGAGGGCCCACAAATTTACATTGAAGTGGACGCAAATCTGAAGTCAGTATGCATAGCATTATGAAGTGTGTTGGAAGAAATTGTGTCAGGAGGAAGGTGTTCGTTCAAGTTCGTGCTAAAAATTCATTCCATGTGCTGAGGTTAATGAACTTTCAAAAAATTAAATTTCACTTTTTGCGAAGAATTGAAATGAAGTGTGATTTTTGAATACGGGAGAGAGAGAGAGAATGAATTGCCAAAAGGGTATTTTGCGTGTAATAATGTTTTTATTAAGAATTGTACTGATAAGAACTCTTTCTTGATTGTGATAAATGTCACATTGAAGTGAACTTGACACACACACACACACACTGATTCACCTCACAACTTGACACAACAGGAGTTTACAAGACTCATTGTCTGTCTACACGTCGTGAGTTGTCCTTAACTATTCTGTAAGCCCCCTACGAAAAAAAGGCACTTTGCGTCTTTCACTTGCATTCAATTGCGTTTATTTAAGATTTTCTCCTGGGGTCTTGCTTTGTTTTAACACGCCTCATTATACACTTGAAAGTTTTCTGGGCAAAAATCAAGCATATCCGAGATAATGCTCAAAATGGCTTCATCCCTTATATAGAAATAGTTATTGATGCCATTGAAATAGGAGCATAGCAGTTATTCATATGTATTGTATATATCTTTATGGTAATGTGTATAGCTAGCCATTTACAATCTATCTATACCTTTCTGAATGAAAGCAGCAATTTTATACAACTACATTTCATTAACATTATTTTTGCTTATACTCAGCCCGTCCAATCAATATTTTTCAAATACTAATTTTCAAAATATTTGATCTCATTCGCTTAATGTATCAATAATTATCTTTAGTGGCACGCCTTTACAAATTATAGGCAAAATTACATATTTACAAAGAAATGTTGAACTTCAAAAATTTTTTGAGAATAACTACTATTGAAGTTTTCGTGATCGATTTTAGAACAAATGTTTATTGCTGCTTTACATTTTTTTGAAAAATGTTAATGGATTCGCATTTTAATGGAAAGTCGCTTTACCATACTTATTAGAAAAATTTATTTTTTACTTTTTTTCATATCTCCATTTTGGTGACACTTTCTGGACGTTTTGTATCGACTTTTTCCATTTTGTGATCATAACAAAGCGTGTCTGAATGCCCCTTGTTATTCATGTAATAAATAGGTTGAATTTTTTTTATTTAAAATAATGCTTCATTAAACCTATCACTTTTACTTGCATCTACACGTTATTGCAATTGAATTTTGTAAGTTATAAAGATCTGGCCTGCAAGCAATCACTACTGACTTTTTGGTAGTGTTTAACCCAAAATGTTTAACTATGTTTTCACATCAATTTTACCAATCAGTGTTTTGGCTTTTAATTTACTTGATATTTAAACCTTTTTCTTCTCCTAGCGGTATTCGATATTCAAGAATTGGTGGAACAAGAATTTTGAATAATAGTGAAGAGCTTCCATTTTTTTAGATTAGAAAAGAAAGTTAGCCATCTTTTGTAAAGTATAAAATTTTATAAAAAAATATATTTATAAAATTTATAAATATAAATTGTAGATATGCTATTTTTGTTATTTTTCACTGTATCTTAGTTGTACTTAAATGATATTTTAATATATCCTTAAATATATTGTGTAATTACACAAATCTCATCCTTTTCGCGTTTATTCCATTGATATATCTTGTTTCTTTTTCGTCTTAATCACATCTTACTTTCATAGTTAATCATACAAGCAGCGTTATGGCCTTTTGCCTATACATTGCTGCATGTCTCTTTTTTTGTTATTGTTTGTGATGTCTCCGTTTTTTATCGTCCTATTACATGTCTCTGTTTTGTTTGCACAACCACTTTTATTAAACCCCAGTTTCAATTCTTCCCAACGATACATGGGGGAGCTTATTCTATCTAGTTTAATGTTTTGTCAAAAATGCTCAGTCGACAGGATTATAACTTATAGGAGAGTTAAAAAGCTTTAGGACCGTAAGTTTGACATCGGTGCTTGCTATATCTATAGCCTCCAGCTAACAACTTGCTTTAACTTCTTACTTACCAATTAAAGCTCAAAGCGGCTAACCTGAGGTCCAATTAAAGACTTCATCAACGCGAGGTCCAATTAAAGTTGCCATTAACACGAGATCACTTCAAGACTATATAAGCTTTGCACTTTCTCACTTCTTTGGCTCTTTTACCTTCCCATATTCAAGATTAGGGTCGGATGAAGCTTACTACTTTGCCAACTTTTGTTTTATTACGAAGTGCCACTGGACATAATTTAGACACAAATTTTGATGGATAACTTTCTGAGCCAAATACCAAAAAGTGTTACGAGGCATGACAAATTGACAGAAAAAAAAATTACGGAAAAAAATGTAAATGAATAGGAAATCAGATAGATAGTGTGTTAGTTAGAGGTAGTTAAAGTCGGTGTTGAAGAAGACTTTTTTTGATGAAAAGCTTTTCATCAGAGTTGCTTCTGAAGCCATAAATTCTTTGAAAACCTCTGAGTCATTTGATAACCCTGATAAACCTTTTTCATCTTTAACACACGTTATTAAGTCGTCTGTTGAAGCGTCAACTAGAATAGATCATAAGATAATTAACAGATACAAAATTAGAATGAAACCTTGGATTTCCTTTGAAGTTATCAATCTCATCAAAGCAAGAGATACTATGTTTAAAAAATGAAGATATACAAAAGCAGTGAGAGAAGTTTACAATTACGATGTACTAGCAAATATATTTCTTTGAGAAATTTAATTAAGTACAAAGTTCGTCTCCTAAAAGAATCATACTATGGTAATCTTTTTACTAAACATAGTTCAATTCAGGAGACTTGGTCAATAGTCAATAAAACACTGAAAAACCCTCAAACTAGAAGTATTTCTTTGCGAGAAGGAGATACGCTCATAGATAACGACTATTTAGTTGTTGAAAAGCTTAATGCTTATTTCTCTCGTGCTTGCTCGAATGTTCCAAACAATTTTACACATGAATCTTCTTATGCTTATGATGATGGCTCTTTTTCTTTCATTAATGTTGATAGCGTAGGTGTTTTGAATGAAATAAACAAAATAAAAAGCAGTCATTCATGTGATATATATGGCATATCGACTTATCATATTAAGCTAATTGGTACGGCTGTCTCTGAGTTTTTAGCTATGGCTATCAACTCGGCTTTTAGACATTGCATATTCCCTTCTATTCTCAAAACACATAAAGTAATCCCTCTCTGGAAAAAAGAAGATCGGAGAGATGTAGATAACTACTGATCTATTTCGTTGGTGCCTGCACTTTCCAAAGTTTTTGAAAGAGTTATTCTCACTCAGCTTGAAGGTCATATATTGCAAAATAAACTTGTTCATAAGCATCAATTCGGTTTCAGGAAGGACTATTCAACAGAAATTTTGCACTCTTTCCTCATTGAAGAACTCATTTCCTCTTTAGAAAAAAAAAGAAGACATGGTCCTTCTTTTTTTTGATATGAGTAAGGCCTTTGATTCAGTCAACCACTCACTGTTGATCCAAAAACTTTCTAAGTCTAGGATCAGTAAAAACTCTCTTTCACTCCTCTGTTCATATCTTTCTGCTCGCAAACAGTGTGTATCGGTGAATAATTCTCTTTCGTCTTTCACTCCTATCAGATCAGGTGTACCACAGGGCTCTGTTTTATCTCCCCTATTGTTTAGTCTCTATGTAAATGATATTTTTGATGTATCAAGTATATTTTCCTTTGTTCTCTATGCTGATGACTTCTGTGGCTATTTCCCACTTTCCTGTATTAAAAAAGATAATTATATCAATATTAACATGTTTTTATATAATCTAAACCTATTTTATGCTTGGTGCACGAATAATGATTTGAAAATTAACTATGTAAAATCTAAAGCAATGGTTGTATCCATGAAAAACAGTGTAAATGAAGACTTTCTATCGAAAGCACGTTTCAACATAGTCAATAAGTTTAATCTACTTGGGCTTGTGCTTGACAATAAGCTAAGCTTTTCCCATCATGTTAAATGGTTTCAAATAAATTGAGCCAAATTATTGGAGTTTTTCATCGCACAAAACATATCTTTCCTACGAATATCAAGCTCCTTCTTTACAAAACTCTGTTCTTGCCACACATTCAGTATAGCCTTATAAACTGGTACCCAAGCGGTAAAAATCGTATTGAGATTTTACAAAAGCGTGCTCTCAGAAATGTTTTCAATCTCAAATACAACTCACACACAGAACCTGTCTTCAAAATTCACTATCTACTCAAACTGAATGATCTCTTCAATCTTAAAGTTGCTTGCTTTTTGCATAAAAACATCAATAACAGACCACATGGACTCTTCAGCAAATTTCTACAATATAATGATAATATAAAGCACGAAACCCGAAGAGCACACGATCCTTTGCCTGTGTTTTTCCGACTCTCAACTTCTACTGTGTCAGTCAGATACAAAACAAATTTACTTCACAAACAATTTCCTTTTCTCTTTCAAGACCCCAGTTTATCTGTGAAAACCTCCAAAAAAATTTTTAAAAATTTTTTCATTTCTTCCTATAGCCATTATACCTATTGTGACAGAAACTGCTATGTCTGCTCTACTTCCTAATTTTATTATTTGACTCTACAACAATATTCCACTTTGTTTCCGTGAGCAATGCTTTGAACTCGTGTCCTCGATGCTTCATTTTTCTACCCTATCCTTGAAAGTCTGTGTTGAATCCTAATTGCGGCCTCCTGGCTTTTGGATCTTCACAAAATTACCTACATTATTTTCATACTGTTTCGATAATTTGGTTCAGTTGTTTTTGTCATACTTTTCTCATGCGTAAACTTTCATTTGTAAATAAATAAATAAATAAAATAAAAAAAAATAGTTAAGTTAAGAGAGTTAAAAAAAATTGAATTAAACTATTTTTTCTTTATTAAAAAAACGTAAAATACCAACTTCAACTTTGACTCCTAACTTTTAATAGATACCGACTCCGACTCCTTTCTCTTTAAAATCACAGACTCCAATGACTACTATGAGTTCCCAACCGTGGGGGGGGGGGGGGGGGGAGATTCACGCTCCATGCGTTTATGCAAAAAACGAAGTCAACTTGAAAGGGAGAGATTTGCGTATGCTGCTTCATTGTTTGGCTTGTGGAGGGATGAAGGCGCACGAAACTTGCATTCAGAATGGGTATAGAGATCAAAGTGGTGTGTAGAAGGGAGGTGCGCTTTGGATACGCGCTAATTGTGATTAATCGCGTTGAACTAGAAAAGTTAAGTACGTGAGTGAACGCTTTCACACCAACAAAGCCCAACTTCTCACAGGAAATGAAGGCATGGAAGTGCTAATCTTCTCCCAAATCCGCTTTTCTCCCCAACAATGCCCCATATCCTTTGCACAAGTCAACTTCAAAGAGGCAAAGGTTTTAGCGTGATTTGTTCGTCTTTACAAGCGGATAATCCCACATTATCCCCGCCGACTCTCTCATTAGACTTGCGGCTTTGTCGCATTTCGTGTGTTAGAGAGCTTTGCACGCCCACCCCTTCTTTTCTTTGCTGAACGTGCAGCACCCACTCATCTAACCCTTTTTCAAGGCTGTAAAAGACAGTTTACAATTCGGTGCAAAACTTTTTGACCTTATTTTTCTTTTTATTATTTTTTTTAATATTTTTTTATACTAGATGGAAAAAAATAAATATACAATTTGTAATGTTATATATTTTTTATTTATAAAAAATTCTTTATATAGTTCACTTATTTAAAATGCTTTGCAAAAGTTTTTGCTCAAATAATTTTAATGATGTAAATATTTTTTTGTTTTTTTTATATGTTTGTTTGATTTTTTTGATTTGATCATTTATGTCTAAAATCGCATTATAATTAAGACCGAAAGTCTCATCTCTGTTAATAAATATGAGTCAAAGAACTATAGCTAAATTGTTTGGATAATAATTATCTAAAAGTGATATTTCTTAAAATTTATTGAAATTTAAAAGTACAGGAATTATTGCAAATAAGCCAAAAACCCAGTCATTCTCAAAAATTGATATAAAAAAAAGAAAAAAAATTAAGAACATCCTAATAAGTCCCAATTTGTCTGCAAGACAAGTTTGAAATATTTTAATGTATTCAAAAATTGTATTTTTACAAAAAAAAATTTGAAAATTTGTATTGCAACTAAAAAAATCAGCTTCACCCGAAGGTTCAATTGAAAAAACTTATTGTGAACAAAAGAAAAGTTAATAGAGAGAGAGAGAGTATGTTTGATAGGCTAAAAGCTAACGAAACGGTGAAACAAAATGGAGTTTTGTTCTTATGGATGCAAACATATGTTGTAAGAGCTAAGAGAATGAGGTATAACGGGCGTTGCATCGCAAACATTTGATCATGAAAGCTATTGTTGATTTATTTCAAAATATTTATTTCTCAGCAGTGGCCAAAAACTTTTGCAAGCGTTCAGATGAAAGATTGCCAAAACTCCAGCCAAACAAACATTTGCTAATTCTTCAAGCACCGTGGAAAATTGGCGAAAGTATTTTTACAAAAGGACTTGTACAAAAGTTTAAAAGGCTCTGAAATAATTTCTAGCTGAATTCGGTTCGATGAAAATTTTAAACATATGTATAACTCTCAACAAATCCTTGTTGTCATTTGGTGCTATAATCTCTGCACAAAATTTTATTTATGAAGGCATTAGCCACCAAATTTCACCTACAAAAAATACACCAACAAAACTTACATCCATCAACGTCCCATTTACAAACAAAATAAAGAAGAATTAAGAAAAAATTCCTCCTTCACCCCAAGAACCCTTTTTTTTTTTTATGAGGGGGTGTTCTCTTCGAATATTTTTAAACTCTTTTTCCTTTTTTTCTCCCAAAATTTTTTTGGGAAAAACTCTCAATTTTTCTTAAAATTTTCAAAATTTTTATTGATAAATTTTATTTTTTTAAAAAAAAAAATTTCTCTCCAAACAAAAAATTTAAAAAATTCTTATAAAGAAAGAAAGATGGTGGAGATTTTCTTCTTATGAGGTGTTTTGTGCGAATTTTAAATCCTCTTTCGTTTTTTTTGTTGGTGGGGAGTGGTGTGTAGGGCTTTGCGGGGGGCGTTTTTTTAGATTTGGGGGCGATTCTGTTTCTATATTTGTTTTTTTTTTTATTTTTTAAATAATTAAAAATTATTTTTTTTTAATAAATAAGTTGTTCTTTTTTTTTTAAAAAAAGAGAGAAGAAGAAGGGGGGGGGGGGAGGGAAGATACGACATTCTTCTTGGTTTCCCGCCCCCCCTCACCCCTTCTAAATAAAAGTGAGATTCCCCTGCATTTAATTGATGTGGAATTAATTATTTGGTGACCGCGCCCCCCCCCCCCGCCGTCGCTGATTTTTTTGGGGGGGGGTGTTTTTGGTTGTCCCCCCCCCCCTTTCATAAAAAGATAAATTTTTTTTTAAATTGATATATTGTATTTTTGTGTGGGTGATTTTTTGGGTTGAATATTTAATTTTTTATTATGTAAGAAAATTAAAAAAATCCACTTTTTTTTTTTCTCCCCTTTCTCTCCCCCCCCTTTTTTTCCTCTCCTAAAATAATCTCTCTCCTTCTTTTTCCCCCCCCCCCTCTCCCCTCTCCGGCGCCCTCTTTTTTTTTTTTTTTTCTTTTTTTTTTTTTTTTTTTTTTTTAAATATTTTAAATTTTAAAATATTTTTTGTGGAGAGGTGGTGCTGCTTTGTGCCCCTCTTCCCCCCCCCCCCCCCTTTTTTCCTCTTTCTTTTGGAAGAGGGGGATGATGGGGAAATTTTTTTTATTAATATTTTTTATTATTAAATATTATAAAAAAAAAAATTTATTTTTTTTTTTTTTTTTTTTTTTTTTTTTTTATTTTATTAAAAATAAATAAATTTTTTTATTATATTATATTTAAAAAAAAAAGAAAAAAAAAAATTTTTTTTTTTTTTTTTGTTTTGTGTTTTTTTTTGATAATATTATATACTATAGAAAATCTCTATCCCCCCCCCAGCCCCCCCCTCCCCGCCAACCCAATTCCATTCAATAACATGATTTTTTATTAAATGAAAAAAATTTTGTTTTTTGGTATTTTTTTTGTTTAAAAAAAAAGGTGGGGGGTATTTGAGGAGTTTTGAGTTTTATTAAATTTATAATAATTTAATTTTTTTATAAAAAAAATAGAAAAAAAATAAAAAAAAAAATAAATAAAATAATATAAAAATAAATAAATATTTTTATTATATAATAAAAAATTTTTTAAATATAAAAAAAAAAAAAAATTAAAAAAAAAAAAAAATATATATAAAAAAAAAAAATATTTTTTTTTTTTATAAAAATATAAAAAAAAAAAAAAAAAAAAAATTTATTTATTTATATTTTTTTTTTTTTTTTTATAGCCTCATTTCAACTTCATCATCTATAGGTTTCTCAGAAAACTCGAAGTTGAAAATTCAGTCTCAGGAAAAGGAGTTTCAAGCCAGTTATTACTTTCTTACTTCATTAGTTTGTTACGTCATTAGTAGTAATTATAAAAATATAATAATGTTAAAGCTATTGAAATTGCATTCAATAAATTATTTTCACGAGACACTAGTCAAATGAGAGATCGAGTTTTCGGAGAACAAATTTTCTGACACCAAGTCTTCATATTTATTTGCTTCCAAAATCTATTCCTATTTTAGTATACTTAATCTAAATGTTATATCTATCAATATTAGTCTTAAGTAAGCGATTGTACATTTTATTTGCCGGTGTTAAAGCTCTTTAACACCGAGAGGTGAAATATTGAGATCACTGACTCAATGGATTATTAAAGTTGCTTTTGGGTTAGTAAACGATTTTAGTAGTTAAGTAAAGAAAGTATTGATGAGACGTCATATGATCTCAATTCCTTTTTATTTTTCACGATTTTATCGAGAAGCAAAAATTTTTAAACATAAAAATATATTGATAAAATATTCAAGTATGCAATAATTTTTGTATGATTTTTTGAAAAGATTAATAATAATCAATCATTGGTTGATATTTTTCATATCCTGTTTAGTGGGGAGGGGGAAAGAGGTCAGTCGTCAAGACACTAATTGAACATGTACTAACTTTCTAATTTCTCTATGGTTTCTTCCAAATATTGCTTTAACAATAACGTACTTTGGAAGGTTATTTCAGTCATTGATTGTTCTGTTTGAGAAAGAAGTTTTCTTGACACTGTTTTTGTAAACTTTTTTGGTTAGTTCTTGACCTTGAAAATGGTGATAACAAACTTTTGCGTAATCCCATATTTTAAAACTCCTTGACTTCTTTATTTAGCCAACTTTATGTATCAAATGTCATGTGTTGATGCATTTCATTTGAAAGTTAAAACAAATTGAAACTCATCTTTTTTTTAGGAAAATGCAAAATTTTTGAAATTATAGATAGAAGCAAAATTGCAAAGCAAAAAATAGGACTAATCATTCCTATTTTTCTCAGTCTCAATATTTGAACTTTCAATTAAAATAACTTATTATCTAACTTCTAACTAATTAGATTAATTAACACAATCATGTCGTAAAAATTTTAATTTCAAAAAATTTTAATACTCTTTGTTCTGAGCAATAAGTCAATTTTCTATAGTTTTAACTTTACCTTCTTTTTCAATCCGCTTTTCCAGCTGTGCTAATATTTAATAAAATTATATTTTAAAATATTTTATGTTATCACATTTATCAAATATTTCATATGGAACAAGTAAAGAAAATCCCTCTTATTTTAAGATAGAAGAATCATCTTTACTTGGCGTACTACAGAGGGATCCTCTTTACTCGGAGTATTTAGTATTATTTTTTGAAGTTAATAACTTTTAATTTTGTCTATGCATAATAAATTAAAATTTTTAAATCACAATAGCAAAAATAAATCAGTTTTAATGCAAATATATTTTAAAATTATTCTTGACGTATTATTTTTACTTGGTGCACTTTAAGGGGGATAATCTATACTCTGTTAATTTTCCAATGGATTGCTTTTCCTGGTAAAGCTTCAGTGGGATTGGCCTTTACTTGAAAAAATTGCGCATAAAGTTAATTAAAATCTAAATAGCTTGTTTTTCATAAGCGAAGAAATGATAAAAATAGGCTTCACAGTGATGTCATATCCTATCACCATGCTAGTAGTGAGGGAGACTCTTTGTTGTCGCATTTTTCTTTCTTGCAGTCCTGTAGTGTAATGGTGATAGCCAGAAAGGTAAACAAGAAGTTTCAGAAGTCATGCTTTCTCCCTCATAATCTAGTGTGTGTGGCTGTGCTTGTGTGTGTGTGTGTGTGTGTGTATGTGTTGCTTAGCATGACAAGTGAGAGAATTAAGACGTGTAGAAAATCATTTTTACTGGTTGCTCTACAAGACTGAGCATATGATTGACAGCTACCTTCACTTATCTCTTACTCTACTTTGGCATAGGATATGAGATTAATCAATCATAATATTTAAAGCAGTACCTGCCTCAACTAACTACTATAGCTCTGATTCACTACTAAGATACTCGTCATTATGGTGAGCAATAGATAAGGTCTCTCTTCATAAAATTGCCACGCTTCTAAAATGATGCCAAATCCTTCAAAGGTTTTCCCACACTTCGACGATACTTATAATTGTAGTAGCCCAAATTGGCAGGCAACTCCACACAACTCCAAACAAATTTCACCTTCTCTAGGATCAGCATTTTGTCTAACTTCTCCGTCGATTCAAAACTTCAACGCGTATCCATCATTCCAGCACGAAGATGAAGATCTTGAAAGCTTACAGACGCATGCATGGAATTCATGCAAACGCAGCCACTCTGAAAGCTCTGTCGACATCCAAGAATCGAACAAGAAGCAAAGTACTTATAGTTTCTTCGATTTCTCCTCCCAATCCAAAAAGTTGATCTCTGTCAAGCGAAATGAAAGGGAGCGTAATCGGGTGAAGCTGATAAACCAGGGCTTCACTCTTCTGCGTGAGCACGTTCCCGTCTGCAGGAAGCACAAGAAGACTTCCAAAGTGGACACGCTGAAAGCTGCAGTCGACTACATCGAGCAGCTTCAAAAAATTCTGCACTCTCAAGAGGGAAAGGAAGTTGGGCGAGTGAGTTTTGGAAAGAGTGGCAAGTTGCAGACGACAGCTTTGACGCAGAGTGAAAGCATCGCCCTCAAAAACAACATCAACATCATCAACCAACTCAAGAATGGCAAGCGCAGAGAGGGGACCGGCGCCATAACTTCCTTCACGCCCTCCTTCAGTCTGAACAGCAGTGCCAACAGCACGAACACCGCTAAAAACTCTTCTTCTTTCGACTTCGAGGACTCAAAGTTTGAAGATATGCTGAGTTTTTTTTAGGAGAAAAGAAACCACACTCGCAGTAAGCTTTTTTTTGTTTTTTATTTTTATTTTATTGTCAGTATTCAAAGGTGTATCTTGAAGTGGGGGATCAGGGGTAGTTATGGAGTATAACCAACGGTGCAGAAGCTCTCTAACTTAGAACAAGTTGTTGCAATTATTATTATTATTATGATGAAATTAATTATTGCTAAGTATTGGTTGTTTTAAATATTGCGCATAAATTATTTGAGAATTCATAACTTAATTTTAAATTTGCTGCTTTTTTGCCCGTATTTTATACATTTTATCCATTAAAACAGGATTTTGGTTGTTTTTCATGAGTTTTTTACTTAGAAGTGTTTAATTAAGGTAAAATGTCCACTATGAACAAGATTTATTCATTTATGTTTTCATAATATATACAATAAAATAAATAATTTTGTCATCCTAAATTTGCTTTGTTGATACCTCATCTTTGAAAGGCTAGCTACTTCATACGAAGGGGAAGGCGATAATATACTATTTTTACTGTCTTTTTGCAGCTCTATTTTGTCTTTTTGTAGCATTATTTTGTCTTTTTGCAATTGTATATGAATTCGAATTTTGGATTTTGTGTTTATCTTGTTTCGACATGTGTCATTTTTATTTAAACTTTTTTTTGATATTTTAATATTATTTTTAGATTATATTTTCTAAATTATTCACAAAGGATAAGCAATTGAGTTTTTATAAATTTTTATTATTTCATTATTTATTTATAGTTTATTAAATTTTTTTAATTACAAACAATATAAGCACGACAAAATCAAAAATTCTAATTCAAATCGAATTGCAAAAAGACAAAAAAAACTAAAAATGGTATAGACGCGAAATTTTAAAAATTATTTAAAGAATGTAAGAAATTCTGACTATATGTATTCATACCTCATTCTACCTTTAATTTGATGGTAACCTGTGATCAAGCAAATTTACAGGATGGCCAAATTTAAGAACCCCTCTCTTAGAACTGTTCGATGGTATGACATCGAAGGAAAGAATAATCTTGTATATAATTAGCGAGATGATACTAACTGGGATCGAACGCAGAACTCAACTCTCATGTACATCTAGTAAATCTATTGGAAAAGGAGAGATTTTTCTGGTTTTATTATAAACTTATATATATATCCGAATATTTTTTAAACTTTGAAAAAAAAATTCAAAAAAGAAGATGAAATTTTTTGCGTCATATTTTGCTATCCTTTTTTATAGACGGAAAAAAAATTAGATTTACAATTAGAAAATCGTTTGAACAACTCTACTACGAGTCGGTTCGTCAAACTCTGAACACTGAGGGAACCGTTAATTCGAGGGAGTGGGCTTGGTTGATAGAAAATGTATACGTTTTTATATCTCAAAGGAGATAATATGTGCATGGGTGCAAAGCAAAATCTAGACCAATACCTTTATCGACAGACATGAGTGTGAATGGATCTTAACCGAAAGCTGGTACTACCAAACTTACAAAGCGCCAAAAAACTTTAAAAAATGACGAACAAGGTCCGGTAACTGATTTGTTAAATTCAATAGAGTGTTATACAAGAGAAAATTACAAGATATTTAATAACCAAAATGTTATGAAAGAAGTCTACATTACGAATATATAGTATACTACACAAGTGTCCCCATACCCGAATCTGACAAACTAAAAAAACGTTAGTGAGATTTGAGTTTACTTTTCTCAGTAGCCGTAATGATGAGTGAAGAAAATAGGATCCGGTTATGAAAAACAGTTCTTTATACACACGATGAATTGGAAAACTTTCCTCTATGGGCCACATGTGGCGTGTCAACCTTTTTTAAGGCAATCACCGTTTTAAAATTTGAAAATTTTTATTTAAAAGTATTTTTCGTTAACTTCTCAAAACTTCTGCTCAGAAAGATGAGGATTTTTTCATATTTTAAACCGGCGTCATGTAATTTTTTCAAAATAGTTAAAATGGAGTAAAAAAATTAAGCAAAACAAGCACGGACAATAAAAAATTAAATACCACCTAAGCAGAATGAGGAATATTTATTTGCAATTTAAAATACGCTTTTAAAATTTTCATAGAGCCCTAAAGAGAAAAATTTCAAATAGAAAATAAGTAAAAGAGCGAAGTAAAAGCAATCGTTCGTTAATTGGAAATGGGATGCAATTAAACAAAATCTAATCGATAATAATATTCACAATCAAGATAATTAAGAATGACTTTGCATCCAAACTTTTTATAATTGAACTTAGGGAATGGGTAGCTTCTTCCACTGGATATCCAAAGTTATTCTGTAAAGCTTAAAACAAATTGTGAAAAATTAATAGTAATTCTCTTTGAAAAATCTTTCTTCCTAGTTAATCTATGTAGTATGCGATAATATTATAAAGGATTATTAGGGAATGAATGATATCTGCATCAGTCACCCTAAAAATAGAATTTAAAAGACTTTGCTTAATTTTTACTTCAAGGAACAAATTTTGGGAATGAATATCTGTCTATTTAAGTTGGTGGGTAAGTTCTTCGATCTTTTAGTTTTGATGAAAGGCCGCCAACCTTTGTATAAATGTTAAGCTCTAAGCTTCAAATTTCATTGTTTGACAGAAGCGGGTCAAATGCCACCTTCTTAATGAAAACAATTTACTAAACTGTTTCATAGTTAAATAAACATTATAATGCTAAATATAGTTTGTTATAGATATTACCCCTAGTAAGATATAGAAAATGAGAAATGGCGATCTTTTCATGCCTCTTTTCTATACAAACATAGCAATTTGAAGTTGAGCTTTTGGAATACGAATTTATAGGAGTAAAGGAGATATCTTTCAGTTCATGGCATCCTGGATTTCTTCAACTCTTCAAATGGAACCGCAAAATATTTTTGTATGAACTAATATCGAAATAGTGTGGATGAAAACTTTAATTCCTTTGTGTGCAAATATAGCATAAAAATCGTTGATAAATTCACTTGGTCTGATTTAATAACACATTCACATTTGTTGAAAAGGCAAAATATTTCATAATTAGAAAGATTGCCTTCAGTTTGTGTATATATAAAATGGTAGGAACATTTTATATGTAAATCACGGTGAGGTTCTGTCTTTTCTAAAATAGAAAAACTTAGAATTCTCACTTTCACTGAGTAATCCTTCCTCAATGTGCGATATTTTGCAAGAAATTATACAAATAGGATATAAGTTACAAATAGGGTATAAGTATAGGGGGTGTGAGTTAGGTTGGTTAGGTACGGGTTTCGATAACTAAAGGTCTTGGGTTCGATCCCGCATCAAGCCTACTTTCTCATAGTTCGATACAAGCGGCGCAATTGTGCCTTCTCGATGAAAACACGCCACGGTACCTTTAGCTTTATCGTAACCAAATAAAACATCTCATTTTTCGAAATATACACCGATCTAATTTATTATCTGAGTAAGCGCTGTTACACCCTAAAAATTCAAAGAACACTCTAAAAGGGCCGAAAACGCAATAATACCGGTATATATCACACACCCGAAAACCATATTAGTAAAATGTACTTTCTATCTTGTATACAAAAATTCAAAATTAGATAACAAATTCGTGATTTTTACTAATTATGGCTAATTACAATTTCTACTAATTTTTTTTTGGTTTACAAGTCAGTAAATGCAAAATTTCTAATTCAAATTAGTGTGCGTTTAACATTTAAATTATTTTCTTATTTTTCAAATATTTATCCTTCTTTTTAATAAATACTAGAACAACTAAGATGTTAAAAAAATTTAATATTGATTTTGAGAATGCCTAGAAAATAGGACATTTTAAAAATCTATAAGGAAAATGGAAATCATCCCTTAAAATATATTAGAGAAATGAGGAGCACACCATAACACATATGTTTGCCAGTACTTTACTTTTAAGGAGATAAAGTTTGGAAAATATCATTACATTATTTAGTGTATGGGATATTTGGATTGCATTTCAAATTTGAGGCATGGATTTGGGATTGAACTAAAGATCCCTTCTCTCACTTATCAACGCCTCTACAATACATTTTATCCTTTCTTCACGAAGTGCATGCCCAAATCTTTTCATAGTATAAAAAGTGACATACTTTTATAGGAATAAAAATTATTTGTAAAAATTTATAATTTAAATTTGAATGAAGGAGAAAACAGATGAAATAAATTGCATAATTTCCTTCAAATCATGCTCTCCAACTTTTGCAAAATTTTACTTTCCAATTTATTTGATAGCCATTTTTAAATTTTAGGTCTCCATCCACCAATTTCCGTCTTCAGGCCGATAAATCTTGGTCTCCAAGCTTTGGTATCTCCTCAAAGCCAATTATACACATTTAACAACGTCATGAAAGTGAAAATTTTCATTCCCTTTCCTCCACTCAAGTGCTCTAAAGATTTTTCAAGGATCGGATGCCTGAAGAATCCATTTCTACAGAGAAGAGGAAATTTTTTTGGCGCATTCTCAAATCTAACATTTGCTGTGATTCACTGAAAAGAGAAAGAGCATTTATATTCGCGTTTGATTTGCAAACTATTTATAAAAAAGCATTTTAAATTTGTTATCTCCAAAATTTCGATATATTTCTATATTACTGAGTTATATTTTCAATAAAATTTGTTAAATCTTCAACCATTCTTCGAAGCCAAAGCTCAAATCTTTTTTATATTCTTGCTTACCAGATGTAAGATATAGTAAATAAGTTGGACATAATTATGCAAATAATAAATATACTTTAATATAATAATAAATTGAGTCCCATTTATGAAAATAGAAAGAAAAACAAAAGTCCTTTGAAACTTTTTAATCGAATCCATTTTGACAACTCCCTATAAAGAACGTATTTCTTCAGTTTTTTTCTTTCTTCTTTCCATTTCTTTTCCCACCTTATTTGAAAAAAAGAAACAAGGCCATTATTATATTGGAAAAATGAAAAATTTGAAACTTTTTCTTGGAAAGCTTCAACTTTTAATTCCAAACGATATAAAACTTTTTAAATAATTTGTCTTGTGACATTAACTTAGCATCAAACAAACTTCGAAGATGGATAGCGATTTTCTCCATTTTTGTAAGTCTTGTTATTCAGAAATTTATTATCTGACCTTAATAAAAGTGAAAGGTTTGAGATTCTTGTTCTTTCAATTAATGTCTTATTAGTTTCGCTTTTCCTTTAGAACAATTCAAAATGGCAGAAATTTTTAATTTGGCCGTTTTCTATAATTTGCTTGAAAAATTTTTGTGTAAAATTATCTAAAATATTAAAACTATATGCATGTTCTTTCTATGATTAAAAGTAAATTAAAATGAGAAAGCTGTAATTGGAAAATATCTGCCTATTTTTGAAGTTTATCAAAAAATTATTTCCTTCGTTTGCATTCAAACATAAAAAAAGGTTTTTTCTTCTTAACAAGGACGTACATTAAAATGAGAGTTTTTATGAAAGGCAGTGTCATTTTTCTCTGATTTATACCATTTTCAAATTAGATAAAAATCTGGTGCTGAAGGTGGCCCATTAAATTAGTGATAAAATAAAGAGGTGCACACTAAAATAAATAATTTATTGAGCACAAATTAAAAAAAAGTAAATTTTCGCCGACAGTCGGCTTTTTCAAACATATGCGGGAGAAAACGATGTAGGTTGAGGCAAAGAGTCCCTAATTAGTATTTTCATATGTTTATTTCTTTTTCTTTCGTCACTTTTGTGGCACTGACATTACACTTCCAATTGGATGAAATTTTCTTATATATTTTTATTTCTATTCTTGTTCAGTGAGCTCAATTTGGGCAATGTTACTTTAAGCAAATGGTTAATATACTCATTTTGCAATGGATATTAGCTTGGCTGAGGTATACGTTTCAGTTCTCATGGACGCTAATTTCAGGGAAGATTCATTTTGTCCAAAGCATACACTATCTTACATTTGGTAAAGATATTTTTCCACATATATAAACATTGTGCATACTTTCATAAAAGGAAAGTATAGTTACTTTGTAATAAAATATTTGCAGCTGTCGAGTTTAAAACAAAATAGAGGAACTCAAATAAGGAAAGAAGATCATCACTTTTGATATTGCTAAAAAACACATTGAATACATTTTCTGAATTGATTGCTTCTATACCTATATCCTATTCTACATTTCCTAGTTTCGAGTTTTGCCATTCATCATCTCAATGGGTACAAAATCTCCTTGACATATCTGCTTCAACGTTTTCCAAATGATGAACAGAAAACTCCCTTACCTTGCTTAAATATTCGTTCTACAATGCTCCTTTAAAATCCATTTGCGCTTTGCTCATCTTACAAATAAATCTCTTCTTTCTCAACTTAAATAGCAATCTGATAAACTTTTAATTGCTAATTTTCATATAATCATATAATGAATCGATCCTCTATTCTCCAGAATCTAGATAATAATTTCTTTATAATATCAAATCAGGAATCTATTAAGTGTCATGCAGTGAATAAACAGAAAGAGACAAATAAAAGGGGAAACCAGCTAAAACCCACAGAGATTGCATACAATTTGAGAAAGCTTACAAAAAAGAAACTTTTTTAAAGAACATTTTTTTCAAAGAATTGTGAATGATTGTCTTGGAAGTCGGAAATATGAATTCAATTTTATTAATTTAAGTATGCCATAAAATATTACATATTATCCATGAGAATACTCCAAGAAATTGGGTAATTTTGCTTAATAAATTAAATCACGTTCAAAATCAACGAAATAAAGTCCCAAAGCTAAATCAATTTTCATTATATTTTTGATTAGTTCACATTGGGTCGGAACAATCATAGGACAAATATCTTATTGCGAGTCAATTTTATTTTTGAGTGGGGTGTGAGTAAGCTTCCACAAAAGCTTGACTTCGATACCACAATCAAGGATTTTGCGACACAAGCAATGCATATTCGCCTTGAAAAGAGGGCATGGAGCTTTTATACGTTTACCTCTTTAAAAAACGTAAAACTTAGTTTATTTTTAACCTCTATAACGGAAAGATTTTGCTGGTGAAAAGCGAAAATGAAGTTCCATCGAGAAAGTAAACGTTAAATTTTTTGACAGCCATGATATCGCCCTTAAGTCCAATTAGGCCATGCTTATACCTTTTGCGCCCCTATTACTATTTGAAATAGTGACAAATTAAGTGCGCATATTCAGAGTTGGTATGGAGGAGAGCTTTATACCGGGTATATACAGCCTAACACTTTATAGGGATAGATACATACTCCACAACTTTGAATGATGGATGTAGAATAGGAGTTAGTTGATTCTTCTTTCACTTTGTTGTGAAAATATATGTAGATATGTGGGTGTATAAGTAGTATGTATGTATACATTGTGCATCTTGAATTCGATCATTTCTCTCTACGCGGAAAGTGAGATAGCTTGAAGGCAAATATACCTCTTGAATACAAAGTAGGTGAATATATATATACATACAGGAAAATGTTTTGCTCTCCTAAATCGAAATTCCTTACCAAATTTAGTCCATTCCTTTGTGTGAATGAAGATTTCAAGCAGGCATTCAGAGATGAATACAGCAGAGCATTTTGTTCTCCCATCAACTCCTCCAATTTGACGTATTCCTCACTGAATAAAGGGTAAATAATTTGCTTCAAAAGACTTCACTGCATGAATGTGCTTATACGAAGAGAACCATTAGGGAACTAATTCATGCACAATTAGGTGTGCACCAAATCAGAACCAACTTTGGAGTTATTGCCACGGTTTCCGCTAAGCGCATTCATTGGTCCAACTGCGAAAAACCTTTCTTTGGATAAGGTCTATCGCATCAAAATACTGAGTTTAAAGCCATTGCTGAATTTTTAGAGTCCTAAGTATTTTTAGATGACGTTAACATGTAATTCTATTTTCATTCAAGCGGCATATAAAGAGCACCCAGTTTGGCATACTAGATATCTAACACATGGGTTTAAGAAATTTTTACTGGTAGTGAAATTGAAATGCGAACTTTTAGCATAATAAATGCTTAAAAAATTAAAATCAGTCAAAACCTATTCCGAAGTATTTTGTAAATTCTTTCGAGCTTTGGAGTCGATTAAAACTTTCCAAGATTAAAAAATGTGCATATAAAATAATTAGTTGGTTTTATAATTGGTGAATATTCAAAATTTAAAATTTTTTAATTTATAGTAAAAAATAAAACACTTTTTTAATGTAAAAAGAACAAAGAAAGTATGATAACATGATTATTAAAAAATAAAGGAATATGAATGAAAAGAATATTTAATCCTAATTTAAAAGTTTTTTTAAAAACCCTTTTAAAGGTGAATAAATCACCCCTCCTCCCTCCCCTGCCCCCTCTTCCTAAGTTTTCTTATAACTTATATTATGGGTGGCATGAGAGGTTGGTTGAGATGGTAGACTCAGCACGGATGCCTCTGGGTTCGATTCCTCATCGATATCAATTTGTTCATAGTTTGACATAAGCGGTACATCAGTGCCTTGTCAATGAAAACACACCCACGTTACCTTTACCTTTATAATGATTGTGCACATAAGTAAGTTTTTAAAGGCGAGAATGTATAGAGCAAAGTAGGAATCATTTAGTTATTCTTTCAAGTTTTCCATATATTGATTTTATTGTAAACTCAATACAACCTATTCATGAAGAAAAAGAAGAACTTTATTTATGCAAATATATATATAGAATATTATACGGCAAACATATAATTTTACAAAATCGTTTCATATATCTTGAATTAAGTTGGTTAGATTCCAAAGGTTTGTGAAAAGCGCTATATGAGTATCTAACTAAAAACCGAAAAAAGATCATGACATTTGAACTATTAAAATAATTTCTAATTTTTACCAAAATAAGTTCAATTTTGTGTTAAAACATTTAAAAAAGAATCAAAGTTTTAAGTCTAAGAATTTAATTTTTGAAATATTAATAATATAATTTGTAAAAAGAGATTTTTTTATGTTCTATTTTTTCATCATCTTGAGATTTGATCGTATAAAAAAAACAATTATTATTCCACACTTTTTAAGGCATTATAAAAAAATATTTTTGACTTTATTAACATATGAAAAGCCAAGAAGAAGGAATCAAATTTAAAATTTAGTTGTGGTAGGAATTTATTGACTTTTCTTGGCTTTCTGCTCATACATTTTGTAGCATATTTTTTGCAATTATAATTATTTAAGATATATTTTATGAATTTATTTGAGCTCTTTTTGTAACAGTGTATCCTATGGAAATATAAAAGTGCATTTTATTTGCTTTTTGAGTTTTTTTAAAAGTAATTAAGATTTCAGCACTCCCTCCCTATTTATACCAATATATATACAAATATTAATCTTATTTAAAAAAAAAAATCAATGTCAAGAAAATTAAAAAAGTTAAAAAAAAACTTCAGAAAAGTTTACCTGCTGTGAGAAATTTTCCTTATTCCGAAAGAATGAAAGTTTTGAACTTACCTTCACTTTATTATAGAATAAAGAGAAATGAAATGATTACGATTTTCAACATTGTAAAGAAAACTATGATAATAAAAGAAGATGTCCTGCCTGGCTTTTCAACAAGAATTTCTAGATCGCATTGCTTCAAATTTAAAGCTGAAAGTTTCCAGAACAAGTATCGCCAAACATTTCTAACACAAAGAGCTTTTGAAGATTGGAATTCTTTGCCCAGTGAAGTTGTGAATTCTACTGCGTTGAATGACTTTAAAAACAAACTGGATGCAGTTTGGCAGTCTAGGAGATTGATTGTATTATTTTGCTTAATTTCAAGATGCAAATCTTACAGGCATTAGCCTCAATTTTGCTTAAATAAATATGTTATGTTATGTTAAATCAACGATATCAATTTTCATGGTCAAATATTGCATGGCGCTGATTATTATTATAGAAAATACATTACTGCCACCAAAATTTTAGATGGCCCATCTTTTCCTTTATTTTTTCGTTCATTCTCCAACGACTGTTGAAGCTGCTTTAAGCTGGTTCTCTTTCACGTTGGGGTTTTTTCACTTTAATATCCCCTTAACTTAACTAGAAAAGGAGAAACTAAAATTAAAAAAAACAACTGACATACATAAATACAATGCTCAATTTTAAATAATCTTCACCATCGAATAGGGCGTTATAGAAAAAAATGAAGCTAAATTAGAGAATATAAAAATGTGTTTATTATTTTTTTTCAAAAAAATATACAAAAATAGAGTTTCATCATTTGTTACTTTAAATTGAATGTGTGAGATTTGAGAATTCATCCTTTTCAAGATATTGAAAACGTGGAGAAAGTGTTATGGTATAGAAATGTTAGATTGGCAAACTTGTGAACTGACATAAAGATTCGATAGTTTTAATTGGCGTGGTGTAATTTAAAAGTATATCCTTGTTTAGATAATAACTTAAAAATAAGTTAAACTATAGAAAAAATAAACTATACATTAGATGTTGTAGTTAGCTGTTTAATTAATTAGTTAATTAGCACTAATTATATTGTTAAGTGTAAGAAGAATTTTTTAGGCTTGATGAAACATATGAAATCTTAATTTTTTTTAAACAAATTAAAAATAATGTCATGAATGTCCCTGTATTTAACTTTTTTGAATGAAAAATATTTTTTACTTTTTATTATTTTATTCAAACTTTAAAAACATAAATAAACCGTAATTTCTCCAAATTTTTAAAGGCGTAATTTTTAAAAAAAAATTGAAAATAATGTGTTGTATTTGCATGTTCTGAACTGATTTGAAATGAATTTGTTTTTTTATTTTTTTATAAATTTTTTTATTTTTTTATTGTAAATATTAAATAGACATTAAAATACATCGCAAGAATAAAAGTTTTAAAAGTTTAGAAAAGAACTCGATTTACTTTGAATTATTTCGGCCAAAACTATACTTTTAATTCCACGATGTAATGTAATGCAGTTAAATGAAATCCCGTTAACGCACAGTTACATAACTAATTATATATCTTACGTGCTATTTAATTTAAAATATCTGTACAAAACAAAAAAGATCAGTACTTTTTATGTGCTATTATTTTCCGTGGCTGTTAAATCTGTCGCCCTAGTGAATATTTGTGGACGCTAAGTCCTAGAAAATGGAAAAGAATATCAATTTCTAAGGAGATTTTTGAATGCACTTCGGTTTTCAGAAAATATCTTTTACACTTGTGTTAAAAATTCAAATTACTTATTTCTTTTATGAAAAATTATTTTTCTAAATAAATTCAGGAATTGTTGTGACATTGTGCAAATTGAAGACTTCCTTTACAGTTTTCAACAGTATCGCTGTAGAAATGAACCAATAATACATATGTTTAAGTTCTGATTTTTAATATTTTTTAGGCCACAATAAGGAATCGAATCTAGACGGACGGATAAGGTACACTCCAACCACTACATTTAAGAGGGAATGACCGAATTATCTTTATAGATAACTGTTCGTCCAATAGCCAATAGTTGCAACTTTCAAACTCTCCAAAACTTAAATCTTTTTACGTCTCACTGGTTGATAGAGAGAGAGAGAAAGAGATGGAAGTTTAATTTTTCAAAAAAACATCGTAAAACATGTTTTGATGTTAGTAAATCTAACTTTAGCACTATTTATTAAAATTTTGGTATATACATACAATTTAGCCGAAGGCTGAAGTTTGTCTAAATAATAAGCAAAACTTTTTTACTTTAATTAAATTCATTTTTCAAAATAACTACATACTTTGGCTAATTAAATGAAATTTTTTCTAATTAACCAAAAACTTTTGGTAAAATTTTCAATCAAAATCTAAGTTAGAATTCAAGTTAAAATAATTAGTTAAATTTTAAAAATAGATTTTAAAGTTTATGAAGTTTAAAAATAACCTTTAAAAAATTAAATCTCATATTCATTTATATATAAATAATTCAGTAACGTTGTCAAAAAGGAAAAAAATTGAAACTGAATAAAAAAATTGCTTAATTTTTTAACACTAATATAAAAAAACTAAAAAATGAACTTTCCCATTTTAACAAAGAATTATTACTGTTTTTAAAAGCTTAATAAGCTTATTTTGATGCTCTTTCTAAGACATAAAACTAAAAAATATCCTTCAGTTTTGTAAGTAAAAAGTGGCATGTTATTCAATTTCATTTGTAGGGAAAAGTATTCACATTTACTCTTAAAAAACTTAATACCCAAGATAACGTCTTCCAAGTAATTGGTAGACGGTATGCAATAAGGGATTTTAGGCCATCCTATTCGTTATCGTGCTTCCATGCTGATAATTATTTTTATCACTTGTCAGAGGTAGGATGTCTCTTTGTGCTTAATAATAATAATGATGATAATGATCAAATATGCTTTCAGCGTTAGGGAAGCTATCACCACGTAAATCTATACTTGTTGCTTAACTTCATTTGACATGACAGAGACTCTTTGTGTGGGGGAGCCGTTGTTGTCTGGTATTTAGCAAACACTGTCCTAATATCTACCCTCCATCTCTTGCCACTGATTTGTAGGCTGCGCTAATCGTTGCAACAACTGCCCTCAGTCCCACACGACAAAGTGTGCCGATTTGCAATTACCTTTTCAATTGTCAGGACTTCTTCTACTTTCTTATCGGCAAGGAAATGCCTCTCTGTATTGGAGATCAAAGCGAAAGCGTCTCCTTATCTCGAGTGAACAAAGAGGAATCTGCGTATTGTAAAAACATTATCCTTGCAGTGCAGAGTGCTTCTAAAATTTTATTACAATTAATTAAATCCAAAGTTAATTTGAGTATAAAAACAAGTTAACCCGTTTACGACCAGAATAATCAGACGATATCTAGTGTAAAGCAGAAGATTTGTATTAAAAAGCATTACGCAGACGATTCACATTTTTGTAAAGTCGACATATATCGACTGTGGTCGATAACATAGAGAAAAAGAATGTACTAACCTTAACACACATAGGGTAATTATTATTTACTAAATATTATTTTTATCAGACAAACTAAAAATATTCGATTATATTTCAGAGTCTTGAACTATTTAGAATAAAAACAAATATTTTTATTTTTCATTTTTTTGAATGGAATTTTTAATTTTTGATTTAAAAAAATTGAAGAAGCACATCGAATTATAATTAGTTTGTTTGAAAAAGAATATTTTGAAAAGTTTCGACAAGATTTCGCTTACTTTGAAATTTTTCAATTTATAAATAAATTTAAAGTGGAAATTTATTTTCTATCTAAATTTTATGGAAATGATGCGAAATAACACGAAATCTTCCTATAACTTTCCGAAATCTTATCATTTAAAAAAAAATTCAAAATAATACGATTATTTTTTTTTAATTAAAGGGCAATGTTTTTAACTAATTAGGATAAAACATATAAAAAAGCAGGGCATTATAATTTTTTCCTTTTAAATACCTCAAAATATTGAAATACAACATGATTTATGAAGGTTTTTGAAAGATTTCAGTTTATTTTGTTTTTTTGAACTTATAATAAAAAATTGTGTATTTTTCATTCTAAATTTATAGTTAAAAACTTTTAAATTACTAGCATTTTTCAATGTTGTAGCAAAAAATAAGATTTAAAAAAGTTTCAAAAAAAATTCGCTTATTTCGGTGAAAATTCATATATTACCTAAATATAGTTTGAGAGGGTGGAAAGTTTGGAGTTACAAAAAAACCAGATGTCAGTAGTAGGGTAGAAAAGAATTTTTATCAATTGAGGGACTTAGAATTTTCTGTGGTATGTAGGATGTCCTAAATTTTTATACATATAGACTAGCACAAAACATAAGGGGCAATGAAGGGGCAGAAATTGTATCAAGTTAATATAGCAGGTCAAAAACATAATAATATTACATCTGTAAAGTCAGTTTCAACTTAATTAGTAAAGTGAATTTGACTGTGGCGTTTGTGAAACATTATCGTGAATTAGACAGCATTCAAAGCTTTAAAATTTTTGTTATAAAAAGAAGAATTTATTATTACCCATAAAATATATCAACTTAAATGATATTTTGGCTATGTATATTTTAGATATAAGACAAGTAAAAAGACATAGAGGCTTACAAATCTTATTTGGGATGTTATTTCACAAAAACTTGTGCTTATACGGCTTCAAAAATATCTTTGATAGCCGCCTGTTAAAGAATGTTTTAAGCTGAGAAAAAGTTACTTATTTAAAAACTACTCATTTCCTCCTGTAATATAAATGAATTACAATTAAAAACAGTCATATAATTACATCAAATAAAAAAATACAAATTTTAAACGACATTTTTTCTCTCACGAAATTATCTAAAAATATTTTTACTATCACTATATATAAAACACTTTCAGCGCTAATGGCTATGAAATTTTAAAAAATCTATTGGATGAATTTTATTTGAGATAAATTATTTTCAATAGCAATAATAATAATAATAATAATAATCAATAAAAACTTGACAAAGTTCTTTTATGATAATCTCAAATTGGTGGTGTAGGAGTAACCAGTTATCTATAGTTATAATTCCATTCAGATTAGTCGTTTTTTGAACAGAGATAGTTTCAATGAAAATTGTAATCATGGCAAATTTTTTCACTATTTTGAATATAAAGTAGACCCTCGTTAAGTCGGACTACATGGGGGAGAAGGGTGTCTGACTATGCCGATTGTCCGACATAACAGAGGGTCTACTATATAAATATATATGGTAGAAAAAAAATATTTCAAATTGGACGAATTTATAGCCACAATAAGCTTTGGAATAACGTCTAAATTTAGAATGACCGCGAACTACCTATGGAGTAAAAAAAATAAAATGGCTGCCTGTAAGCCAAAGCAAAATTAAAAAAGTCAAAGAAAATGACCCCTTGTAAGCCTATGAGGGCAAACATTTGTATTCTCGGTCACGGTCCGAGTTATCAGGGTCTGAGTTAACGAGGGTCTACTGTATTTCATTTTTAGTTGTTATATTAAGATGTTATTCAAATTCTATATGTTGATAAACTCTTGCTTTTTTAAAAATTGAAAACGTTTTAAATAATTTAGCTTATTTCATTATATTATAGCTATATTTTATTAAAGAACAAATAAAATTAGATCCTACAATCGAATCAAATCCTTCTTCCAAAGTGGTAAGAAAAATCACTAGATAGTAAAAGCACCCTATTCTAGTGAGTTACGCACTTTATATGCAGGCATTCAACATGAGTGGAACTAAAGACAATTTTAGATCAATTCCCATACTTTCATGATGTTAATTTTAGAGATGTGTAAGCATCAAATGGAATAATTAGCTTCGGTAAAAGTCGCCTATTTATGAATAATAGGCATCGGAAAAATCCCCTGATTAATATTCTTATTATTATTGCGCTGATTCTTTTCTAAAGTTTAAAATAAATCTCAGTTTGCAGCTTTGCTCTATATTTTCTGAATTATTTAATATTTTTACTAAAATTTCTTAAAATATGATTTTAATTTTTTAAAGATATTAACTGGATTCTCAAAAATATTTTGGAAATATAAAGTTTAGCACAATAATTTGTTTTTTTTAAACTTAATTAATTAAAAATTAAGTGTATTATTTTAGTTTATGTATTTTTATAATTACTTTTTAACCAGTTGCTTTACTAACCTCGAATGATTATTTTTAGTTATCTTCATAAGATTTAACGTCTGGTATTAGAATAAGTATTGGAATCTCTATCGCCAAGATTTTTGGAATCGGCAGATACGTAGTCAATTTGACTCAACCTTTTCCTTTTGCAACATTGCTCCTAAATGCCCGCATCTAAGTCAAAAAAAGATAAATTAAATAATCTTGCTATGATGAAAATAACAATAAAGACGAAGAATACCAGAGGAATATGGTCTCATCATTTTGTTCTCAAAAATGTATTCATTAGATTCAATTCTAATAATACTTTTTTGCGTATCCAGCGCTAATATGATTGAAATGAATTCGAATAATGAAAAATATTTGCCATTTCAAATTTTTTCTCTTTGACTTGAGTTAAGTTAAGGGGGTGTGAGTAATGTTTGTTAGATACTGAGTTCAAGGTCTTGGGTTCAATCTCGCATCAAGCCTAATTTCTTCATAGTTAGGTACATGCGGAACAATTGTGTTTATGACTAAACACGCATCTACCCTTACCTAAGTACGACAAATTACGACTAAGTACGACTACCTTACCTAAGTCCGCTACTTTGCATGCCAATGAATTCGTTAGCAGAGAAAAAGAAGTTAGTGTTTTCAATCGTTTCATCATCACGTAAAACAACGAATATATATTTTAGTTAAAATTCTTAGTGGGGTAAAATAACTAAATATGTTATTTTAAAAGTTTTTCTCGGGATTATTTACCTATACTGATTATTTCTCTGATTTTTAAAAATAAGAAAAGTTTCTAAAATTAAAAATATAACTATAAGGATTATATATTAATAAAATATAATATTAAGAATTATTTAAATCATTTGAAGCAATTTCTTACTTCCACTAAACTAACTTGTGGTGTAAAACTACTGAACAGAATCTGCTTGAGTTATAGTTAATTCAAGCAACAAACTCTTTTCTCTGTTTTGCTTTATTTTTAAAATTTCAGCGTAGCTTTTAAATTTCTTTGAAGATAATGAAGATTTTCTTATTCTCATTTGAATAAATCGAAGCTCAAAATACGCTCCGATTCACGGTATAGGATGGAAATCTCACAAGACCTTTGAAATTTTTTTTAAAAAACATTTGAAATGGCAAGGCAAGGTGTCAAAGCAACTTCTCAAATCAGCAAAAATCTCAGAAAGTTAAGAGCGGAGAGAAATCGTAAAAACCCTTTGAATTGAAGAACATATGAAATATTTCTCATATGAAACTTTCTCAGGAAAATGTTTTGCTCTCCTAAATCCAAATTCCTTACCAAATTTAGTCCATTCCTTTGTGTGCATGAAGATTTCAGGCAGGCATTCAGAGATGAATACAGCAGAGCATTTTGTTCTCCCATCAACTCCTTCATATGAACATTTCCCATATGAAATATAGTCCTATATGAGCTTTGAAACAAAGATACTTCAACGATAACATTCGAAATAACATAGCCTTTTATCTAATGCGCCAAGTAAAAGCAGCCTTATCATTTTTGGACCCGAGCCAAAAAACAAAAACATAGGATTGTGCCGTACTTAAAGTGACACCAGCAGGGGATTTTAATCCGCAAGGGGCAATAACGCAAAAAAATTGAATAATATATGTGTATCCACAGATGCGGATTATTCGCTAAAAATTTACATCCTCTTAACACCCTCATCAGCGGATCATTTAACTTTCAACATCCGCATACCCAATTTTCAAACATTTTTATTTTTTCTATATATATAGCAAAGTTTTTTTCGAAATTTTTAAATTTTTACTTCATCCAAAATTTCTATGACAACTATGTCTTTATGATAACGCATATACATTGACATTTTCCCTCTCAATTTTTAAGAAGTCCTTACGTTTGCTTAGAATAGCAATTATGATATCCACATCATCTAAAAAAAATTCTGAGCTCCACAGTCGCGGATAAAAAAAAGTTCACATCCGTTACATCTCTAATGTGTGTTATATATTAGGTATGCAAAAAAGAGACAAGGTGTAGGAAATCATTGTTAAATTTTTTAATATTACCTTCAAAATAAACTTTTTTTTAAATTTCATCAGGAACAAAGCATTCACGGAAGATCGGATGGAGGAAGGAACACTCTACAATTAAAATGGCATAAAAATAAGGGGTGAGTGTTTTGGAGTTATCTAGAATTTTGTGAAAACTTTTTTATGCTTACTCGGTAAAATGTTTCCATAAAAATTTGTCATCAAGGGTGCAAAAAATTCATTTGCTTCAATCACAAATTTTGAATTGAATTTTTGAAAAAATAGAGGAAACAAATTTTTCATATTTTTTTACTAAATCATGATAAATTGTTTATATACCAAAGATTGAATGAATATTTTAGAAAAAAAAATTGACATTTTTTGAGATTTTTATCCGAAAATGTGATGTGAAAATTTAGATAAGATAAAATTTAAAGAATTTCTTAACTATTTTTCTTAAAGGAAAACTTGCTAATAGAAAATTTTGAAAAACGAAATGTAATCACATCTTAACGACTTGATTTGTCTATACTTTTCAAGGCATAATTTGTGACACGTTTTGATTTTATAAGCGTTTAGATATTTCGTGTCTTAAGTGTGATGGACTAATTATTTGAACGCGTTTCGAATATTAATTGAAAGACACGAAACGTTAAAACATGTAGTGTATAACATGCTAGTTTCCATATTACATCAAGGCACTCACATTCATTATAGATCATTTTTACTTTTGGCTAAGAAGAAGAAGAAGAATTTATTTGAAGTTATATGTGATAATAAAAGTAAAGTTGAGGAACATATGAGGCCAAAAAATCCAAATAGCATGAAACAAGCGAGAATTTTGGATATCCAAAAGGCGATTCAGCGACTAGGGTGATTAACCAATATGAGAACGTTTTATTATTATAAAATTGAATGACTAAAAGAATGTGTGGGTTTAAAATGTCGCATTTTAAATAAACATTCCTTTTTCCTGGAGGAAAATTTTTAGTATTGTTCAAAGAGGTTTTATGACCTATAAAAGATTTTAATAGCATATCAATTAACTTTCAAAGTAGAGGAAACTTTTTCTGTTTTGAAATTTCAGAAGATAAGATTAGTGCAAAAACTTTGAAGCATAAGCCTATGGATAGAATCTTCCTTGAATTCCTGTATATTTTGGAGTTAACTTCTGTAAAAGTATACTATTTTGACTCTTTGAAGGGAATCTCAGTTTTACGAGATAATAGGGCTTGTGAAATTATTATAGTTGTAATGTCTTGTTTTTAATAAGAGCAAAATGTTCATTTAAATTATTTTATACATTTCTTTGCCAAAGAATGGAAGAGGGAGGGAGGGAGAAGGGGCGATCACCCTATGCCCACCTTTGAATCCGCAACTGCTTTGATCCCTCTCAGCGTACCCCTACGAAAAGTTGGGCCACGAGAGAACATTTGTTTTGATGAATGAAAAAAGCTTTATGAATATAAAAAATGATAGAACTGAATTTATTTCGCACACATGTCTTAAAAAGATTGATTATAACAGATGAAGAATAACATTAACATTTAAAAATGTAAAAATACATTGCACATATTGGATTCTATGACAGGAGTAAATTAAGTGATATGCAAGATTAATCAAAACGCCTTAAGTAAATTTATCAAATAACATTGGAGAATAAAAGCATAGTAACAAATAAAACAAGTAATTACAGCTTGATAAATTATAAAACATTAAGTTTGTGCTATAAGCATATAAATTGTGTTCATTCAGAAATGTATAAAGAGTGAATATAAATGAATTGGAATGTAGTTGAAAGAATCTAAGTTCATATTCAGATTTAACTTAATTTGAAATAGATTAAAGTAATAATTGAAAATGTGTTTAAATTATGAAAACGAGCAAATGATATATTTTTGGGCTCCGGAATTTGTTTTGCGCCACCCTGACAATAAAAGTGGCTACGTCTCTAGGAATCCTTAATCACGAGTATATTATCCCACAATGGGAAAAAAATTCTTCCACTTGCTAATTTAACTACTAGGCACTCTTGTTCAAATTTTCACTAAAAGTTAGGGAATATTTTTTTAATGGAAATTGCATTGTTCAAAGCTTCAATACTCTAAGTCTAAGTCATGCTTTTTCCATCGGCGAGTTTTTCACGAGAAATAGTAATTTTTTCACGTTCTTAAGTGTCTAGCTGTTTTTTTGAATGAAAATCTTTTAATTAAGTATCATAAAGAAGTATAGTAAGAATCTTATCTAGCCCTGCTAATAAATCGAATGTCGAAGTTTTCTCAAACAAATAATTAATTTTCATATAATTGTAAAATTTAAGCAACTTTCTTATTGCATTTTTTCGTTTAGTTGATTAGGGATCTTTTTTTGTTCCGAATCTAATTATTTTTTTTCAATGTGTAACTCTATGATTAAAATATATATAGGAAAATAGTATTCTTGTACGCGTTCCTTTAAAGATTTAATATATTTAAAGGGTTCCGCTAAGCGAAAATTGGTTGACTAGCGCTGCTCTAAGCAATCTTTTTAGAATCGAAGCTATTTGCAATCTCGCATGAACATTTACTTGATAATTAAGTCAGGGAATGGATTCTGTTTAAAAAATAAATGCATGAATACCATCATTTAACCAAATTTTCTCCACGAATCATAAAGAAAAGAAAGTGCGTAAAATTTGCATTTTTTCACCTATTGTCTCAAATATCCAAATCGTGTACGATATAATGAAGGATGAAGAATTTAGATGTACTTTGTCCATGTACACTCTCTTTTTAATGATAAATAATTGTTATTGAATCAATGCACCTGCACTCAGAGATTGTTCAGTGGATACATACGCAGAGATGGAGGGAAGAAGGACATCATAGGCTTAGATTTTGCTGTTCAACTTCTTGCTTTCTTCTATTACATCGTAGGAGGAATATGATTCGTGGATCCTTAGCAGTGCTATATTTGAAGAGAAACTGCTTATACAAGTTTGGAGAAGGATTAAGATACCATCCATGACATGTATAGTTATTGATAGGGAAAAAGGCTTTGCATTTTTTTTCAAAAAAAATTAGCCAGTAAGTAATAAAATTAAACCAAGTTTCCATTCAAAATCTCTGGCATTATTTGTTTATTTTTAAACTTAAAATAAATACAATTTTGAAATTTTGCTGAATGTCTTATGGATCAAAGCATAACGGCTAAATATTCTGCATGTGATAACAGAAAACATTGATTGCAAAAAAAATTTTGTTATCGCGTCCAAAGTAAGTCCGTGTTATTTGTTAAGTTTTCTTTTAACGACATAAACGCAACTTCAAATCTTGGCATGGGAAGCATTTTTCTAAATATTTTGTAAAATTGATTTTTTCATAAAAAAACTTTAGGATTCTTACTTGCGCTTTTTCATTACAAAGTTTACTTTCCAAATTTATCTAGCTATATATATGAAAATATACCATAAAGGTAAAAGTAAAAGTTCCAAAAAATGCGCTTCTTTTGTCGAAATATGAGGAAAGAAGGCCTGATCATGGAATGAATCCGAGACCTTGTGGTAGCGAAATCAAGGTTCTAACCAGCTTTACTCACGCGCCCTTAAGATTCTAGCATATTTATAGATAATAATCTCTAAGAATTTCGTCACAAAGCAAAAATTAATTAAAAAATTAGCACTTATAACAATAATTATATAATATTTTGTAATATTTTTATATATTAAAACACTAATTAATGAATTTTAATTAAATTTTCAATCTGGTTAACTTGGATCGGACCCCCATGCCATCGCATGTAGGGGGGGGGGGGAACAAAAATCGTGTTTTGAAATGAGATGTTGGTAATTGCGGTGTAGCAATTAAAATTGAGTTGGCAGTCATGATGAGTGGGAAGGTAGGCAGCACAACACATCATTGTTCTTGGAGTGAGGAATGGCGAGTGAAGCACCTGCGTGCTCCCATGAATATTAAATTTGTTGTGTCGTCGTCTAGCAGCGCAGAAAGCAAATATTTTGATCTTTGACAAGGCAGAAAAGCACAGACCCAGCACCTCACCCCACACAACACAACAATGATGTGTTTGCACTATACTTATGCACCAGCACGCTGACTTTTCCTTCCCCCTGGCAACTCTTTTCAGGGAGGGTGGGGGTCGCGCTCTGAAACTTGCAAGGCGTGCTTTGTTTGTTTTTGCGCGAGTTTGTGTTTGGGTGATATTTCCACCAGCGTGTTTGTTAGGGAATAAGCGGCAAAGTCTATTTGCAAACAAATGCTGCGGTGCCTCAGCAATTCGAGCCATGATTGGTTCATTCCAAGCCCATCTTTTGTTGTTTCTTTCCTTATTCAATCCTCTTAGATGTCTGTTTACTCTTTAAGGCGCGAGTTCTTGGAGTCCAAGAGAACAATAAGAATTTGAAAGACGTGGGATCGACGATAATAATTAAAATGAAGTAGAATGGTGTGGGTTGAAACAAGCCCATATCCAAAAATATTTATCTAAATGCGCTTTCATGAGAATGTTTTTAAAACTAAATTTTTCTGTGTACAAAAGCAGTGAGGATAAATAAATGCGTTAGAATACACGTCCACCATCCATTGTTGGAAATGAGAGAACATTCTCAAAAATTGCAATCCAATCTGATCTGGATGAATTCTGACGGTGTCATTGAAAACTTTTCTCTTAGTAATATACGAAAATCTTGATGTAGCATTGCTCTATTTATTATGAAACCTATCATCGATTTTGTACGACTATTCGTTAAAATGGTTTTTAAAATCTCTCAAATGATATATAATCAACTTAGCAAAGGCACTTACGATATCGTGAGGTCACTGAACCTTTTCCTTAGGGCAGTGTTGGAAATTTTGAAATTGAGTGATACATGAGGAGGATGAAAGGTTTTTTTTTAAAAAAAACATTTTTAAAAAAACAAACTAAATTTGATCTAAATATGTAATGTTATGCTAAACAACTGGAAGGGAATCATCGTTGTTGAGAGTGCTTGAAGCTGGAGTACATCGGTTATACTTTTCTAATTTTATTTTGTTCACAACAACATTGATATAATTTTTTATATGAGAAGGATCCGTTTAAAAGTGTTGCACAGCCGTATCTATTCTTTGCTCTTTTGGCAGGGGGCTCCTTGAAGAGTTAAATAGGGACTGCTTTGAAAATATCCAATAAAAGTCGATAAAAATTTCCTTTGTTCCTCACAATAGTGTTAGAGATGCTTAATTTAGAAGTTTTGAAAAAGAAAAATAAGTGGGAATACTTTTAAACGTGAAAGAAATAACTCAGTGTCTATTTTTTGGCTAAAATCGGCAAAAACGCCAGGGTAATTTGCAAGATAAGTCTAGGATCACAAGCGAATGAATAAAACATCTTTTGCTAACCAGTTTTTAATTGCGTGTGAGTGCGTGAGCGTTCACTTAAAATTTAAAAATTATTTTAAATAGGCTGAATAAGATAGAGTTAGAATAGCTCGCCTTAGGGATCGAACCCGTGACCTTCATCAGTTAAGCTGAGTGTAATCTAATCATCGTAATCGATGAAAATTAACCGATTATTAAACAGTGAACAAGGCAGACTAATTCACCGTAACCGAACCATAATTTCTTTTTAAAAACGACATTTCGCAACCTTATATTTCATGTTCTAGTCTTTGTAATTATGTTCTAATGAAATTGGTTTTATATTTTTCCTTTTTCTTAACGAACAATTTTTGTATCTTATGGGTATATCTATCGACTCAAAATTTCCCAAAAATTAACTTAAAAGATATTAGGCAATGAATAAACCGGCCAACGAAAACACCGTTAATTTCCATCTCTAGTGTGTACAAACATTGAGCCTCAAAAGTACATATTAGTAAAAAGAAAATTAGCGAAAATAAAAATTGTGAGAAATTTTAGACAAGGTACTCGTTTGTATTGATTAAAAAATTTTTTGATCATTTTTTAAAAATTGATTAAGAGGTTTAATAACTTTCTAAAAATGGAATGCTGCGCTAAGTTTTCTTAAACTTCTCGAAGATTTCCTATATTGAAGTTTTAAAAGAACAAAAAATAATTGGAGCACTAAACATTTATTCACCAATCCGTGAGCTCCCTGTAAATGTCTCATCCACCTCCATGGATACCCCTACCCGATGATCGATGTTTTAACAGGGCTCATTTGCATTCATGAGGGCAACATTGATTTTTGACCCCAATTGCAGTATTATATTTTGATAAATTTTAAAATGTATTTTTAACTGAGATTTTGAAAAATCCTTACATAAATCGGAGTGGACGATAATTTTAAGGTTGACAAATTTTTCAAAAAATGAATTGACTTATTGCGGGAAACTAGAGCAACGTTTTCGTAAATCTTAAAATTTTTAATATGAATATAAAAATGACAATCTTAAGATTTCCGGGATTTAACATGGATCTTTCAAAAAATTGACTCCATCGTGCGCTTTCATATATTTATTTCTATAGAATAAACTTTTCTGAATAATTAGAAGTAGTAGTATGCTCTTTTTTATTTGGTCATCTTCACTTACTTGTACACTATGCGAAAGAGCGGTTTCAGCTATTGAAGACTCATCAATTCCACTGTGCGTGTTCAAACCGACTTTGAGAATTTTTGAGGTTTTGACTAAAAATGTTAGCTTTCTTTTCTGAAGAATATATAAACTAAAGCAGTGGAATGAATACTAGACCTAAATCATACGAATCTTAAGTACAAACCATTCAGAAAATCAAGCTAAATTGGAATAAACTATGCATCGTCATGTTGAAACGTATGAAAGAAGAGGGGAGGAGATTGGCCGATGGCGCTTTTCCCAACTGAATCTTATTATATAAGTAGAATATTAATAAGTAAAATTCTGTACTCATTTTCAATAAACACTCTGTTTAAAGGTCTTACTTTTCATGAATTATTATCGCTTAAAGATGAGCGATAATAATGAGTATACAAAGTGAAGTTACCAAGGACCTTCAGAACAAAAACACTTTAAATCAGAATCCATTTAATCCGTTTATAAGTAAAGGTAGAGGTACCGTGGGATGTTTTCATCGAGAAGGCACAATTGGGCCGCTTGTTGAAAGTAGGCTTTATGCGGGATCGAACCCAAGAACTTGAGTCATCGAAACCCAGTATCTAATCAACCTTACTAACGCCCCCTTATGTTTTGCCAGGAAAAAAGTTTTTTTGATATTTTATTATATTGCCTTTCCTCTCACCAGACTAACCAATACAATACAATGTACTATGTAGATGTTTAAAAAGGATAATTAGGTCAGTAAATAATAATTACATTAATTGAATTTGCATAATTAATTTATTGATAATGAAGATAATTATACAGATGCAAATAAGCAATCAACTAGGGATTGATAAGAAGGATATAATAATATTAAAATGAATGCTAATAATAATATATAAATATATCTTTATAACATCACCCTTTTGTTATAAACATAAATGCTATCCGAGTATTATATTATGATTATATTGGAGATGAAAGCATGACACTTAAACCACACGTTTATTATTATAATGAATCTTTGTTAAAACAAGACGAAACAAAGTTGTGCATTCAATGAAGAATATCTCAATTCCAGTCTAAGTGTCAATCATTAAAGCCGTTTTTCTGATTGGTTAAATCCTGTTTTCTTTCTACCAAACAAAAATATTCTTAACTAAAACAAATAAAAGCAGAGTCTTGTATTGAATGAAGAATTTATTAATCTTATTCATACTGTCAATCATTAAAGTTTTATTTTTTGATTCGTTACTGCGTTATTCATCAGTTATGATTGCAGCAAATGAAATTTTCTAAATTTATTTCTCTTTTCTTATGTATATAAGTTAATATAAGCCAGCACTAAAATTTCCCAAGCATATAAAATGTCTAAAAAAATTTTTTTATCGTTTACCTCATTGCAAATAATGAATATTAGTTGTATTTAGATAAAGCAATTTTAGCTCCCAACTTAGTAAACCTTCTAATGTAAATTTATAAAAATGAAAATTCTAAAATAACATAATATATAGAAAATCATACTTATATTTTTGTTTTTTTATTAATATTTGTTCTTTGTTTCATGCAACTTCAAAATTATTCTAATTAGGATATCGCTTTAAAAATTTTTCCAATATGTTAATTTAAATTTAACGCTGGTATGATTTGTTAGAAAATTGACGCGTATTAGTACTGGCCGATGGAAAGATACTCTTTCATAATATTTTGGAGTGTTATAAAACTTAAGATTTGTATTGGGGCAGCGGTTTCCAACGGTTTTGAACAACCTTACAGTTGTTGCAAAAGTTCTATGCCGTTGTGCGTTAAAATTTAGGCATGAACTAGGAAGCATTTCATTCTAAAGAATACTTTTAACCTGAATATATATATATATATATATATATACAATTTTTAGTTCTATTTTACTTTTTTCCAATTCTAAATTGTAGTTTAGAAAGACAAAATAAAATTGGTAAAAAGATAAAATGGAATTGAAGAAGAAAAATTGGAATTGAAAAAAGACAATCTAGAAGTGAAAAAAGCTACATAAAGTTGTAAAAGACTATTTAGAACTGGAAAAAGGCTAAATAGAATTGAAGAAAGAAAAAGACAATTTGGAATTGAAAAAGAGAAAATAGATTTGAAAATGGCAAATATATAGACATGAAAAGAGACAAAATAGAATTGAAGATTAAATTCTGTGAAGAAAAAATCGACTGTCTATGAAGTCAAGATCTATGATCACGCGGCTCTCTCCATATCATTGGTATACCGAAAGGCATTTGATTTTGATTGCCACTAAACCATCGGTACAAAGAACTTGAACACTTTTTACAGCATATATGAGGAGCCCAGCATTTCTCCTTATCTCCAATTTAACATTTGAAGTACATATGATATATTTTTTGGATTTTTGTAGTGATATTGCGTTTATTTTTTCCAGATGTAAATTCGCTACAAATATAGTAAAATTTATCTGGGGAGTTTTTACAAGAACCACTTGGCATTTTCTTTTTTTCAAATTAAATTTTGAATCAAATTTCAATATTAAACTAAAAATTTCTGAAAAAAAAAATATGAAACAGTAAAAGTAATTATATAGACAAAATGGTAAAAAATATAGTCCGTAGCAAAAAAACTGTACCCGCAAACAAAAATTACCCTGATTTTCGAAATCTACGCTATGAAATTACTCAGAAAAATATATTCTCGTCGATGCGTTTTTTTGACTGTTCCTATATAATTTTTTATCATATAGTGAATAATAATCTCTTATCTCCCCATCAGCATGGCTTTCTCCCGAAAAAGTCGACAATATCCAACTTCATCGAATTTTCAAATGAGGTAACCAATAAATGAAAGTAAAACTATTAACATGCTTTACATGGATTTCCAAAAAGCTTTTGTTAGGGTTCTTCATAATATGCTTGTTCTAAAGTTAAAATCTTTTGGAATTGATGGTAAGCTTTTATCTTGGCTCAGAGATTATATTTTTAATAGAAAACACGTAGTCCGTTTAAATGGAATAACATCAAACAGTTGTAAAATTATTAGTCAAACACCACAGGGTTCTGTGATAGGACCATTGTTTTTTAAAATTTTCATCAACGATGTTACTTTCAACTTGAGTTCATATGTAAAAGTTTTTGCTGATGACATCAAGTTGTTTAACTACTCGGAAAAAATTTAAATGTATCGTTACAGAACGATTTATATTGTTTATATGAATGGTCTATAAAATTGGACTTGAGCTTCAACTTATCCAAGTGCCAGCATCTTCAAATTGGAAAACCAAATTCTGATCAATGTTTTTTAGGTGGTGTGACTTTGTCTAAAGTTCATGAACAGAAAGACTTGAGGTTAATAATCGACTCAAAGCTGAATTTTAATCTCTGTTTCAAAAGTTGTGAAAAAGGCATACTCATCGATACATATGTTGAAAAATACTTTTGTAATAGAAAACAGTGAAATTGCTGTATTCCTTTTCAAGTCCTTGGTAAGACCAATTCTTGAATAAGTAAATGTGATTTATGGGGATTGCTCTGCAAGTAATGTCAAGAAAATTGAAAAAGTTCATAAAAACTTCACAAAAAGTTTACCTGCTATGAGTAATTTTCGTTATTCTGAAAGAATGAATGTTTTGAACTTACCTTCACTTTGTTATAGAATAAAGAGAAATGAAATGATTACTATTTTTAACATTGCAAAGAAAAATATGATAAAAGAGGATGTCCTCCCTGGTTTTTCAACAAAATTTTTTGGTGGGCTTTGTTCAAATTAAAGCTGAAAGTTTCCAGAGCAAGTATCGCCAAACATTTCTAACACAAAGAGCTTTTGAAGATTGGAATTCTTAGCCCAGTGAAGTTGTGAATTCTACTACGTTGAATGACTTTAAAAACAAACTGGATGCAGTTTGGCAGTCTAGGAGATTGATTGTATTATTTTGCTTAATATCAAGATGCAAATCTTACAGGCATTAGACTCAATTTTGCTTAAATAAATATGTTATGTTAAATATGTTATAAAGATACTTGGAAGCTGACGCAAAATCCGTTCAATATTGATCTTGATTCATTGAACGATTAATTATCTCCGAGAAGAAGACATATATTTTAAATATGATTCAACTACGGCCGATAATTTTAAATTTGTGACACTTGAAGAATTTGGGATAAAATATCTTTCCATATACCCCAAACTTGAAGAACAGACTCACCAATTGTTGATTCCTTTTTTGTCGACCTATTTTTGTGAGGTAGGTTTTCCAGCCTTGATGTAAACAAAAGAACGAAATCGATGTTCACCTTCTTCCTTGAGGCCTAGAATTGGTATTCTTGTAAAAATTAAACAAAAACATTCATCCCATTTTTGTTAGTAATAATTTAAGTCTAAAAAATATTTGATTTTTTCCTCAATAATATTTTTTCATAAACGTTTTCATTCCCTTTTTAAAAAGATAAAGTGCGAATATAATGAATACTATTAATTATTTCATTTCATTTATTTTTCATTTTAAAAGAATGGAAGCGCAAGAGTTTTTAATGAGCAAAAAGAGGGCGTTGTGCAAAAAAGTTTGGGAACCACTGATCTAAAAGGCATAAGTAATGATTTTACTATTTATATAGTAAAATATTGATATACCTACTATTTATATAATTAAAACTACTACCAAAAATGCAATTAAATTCTAGATAAAATTAGCTTAATAAAATGTTACTTTTTTTTTTAACTTTTACTAGATTTTAAATTTCTTAATAATTTTAGCGATCCTGATGATTAAAATTATTATTAATTAATTTTTATTAATATTTTAATAGTTTCATGTTTTTTTTATGGAACTTCCATGTTTTTTCAAAAAAAACTAGAAAATTGGAAATTTTTTAAATGTTCTTTATAATTTTTATTTATTATTTTAAATATTAATATTCGATAACTTACAGGATTTATAGAAACTTTCCATTTCTTTTCAATGATTCTTGATCTAAAATTAACATGATGAACATTTTGTCCAATGATCTTTTTGTTTTTGTTGATACGAGAGAAAAAGCTTTGTGTATAAAAATTGAAATTTAGTTGTTCAAAAAAAAAATAAAGATTGTAAAAATTAACTATTAGAATTCTTGAAAGTAGTTAAATATACTAAATATTTCTTTGAAAAATTACATTAAAAATGCAAGATTTACTATTTTGAGTATCAAAACTTTTGAGTTAGTAAAAATAGGCTTTACTAAAATATCATTAATTTGACTATATTAAGTACTAAAATTACGTATAGCGCATCGGTTAGTTCTTTATTTAGAAGCAGTCAGGCCCGTAACCAGATGAGTGCGAGAAGGGCCAGTTACCCCCCCCCCCCCAAAATTTGATTATTAAAAAATAAACAAAAAATTTAAAAAAATTCCTCTTCTTTTTATTATTTTTTTTTTTTTTAATAAACCTTAGAAGATATTATTTTTTTTTTTTTTCAAAAAAACATTTTTAAAAAAAAAAAAAATTAGGGGAAGAGATAGAGACTCTCCCTATTTAAAATTTAAAATGGGTATTTATTTTTTTTTTGGAAAAAAAAAAAAAAAAAAAAAAGGGAAGGAAAAAAAAGAAAAGAAGAAGAGTTAGATAACTAACTAAACGTATATTCATTTTATAGGCATTAACGTGTATTTTGAATTACCTAGGTATTAGCATGTTGAGAACTATTTTATCTTTGTTATATGTAGCTAAGTTATACTTTGTTCAAAACTACTTAATTAAGAATTATGCTTTTTAGCAATATTTGTTAAAAATTAATCAATACAATTTCTTACTTTCACATCTAATGTGTCCTTTTATTTAAGCTTTTGATTGTTTGATTTTTGTTAACATTACTCATTATATCGACGTAGAAAAGTATTTGGAAAAAAATGGAATTTCTGAATATATTTTATTCAATATGGGTGTGAGTCATGTGGACTAGGTGCCTGCGTTTGTTGATTTGGGGTTCAATTCAAGTTGTAAATTTATTAGTTCATATTTGGGCCCAAGCGTTGCAATGATGCCTTCTTGACGAAAACACTTCACACTGACTTTACATTTACCCTTATGTTTACAATATGATGACATGTAATAAAAGGATCTTAATAAAAAATAGTAAATGTCAAGACTTCCTGTGTTTGTCTCCATCTGATTAAAAATAGTCACGGACGATACAATATAAAATCACCCATGATGAAGTAAATCAATCTACTGTTTGTCAATATGAAGAAAGGATATCTCTTATCGCTAATCTTTAAAAATAGTAAAATAAATTTTATTCTAAAGAATTAACAACTATAATTTGATAATAACATCTTATTTATTTGTATTTACAAAAGTTTATTTCTAAAGATTAAATGTAAAAAATTTTTACATCCTCTAAACACACTTATCCACGGATCATTTAAGTTTCAACATCTGCAATAACATTCGCATCCGAAATTTTCAAACTTAACTTTTTAAGAAGTTTAAAACATCTACTTGGAATAGGAATTTTAATATCAGCATCTGGTTCCGCAAAAAATTAATTCTGAAATTCGCATCCGCATCCAATAGGAAATCCGCTTTCGTTGAATTTTCATATCAGATACATCTTTAGTTAATTCAACCAAAAGTTTCAATCTATTTTTATTACTAAAGTTATGAATGCTCTGGAAGAAAATCAAAATGTTTCATCTTTCTTTATGCATCTAGCAAAGCTTTTGACACCATTTCCTCACCATATACTTTTGATAAAACTTCAACTATATATGGTTTCCCAAGTCTTAGCTGGATGAAAGATATTCACTGACAAAAAATAAGTTCCACTAACAAATTAAATTATTAAGCGCTCTCCTCCAAAAATCCAGTGGTTTACAAGTCTGAAAGTGTAAATCTACTGACAAAATTAGTTTTCGGTAAAGTTACTAGAAATTAAATTTCAAAATGAAGCTAAATAAATTGAAAAGATATGGAAAACACACTCAATGATTAAATGAACGATATTCACATAATACTTTTCTCTAAAATTACATTTTTATTCCTAAGGATATCTCCAAAAAACAACATGGAGAAAATATCGTGAAAACTTGTATATAAAAATATACTTTACATTTAACGCCATCTAAATACTTAACATAACATAACATAACATAAGTTTATTAGCGAAAGAAAGAAAGGCAAAAAGCCTATAGTAAGTATTCGCTTCATACTTTTGAAAATCAACGCGTTCTTTCATGCTCAAACCTTCTATTTTTCCAAAACTCATCAAGTCTGTTCTTGAAGATGTTCAAAGATGGAGCATCAACAACAAAATCAGGCAAAGAATTCCAATCATTTATCATTCGTTGAGAAAAGTATTTTTTCAAAAATACCTTCTTGCAATGTCTTTTTTTAAATTTGGAAGAATGAAATCTTTGAACTCTTTCAGAAAATTCAGGTAAAACTGGAGAAAGTTAAGTTAAACTTTTATTTTAAAATTTGTAGGTTGTTTACATTTAACTCCATCTAAACCGTACTTCAATTGAAGGCATTCAGCTGTATGTGCTTAAACTTTAGTAATCTAATCAGTGAATGATACTAATCTTTTATTACAATAAAATTTAATTAATATAAAATAATTAATTAATGTTGAGTTTTTTTGTTTGTTGATGATGTTCGTTTTTGTTTAGGGATATGATCCTTAAAGATGAATTGATTTTAAATCGTTTTAGCAAAATAAAATGATAGTTCAATTTGAATCTGTCAACTCATAAATATCAGAAAATTTTATTGCATTAATTTTAAAAGTATGTCCAAAACGGTGACCAGAATTTTCGGTACTGCACAAGATCGAAATATCCTTGGAAAAATTGTTTTGATGTCATTTAGTCTAGACTCTAGAAGAATACGTGAATTATTTCTCTTTAATATTTGATATAAAATTTTCACTGCAAAAAAAGTTCCCAGCTTATTATTTTTAATAAAAAATATGTACCACACGATCATAAGAAGTGTGAATCACACATGTTCTGTAGAATGTTTTCAGCAATGAGGCATTTGAAGCACTAATAAATTGCTTCGGTTTAATATGACATGGTTTATTATTATTATTATCTTTAAGGGGGAAGCCAAAACACAAAATTTTATATTTGGTAGCTCTTTTTTGCAAACAAAGGCACTTCTAGAATCGGTTATTTTTCTTGTTGTAACAAATAAATACTTTGGGATTATAGAGTAAATTTTATTATAAAAAAAATTAAAAACAAAAGTAGTTTTAGAATTTTTTTATGGTGGGTTAGTTACAACAAAACGCAACTGTATATTTTTGCTAGCATCCACCTCCTGTAAATTTTTAGATCCAACCCTGAAAACAGGTACTTATCGAATATCGAATTATGAAAAAGTAAAATAAAAAATCACAAAATTTTTTTTATGAAAAGATAAACAGTAAAAAACTTAAAAAAAAGGAAGAGGACTCTCCAGCGAGCGTGATTAACCCATTTAAGACCAAGCAAAGCAGACGATATCAAAAAAAAACGCAGACGATTTATATTCAAAATCATTGAAAAAAGCAGACGAAGATGAAATTACTTATGTTCCAAAATAGAAACATTGGTCGTAAATGGGTTAAATATCCATTTTGGATGCTGGATACTTCACATCTTGGTAAAAATTTTATTATTATCTTAAATAATAATCGAAATCTCAAATCAAAGGGGAGTCCCTTGTTTTTTAAAAGCTCCTACTTATACGATACAATATAGAGACGAATTCTGTTGTCTAAATGTTTCTGTAAACACTTGCAATTTGAATAATTTGCAGCATTTTGACTCAAATTTTATTGAAAGCGCAACTTAGACACAGGGATTATGAATTGAGCAGAGGAGACACAACAAACTCTCATAAATTTCACGATTTTCACTTTACAGTGCAAAAGAGCTGAAATGCATGAAAACTTCATTCATCCATTCATTGTGGGGTCAAGCAGGGGCGAAAAATAGTGAAAGAATGATGGAGGATGAAGGATTTTAGGAAAAAAATCATCTCATCATCATCATCCCCTCATCATCATCATTGTCGTAAAGAGAGCACTTAAAAGAGTATTAAATTTGTTTTGCTGTGATGATGACTTTATTGTGGATTGGAGTGAGAGAAGCAGAGTTTAAAGTTGGTGAATAATGCGAGGAAAGAGCACCCAGAAGAAGTCTTTTTGACAGCGGTGATGGGATTGGTTGTGTGCAGAAATGGCATTCCTCCTTCGCCAAGGACTTGACATGATAATCGTGATATCAGCAAAACCATGACTTCTGCACCAGCGATGATGATTTTCGCGTTTACCCACAAAAAGAATAAACAAGATGATGATGATGATGCTAGTAGTTGTAGGTAGGTAGTGAGAATAGAATCTAAGGAAAGACACGCTTTGATGTCCTTTGGGGGTAGAAGGACGACACAAAGAGAGAAAGTGTGATTATGCCAGGCAGGTATGCCTTCTAAGATTTGCCTACATCTCTACCTCTATATAATGCATACGCCACATCGCGAAGAAAGATCGCAGTGAAAGTGTGTGGAAGGCGAACAAGGTAAATAAGTGTTTACATTTAGTTCAAAACATTGGCCTATTGCATTTGCATATAATCATCATTATACAAAAAAGTGCGAGCGCAAAGATGAGGAAAGTCATCGAGGATGGGAGAGAAAAGGACTCTTCTACGTCGAGAGAGAGGGCCGACAACGTGAACGAAGTAGGCCACCATTAGGCTGCGAGAAGTGATGATGATGGATCGATGGTAGCGAATACCCATGACGATGAGTGGGCTGTTGTGGTGAACGATGATGACGTAGAATGTAGATGAATTAGAGTGTCGATGAGTGGATGAAATTAATCTAAGAATGATATGGCATTTGAATAAGTTTTGTGGATGATGAAAAAATTTAGCATGATGATGATGAATATTAATAATAATTTTGGCGATTAGGCTCCCCTCGTGAGTAGGGCTGATAGATCACGAGATTTTTTCCAAAATTTGCTATCATTTGAAATTCTGAGCTTCTAAATCTTTAATTTAGCCTAACTTGATATATTCTCTAGGTTCTCATTAGCCTAAGTTTATCAATTTTTTAGATGTTTACTTTTTATTAATAGGTAGAGTTCTCCAGGTGAAACTTTAGCCTAAATCTAGTTTCATATTGAGCTAGTTTTTGTATACCTTTCCCTAATTGTATTTACAAGTTTCTGATTTTGACAGTGTGGGACATTTGTCAAGTTGACTTTTGCTCAGTTAATAATCGTAAAAAAAGTCATTTAGACAGTCATGAAGCTTTCACAAGAAGACAAAATTTCTGCAATGCTTAAATTTGTATAACAAAATAATCCCATAAAATCTATCTAACTATTTACCGTAAGGTGTGGCGTTTAATCCGCCAATTTCTACCCACAATTAATTGATTTAAAACGAGGATACGGGGCATCTATGTAAACAGAATTTGACTGATAGGAAGAGAAAATTTGAAATATGAAAATGTGTGAACGAAAATAGGCAAAACGCATAAAATATAGCACCAGCAGATATCGAGGAATTCCATGAAAACGATTTCTTCACTTATTATTTATCTTATACAAAGGTTATTTACAATTATATTTAACTTATATCAATACTGTGTAATAAATATTCCATTCTTGAAGCTCAGCGTTTCTGAAGTTACTGCGCTGATTCTCTGGGCAGCAACAACTTTATTGTATTGATTCTAATACTATTTTTTAACTTTCTGAATCCAAATATGAAGCCTAATTTTTTCTCCAACATACAGATTTTCTGCAATCCAATATTTTCAATATTTAGCTCGTTTCCTTTATATTTTTTCACAAACACTGAACAAGGTTTCATGATTATTTACTAAAATATAAAAAAAACAGAGGATTAGTAAAAAAAGAATATAATGTTGACTTGCCAATTCTGTCAAGAATTTTTTCTTATAACTCTTGCTAGCATGTAATTTTTTATGTTAATCTCTCTTCTTTGTCCAGCAGTAGTCTGCCATCATATTTAGAAAATGAAGTTCTACACTCATATTGCATTCTATAATTCAAAAAATGTAAGCAATATCCTTGATACCAATTCTTTATAGTTTTGCCTTCGTTTTTATTTCCAAGAAAATTTTGTATGACTGTCAGAAAATACAACCAAGCAATCTTCTTTCTCTCAACCATCTTTCTAACAAAGTCAGCATCTTTGACGCAAGAGAACGGATTTGTGGACCATCGAATTCACCTGCTTTAATCTTCTCATATGACAAAGCTTGGAAAGTAGATCCTATAGATTTTGAAAGCAATCACTATTAAAGCTCAGCGCCTTTATAAATTGTTTTGTGAAAAAATGATTCCCTCTCTTGGAACAAAAGGATCATGTTCAACGTTTGGCTTGCCTGCTACAAGAGTCTATTGAATATACTATTTCTCACATATCCCGTGTTGATCTCTGTCTCGATTGAAGCACATACAAAGAAAGCAAGTAAACTTTGTAAAACCGATGTTCACTGAAAAGGAAAATAACATACTAGATCGGCACAAATTATCCAGTTATAGTGCGAATATTTCAATTTGTCAATACCAAACTCAATGTCGTTATGAATTCTTTCAAATGTTCAACTGAAACAGAACCAAATATATTCTTATTTAAAAATTGTTTTTGAAAGAATAAAATTATAAAGTTCAAAAAAATTCACTGATATACCTTTTACAAAGATTTAATCCAAAAATTATTTAATTTAAGTAAAAAATAAGTAAAATAGTTTAACTAAAACTAAATATTATTTAAATTGCAAATTAAAAAAATACTAAAGCATTAACCAAAAAACATTATTTTTAGAATCTGTAAAGAAAATTCACTGCTATAAGTATGTTCCTGAAAATAATAGCTTACACTTTGGATGCTGAATATCCACGTTAGCGGATTTAAACACGAGTGTTTACGGTAATTAAAGAGTTAACTAATTATAAAAGAAAAATATCTGATTAATTTTTTATAAAATTTCAAATGATATATTTATTTTTAAACAAATTTCATGTAAAGTTTTTTTTGGAAAAAAACACAAAAAAATATTTACGCTATTTTATGTTTACATAGGCAAGTATACCGTCTTTCTATGAAACTATTTTTAAACTACTAGATAAAATTAATTATTAGATACGTCAAAATTCGTATTCTTTATTGATTAGGAGTGTATTGAGTTTTGCCTATAAGCCAATTAGATTAGATTCTAATTATCAATTTCTAATTTTCAATTAGATCCAAAAGTTGCATCATGAAAATCATAGTAACTCAATCATGAGCGAATTGCCCACTTTCTGGCGAAATGCAATCCATGTGGGGCAGGGCGTATATTCAGCGTGTGCTAGGTGTGCGGCGAATACCCTGAATAAAAGCCGATAATAATGTCATATTGATTTTGCTCAATACTTGCGATAGACAACATAAATTAAATAATCAGTATTGGCTAGTTTGTGTAGATAATTTCTTTATACTTCATGCCTTACCTAACGTCTATCTACTTGTTGCAACATAAGCTCTACTTTCAAGTTTGATTGACTAATCATTATGTGATTTTATTGGTTCATCAGTAATCACTCATTCTCTAATCTATACATCATTCAAAGTTCTAAGTCCAAAAATGTATCTCAGCAAAGTCTTATTTCAAAAGCGCCCTCCGTATCCATTTTATATTCTTCTGGAGAGAGATCTGGAATAAAGAGAGTGAAAAATCATAGTTGGTAAAAAGCAGAGTGTAAATCCCCACAAAGTAAATACATGAGAAAATAATATGAGCTTCCTATTTTATTGGTTTAATATCCCTATTATGCGTGTAGTATTTTATTGGCTATCTCTCTTCTATGTCTTATATAAGTATCAGAGAGCTAGAATATCCGCGTTTCTAAGAACTTAAGATTCCAACATTTCATTCTTATTCATAACTTTTTGCTTAGCTTTTTAATTTGAATAATTTTGGCTCCAAGATAAGTTACTATACTTCTCGGTTATATAACAAATTTCTTTTGGAAAAATAAATTAACATAAGACAGCTGATGTCCAGTTTGCTTTTTATTTCTTTTTCTTCCAAGTTTTTCAAACCAAGCCACATTACGAGTTTTCACTATTTCCAATAAATATTTCATTGCGTTTTATGATTCAACGAAGTAATAAATTTTAACACGCTTACCAGGATCGAGAGATACGTACTTTTTACTGGTTTTTTAAGCTAAATTTAAAGTATGATATTTTCCATATTTATGCCATTAAACACAAATAGCTATAAAGTTTATTTTGTTATAATGCTTAAACCTATCATGTAAAAACGTTTACTTATAAAGAAAATGACACATTATCACCAGCAATATTTCTATACATCATAAGATTTAAACTATTTAAAATACAGATTCCATGTTCTTTTTTATAATGCCGTAAATAAAAATAAGTATTAGACTAAAGTGTGAAGTTTTTAATTTGTTTTTCGGTATGAATACCTATTGATTCATAAACAAAGTTTTAACAACGTATATAGGCTTTATTAAGCATTTATAAGCTTGTCAACTTTTCAAAAGATGTTAGCAGTACCTTGAAGTTGCTTTTGAAAATTTTAAGGGGCGAGTGCAAAGTTACGCATAACAAAAATGATTTTTTCTTCGTTAAAACAAAGAAATAAAACATTTCCACGATAAAGGAAGTAAGCACTTCTTATTGAAGAAGAAGAAGAAGAAGAAGAAGAAGAAGAAGAAGAAGAAGAAGAAGAAGAAGAAGAAGAAGAAGAAGAAGAAGAAGAAGAAGAAGAAGAAGAAGAAGAAGAAGAAGAAGAAGAAGAAGAAGAAGAAGAAGAAGAAGAAGAAGAAGAAGAAGAAGAAGAAGAAGAAGAAGAAGAAGAAGAAGAAGAAGAAGAAGAAGAAGAAGAAGAAGAAGAAGAAGAAGAAGAAGAAGAAGAAGAAGAAGAAGAAGAAGAAGAAGAAGAAGAAGAAGAAGAAGAAGAAGAAGAAGAAGAAGAAGAAGAAGAAGAAGAAGAAGAAGAAGAAGAAGAAGAAGAAGAAGAAGAAGAAGAAGAAGAAGAAGAAGAAGAAGAAGAAGAAGAAGAAGAAGAAGAAGAAGAAGAAGAAGAAGAAGAAGAAGAAGAAGAAGAAGAAGAAGAAGAAGAAGAAGAAGAAGAAGAAGAAGAAGAAGAAGAAGAAGAAGAAGAAGAAGAAGAAGAAGAAGAAGAAGAAGAAGAAGAAGAAGAAGAAGAAGAAGAAGAAGAAGAAGAAGAAGAAGAAGAAGAAGAAGAAGAAGAAGAAGAAGAAGAAGAAGAAGAAGAAGAAGAAGAAGAAGAAGAAGAAGAAGAAGAAGAAGAAGAAGAAGAAGAAGAAGAAGAAGAAGAAGAAGAAGAAGAAGAAGAAGAAGAAGAAGAAGAAGAAGAAGAAGAAGAAGAAGAAGAAGAAGAAGAAGAAGAAGAAGAAGAAGAAGAAGAAGAAGAAGAAGAAGAAGAAGAAGAAGAAGAAGAAGAAGAAGAAGAAGAAGAAGAAGAAGAAGAAGAAGAAGAAGAAGAAGAAGAAGAAGAAGAAGAAGAAGAAGAAGAAGAAGAAGAAGAAGAAGAAGAAGAAGAAGAAGAAGAAGAAGAAGAAGAAGAAGAAGAAGAAGAAGAAGAAGAAGAAGAAGAAGAAGAAGAAGAAGAAGAAGAAGAAGAAGAAGAAGAAGAAGAAGAAGAAGAAGAAGAAGAAGAAGAAGAAGAAGAAGAAGAAGAAGAAGAAGAAGAAGAAGAAGAAGAAGAAGAAGAAGAAGAAGAAGAAGAAGAAGAAGAAGAAGAAGAAGAAGAAGAAGAAGAAGAAGAAGAAGAAGAAGAAGAAGAAGAAGAAGAAGAAGAAGAAGAAGAAGAAGAAGAAGAAGAAGAAGAAGAAGAAGAAGAAGAAGAAGAAGAAGAAGAAGAAGAAGAAGAAGAAGAAGAAGAAGAAGAAGAAGAAGAAGAAGAAGAAGAAGAAGAAGAAGAAGAAGAAGAAGAAGAAGAAGAAGAAGAAGAAGAAGAAGAAGAAGAAGAAGAAGAAGAAGAAGAAGAAGAAGAAGAAGAAGAAGAAGAAGAAGAAGAAGAAGAAGAAGAAGAAGAAGAAGAAGAAGAAGAAGAAGAAGAAGAAGAAGAAGAAGAAGAAGAAGAAGAAGAAGAAGAAGAAGAAGAAGAAGAAGAAGAAGAAGAAGAAGAAGAAGAAGAAGAAGAAGAAGAAGAAGAAGAAGAAGAAGAAGAAGAAGAAGAAGAAGAAGAAGAAGAAGAAGAAGAAGAAGAAGAAGAAGAAGAAGAAGAAGAAGAAGAAGAAGAAGAAGAAGAAGAAGAAGAAGAAGAAGAAGAAGAAGAAGAAGAAGAAGAAGAAGAAGAAGAAGAAGAAGAAGAAGAAGAAGAAGAAGAAGAAGAAGAAGAAGAAGAAGAAGAAGAAGAAGAAGAAGAAGAAGAAGAAGAAGAAGAAGAAGAAGAAGAAGAAGAAGAAGAAGAAGAAGAAGAAGAAGAAGAAGAAGAAGAAGAAGAAGAAGAAGAAGAAGAAGAAGAAGAAGAAGAAGAAGAAGAAGAAGAAGAAGAAGAAGAAGAAGAAGAAGAAGAAGAAGAAGAAGAAGAAGAAGAAGAAGAAGAAGAAGAAGAAGAAGAAGAAGAAGAAGAAGAAGAAGAAGAAGAAGAAGAAGAAGAAGAAGAAGAAGAAGAAGAAGAAGAAGAAGAAGAAGAAGAAGAAGAAGAAGAAGAAGAAGAAGAAGAAGAAGAAGAAGAAGAAGAAGAAGAAGAAGAAGAAGAAGAAGAAGAAGAAGAAGAAGAAGAAGAAGAAGAAGAAGAAGAAGAAGAAGAAGAAGAAGAAGAAGAAGAAGAAGAAGAAGAAGAAGAAGAAGAAGAAGAAGAAGAAGAAGAAGAAGAAGAAGAAGAAGAAGAAGAAGAAGAAGAAGAAGAAGAAGAAGAAGAAGAAGAAGAAGAAGAAGAAGAAGAAGAAGAAGAAGAAGAAGAAGAAGAAGAAGAAGAAGAAGAAGAAGAAGAAGAAGAAGAAGAAGAAGAAGAAGAAGAAGAAGAAGAAGAAGAAGAAGAAGAAGAAGAAGAAGAAGAAAGAAGAAGAAGAAGAAGAAGAAGAAGAAGAAGAAGAAGAAGAAGAAGAAGAAGAAGAAGAAGAAGAAGAAGAAGAAGAAGAAGAAGAAGAAGAAGAAGAAGAAGAAGAAGAAGAAGAAGAAGAAGAAGAAGAAGAAGAAGAAGAAGAAGAAGAAGAAGAAGAAGAAGAAGAAGAAGAAGAAGAAGAAGAAGAAGAAGAAGAAGAAGAAGAAGAAGAAGAAGAAGAAGAAGAAGAAGAAGAAGAAGAAGAAGAAGAAGAAGAAGAAGAAGAAGAAGAAGAAGAAGAAGAAGAAGAAGAAGAACTTTATTCAAAACATTAACAGGATCATTAACCCATTTACGGCCAATGTTCCTATTTTGGAACATAAGTAATTTCATCTTCGTCTGCTTTTTTCAATGACTTTGAATATGAATCGTCTGCTTTTTTTAAGATATCGTCTGCTTTGCTTGGCCTTAAATGGGTTAATAAAAAGAAAGTACATATTTTTGTATAGATCAAAATTAGTAAAATTAGAGATAAAATTTCATTGATGAGGTTAGCTTCCAAAGATTTATATAAACCGCTTTAGGAAATCATTGAGCAACGCAATCATAATAAAGATTCAAAGACCTCTTTTGGCAAAATTTTTGCTATACAGAAGAAAAGAATGTCGCTTATATATAAAAATAAATATTTAGTTCTTTATTTTTAAATATTTCATAGCACAGAAGTTTTAAGTTATTTGATTTTTGAAATTTTTTAAATTATACGTACGCCTTACTTCCAATCTTACGATACGCCAATGATGTGTGAAATTTTTTAGAAAATATTTCACTATTGTATATAAACTACTTTTTACATAAGAATTTAATAAAATCAGAATTTCGATTAAAATAAAATCTTTTCTGATGATAAATCTCAGCTGAAAAAAAGGTATTCTTCAGAATTAAGTATTTGTTTGACCTCTAAATAGAAGAAAGAGCAGTGAATCCTTTTTTATGTAATATGGAGGAATCTATAAAAGAAAATTTTTAGGAAGGTTGAATATAAATGGAATTAAGAGTTAAATTAACATTTGAAAAAAGGGTGAACGATTTTGGGCATATTTTTACTTATTTTGAATTTTTAAGATTTTCATTGGGCGTTTTAGAGAAAAAGGTTGACAAACCCTGATGTAAATGATCAAGGTAAAGTACAGTCACTATATACTTTGGTAGAAAGTTCTTACTTTTTCCTTTCATTGCAAATGAAGAATTGAATCACAAAATGCTTGTGAATGACGTGAAATGGTGCGTATCTCAAATATTTGAGAAGCATTTGATAAACGCCTCACCATTGAACCTTTCTTTAGTAAGTTTGGGTAGACGTAAAATACAATAAACATTTGCACACACTTTAGATCTCTATGACATCCTATTTCAGCAAGTTTATCTTGGAAGTATGAAGGAGTGCTGCTATATTGACACAAAAGTGATTTTTATCTCCACTTTCACAAAGTAATTAGGTTAATCGTGAGAGAGTCTGCCTTCATTCACTTCTAGAGAAACGCTATCGACCCTACTTTTCAATTCACTCATCTTTCATGAAATATTTGATGGATCTAGTAAGCAAAGTAACTTCATCATTTTTAAGATACACAACTCCTAGTTCAAGGTTTTGACGGGCATGACTCTTTGACATTTATTGTCGAACTATCTTAAGGTCACCTACCTGCCAAGTTAATAATCTTATAAGACTTTAGGGGACTTTCCCAAAATTGTAGTATATTTTATACAAATATGATTTCAAGAAAAAAAATACTTTTTAGTTATTTGCGTGTGGTATTAATATGTGTGGCTTCAATATGATTTGAGAAATAAGAAAATTTTAATTATAGGAAAATTAATTATTTAATTAAAAAAAAAATAAGAAATTCATCTTAAATAATGATAATATTTCAAATGGTAATAGTAAAATATGAATTGCCATTTTAAATAATCGAGCAGTAAAAAATCATAATTAAATTTAAATCAAATATACATTGTTGAAAATCGTTTGAGACAAGGAGAAAAGCTCGCAGTCATTGACAATTCGCTAAAGATTTATAGTCAATGGACAAGAGAGTTTGAAAGACGCTCTGAGAGAAGACAGTTTTTAAAAACAGGAGTTTCGATATGGAATTACCTTCAAAAAATTACATTTTTGCACATTTTCAGGCTCTTACTTCTTTTGAAATATTAAATTTCCCTTAGTGACGTAGCTAGCAATTTGAATCACGGGGTCCAAAACATTTAGGAATGGTGAGGGGTGAGTGTGGGGAATGTGAGTCAAACATACCGAAGGAAGGGGGGGGGGGGGGGGGAGGGGCGTGGCGTATTTTACTAAAAATAATATTGCAAAGTGTTGAGAGTGTAAATAAAGAAATGTTTTTCATATTAACATCCTATTTTCTTGACGTATCATTATAGCTACAGAGAAAGGTTACGGTCTAAGCACCACTTTCTCAAATCTCACTGAGGTTTTTCTTCTTACTTTGTCAGATTCGGATAGGGGAGGGGCTCTGGTGTGGTATCAGTACCCGTGCTAAAAAGATTATTTGGGGGGGAGGGGGGGGGGGCTGAGAAGGGGCAATAAAAATTTACATTATGGAAAAAATTTATTATCTTATCAGAAGAGGGCGCTAAAAGTACTATATAAATTACAAAAACAAATTGTTATAAAGGCATTTATCATTTTCAAACAGTTTTGTTTCTAATATATGGCATAAATGTTCTCAAAGTTACTTGCACAGCTATATGTTTTTATAATTTTTTCTTAAGTTAAGACACTTGGGGCAAGTTGGAAATTTTCAGAGGGGGGGGGGCAAAAAATTAAACTGGGGGGAGGGGCACTTGCCCCAAAAATGGGCTCTGTGTGGTATACTATAATATTCGTGATGTAGAGTTCTTTGATAACATTTTCCTTTTTAATTATCGTGTCATTTCCTTTTGTATTCACTCTATTCAATTTAACAAATGAGTTACCGGACCTTGTTTGTCATTTTTTTTAACTTTTTTGGCCCTTTGTGAGTTTGGTTGTACCAGCTTTAGATTAAGATCCATTCACACTCATGTCCTTCGATAAAGGTATTGGTATAGATTTTGCTTTGCACCCATGCACATTGGAACAGATATCTTCGAAAAAGATTCTAGAACTTCCAGAGAAAAAATAGCTAAACTTTAAACAATAATCGTATCTTTATTGGTATTAGTTAATTATATTTTCTAGATTCACATCTGCTATGAGGAGAGGGAGGTCCCGGACAAATCTAATATTGTTAGTACTATATTGTTTTCGAATTGAACGTTTTAAACTAAATTCTATACTTGTGGTTAAGAGTAAATTTTTTTTTCAGGACTTCAAGAGATCAAATTTAAAGAATGGCCTTTTCTTGACGTGGATCATTTTTCTCATTTTTGCTCAAATAAAGGTACCCTATTTTTCCATTATTTTGCCCTCATTTTTAAAGTGATTTGTTTTCGTATACGCTAAAATAATTTTTTTTGAAAAGTCTAACTTCTGACTTATTCATTTTAAATTGTTCCTGATTTTATATGCGTGGTACTTTATGTTTAAAACCATATAATTTATCATGCCAATTTTACCAAAGAGTACATTTATTAGGATATTAATCTATTATTCCAGCACAATAAAAGAATGTCAAGAATCTCTTATCAATCTTGTCTGCTTTTTCTTGGATTGAATGAGTTAATCCTATAACGACAAAAATAATCAGGCGATTTCTGATGTAAAGCAGATCTAATATATTAAAAAGCATATAAAAGTGAACACGGTTTTATTGTAAAGTCGTTAAGAGTTGACAAGAGTCGTTACACGGTTAATACGTGAAGAGTGGAGTAAGAATTGTTAAACAAGTTAGCACTCTTCGTGATTTTTTATTTTAAATCTATAATATATGTCTTGTAAAAACATCTGATACTATCTTGAATGAATCTATATCAAATTTTCAAAAAAATTCCTTTTGATTTCACAAAAATCATAAAAAGTAGAAATTTGATATAAAAAAAAGTAAAAAAGCAATTATCCAAGAATTTATTGAAAGTGAAATATGTGAAAAAAAGGAGGAAAAGTAGTATGTCGCTATATTATAGCTACGATCATTATACATCATTATAAGTTAACTAATTTTTACCTCCTTGGATACTAGAACTATAGAAGTAATAAATATATTTAAGTGGAGAAAAGAAACAGTTCATTTTTTATATTTTTGAAGACCCTTAAATACATACACTACTTACATCCTTCTCCCATACATCCAGTCCAAGCTGTTCCGTACTGATGGATTTAAGGGGGGGGGGGGGCGGAACTGGCGTTAGGTGGGTTAGGGAACTGTCTTTTATATTATCCGATTTTTTTGTATATTTATTATTTAAACACATGAAGTTTTACCATATCAATTCACTTCGTAGTTCAATGAATTAGGATCGTTTTAATGCTCTCATTCTTCTTTTTGTTCACAGAGATATTCGATGGGATATTGACACCATTATTTATATGTATGCTAAAAAGTGTTCTAGACGGATTAGGCTCCTAGTTCTTAATCTTTTACGTTCTTTAAATTTTTTGTTTTAAATTACTTTCTTATAATAAACTTATAATTTTCTGATATATTATTATGATACTCTAAGTTTTATGATAAAAAGTCAATTTTCGCTTTTTATTAAACTATTACCCAAAATAAGATAAAAATAGCTTAAAAATTTTGATAAAGCTTAAATTTATATGCTTCAAATTTGAGTTCTAGTTTAGTAAAATCTGCCCGCCCCACTAATGTCAATTTCTATATCCGCTCCTGCATCAAATTCCTTTGATTGATGTCGAGTTTATTAAGTGTGGACCATATATATTGGATAATTATAAAAATTCTCCATCCATGGATTATTTTAGGTGTCTTTATTTTCATTATTTTTCTTAATTTTTTTGTTATTTGATAGCTTTTAGCAAATTTGTATAAAAAATTTTTTTTTTGTTTACATTGATATATGTAAAATCAGTCTATATACGGTTATACCGTTTCATTTTTATTGAATTTTGTAATTTTCAAAATGTTTTTATTATAATTAATATAAATCTAAATAAATGTTATAATTTACTTTTTGGTTTTAATTAATAGTTATATTTGTTTAAGTTTATTGTTTTGGCTTACACATGAATTCCTCAATAAGTTATTCTACGCATATTAAATGTTTAAAATTATTCATATTTACTGAATAATTTGACCAATTATAATGAACGTTTATATTATAAGTTTCGTTATATTAAAAAATAAGTTATTGTTATTTTTTTTATATAAAGGACCTAGATGCAACAAACTTCGAAAACAACCTAAACAGTAAGAATGTTATTTGAAAGCAAATCTTTACACTTTAATTCAGCACTTTTATTCACAAGGTTACCAAATAGATTGCCAAAATGAAGGAGTGGAAGTTCAGTTGTTCTTGAATAAGTCGCAAAGCTTTTCGGTGCACGCTATTGGCTCTACCAGGAAATCCAATAAAAAGTGCAAAAGAAAATTCGTCCACCAAAATTATATCCAATTATATTTCCCATATATTGAATGCTTCAGAAGATACAATAAGAAAGTAATTTTTATCGTAAAATGTGGGCATGCGTGTTATATAGGACATAGGTTAACTTTCATTTTCTGCGTCTAAAAGTTTTGAATGATACTTTATTCATTGATTTGATTGGTTGTTTATTATAAGCCACAAAATCCTCTTGCTCCTTTCATACGCTCACGGTCTGGCAATATCTCCAGACAAAACCACGAAATGGTTTGACTTCAGACTTGGTAAGGATTAATCTGTAACACTTTTCGATGCTAAAACCGTCACAAACATTTTTACAATATATTTTAAAACCAGTTTGAGAACATTGACATAGTGAAAATTTTTTGTTTTCATAGGCCGACACTTTTTGTGGTAGGAAATATATAATATATAGTTAAACAAATACATCATACATAGAACAAGTATCCATTGTTAGAAATGGGAGTAAACTCTTAAAAATTGGTATCGAATTTGATAGAACTGAACTTTGAAACTGTCAATAAAAACCATGTTTTGAAGTAAAAAATGAAAAATATTGATAAAATTGTATGATCTGACAACTATCCTTAATTTTGTAGGAAGGATATTTAATTTTTTATGATGAAAACAACTGAGTGGAGGTAATGAAAATAGCAGTTACAGTAGGTAAGGCGGCGTCACTAAAATTTTGCCATGTGTGCTATATATCCTGGTTAGCGCTTGATCTATATATGCCTTTTTGACACTTTTATTAGAAAATAGAATCTTGACAGTACGCTAGTTCAAATTTGATATAGTGGGAGAATTTTTATTTTTCTCGAAAACATTCTTTATTTGTGAGGGTGTTGTAATATGAAAACCGGTTTTGGAATATTTCAATAGCTTCTTTTTCAAATGTACGTTTCAAAAATGGCATATATTGAGTCAATTTTTATCTACGGCATAGGCACAATGTTGAAAGATGTTTGCAATGTTTTCTAAAAAATATCTTTTGATCCATGATAAACAGTTTTGGTCCAAACGGTCCCTACCAATTGTGAACTTGAACTCATTCTTGGTTTGGACACTTAAAATGTCTGAATGAAGAGGATTCGTTGCTCAATATATATTACCAATAAAAGCAATAAATCTGGCATCATTCAAAGTATATGAATATTGTTGAAATATAAGGATAAAGTTTCTTTGATCAAAATCACTTTCACTTTTCCAAATTTGATTCAGAATACTCGACTAGCGCTGCTGATCTATACCGAAGATGGTCACTTTCAAAGACTCCCCATCTTTTGTCACGGCAGTCCCAGTGAAAACAAGAGAAATTACATTGAATACGATGCAACCAGGTATGACTTTTTTTCAGTAACTCTAAAATTATCTCCATTATTCGGTCATAGTATAATGGTAGGTCGAGGGCTGTGTTTAGAAGCAGACATATACCCCCTACTCCCTCCCCCTACTTGGGAGCAAAATCCTGCTTCTCCTCTATAATTTTTTAGAAAATTGAGGAACATAGAAAATTCTCCGCTAAAATGTTTGTTTGAAGAACCTGAGAACACACATTTCTTCTAACTAAAAAAGTGTGCTCCACATCTCTAAAGTAAACTCGCGCTAACCCTTTACGGTTCTAGTTTTTGAAAAATAATCGCCTGATTTCCGAAGAATTGTTGAAAAGCAAGTTTTATTACTTGAAAACGGGGCTGTTGTAAACTTGGCAGAATAGGAAAGGATAAACCTAGCAAGGCTTTATTCAGCAAAAAGTGAATATTGAAACAAACACAGAAGTCATAGTATTTTAAGTATTTATACACTTTTTTTCACAAAATAGCATTGTAATTAGTCAACAAAAATCAGAATAGAATGAGGAAAACTTGGAGTTTAAATAGAAGCCAAATGCTCACAATGTTCACACACTAGAATAGAATGAAGAAAAACTTATAGGAAAGTAAAATTCGAGAATCTTAGGGGTCCATGTGGACCCAGTTGGGAAAGCTTGCTCTAAATCATCACCAAATTGACATAAATATATTAAACAATTCAATCAATTGGATATACCCAATACACATGTTATAGTTCAGCGTATCAAATTGACACATAAATATATTCATCATTTCAATCAATTTGATATACACAATAGTTATAGTTCAGGTTCACTGATTCTCAGAAGTTAATTTTGATCTTTGATATACTGTCATGTATGATATGATTCGTCGTAGTCTTTGTATACATCATTACATTACATATTATTCAAGCTTATTTATTTGCAAACAATCACCAAAAATACACGAAAATTAATAGTATAACAAAATATTAAAAGAAAAATATGATTATTATAATCATTTTTTTCAAATTTAAATGTAGAAATTTGTGAGATACGGAAAAAGCTTGGAAAGCCGCTAGGATGAGTACCTCGTCGAAACATGTCAGCGCAAAATATCATCATTATATGATATGGCAGAAATGTTGAGAGATTATACGTACAAATGAAAAGAGAACTTGTTATACGATAGAGTAACATGAGATTCGTATCAAACCTTGAAATAATTAGAAGTGTTAAGGCATATATCTGCAAGAAAAGTCAGTTACTTTGGTGACCAGGAACGTGTTGGTATTGGTCTAAGAGGTGAATGTGAAGATCCTTCTTAAAAGCATTAAGGTATTTGTGTAAAAGGGAGTAAGGTAAGTCAGCATTGTATGTTTGCAAAATGAAATAGCTCATGTTTTGAGTGTTTTTTGGATTTGTCTAAACAAGTGGTTCCCAAACTATTTTCATTCAAAGCTCCCCTGATTATGAACACCACTTGCTACTGCCTCTTTGTTCCCCAAATTATTTTCAAATCACCTGATATTTGTTTAGGAGTGCAGTGAGTTCTACAATATAGTGTATATCACTTTTACAAAGAAGAAATATAAGAAAAATGGGAAAAATATAAATAAACAGTAAATTATTTATTTTTAAAAGTTTACGACTTTAACATTCATGACTTTCTTTCTACAGACGACAAGTAAATCCTCCATTTTGTGGCAAAGAAATATTACATTAAATAAATAGATCTTTTTTTATGATTTTTAAAAGATTTAATTAAAATTTTAATGTGATTTGTGAATTTGATGCTTCATAATTAACTTTGAAATGTCCGGTTTCATTTCGGTGAGTAGTAGCTGTAGATCTACTCGCTGAGTAATTTGTAGTCTGCTTCGTTGTTTTGAGAGGAGTCGAGTTACAGCACTGAAACCACGTTCAACTAGGTGAGAGGTAGGCAATGCTATAAAAAAGCTTAACTTTATTCCATAGCATTGAATATCTTGCTGGAATTTCTTTTTGAAACCAAAATGCCTGGTGAGACTTGTTGAAAAGAGGTTTAAGCTCAAAGTCAATTTTTAAAAGAAATAAGCTGTTCCTCCATATTTGATTCCAAATCATCCATGCAGGAATGTGAAAATGGGTTGATTAGCCAGTCTGGAATTTCCATCGTTAATAGATCCTGAAATCTTGCATTCATATCTTTGTTCAACTGATCGATGTAATCACAATAAACTTGAAGATCATCATCAGATATTGTTTTCTCCATCTGAGCTAAGTTTGGGAATTGTACGAATTCTCGACGGCTTATATTACGTTTAAATGTTAACAACTTTGCCATAAATGAAGAAATCACTGATTTTGCTTTTATAAGGTTGACATCACTGCCTTGTAATTGCAAGTTTATCTCACTAAACTTTGTAAATAGGTCTGTTAAGTATAGGCAATATCAGTTTTGCAGGCTTCTAATTCTTCAAAAAGAGAACAATTTTTTATTTCTTTAAAAAAATCTATGACTTCATCAAAGAGCGCATAAAACCGTTTCAAACAGTTGCCTGTTGACAACCATCGTACTTCTGTATGTAACAACAGACGCTTGAAAAGCTCATCATGATTTATGCTGAGTTGTTTGAACAATCGAGAATTAAGGAACTGATGTGATATCAATTGATAGAGATTTGTGAAGTTTATCACTTAGCTTGAAAACACCCTGATACTGCTTATTGATAATATCAACCAGTGGTCTAATCCTATACAATTTATCTTGCTGTGGAAGATATCTAGAATTATCACTAAAATAGAAATAGGCCAAAATTAACTTCTGACATTTCACTTCAAAAATAGGCCCAATTATACAGTACAGTACTTCTAATTACTTCCTTTTCTCTCCATAATGTAACATAAACCAGTATATTTACATATTTTTAATTGTAAGAGGGTCAAATATTTTGTGAAAATTGTATTGGTACACCCATGGTACAAGACATGGGAAGATAAATATTTCAAGTTATAGAACAAGTTGTACCACCAATGAGCCAACATTTTTACTGCCAGTAACGTAATCTTAGATGGGAACAAAAACTCACACCTCCTCTCACAGCGCTGCCTCAAACGGTACTGAAGCACTGTTCAAAAAACGGCTACACGAGGCACAGAATTCTTGCCATTTGGCAAACTAAGGTAACGTGTTAAATGTGTAAATAAAATGTTGATTGGTTTAAATAAATATGCCCCCTTTCTGGTTCCTATTGACCCCTTAGCGCTCATAATTTTTTATCGCCCCCTCATATCGTAAAATCGCCCCTAAGGGGACGATATCGCCCACTTTGGTAACCGCTGGTCTAAAGGATTAAAATTAGTCACAAGTTTGTTTTCGTATCTTAGACATCTTGCTTTTTGTTGATGGTTAAAAACAAAGAAGTTTGGAAAAATACTTGAAGCAGTAGATTAAAACATTTGTATATAAAGAAGGATAAATATTTTTTCGAAATCAGTGATTCTCAACCTTTCTTCTCTTATGGACCCTTTCGAAGTGAAAAGTTGATTGTGGACCCGTTTATTGCTACGAATTGTATTTTCGAAGTGATTTTATTTATCAAAAATATGAGAATAAGTAAGTAATTTAAAATTTTTAATTGTTTACTCATTTAATTTTATAGTATGCTTTTGACTGCACTTATTCTTAAAAAATTAATAAAATTTTATAAAAAAAGTCCAAAAAAGTGACAATTTTTTTTTGTTGTTTGGGACGAGAGTTTTCATATGTCAGGAGGTTCCAATGAAGTCAATGATAATCTTAAAACTCATCATCAATAACATTTAATCGGTTTCGATTTTAGGATTATATATTAATCACTACCAGTATCAAACATGATTCAGCTTATAATATGCAGATTTCGATTCAACAAATTATGAAGATGGGAAAGCTTCTTACCACAATGCATCATTTTTTCTAGTTTCCTAAATTTTTCTCATAAAATAAAATTTTTTATTCAATAAACATCTAACTTTTTTTAATATCGAGGCAAATTTTTATGCAATTCAAATTTGAAATATTCTTATATCCAGCTCTTTAAAAATATTGCCGCCATTTTGGGGGTACCACGTTGAAAAATACTGATATAAAGCATGAACATTTATCATAAAATAGATTAATTGAGAAGAGTATTTTAAATAAGTACTGTGATGTGGGGCGTTCATGAGTGACAGTAGTCTATAATCGTGTCTTGCTTTATGTTACTCTGATTCAAAGGAGGCAAAGATGGCCAATGTATTTAAAGATGAGGCATTTGAGAATACTTGATTTTTTAATCAAGATAATACTTTCTATATTTGGTTTTATAATTTCTACAAAAAGAAAATTCTTCATACTTTTTCATAGGGATGTAACGTTTGATCGGAATCGACATCTGTAATCATTTGCTATTTTCCAAGAAATAGCGCCATTGAAAATATGATGATTCTAACCTATTAATCATTCAAGTTTAAATTTTAAACTTTCTGCCTTCTGCTTTATTTTTGATTTATTTTACAAAATCACAAGTTGCATGTTAAAATTTTTATTTTCTGTCTTGATTTAAATCTGAATAGATTTTTTTCTCAAATTTTTCATAATAAAATTTTACACAACGGTTAATTTAAAAGCGTTGTTTGGATATTTTTTTCATTAATGAATGATTAAAGAAAAGTAACATGTAAAATTTGTAATACAATTTTTATAATCAGCGAAACATCGTCAAGGTTTAACCTGTGGGGCAAATTGTCCCCAAGTGTGGGGGGGGGGCAAGGCCCCCCCTATTTTCTCAGATATTATAAGTTTTTATAAATATTTTTGTGTTACTATATTTTCAACTTGCTGAATTCGTGGTGTGTCCTTTTTATCAAAATCAATCAAACCGTCAAAAAATTGATTTATATTTGTAGCCCATCTCAAAAGGAATTTTTTATTTAAATAATTATATAAATTTTTACGATTCCTTTATATTGAATTCAGTGGTGATATTCTTTTTTATGAAAATAATAAATAAAAAATTGTCTAAATTGCCTCCAAATTTTATCAAATAGTATATAAAATTTTTTACCGATCCTTTTAAATATGTATTAGTGGTTATTCTTTTTATAAAATAATAATAAAAGTCAATTATCAAAATTTATCAAATAGTATATAAATTTTTTTTATCCTTTTAAACAATTAGGGTGTATTCTTTTTTATAAAATCAATAAAAAATTTATCTAAACAAAGTTTTTAAATAGTATATAAGTTTTTTAATCCTTAAAATATTAAAAAAATATCAATTCTAAAATTTTTCAAATAGTATATAAATTTTTTACATCTTTTATTAGTTATTTTTTTAAAATAAAAAAATGTCAATTAAAAATTTTATCAAATATTAAAGTTTTTTTTTTTATTGAATTGTGTATTCTTTTTATAAAAAAAAAAAATTGTCTAAATTCTTAAAAGATTTTTCTAAATAGTATATAAAGTTTTTTCCCATTTAAATTAATTCAGTGTATTCTTTTTATAAAATAAAAAAATTGTCTAAATTCTAAAAATTTTATCTAAATAGTATATAAATTTTTGCTTAATAATTAGTGGTATTTTTTTTATGAAAATAAAAAAAATTTCAAATGCTAAAAATTTTTTAGTAGTATAAATTTTTTTTTCTTTTAATATTGGGTGTATTTTTTTTTTATAAAAATATTAAATTCAATTTTATTAAAAATTTTTCTAAGATATAAAATTTTTTATATTCTTTTTGTATTGTGGTATTTTTTTTATAAAATAAAAAAATTTTTCAAAGAATTTTTGTTAGGGTTTTTATAGAAAGTTAGGGGTTTGAGTTTTTGTTGTCTTTTACTTTTGTTTTTTTTTTCTTTTTTATAAATATTAAATATTTAATATTGTAAAATTAATTTTATTCTTTTAAATTTTTTTATTATTGGATTTATTGTTTTTTTTTATGAAATATAAAAAAAATTTAATGTAATATTAAATATATAAATAAAATATTCTACTTGTTTTTTAGTATTATTTTTTATTTATTTATATTTAGGTGTTTATTCCTAAAATTTATTTAAGTATTTTAGTATTCATTTTTTGAATTCTTTGTTCTTTATTTATTATATTTACATATGTATTTTGTATTTTCTGTTCCTTTCTTGTAGTCTTTTTATTAGAAATTTATATTCTTCAATGTGTTTCGAAAATTTTTTTATAGGTAAAATTACTTTTTTTCTCTGAATATTTTTATTTAGTTTTTTTGTGAATTTGGTGTTTTGTTATTAAAAAGTTTTTTTTCTAAAATTTTTTTGAAAAAGTAAATTCAATTTAAATTAAAAATATCTTGATAGTGTAAATTTCACTATTGCTTGTTTTTGTATATATTAAATTTTCAGTTTCTACCCATCTTAGAAATTTATGTATTAGATATAGTATAGTTTAAATATTTTTATTTAAAAATATTTTTATAAAATATTTTTTGAAGTATATATTAAACTTTAGTTCTTAGAATTTTCATTTAGTAATAATTTTTTTAATTATTTGTTTTGATCATTTTCTTTTAATTAGTTTTAATTTTCTTAAATTTTAAAGTTTTATATAGTTTATTTTTTTTAATAAATATTTATACTGAAGTGATTGTAGAGTATTATAGAAAATATAAAAAAAAAATATATTTTTACATATACCATATTTTTTGAATTTTTTTACAGAACATTTTATTACATTCAATTTTGAGGTATTTTTAGTTTAAATAGAATAAATAAGTAGTGTTTGTATAAAAGTATTTTATTTTTTGAAAATATTTTTGAAGCAGTATCTAAAGTAAAAAATTGATTAATTTAGTATTTTAAATAATAAAAAAATAAATTATTTGGTAAAAAAGTATTTTATTTAAATTTAAAAATATTTCTGTAGACTTAGACTAAATGAAAATTTGATTTCCTTTAGATTTAAAATTAATAAAAATAATTTCAGAAATTAAAATTATCATGGTCGATTGGTATAAAAATATATTTATGTAAAATTAGAGAGAATATTTTGGGATATAGTTTTCAGAATAAATCGAAATTTGATTGATACTAGCAGTAAAACTCTAAATGAAAATGTTTAAAATAAATATATGATCTCTTTGTATAAAAAAAATTTTAGAACAAAAAATTTAATTGATACTTATATGTATTTTAAATTCAAACAAAAATTAGCAAATGAAAGATTGTTGTTTGGTATAAAAATATATTTAATTGTAAAATTTGAATGAATATTTTTGGAGAAATTTTAGAAGTAAAGAAATTTGATTATTATAGGTATTTTTTAAATTAAAAAATAGTTCAGAAATAAAAGATGTTGTTTGGTATAAAAATATATTTCAAGAGAATATTTTTGGAGCAATTTTAGAAGAAACGAAATTTGATTTATACTTATAGGTATTTTAAATTAAATGTAAAAAATAGTTAAAAATGAAAAAGATGATGATTTGGTATAAAAAAAATATTTATGTAAAATTGAGAGAATATTTTTGGAGATATTTTAGAAGTAAACGAAATTTTGACGATATTTTAAAACCTCTAAATGTAAAAATAGTTCAGAAATAAAAAGATGGTTGATTTGGTATAAAAATATATTTATTGTAAAATTTGAATGAATGTTTTTGGAGAATTTTAGAAGTAAACGAAATTTAATTAAACTATAGTATTTTACATCTAAAGTAAAAAATAGTCAAAATAAACAGATGGATTTAGTTATATATTTATTGTAAAATTTGAATGAATGTTTTTGGAGATAATTTTTTGAAGTAAAGCAAATTTGATTAATACTTATAGGTATTTTAAATCTAAATGTAAAAAATGAGTGCAAAAATAAAAATGAGATTAGTATAAAAATATATTTTATGTAAAATTTGAAGGTATATTTTATTAGATATATTTTTGATCAATAAAATTTTGATTGAATTTTAAAAAGTAGATGATTATTGAAAAAATTAAATATATAAAGTGTTATGTTCAAACTGTATATAATTATAAATTTTAGGGTATTATATAATATATATCTAAGTTATAAGGTTAAGTAAGATAATTAAAATTTTGTGAAAAATTTTAATTTTTAATTTTGATTGACAGTTTTGGACATGAAGGGGTATTCAACTACATGAAAATGTTTAAAGATGAGCTAGCGATTTTAGGAAAAGTCAAAAATTTGAAGGGATATGATTAGAATTTTAAAATATTTTAAAGCCCCCATCACTCATAGGGTTAAAGTAAAAAATCGACATCTGTATCCCAATCCACCAAAATTTTGTATCATCACATCCCCACTTTTCACACTCTTTTATTTTTTTAGTGATTTAGGAACGATTGGTTTTCGAACTTTTTTTTGTCTAAATCGCTTATTGAGATTCTTTACATCTTAAAAATCGCCCTTTATGAAGTAAAAGTATGCACGAAAATCGTTGATTTTTTTTCAAACTTAAATTTGAATTGTTCATTGGTCTTTTAAGTTCAATAAACTCTTGTTAAAAATTTACTTCCCCAGATTTCATATTACAAGAAAATTGATTTATAACCCATTCTTTTATTTTGAGCTCAAACAAATCAAAAATTCTAAATAAAAATAAGTAATCTTTCACCTTAGATTTTAGAAAATATGGAATTTGATTAAAATTGCGACATCATTAGATTCAAATTCAAAAAGTGAGTTTTGAAAAAATATTAAAATTTTTGCATATTTATATACAATACAAAAATATTTTTTATAAAAATTGCTCACCTGAATTCCATTTTGGCCCAAAAGTGGGCACTTCGACCACGGCGAGAAACTCTGATTTAAAACAAGATGAAGGATTTTTTTATTTTTTATTATCGGTATTACATACAAAGAAAAAATAATCTTGCTAACTGAACCTTTATAGATATCAATATCATGTATCGAATTCATGATAGCCAGACCAAGGCACCACTAGACTTCTACCGACTGTATTTCATTTTTAATTGTATTTTGTATTTGAAGGAATAATGAAAAAGTGTCAAGGAAGGAAAGCAAGCAAGACTTGTCAAAGATAAGATTGGAGAAATGGAGCGAAAGAATGAAATCCTTTCTAATAAATAGAAAGAACAAAAGTTCGCCTACTTATGAGCCCCTCGCAAAACAACACAGCCCACATGGATCGCAGAGGCCAAAACACCTTCCTCCCCAAAATATCAACATATTGATTAACATTTCAATAAGTGAGCACACGCCATATCCCCATTACACCCTTCGAAGTCAAGCTCAACGCGATTCCAGCAAACCGAAGAGTGGGGCGATTAGCGATGCTACTAAGTTGGAGTGTTGTTACTTTCACAAAAGTTTGCTCCAAAAGAAGGACAACGAATCTCAAATGACTCCATTGAGTGCTGACCAGGTTGCTGCTTCCATATACGATGGCACGCAACTAGGCAACACTCACTTTCATGACATAAGGTTTCAATTTAAATAAATAAATGTATTTTGTCAGTGGACATGGTTCCCCTAATAGAGTGTTATACTTAGAATTGGGGATGAGTCCCAAAAGAAAAATTTTGTTGACAAAGCGAGTAAGAAAAAGAAACTCTACGTCAAAGCACCATCCAACCCCGATATCCTGAATCTTGTGAAAGAAGCCAACCTGTACCCGAAAAAGAACAAAGAAATGCAAGTTAAACTGAAAAAGAGTAATAGTCCGATCCTCACTGTCGGAAGAGGTGCGCAATCATTGAGCGTGTTTTTTAATCCCTTAATCATGAACAACATTTTCCTATCTCCAAACAAATACATGGAAAATGGGCAATCCTTCATTAAGATTCCTTTTCAAGCGCTAGAGTTGAATGAATACATGAAAAGCAACAACATTTGGTAGATACTTGCTACTGAACATGTGCTTCTGCAAACTCAACCAACCCCCTCACTCCATTCCATTCACAATACTGAGGATGCTAAAGTTACAAACGCACAGTATTTAATTAAGCATATTTTTAAGTGTTTCTTGAAATAAATATGAATAATAATCTAAAATACTACGCTTCCGAAATACGAAATTTAATGGCTGAAGTATGCCTTACTATACAGGAGCTGTTTCTCCCTTTATAATTAACCCACTAAGTCCCAATGTTCCCATTTCGGAACATAAGTAATTTCATCTTCGTCTGCTTTTTTCAATGACTTTGAATATAAATCGTCTGCGTTTTTTAGATATCGTCTGATTTCTATGGTACTTAATGGGTTAATAATGTCATGGGCGGAACTAAGGTTTCATTTTGTTCGAGTGATGCTAAAGCCGCTCTTCCTAAGCTTACTTTTCTCGTAAGTCAATTTTCCTATCCACCATATTGAAATATAAAGGTAAAGGTAAAGGTGGCGTGTTTTCATCGAGAAGGCACAATTACGCCGCTTGTATCGAAATATGAGAAAGTAGGCTTGATGCGGGATCGAATCCAAGACCTTGAGAAAACCGATTATTATCTAACTCACGCCCCCTAAATTATTGAAATATAAGCAAAGATTTAGGTAGGAAAAGTTTAAGAAATGGAAGAAAAAAATAATTTTTACAAAATATTGACATGACACAATATATTATCTTTTTACTAAAAAAAGACTTTATCAACCGATAAAAATGGAAAAAAGTGTATATTCGATTATTATTATTATTAATAACCAAACTCAAAAATATAAAAAAAAATTGAGTTATTTCAGATTGACTGCCTTGTTTATTACAGATGCAAGACACTCATTTTTCTTCACACCAACTCAAACTTATTGCTCATCTTTGATATTTACAGTGCACCTTTGGTTTGTCAAAGTGTATGCATTTTACAATGACCCAACTATAAGTCTAAGTACAAAGTATTGTTATCTTTTATAAAAAAAAAAGAAGCCATTCGCTTATATTCGCTTATATTCGGAAATTCAAAATCTAGCAAAACGAAACCAACGTTTTGCTATTACACTCAGTTTTGAATTCCAGGTGTCAAGTATTTTATATAATTATTTTAAATATTTAAATATCTTTAATATTCAATGATTTCTCTGCGCAAAAGTAAAACATCTTAAAATCTAGTGTATCTTCTAGTATAAATTTATAAGGACAGCCAATAAAGAGAGGAAAGAACTTCAAATATCTTGGTTCAACTGTAATGGAGGATGGCAGCGAAGATATAGAAATAAATAGAAGAATTCAAGCAGGATGTAAAAACTGGTGGGAGTCCTCTGCGACAGAAGAATGCCTATGAAACTAAAAGGAAAAGTATATAAAACAATTGTGAGACCTGCTCTGCTATTGCGCCAAGAGACTGTAACAATAAAGAAATGCAATGAGAATAAGTTAGAAGTGGCTGAAATGAAAATGTTAAGGTGGGTGAGCTGAGTAACGGGAAAAGACAGAATAAAGAACGAGGTTATAAGAGGAACGGCAAAAGTGGTAGGTGTGAGCAAGATGCAGGAAGAACGCTTGAAATGGTTTCGCCATGTTCTTAGGAGAGGAGAGAAGTGCATTGAAAGGAAGATGATGGATCCCAAGATGAGATGGAAGGGCTGAATTATAGCCGACAGCAAAAAGAAGATTTTTGAACTTAATATTGACTACAAAATAGACATGGACAGGGCCGAGGAGACTCATCTCAAACAACGACCCCGTATTGAAACGGGCTAATAAAGCTGTAGAAAGAAGAAGATGTAAAATTATATTGGAAAGGTAACTATTAGGAGCGGCTAGAGTTGTATACAATCTGGCTTTCATTGTCAATGCTTTAGTGTTTGAATCTCTATCTTTCAACTTCACTCAGGATAAGTTACAGTTCGATTAGATAAATAGACTAGCGATAAATATAATGGCCGACGAATCCCCTTACTATTAGCGAGTAATTTACAGTGAATCAGGGTAGCGGAGTCACAGTTGGAGTAAGAGATTTTAAAGCGATACGACTAAGAGTCGTGACGGATTCAGCGAGGAAGGGGGGGGGGGGGGATGGAGCGATCGCACCCACCTCTCTTCCATTACTAATTTTTGTTCAATGAGAATTAATTTAATTTTGTGAAATATTTGTTGTGTTTCAAATCCGTAAGATGATATGAGTTAATGTTCCTTGAGTAATAGGAGTAATACTCTAAATCAGTAGTTTTCAACCCGCGATCAATTTCCTTTTTGGGGAAGGCATAATGAAAAGTTTGAAAGAGGAGATCAGAAGAGAAAAAATTATGAATATTTATATTTAAGCATAAAAATTAAGTAGCATTTTTATTTGTTATTCACTATAAAAATATTGCATGTAAAGGTTATATTGTTTTAAGGTTGTCTTCAGTCCTCATGACAGAACACTGATAAAATTTTTCTTTGGGTAATCAGTAGGGGGAATAAAGTCAATTTTTTTAAAAGTCTTCAAAGTTGTTGAAAACAAATATTTTTGATTATTATATGTTTTTCTAATACAAAAGAAAATTTTTTAAGTCAATAAAGTAAATTATATTTTCTTTTAAAGTCAATAATTTTTTTTTATGTTAATATTTTTTCAAACCTTTTTTTTAAGTTTTTTAATTGTTCGGGTTCCTTATTTAAGTAAAAATCTCAATGCCAAAAACTGCTTCGAGAAAATTTACTAAAATAAACTTAATTATTCAAAAATATCCTAAAGAATTTACTTTTTCTTCTGAAAGAAAGTTACTCTGTAAACTATGCAATGTAGTTGTTAAGCATGAAAAAAAACTTTTTTGTTGAACATGGAAAAAAAATATCAGCTTAGTTTACCAAATAAGTCAAAGAGCAATCCTATTTCCACTTACTTGGAACCTACTAATAAAACATTTTCAAAAAACTTAGTCAAAACTTTTCTCGAAACAAACATACCTCTACACAAACTATCTCATCCATCAATGAATTTTTTTTACTAGTTTAGGATACATATTACCACCTGTTTCTTCTAGTAGAATCATAGTTAAAGATCTTGCTGAAGATATGTTTGAAAACATCAGGAAAAAAATTACGGGTAAAAATATTTTTTTGATGATTGATGAAAGTGAAATTCAAAAAAAAACGTTTGTTAATATTTTAATTGGTTCAACTGATGCGCCTGAGAAAACATATATTATTGATATTGCAAGTAGACATCATTTGACCTCGAAAAGTTTAGTTTTGCTGGTAGATGACACTTTAAGAAAGTGAAGTAGAAAAAAGTAAATTTTTGTTGTTACTGACGGCTGCAGCAAAATATAACGTAGCTGGTGGAAAAATATTAAAATCAATTTATTTCATGTAACGTGTTTTGCTCACTTATTGCACAATTGTGCAATGAAAATAAAGTTTTGTTTTAAAGAAGTTGATGACTTAATTGCCTCAACCAAATCCCTCACTGTTAAAAATAAGAAAAGAAAATTTGCTTTTGAAAGTATCGGATACCCTCCAGCTCCAATTGTTACAAGGTGGGCCAGCTGGTTGAATGCTGCTTCTTACTACTGCGATCACTTACCCAAAGTAAAATAAATCGTGAATAATTTTGAAAGCAAAAATGGAGTTTTGGTTAAAAAAGCAAAAGAGAGCGTTAGTTGTTCAAAGTTACATGAACAGTTGGTTAACATAAAACAAAACTATATCCAGTTGGCGCAGCTTGTTGAAAAAATTGAACCGACTAATTTTAGCATTAAAAATGCTAAAACTTTTTTATTCTATCAAGATGATTGTGGAATCAAAAACTATTTGAACAAAAGATTTGAAAACAACGACATTAAAGATATTATAGAACTGAAAAAGCAAGATATATCTCCTAGTATTTATGCAGAAATGCCAAGCTACAACTTGTTCATAGTAGAGAGGCCTTTTTCTACGCTAAAAAAACTTCTAGCAAAAGATAGAAACTTTACATCTTCTAATATTTTTTGACTATTTTCTTGTATATTTTAATTCTTCTGTATAATAAAGCTAAAATTTTTTATTGAACTTTTTCACTTGTCACTTATTTTACTAACGTTGTCTATCTTTATCTTTAAAAAAAATTGCGTTTATATGATTTAAAAAATTTCAAAAATCTCTGTTGTGGTTTTAAGCTGTAGATTTTTAGTATGAACATTTTATTTATTAAAAATTATAAGATAGAAAAACAAAAAAAATATTTTTTGTACATACTTTATTTTGAGCCGCTTACTTCTTCCAAACTTTTTGTGCAATTTTAAAAGAAATTTGTAGATCTCTTCATTGTCCGAATCAATGGCGAGTAAGAAAAGATTTTAGAGTTATTAGGGCTTATCAGTTTGGCTAAGAGGATGACCAGGGCGTTTACGCTTGCTATTTCATATGATTTTGTTTGGCACGATTATAATTTTTTTGGGAGTCTTTATTTTATTTTGCGTGCAAGTGATACCACAGAAGACGTACCAGTTTTACGCCTTTGCCAGTATTATGATAGGACCGGAGATGGCTTTTTATGCTTACTTCAAACATTGATGATCTACATGTCTTTTCCATTGACATTTATAGAATTTCTTCAAAAATTTCAGGCTTCCTTAGCTTGTTCCTTAATTGTACTGTATGAATTGTGTTAACTTTTTGAGAATCTTTTATTTTGTCAGTCTTTTAGATTTAACGATTGTAAAGAAACAGGACAACTTTAAATTTGTCTTATTGTTTTTGGATCCATTCTCAGAAATTTTTCCTTCAGATCGACAATTACACTCCGGTACTTTATCTTTCTGAATGAAGCCATTTATATTTATTTTTATATTATATTTTGACTCACATTTTTGAAACATTTTGCTTACTGAGACACCATCATCATATTTATAAATTTAGGTAAGCATGAAAATGTCGCATTAACAAGAGTTTAAATTTCAGGTTGCAGTAACTTGTAAATGCAGCCAAGCGCTTTTTGAGTAAAACAAGCATGTCAGAAAAAAAAGACGCCCCATAGTTAGAAATTTGAAGTTATAGAATCCCGGGATTTTTTTCTTCTGCAATTTTGTTTAAAACCGCTATATAGTTTTTTTTGCAATTCAGAAAAAGTTTCTGAAAAAGTCAATATTTTTTTTACATAAAGTCAATAATTTTGTAGTTATTAGGTCAATTTATGTTCGCCCTAGTAATCAGGTATAAATGTTCGGCGAACACTGCAGTAAGCTACTTGCAAATAAAGCCTTTCTACAGTTAGCTAATCTCGCCTGTAAATATCTACGAATATGTTTATTTTATAAACAGAATCAGAATTCGAATCATAATCAAAATCAGAATTTTAGAAAAATCAGAATCAGACTCAAAATTGTAAAAAAAAATTAGAGAATCATAATCAAAATCAGAATTTTAGAAATGAAAAAATCAGAATCAGGCTCAAAATTGTAAAAAAAATTAGAGAATCTGAATCAGAATCAGAAAAATTTTACGGAAATCGAGTTTTTTAAAAGCCCAATCTTCATTATTTATTTAAATACAAGGTATCATGATGTGGATGATCGTGTTATCATTTGTATGAAAAATACCAAATCGATTAATTATATTACTCTAAAAGAAAAGATTCTAAATGATCAACTCTATGAGAATCCAACAGATTCTGGCTAAAAATCCAAAATCAAGTATAGTAATCAATTTGCATTAAGATGATAGAAATGAAGAAATTGTAAGAAACTAATAGCTATAACTCATAACTCAGATTGATCTTATATATTAACAAAAAGGATTGAATTTTAGCCAATCAGATCCAAAATTTTTGAAAAGTCATAGTCAAAAATTATTCATAAATGCTTCAAAATAACTTGTTTGATTCTAGAGTAATTTGATTTGCTAAAACTAAAAAATCGTTAACGTTTTTATCCAATCAAACTAAAGAGTTTGCTTAATGATTTGCATTTTGGAAAGCAGGTGTCTCCCTGGTTATCTAAGGGTTTAAAAATTAATTTTTACAAGCAATCATTGGTTATTTTAAGTATATTTCTTTGATAAGTTTACACTTTCATACATTGCTTTTCCCAAAATTAATCGTTTGTTTTTGCTCTTCAATGAGTTGATCATTTCTACTTTATGGGAAGCTAGAGTCTCATTGTGCCTGAAAGCGTATGTAAAGGTACAACAGCCTAGCAAATAAGAGGCCAGCATGCCTCCCCTTTGTTTAAGAATACCCCCATCTTCTCTCCTGAGAAAGTGTATTGTATTTAGGTGCTATAAAAATCTTAACGACTTCACACGTCATGCACCACCTTTTATAGATACCGTTTAAAATTACTTTCAAAAACCTACTTCGAGGCGTGGAGTAATAAATCTCAATCTAAATAAAATCTCTCACCCTGTAGAAGCTTATTCTCCCACTTCTTGTTAGATATCAGGTGATAAATAAATGATTACTATTGCTCGCGTAATAATCTCCAAGGAGAATAAGACGCAAAGCGTACACATATACAACAAGTTATGTTGTGAAATGGCTTCATCCACGAAATAACGGAAAACATTCATACCGCACGAACAACATGACTCAGAAGGCGCGTTAGGGTTAACTGTGTCAGGAGGTTAAGAATGAGCAGAGTTTAAGAAACGAAGCAAAAGAATGCTGATGCGTTAGAATATAAAACATCATAAATATTTATTTTCCTCTCTGCCTTCGTATACACTACTGACTTATGTGATATGTTTGTAAGTTTTTTTTTTAACTATCATTGCTTCAAAATATCACATGTTGAAGCTATTTTCCTGGTTCCCAATATCACGAATTCAGTTGCTTAATTCCAAAATTTCTGACTTTTAAATGAATTGATTTTTTTATGTTCAAATAAATTTGGCATTATTTATCTCCTTTAAATTCTACAAGTAAATAATGCTCATTACACACTGATACAAACTAATTAATTAATTAATTAAATGCCCTATTCTTCAGACTATAAGTCTGTACTTTATAACAAGTTGTCAGACATGACTTATCGTCCACTTCAACTCATGTAAAGGTTTTTCCTAAATTCATTGCTTCTAGAACATTAGCAAGGCCAAAAATTAATGTTCGCAGAATATATGCAAATGAGAAGTGTTAAAGCATCGAATTACAATGTATCAAAAACTCTAATTATTATTTAAGGGGAACCTTGTGTTAAATTGTTTTCCTATTCTTTTATAATATCATCGATCTAAACTGTGTTGAAAATTCTACTTATGTAAACCTTGCGTAATCGTGTTACCATATTTGTTAGATGGGCTAGGCTAGGCATTGAACAGTACGATCTTGATCCAGTCTTGCTGGGTTCAATTTCCCTTCGGGACGTCAACATCATCTATTCAGTGAGTAGTAGCCCGCCCTAAAATTTTGAAATCAATAGTAATTGCAAGATAATATAGATCAAGTATTAGAAGAATTACAATTATTTTGTCGAATTACACTAATATTAGCAAATCCCAAGCTTTTCCATAGATGCCTGATGAAAGAAATAATAAAGTCAATGTAGAAATAGGATATAGAGATTTCAGCCCTAATCTATTTACTTCCTAATTTATTATAGCTGAGAGACTGTTTGCATAATTTTATAAAACTGAATGTGAACGTCACTTTGTTTGCGTAAGTTTTATACTTTTTCTTTTTTGTTGAATATAATCCATTCATAGAAAACTTTAGGCTCATGTTATTAAAAGATTTATATACAAAAAGAAATGCAAATTCTTTTATTATTATTTATATTGATATACATCTGCCACCCTATCATATATTCCAATATGATGCATCTATGACTCTCAACTTAAACCCACAAATTCACGCAAATAAAGTATCTTATCTATTTTACTCAACATCTCTTTTAGTGCCAGCCAAAATATAAACTATAGCTATTTTGTCATTCTAGCACTCGCCATTTTTGGTCTAACTCCTTTAGAACACGTCATTTTGGAAGTTTTAGCATATTTTGATCTTTACAATAAATCTCTTATGATGTAGGATCGTGAACTCTTCTCTATTAAATTTCCAAAGTTTAGTATATTTGCTGTATTTTTGTATATTTCACTCACAAAATTTTGCTGGGCATATTTCGCTAACTGCTTTTATATAAATCAAATTCGTAGCCACACATATGGCTGAAGGACATTTGAGCGACCCAGATTTGGCCAAATGGACATTTAGCAGACGGAAATTTGGCCGAACAATAATTTTACCAAACGACCTTTGGGATAATGGACCTTTTGTCATATAACTTCTAGTAGATGAAACTATTCATTACATAATTTGTGTTTAGAAGGTTATGCATAATAAAATATTAATTAAAAAACTCACTGTCGATTTGTAATCAGTCATGTCATATCAAAACACATTTGGCAATGTAGCTTTGAGTAGATAAATTATATCATTCATCTCATAATTTGTGCATATGAGTTAAGATTAATAAAAGAAAACAAAAATTACCCTACAGATTTGCATAGAGCACAAGCTGTGTGAAAGCTTGCAAACTTATACTGGAAGTAAAGAAACGTCTACAAATATTGTCAAATTGTATGTACATTTTCGGTGAAATATCCCCTCGGCCTAATGTCCATTCAGTAAAATGTCTCTCGGCCTAATGTCCATTCAGTAAAATGTCTCTCGGCTAAATATCCGCTCGCAAAATGTCTTTCGGCTTAATGTCTGTCGGCCAAATCTTTGAATTATTAAACAAAGTTTACAAAGAATCTTTTATTATACAAAAAAATTATACTGTTGTAAAAATTTTTTGAAAAGGCATATTTAATTTTTTTTTATTTAAAAAATAACAGCATTTCACTCATTTTCCAAAGGATTTAAGAGATGCCACTTTGCGCATATGTTATTTTATGTAGAAAATTTCGTTTACAAGGATGTTATTAGATTTAACAGCTACAGAGAAAGGAAGGAAATGCAAAATTACGCATTAGAAAAATAAACAAAATGAACTTAAAATGAAAAAAGATGGTGGACCTAAAAAAGGCGAAGAAAAAAGGATGGATGTAAAGCAAAGTGGTATTATATTAGTGCTAAGTGAAAAGAAGAAAAAAATGTGTAATTTGATTGGACGCATGTGAGCTATAACTTTCACAGAGTTCTCTTCGATTATTATTAGCCTTTACGATACAACGGGTATTCTGAATAAATCTTCATTCTTTCTTTTGGAATAAAAATCGTTAAGATTGTTTAATGAATCTTTGCAAATAATATTTCAATGTATTCGCTTCATTTAGAGGATCATAGTAAAAGTTGTCTTCCTCCAAGTACTGCTACTGCATCGAAACGTAAGCTCTGCTTTAATATACTTTTTGGTTTTGAGAGTTTTTCTTTTTATCAGTGCTTGCCAAAACTTTCCCTATACTCAACGCCCCCTTAGAAGACACTTTTCAAAGAACTTACTTCAAAGAAACGGCCCTCACTTATAAAATATATTTTGTTTCGGAATAGAAAATGCTTAGACTTCCTGGTGAGATCTAAGTTTGGTATTCATCTTCCAAATTTAAATGTTCTGTTCGATATTGCTGAAATCAATTCTGATAACATACCCTAATATTTTTATACGTTTTCTTTCATTACTTACAATTTTTTTACAGCACCAATTCCATTTTCTACGCCAGGGGTTCACAACCTTATGCTAAGGGCGTGCCAACTTAACACTTCTCAACTCATCTCGAGTGCCAACCTCATATGTATATTTATCCGATTGTTTTATAATTTATTTAATTTTTATATACACATTTACATAAATATACAATAATAAGTAAAATTATAATTAGCAATAAAAAAATATAAAAGTAATTAGTGCTTGACTCTTTGATAACTTTAGCCAACTCTTCAATATCGGCACAATACTAAATAAAAAAAAGCAAAATTGATTGCCTTTAAGATCTATTATAAAAACTCTTTAAAAATTTATTTTACTTTATGTGTAAATGAAAAATTTTAATTGTAAACCTTAGAATTTTTGCGTGCCACTGAAAAGCACGCGTGCCGTAGGTTGCCGACCCCTGTTCTACGCTACAATCTGTGAGAAAGCTTAAAAATATTTTAATGACTTCCCAATATTGGAAAGAGAATTTAAATGACTTTTTATGTCCAAAATTTACAACGATTCATATAAATTATTCTCTAACCTATAACTAACTATCATATAAAGCATACCAAATATTTTTTGTTGCAATCGAGAAAAAAATTCACTACCTAATACTTCTTATTGGCAAATTCTCACCGCACTCGCTAAGGATTTGAAAACTCTGCCTTGGGCCGCTACGCCACGGATTAATGTAAACTGAATTATTTTATGGCATCACATTGTGGTAAGCGCGATTGTTATTATAAGGACAAAATATAATAAAACAAATGTTAAACATAGTGCATAATGAAGGATTCTTAGGCTTCTACTAATATGACTTCTATTCCGCTTCCCGACATCTTCATCAATTTGATTATGGAAGATTATTCCTCATAAAATATGATGCAGATGAGCAATTTACAAATATTTAAATAATTCATTTTTTACTGTTTTGATTTTTCGGGTAGGAGTACTTATCATTTGTCAATCTTATTAATGCGTAGATTTGATTGGAGGACAATATACAGCTTTTAAATGCAAGCATTTTGAATGGGTATTCATAATTTATGAAAATTTAACAAAATGAGAAGGGAAAATAGACAGAAGGAATTTGCAAACTTAAAATGATTTGAGCTGTTAAATAGTGAAATTAAGAAAAGAAAGTAAGTAAAGTTTATATAAAAGGAAATTAACCCAAATTTTACAATTTTTCAAGTAAAAATTTATTTTATAAATTTGATTATATTATTTGAAAAAATGATCCCCACCGAACCCCATAAGGGTTTGTAAATCAGAAGATAAGAACTGGTGTTAATTCTATAAAAAATAAGATATAGAAATAGAATTGAAGTGTAATTAATAATACTTCTTACAAAGTATGAATTAATAAATCGGCAGAGTGCATGTGTGAACCTAAAATATGTTGTCCTATTTTTGCTTAAACTGATGCATTTAGAGTTTTTTTTCAAAGAACTTTGAATAAAATAAATCAATTTTAGAAATCAATCAAACAATAGATTGATATTTTTTGTAATTTTGAAACCGATACAATCCTAACACTAATGCTCCCGATTTGAGAAAAAAACTTAATATTGAGTGGTTATTTTAATTTTAACAATGTTAGAATCGAGCTGCCAGACCACGATACCTCACCCTAAAACATTATCAGTGTGCCTTTAAAAGTTAAAAATATTGTGGCCCTAATGGTGTCTTGTTAAAGAGAGTACACAAATATGCTACCTTTACCTTTACTTATAAACCAGGGGAAATGGGGTCCATAGGGTCCACCCACCCCCTGAGAAAATTTGTGCCTTTTGCGCTGAGAAAAATATTTCATACTATAAAAATTTTTGGACGCCCTGTAAACAATTTGGGCATATTTTCCCTAGCTTAAAATTTCTATCTATTATATACTAGTGTGAGATAGCATATGTCAATCCAGTTACTTATATACCTTCGGACTTTGAGTGGTATAACTCAAAGATATAATGCAATAATTTATCGCTTTTTGAAATCATTACTAAATATAGAGGAGTATTGGAATTGGAGTTGCTTTGAAATTAGCTAGAGTTGGTGTTTTAAAATGTGATGCTATTACATTTGCCCTTTTGACAGTTCTCGTTTACGCGATTAATAAGGTGTACTACAAGGAAATGTGCAAAAATTGTATTGTTTACTCTTAAGGAATTTTCCTACTTCTTTTCCGCGCCTCAATCATTTCCTGCATTCTGGGGCAAGATTGAAGAAGAAGATTTGCCAGTGAATAAAGTAAGGATGCATTTCAATATCAATTCACATTTTCGCAATCCTAAATTAGGGATGTATCCGATATCTGCATACGCAAATTTTTTTACATCCTCATCCGCGAATCATTTAAGTTCCAACATCCACAATAACATTCGCATCCGCTTTTTTCAAACATTTTACTTTGTTCTATATACCGCAAAGTTTTCCCAGAATTTTTCAATTTCTACTTTACCCAAAATTTTTGTGATAGCACATATACATTGACAACTTCTCTCTAAATTTGTAAGAAGTATAAAAATTGCGTTTGCTTAGGATAGCAAGCATGATATCCGCATCCGCTCAGCTAAAAATATGAATTCTGACATCTGCATCCTCATCCGCTAGGATGTCAAATTGATACACCTCTATCCTAAATGTAATCATGAGGTTGTGTTTTAAAGTCATACACTTTCCAAATTCTTAGTCTAGAGAGGCGATACCCAATTTCTAGGACTTTTTGGCATTAGTTCTTTCTGACGCTGCGCTATAATGTTTTGAGATAAAAACTGGAATAACTTTATACTAAGTTGTGTGTTTCAACTCAACCCTTTTATTTCACTGGTCTTTTTTAATATGCGAAGATTTTATATGCACTATAGGCTTTTCGAATTCATGCTCTGAAAATTTGTAATACGAAGAATATTTTAAGCGATTGATTTGCAAACAGGAAGGGTTTTGTGAAGAGAGACGAAAGGAAATTTAATTTCTTAAAAAATATTTCAAAACTTCCAAAACATTTTTAGTTCTAAATTGTCTTTTTTTAAGTTCTAAATTGTCTTTTTCAATTCTAATTTGTCTTTTTAAGTCCTAAATTGTCTTTTTTTTCAATTTTAATTTGTATTTTAGAAGGTTAAGAGTTAAAAAAAATACAATTTACAACTTAAAAAAGACAATTTACAAAAAAGAAAATTTACAATTTAAAAAAGACAATTTAGAATTAAAAAAAGACAATTTAGAACAAAAAAAGATAATTCAGAAGTAAAAATGGTATATTTCAATTTAATTTCTTATTTTTGTGTTTTAATTTATCGTCTTTTATTTCGACTCTTTCCTCGCTACCTTGCAGAATGAAAGATGTACTCACAAATATAATTTTATAATATATTTTTCAGCGTATAAATTAAGTTGAAATATTTTTTTTAAATCATGCATCCATTTTTGACTGTTAGCAAAAGAAATTAAAATAAGAATTAAATCTCCAAAGATGTTACAAATATAGGAATAGGCAAATTTAGATAAAAACTCTAAATCATTGTTTTAAATTAAAAGTATATTATCACCAAGTAAAAAATTAATGACTTAATTATTTTCTCAATCGTAATTATTATTTTACGATAATCTGTAGATTTATCATTTTAACTGCTAATATAATGTAAAAATATCTTTACTAATTTTTTTTATATAACTTATTTTGTAGGAGCTAATACATTTTATATAAACTCTATATTTAGAAATTTTTCAATATTACAAAAGGACAAGATTTCAAGATTGATGGAAGCAGAAAAGAAATGAAATCGGAAAAAATTCTTAACCTAACTTCGTCAAAGCCGAGTGAAATATCTGGCACTATAAAGCCGACACCATTATTGAAAAATACGCAAGAATTCTCAATCAAGAGTAAGGAGGCTATTTCTTTCATCATATGTTATACAAACTTTATACTTTAATACACTACTATTTCGAAAAATCGCGGATATATGTTTGTTGAATGTGGTTTTAAGGAACAGAGATCAAGCATAAACTATAGCTTTCTCTATTGAAAGGGATAAATAAAAATATGATACCTGAAAAAATCTATATAGCTGAACATTTGAATAAGGATTTAAATTTTGTAATATTGCATGCATATGTGTCCACCGTTTATCTTTAAAGTTTTTGAGATGCTTCTTGGTATGCTTTTCTGTCAAGCATTGGAAAAACAAAGACGAATATTTCTTCCAAGCACTTTGCAAATCATTCCTCAAAACTTTGAAATTTGATTAGCATATGGTTAAGAAGATATTAACACTTTGAAGACAAAAATTTTTTAATACTAATCTCTAGTACTCTATATACTTAAAAAGAATATTAAGATTGCAAAAGTTCAAAATAGAACTAAAAATGGTTATATAAAAAGGACCATAAAATTTACCATGATAAATGTATAATGAAAGCTTTTAGTGAATGTTTTACGCAAAGTCAATAATCTATGCATCTACAGATTTTTTTAGATCTGATATTTTCAAATTAGAATTCAAGTCAAAGTGCAGTGAAAAAGGCATCATAACGAGTGTGGAGTTTTTCCACGCAAATTCCGGCCACGTTTCGATCAACGATGCACGCAGCAACTGCAGCAAAAGCTTCCAAAACAAAAAGTTTGTCACTTTCAAATTCTTTCATCATGATTGCACAGTGACCAAATTAAGCGTACTCACTTTTACACTTTCTATAATTTAGTAAAAAGCCATGTTTACTTTATTTATAACCTGCTCCACTTAAAAACTATTTCAAAAAAGATTACTGATATGCGGAGTAGAGTGTCCCGAAAATGAAGAAAGAAAATATTTATTTGAGACGCATTCTTTTTTGTTCCAATAGTGTATATAAACATTTGATATTAAAATGAAATATTATACACTTTGTTTTCCATTAGATGGAAAAACGATATGGTTAATGTAGATATTAGAGATGTATGGGATGAATTTGAAAGATGTTTGGATGTCAGATGCGGATATCAAATTCAACATCCTAGTGGATGTGAATATCATAATTCCTAAAAGACATACTTGTCATAAGAATTTTGGATTAAGTAAAAATTCAAAAATTCCAAAAAAAACTTTGCGGCATATAGAAAATATAAATATGTTTGAAAATTGGTGACGCGTATGTTAAATGAAACTTAAATAGTCCACGGATGAGGAGGATGTAAAAATTTTTGCGGATATCCGATACATCTCTAGTAATATTATTAATTTTTGGATTTTTTTTTTAATTTTTTGAATTTATTTGCTTAAATAAATTTTTCTGAACGGAATTTTTAGTGAAAACTAATCCATTTTATTCAATTATTATTAATAATAAAATTCAAGATACAAGAAAATATGATACAAAAACAACTAAAAACTCATCTATAAGCCACATCTAATGGATTTTTTAAGAATGTTTGCTTTCAGTTTAATTACTGTAAAAATGCCTGTCAAAAAAGTATTTTTCTTATTTTTGCGACACTCTAAAGCAGAATTTCTCTAAATCTAATAGGCGGCGGGGAGGGGGGAGGGCTCTTTGTCAATTGAATAATAAAATGTATACTTTAATATTAATCAGGGCTCTAAGTGCCATACGAATACAGGCGTACTTTGTGTAATCAATCATAACGTTTACTCTGTTGTATAAAATTACTTCTGATACTTTTGCGAGATGTCATTGGGTAAATACATTGGGTGTATAAAAATGATTGATATCATAACTTTTATTAATTTTAAGAAATTAAAGTAAGAAATATAGACAGCGATAAAATCACAAATGAGAACAGAGAAAAAGAAACAGAGAGACAAAGGAGACATGTAACCTCTCTGAAATAAGACCCCCATACCATACGACTTCCCCAGACATACGGCTTTATTTATACACACAAATAATATTTACATCAAGTATATACTTGATGTTTTAAACGATTTGTCTAACGCTAACCCCTCACTCACATACCACATCAATTTAAAATGTTGAAATATTATATATAGCGCGCATACTTCTTTATTATTATTTTATATCTCATGATAATGATTTTTTAAGAATATTAATTAAAATTAGTATTATTTTCAATAAATATTCACTTTTTGACATTTTTATGTTAATTTCATGCATATTTAATGAAATTATGTTTTATCGACAAAAAAATAAACAAGTTATAATAGTGTTATGACGTTATCAAAAAAAAGCATAATTTTGAAACCCTTCTGTTATATGAGTTATGACTTTCTCTCAAATACGTTTTTTAAATGTAGCTGGATGATTGGTCTTATCTGAGAGAAGCAACAATTGTTACTATAATCTCAGACAAAGCAAGTAGCAAATACAGTATAGTTTCACATTTGGCCTCTGCAAAAAATGTACCCTTTTCCGCTAAATAACAAGTACTGAATGATGGTGTAAAAAGCACATATGTTTTGACATTTTAAAATTTGATTTAGTTCAAATTTTCGCTTAAATCTTGATACACTTCATTAAATCGATATAGCAAAATGTGAAAAGCTCATGCTGCTCAGTAAGAACAAGATTCGATTACACAACTTACTTCGTTTATTTGCTACCGTTTTTCGTATAAACCACAGGTAGATTGTATCGAATACTTTCGTTATATGGAGAGAATAAGATATCAAAATTATATACCATTTTCAAATTACACTTTCGTGTATTTGCATAATCTCTGTATATTTTTTGTAAATTAATTGTTATAATGATAATTTTCTTCCAAAAATGTCATTTAGTTTTTGAGTTAAAATTTGAAAACTTAGATTTATTGAAACAAAGTGTAATTTTTTATGATTTAAAATTTAAATATATAAATTTTCTAATTGCAATAATCTCAAAGCTTTGGATAATAACTATATTTAACAAAAAAAGTGCAATGAAACTGCAAAATAACAAAGAATATAGAATGATTAATATAGCCATAATAATTTGATTAATACACCATTTTTAGTTTCTTCTCACCTGTTTCCAATTCCGTTGCACTTTTTTGCAAAACCATTATGTCCTTTTCCAATTCCGTTACACCTTTTTGCAATTCAAACGCACCCTTATGCAATTGCATTCATTACGCACTTTCTTTTTGCAATTTAAACATAGCATTTAAAAATGTTAGCCTAGTTTTTTAACCTTAATTAATAATAATATAATAATAATAATAATAATAATAATAACTTTATTTACAAAAGTACAAATAATAATTAAAATTAATTGAAAAGTGAAATTTGGAAGAAACTTTCATGAGTGTAGTCCAAGAGCCAAAGGGGAAAAAATTAGGTGTTTTTTTTGAAAAGAATGTTTAAAATGACATTTATGAAAAATTTTACTTTTTAAATGAAATTTTTTCATAAAAATTTTTCTATATTTAATTTTCGTCATGAAGAAAATATTTATAAACAAAAAATTAAGAAAGAATGAAGTCATTAAATAAAATAATGTACAATCTAAAAATTTGTCAAAAGAAAAACTGAAGACAAAAATCATTTACCTCAGATATAATTGAAGTAGCAGTTAAGAAAATCAATGGTGACGATTGTCAAAACTATTTTGCTCATGTGGCAAAAATATTCAAAAAGGAATGATTGATTGGTCATGAATTTATTTGAATTGATTCCTTCATTTTTTATATTCAGTAATTTTATACTTTAATACCTTTAAACATTAATCTTGTTGCAATTTCAAAGTATGTAAAAAGGACATAATTGGCCTTTCGTTTGACTTTTTCCATTTTTTATTTGCATATCGTAATTATAAAAAAAATCAATTTTTTACTTTTTATGTAAGACTTGCCCCTTTTTTAAAATGCATTTCACACTTACTTGTTTTGATATACTCATATAAAGACAAAGCAAGCATAAAATTTGATACCCTGATTTCACATTTTTACTTTCAGTTAATCGAGTAGTGAAAAATAGTCCTAAAAATAATTGTAAGAAAACACACATATAAATAAAATGAAAAACTTGGTAAAATTTTGAAACGGTATTTTTAAATTGCAAAAAGGTGCGCCCAAATTGCAAAGAAGTGTAACGGCACTGCAAAAATATGAGCTTGGATTGGAAAAAAAGTGTGTTTGAATTGCGAAAAGGGCGCGATAGAATTAAAAATAGTATGCATCCTATTCTTGTAGAATATTGGAAGGGGCATTACAAACGTACGAATAACAATACCTCAGCTTCAATCCGGTCACCGGAAAAAATTTTCCATTGGAAAAAAGTTATCCCCTAGAAGAGAATCTCGTCTCTTTCTTTCCATTGTAAACTTCTCGAAGATTAATTATTATTATTCCTATTATAAAACCTTTTTTCCATAGAAACTTCAGTTCTGCCTTGGATATTGTATCAAATATTGTTACATTCATATAACAAAATTTTAATAGCTCAAGCCTTCTCATAAGATATACTTAACTCATTGTAGTTCACGTAAAGCACGCCATTTTGACTATTTCCTATGTTAATCCAATGAAAATTCGAGTTTATCTGCCTTCCCCTAGAGTCTACAGGAATAATAAAGGAAGCGGGTTAATTTGTCTTCGTTTTAAATTGCTCAAATTTATACGTTTCCATGATTACTAATCATGTAGATTGATGTGATCCAATTTTATATCAGATATGTATAAATACAGGGAGCATGAGTAGGGTTGGTTAGATACTGGGTTTCGATAACTCAAGGTCTTGGCTTCGATCCCGCATCAAGTTCACTTTCCTCATAATTCGATACAAGCGAAGAGATTTATAGCCATGCTTACATGTGAAATAAACTAAATTCTTGTAAAAAGGCAATGTGTGTCAGGAGGAGAACCTATAAATAAATGATATCGCATGTTCTAAAACGTGCAGAAACTGAAGTGAAATTGAATCCTTTTTTTGAAATTTGATTTAAAAAACAACTTATAAATTTAATTCATGTTTCATCTCTCAAAATTTTTGAGATTTGAAAGAGATATAAAAATTAATATTTTGAATATCAATGTTTGAATACAAAGTATATATCGTATAAAAAATGAATTCAAACGTTTAGCAGTGAATGAGAGGAAAAGTAGGAAAAAAATTTTCATCTAACACATCTTGAATTTTTTTCTAAAAGTTTATATGATAAATTATTTTTCTTCTAGAATGATCAAAATGTCACGCAAATTCCGTTGCTATTAACTTCTTTGAACAAGACTTTTGCAAAACACATCTACATCAACTGTTTCAAGGGAACTCAAATTTCCCCACAAAAAGCTCGCCTAAGCAAAAAGTATAATATATAAGCTTTTACCAAATACTTTAAACATTATGCAAGAAATATACCTCTAGACTACTCACCGGTTTATCAAGAAGGTCATGGATTCTTACATGCGTGGTTGAAGCATTCCCATGATCTTTTTTTAAAAAAAAATATATATACCGAGTGAAATTTATTAACGCTGTTCTTGACCAATTTAGATTTTTTTGTGCTTTTTTTGAATAAATATCTGCTTTAATTGAAAATCGATCCAAGAAACATAAATAAATTGTTCACAAACATACCTTCAGAATTTGCGTAGGAGACCAAAAAATTATTTCAGCCGCGCTCTGGTTAAAGCTCTCGCAAAAAGGAGCTTTGCATGTCAGTTAGATGCGTTGAATGAGTGCACGAAAGAATTGAAAGATTTAACTTTCTGGGTATATTATAAACTAAACAATAACTATTATCATTAAATATATATCTAATGAAACATTTTCTATCGAAATGTCCCATTTGTTTGAAATTCAATTCTAACTATCTATCCAACTAACCGACTAATCAAGTAGCAGTTTAACTAACTCTAACTATAATCAAACTAAACCAGGCATATCTAGAAAATATTATCACGCATATATTCTCATTTAATGTTCAGATATAATTTGATTGACATAATTTATTGAAAAAATTAATGAAAATATTTAAAAGGAATCAGGTAAAATAATTTTTAGAAAATCACAAATACCCTTCCTATACGGAATAAAAAAAAAGATGGCCAAAAGTTTATCCTTAAAATCTTGTTATTATTTATATTTATTTCGATTTCTCTTTTAGCCAAATTGTTTTTTATTTATGTATTTTAATTTTTTTCATAATAGTCAAATATTGTTTCTCCTTTTTAGTGATTCTCAAGGTGAAATTAAAAAGGCGCCAAAGAAGCTACATTTCAAGACTTCTGTCAAAAAAAATACGAGTGTTATTGAGTTGTATTTCCCGAGTAAAGACATTTTGAGCACGAAAGAAATCCAAGTTAACGTTGTCCTCCTCGACGAAATAAAAAAGAAAGGCAACGAACTAGTTTCAACCTTAGCAAAAGAAAAAGAGCCTTTCAGAAAAAAGCTTCGACAAGTCTTGACAAGAAGCTCGAATCGTGGAAACGACACAAAAAAGGAGAGAATATTGAAAGAGGCGCCGCGACCCATACGTGATCTACGATTTAGAAAGTTGAAAGAAGAAATCCCTTCATCTTTGATCACAAAATCTGTGAATCTCACGCAAAATCTTCCTTACACGACGGATAAAGCGATCACTAAAATGGAAAATAAAGTTCACAACTTCACCCAACTACTTCCTAGTATTTACACGTAGAATTTTGCTTATTGTTAATCACATACACAGCGCAAATATACCATATGGTGAATTGACAGGTGGAACATTGACAGTTGGAAAAATCCGATTGATAAAATTGTCTCTGAAAAATATAGCAAGGTGTTTAGGACACACATTGCGTTCTTTAATAAAAATCGTTTAAATTCACAACGAAAAGTTTTTTTATTCGTATGTAAAAAAGGATGACATTCGATATGTATTCAGACAAAATCATTTTTTTTGTTCATTGTGTAAATAGAAAAGACATATCATTTGGAAAGATAAAGAAAGAATATACGAAGTTGATCAATACCCGCAATTTCAATTTCAATTTTTTTAATTGTCGCTATCGCATCCAATGAAAGAATTAACTTCCATAGCTAGACAGATGGCCAGGATATTCACACTCAGGAATCGAACCCATACCATCTGGATCGACACTCTAAGCACCAACTGCTAGGCTATCTGCGGAGAATTAAAATTTAAACTAAAAATCTTGGAAAATTAGCTTCATTTTATTTAACTATATTTTTCAGATGAAAAAGTTCGAAGTAATAGAACAACAATCTTTATTAAAGTATTTTTTGTTATGACCATTAAATTTTAAATCAAGCTACAACTACACGAGTAAGTTACAAGTTTATAAGCTCACGACGTAGAAGGTTAGGCGAGTAGTTAGGACTAGTTAAATCAACGGTGTAGTAGTTAACCTATTAATTCATTGCTTAATACGTTTAAACCAGTTGATTTTCGGTAATTTTTGAGTCTTTAGATATACATAAGATGCAAAAATAGTCCGTGAAGAAAGCGGAAAAAATAAAACGCAATTTCATTTAAACATAATTACAAGTACCAGAGCTTGAAAATATTCTTATGCAATACCGTTTTTAGTTTTCACCAAATGGGATTTAATAAATTGAGTAAAAATAAACGTAAAGCTACCTTGGAGTGTTCTCATTTCCCAGATGCAATTGCACTACTCGCATCGAAGTATGCGGAAAGAAGATGAAGCCTTGTGGTAACAAAAGCAGGTATCTAAAGAAGAAGGAAAAATGATATTCATAAAATGCTTTTTTAACAGATAGATAATGTAAATAGTATGAACAAGTAAAAGTGAAGAGTGAACATGTGTACAGTGAAAGTTTATGTGATACACAAAATGCTTGGAAAGCTGCTGGGATGAGTACCTCAATTCAGCAAATAGAAATACAAGACATCCAATCAATTATAAACCATATGGATATAAAAAACATTTATATAATGTTTGGTAGAGGCGTGGCTTTGATATATTTCATACGAAAGTGTTAATATAACAGACAAATTTGCAAGAAAACCAGTTCATTTCATGACAAGAGATACTTTTCTATTCATTCAAAAGCTTTTTGTGAATTTTATTTTTGAAAGGCTTTAAATTTTTGTTTAAAAATGTGAAATTTTGTAAAAATTTATTCTAATAATTTATAGCTAGTGAGTTTAGGTTTTTTTGATTTTTTTTATAGGTTTGAATACCAAAACAAGTTGATTTTTATTTCTAGGGGATTTTTGTTTTTGTTGATGATTGAAGATGAACCATTTTGAAAAAATATAAAAAAGCTTTGAATTGAAGTTTCTATATATAAAGACTGACAATTGTTTTATATATATATCTTCAAGCTTGAGTGTGTTGCTTTCAAAGAACAAATTTATTACTATAAGAAATACATGATTTGTTGAATATGATTCTTAAACACTTTTTACCTATTTTATACACTTTTTATTATAGACTAACAATCTTACTCACGCTTCAGTAGATCAACATATGGCAAAGAAGACGTTTATTTTAAATAGGCAAACTCTTGCAAAATTTCATATATAAGAATTAAAAAAAAAGAAGAATGAAAAAAACCAAATCGAATTGAAAAAGACTTTTTACTATTGAAAAAAGACAAAATTGACTAAATATATTCTTATATATGTATGTGTGTATACGAGAAATCATGTTGAAGGTTATGCATTTATATTTCATAATGAAAGATCTTTCTTCATCCAAATTCATGATGCGAGGAATTTGAAGCTATTAGAATTATAATACTGATAGCAGCTTGGAAGTTGAAAATAGACACATGTACATTTTCGCGCCATTGTTATAGTAGATTGAATTGACCTTCAATCTGTTTTATTTCAGAATTTTTGAACTTGAAAACAATATCCTGGAAAATTTCTTTTCAAATACTACGGGTAAAAAACTAAAAATGAAAAACGTACCTAAATCAGTCTTGAAAAAGAAAAATTTGGACCCAGATGAAGAAGGCGATGCACCATTGATGAAGAAATTAAGCAAACGGGTGGAGAAGGAACGTGAAGGATTAAACCTGAGATCTGGGGATCAAATTAGAAAAAGATTACTGCGGCAAAACCTTGCCGTTCCATTCCGACGAATTAGACTGCCTTTCAACAAAATTGCCGTTGGCTTGACAGGTGTTTTTTTACCTTTTTTATTTTAAGCTTTTTTATTTTACTAAGCATGGTGACCTTTTTGTCCAATTCAATGCCATGCCAAATACAATATAAGAATTTGGGGTATTTAAATATGTCCTACATAATTTATACAATTTTTCCAATAATGTCGACCCTCAATCTTATATGGAAGCCACACACTTTGTCTTATTTTCTATTGAATAATAAATGTTCATAACTTATTTTACGAAGATTAACACAATTTCCAATAAAATTACATAAATTTATCATTGATTAAATTATTGGAAAATGATTGCTCCTATATAACAAGTTGTTTAACTTTGAGAATGCATATCGCAAATCACTTTGAACTTGCAATAAATTTTAGCTCCTTTGTTTTTAACGCAACAAGAATTGAAAAGTCAGTTAGGCATAAGTGTGTGTAGGGAAAAGGAATAACCATTTTATCGAGATAATACTTTAAAATTGCACTACTTAATTTTTTTTTGGCAGAAAAATATGTATGTTAAAATTTTTGTAAACTATATTATTGAAAATCAATATATTAATACTTCAATATCTTTTTTTATATTTTAAATACCTTGAATAAAACTACGTGTCTACACAGTTTGCTTCTTTTTCCAATTTACCTGCACCGCTTCATCTTCCAGTATATCTTACATTCCATAAAAAGTCGGAATCAAATTGGGCCCAGGGTTTGAGAAATATTCATCTACCCCCTTTTTCTTTAAAATTAATAAGTGAACTTCAATTTTAAATAAATGAGTTTGAGATTAAAATAGCGGAATTTCAAATTAAAACAAATGATATTGTAGTTAAAAGTATTTAATTTTTAATTAAATATATTTCAATTTTAAAAATGAAACTAAAATTCTAAAACTCAATAATGGAAGCGATATAAAAAAAGTTTTCAATTTATAATAAACATATTTACTTATATGCTTATGTTTTTTTTCAATTTGAAGCGTATCACACCCGTAGCGAAATGAGAAAAGGTATAAAGAGACGAACTTGAAGTGAATAAAGGACGAACTTAACTAAAAATGTTGTCCCCAAGGGGTAAAATAAAGAAAAAAGGAGTATATAAGTTTAGAATTATTTATAGGTTTTATATAAGAGAAGAATTAATAAAATTATACTTAAAAAAAATACTTAAAAAAAAATTTTGAAAGCATAGATTTATTGAAACAAAGTGTAATTTTCTATGATTTAAAATTTAAATATACAAATTTTCCAATTGCAATAATCTCAAAGTGAGAACGTATAAACCTAAAGTATTAAAATCCTTTAGAGCAGAGTTTCCCAAAAAAAAATTTTTTTTTTTTTTTTCAATTTTCAAATCTTCATTTTAAGTAGATTAGAAGAATGCCTCTGTACATGATTAAAGCTTGAGGAGGTGAAATTTTATTTATTGAATTTTTAATATAATTAATTCTAAAATATAACTTCTGTATTCAGGCATCCTTGAACTTGTTCGAGTGAATCTCATCATTACGCTCAATTTTTCATGCTAATTATAATTTTTATAATAGAGGCTTAATCATTGTATTTGAAATTCATTTGTTTTAATTTTAAAGTAAAGTGAAAAGGCCAGATAGTAAGAGAAGTTTATGTACATGGACACAATTGATACCTACGTTTCATTAAAAACGCATTAACGCGTTAACGCCCTATGCCGACTATATTCGACTTTAAAAAAATAAAATCGTCTGCGTTTATAAAAGCTCTTTAATACAAATCTTCTGCTTTACATTAGATATCGTCTGATTATTCTGGTCGTTAACGGGTTAAAATGAAGAGAATAATTGAAAGTAAAATTTTTTAATTCAAAATTTACAAATATTAGTTTTCGTGCGACTTCTGGAGTAAGACCCTTTCATTGCGGGGTGAATGATACGCAACCTCCAACATATTAGTTAATATCAGAATATAGCTTTGTTATCAAAATACTCTGAAAGCTTCTTAACAAAAATGTTAAAATGTATAAAATTGGAAAAAGATGCAAAAACAAATAAACTCCATATTTTTCGTCAGAGTTTCCTTTTAAAAATTTTTTATTTACTCTTAGTAAAAAAGGTCCTAAAGCTCTTAATGAGATCAGCCAGCAATAGATTTATACATATATACACTGACGCGGTGGAAATTTTTATTCACAGGGTCCCAATGCGCTACTGAAGTATTTGAATAAGTTTCCCATGGTCTGGATTAAAGTTAACAAATGTTGCTCATATACTAGTTTATTTGCATTAACAAAAGAAAAAAATGAGAAAAAAGTTGAAAAAAATTATTAATTATATTTGTATAAAGAAAATTAATTTTGCGGATAAATTTGACATTAAATATATTTATTTAAACCATTTTTTTTTTGATATAAATGAGTTCCTAGATTTCAATTTTGATTAAATTAAAGAATCGGTATTTTTTAGTTTTTTTGCCGATTCCTATCCTGATTAAAAATAAAAATTTTAAATTTTTCTCTATAAGATTATCTATGATAATTTTGAGATTTAAAATTGAGCTCCTCATCAGAAATAAAAAATATCCAACTTACATATGGTTTTTATATTTATAATACTTTTATGCAAATCTCCAAGGATTTTAACTTTATTGTATTTGTAAGGTGTGCTTGACTTTCCTTTTTTACTTTTAGTCTATTAAATAATAACATTTTTGAGTTCAAAATTATGAATTGCTTTGGAAAATCAATAATAAAAAATTTTATGTGCAAGAATTAAGAGAAAATGAGTTTTTTCAGAACTATTGATGTGAATAAATGAGAATTTTTGGGAAACTTTATCTGAGTAATATGTGCGCAGAATGTAACGCTAGCATATAAGCAATGCTCAAAGTAAATACGAATATTTTAAGGAAATAAACGCTAATCTTTGAGTAAATTTCATTTTGTAGCGAAAGAAGCTGGAATTAGTGAATTTTGTGGCGTAGATGAAATGGAAGTGACAGGACACGAGGCAAGAGGATTCGTGGGAACGATGTACATTCCTGGCTACACCAATGGCAGGAAGTGTGGAAAAGGGGAAGAGTCGTATGCGCCGATTTATCCCTTCAATTTGTGTAACATCCAGGTAAACGCATTTATTTTATCTACACTGCACTTTCCAGGAAACAAATCTAACGCAAAAAAATCTTCCCCTCCAGAACTGTCTGGTTGTGCATTAAAATTTTGATTTTTTTTAATCAATAATACGATTTCTTAAAAAAACAAAAAATTATTTTCACTCACAATTTGTTTTTTCGAAGAAAAAACAATTCGAGGGGGCTTCCTGATGTTTGGGAAACACTTGTCATTGGATTTACTAGTGTTTCTGAAAAAACCCATTTAGTTCCTCAAAGGGAACGCTGACGACTTCACCAATCTATATATAATAATATTGAACACAAGAATTAGTCTGCGTTTCCTTCGGTAATATTCGTAAAAAATGGGTTAAGCTAGAAGTTTGGTAGCGTTAACAGGTAAATTTTCAAGCTCTTCTTATCAAGTTGATTTGTTAAGCGATTCATTGTATAACATTGCCTCATCATTATTTTCCTTATTAAACTCAAAAAATTCATATACATTCTCACTCTCTCTTTTTACCTCATGTGTATTTTGTTGTGAAGCTTGATTCTGTATTTTCGTAACATGAATGAGATTCTGCCTGAAGGAGTTGCTTTGTTAGTTAAAATATGAAGTTAGCTGGTTGGTTAAATAGTTAACTGTGGTCAATAGCATAACTTCAGTAATGACAGAAATTTCGTCGACATTTCATTACAAAGCTTGTTTGAATGGTATAAATAATAATTCAACATGTGTCTACTAAGTAAGAGGTTGTTTAAGGACATTCCATGATGCGAAATATTATGTATATACTTTAAGACTAATACGTAGAGTCAAAGAGATGAGATCAACTTTGTATGATATGAGAAAAGGGAGCAAGAAAGGCTTTCGTATTGAAAAAAAAACTTTTCAAAAGAGAAGAATATTTTTTTTTATATACATTAAAATTTTTCATTCGTTTCCCAAAGCGAAAATCGCAAAGTCAAAACAAATGATAAACTAACTCAAACTAAGAGCTGACTTCAACTATTAATCATATGGCATCTCATGTATGTGACCGTTTTTCTGTTAAGCATTGATGATAAAGATGAGCTAAAAGAGAATAAAAATATTTTGTCGCGCAACCTACAAAATATATGCAAAATGATAAAAGTTTATCTTTCTTACTAATTCATAAATGTTCCTATGTTTTGTGTTTTCTTGAAAAGGGGTTATGCGATTTAGGAATCTGATGTGATATTGAACTCGAAGCGTATTGATTTTTAACCCCCTCTCCCCCAACGGAAATTAAAAAAATATATATTTAAATATAACTATAAAAAGTTATAGTTGAAAATTTAAAAATTTTTTGCTCAAATAATTTTGGTTTTAGACATTTTTCTAAAAAATGTTATAACATCGTCAAATATTTTTACATCGCGATAACTTTGAAAATACACATCGAAATTTTGTAATTAACTAAAATTTTAGTACAAGATTTGATTAATAGATTGTTATTTGTTTATTTTTATTGAATTTAAAATTAAAAGCCTTTAATAATACTAGGAAATTAATTAACTAAGATGGCCTAGTGGTAAGAGCGTAGGGTCTCGATCCAGATGATCTGGGTTCGATTCCTGAGTGTGACTATTCCTACCATCTGTCAATCTATGGAATTTATTTTTCCCTTGGATGCGATACAGACAACTAAAAAAAATAACTGACTTACAAAATTAGCTATCACTACAGAAGTACTTAACAAGTTTTGTTTTTACCTTCTTGGAGAAATTATAATAAAAAAACAAGCATAAGATTTCAAAGAACAAAATAAACAGAAGATGACGTTAAATTTATGTCTTAAAAAATAAATTAAATAAAAAAATATTGATGTGGGTTTAGTTTGGCGTGATAGAAACCAAGAAGCCTCTTCTTAATCCTTTGAGGACCAGGGTGCCAAGAAATGGAATTCATTTGCTTTACGCAAATATAAAATTCAATTGAAAAAGGAAGCAGAAGGTTAGTCTTCAAAAGTTCGGCCCTGAAAGCGTTATTCACTAGTTAAATGCGAAATAACTGCATTCTTATTTATCTACGCTAAGACAAGCTCCTACTTTTACAAGACGAAAGTGATCGTCATATACGAAAAGATATACGGCAAAATTACGAACATTCCAAATTTTCCGAATAGGGAAATCAACGCGGTTTGCGAACTGGCTCGCGTCATATACACAGATATCAAAGACAAAAACGGAAACTTCATGTAAGTGTTCTTTATCATTATGTAAGCTTCACTCATTTTTCGAACATTTTTTGCTTGAATGCTTCAGAGTGAAGATATATGAAAATCCTAATGATCCTCAAGTCAAGAAAAATATCATGAATCCCCAATTCAATGAAATCTTTGGGTAAGCATTTTTAAGCTCTTCTATAAAATTGGTTCTTAATTTAAAATTTTGAATTTACTTTAATTATTATTAAGGTAAATTCAAAATTATTATAATATCTATCATAATTTCAAATATATCTATTTGGGGCGTTGTAAATACATGGGGTGTGAGTAAGGTTTGTTAGATACTGGATTTGGATTACTCAAGGTCTTACTTTAATTCCGGCCACCATGATTCGATAGTCAAAAGTACAGGAAAAAACACACCAAGTTAAAATGAACATTTTTTTAAATAAATTTATTTTTCATTAAAAATATTTCCAGACATTGAAATACAGCGCATAATTTGTTGGTAAAAAGTCTAACTTTGAAAGAGTTTTTGCGTTTATTTCTAGAAGTTTATGAAAAGGAATCATCATCATACATCTGAAAAATAGACAGAAAAGGTACGCCTATATGCTAAAAACGAATACCTTATCATCACACCATAAAACACACGAAGAACCGTTATCTAACTACTCTATATGATTAAACCAACTCATCAGAGCATATAAAAGTACATACAAAACACATAGGGTTAACTCCTAAGCCATGATTTGATATTTGATTTTGGTATTTGATATGCTTTTTGCAAACAATTCCAAACTAACTTAGCAAATTCTAATATTTTGAATTCAATGGTGATCATATTTTTTGATTAAAATCAATCAAAATCCTTAAAAAAAGTGATTAACCCATTACGTTCTAATGCTCCCATTTGGGAACATAAGTAATTTCATCTTCGTATGCTTTTTTCAATGACTTTGAATATAAATCGTCTGCGTTTTTTAGATATCGTCTGATTTCTATGGTACTTAATGGGTTAAAAGAAGCTACTCACCCCAAAATTGAATTTTTTATCAACGATATTTAAAATAATTTATTCAAGTATATTCTCATAAAAATAAATTTTTATTTTATTTTAAAATTTTCATTTATTTTCAATTCTCTTATTTTCAATTATCGGGTGTTTATTTCGTTTGAAAATCAATCAAAACCTGAAAAAAGGAGAATCGCTAATTCAATATTCGTAATATTTTTTGTTGAAAATCAATGAAAGTTGTCAAAAAAAGTGATTTAAAATAGCTACTCACCTCAAAAGTCATTTTTTAAAATGTGGCTCGAGACACACACATTGTAACAATGATTCAATGTTTAAGTTTTCCAATTTCATACAAATTAATTTTCATTTATTTTAAATATTTTCAATTATTTTGAGTTGCATTCTGGTTTTTTTTTCGTTTAAAAAGCAATCAAAACCTGTCAAAAAGAAAATGGTTATATAATTGAATAGGGGTAATATTTTTTGATTAAAGTGATTCAAAGTTATCAAAAAAAGTGATTTAAAGTCTTTTTTTTTTAATTTCAATGCTCAATATATCTTAGTACTTTTTAGAAATAATAGATAGAAAGGTATACTTTTCAAGGATTCAGACTGAGTATTATGTATTTAAATAATTATGATAAAAAATGAAGAAGGGATATATTTATTGTGTAAAAAAATGAAGACCTTCAGATTTTAAATATCATTTTTTGTGTGAATTTTTTTAGACTTTTTGCTTATTTTTATGTTAACTTTGTTGAATAAAGTAGACGACAGGAATGAATTATAGAAAGTAAAAGATTAAAGAATGGCAAATCGCGCTTGCCTCCCTACATAAGCAAAATGCACTTGTAATCAAAAAATGTCATTGCTTTACAGTTTTCGCAATTTTTATTTTGCGCTTTCCCATTGCATCCTTATTTTAAAGCATCACTTTGTAAGAAGTAAGGCTTTTTTGGACATGTATAGGCAGGCAAAAGCATTTTTCATTCTTCTATTTGTTTACTTTCAAGAAATTTTTACTGGATCTTCGGGAGTATGAGAAGATTTGCAGCAATCTGTCATTTTAAAAATCAAAGTGTGCATCTTTTTGACTAGGATCATTGAAGATTGCCTTTATAATTAACAATAATTTTGTTATAGTTTCGTTTTTTGTATTGATATATTTATTATACCAAGTAAACTTTGGAATGGGATTTAATCAAAACGGAATTCCTATTTATTCTTAAAGTTTTGAATTTATCCCCAAATAACTTAGCGTCTATTTTAAATACACTCTTGAGGATTCGTTTTCTATACTGTGTTTTTAGCTTAGAACGTTTTTATATCTATAATTTTAATGATAAAAATCCCTACTTGATTGAAAAGCGTTAATCAAAATTTTGATTGGGGATAAAATTGTCTACTCCATTGGCCAATACGGACAAAAAATATCTGAGAGTGCCAATTGAATTAGTGATGCATGTCTAAAAAATCATTTTTCGACATTTTTAAATACTCTGCAGATAAGTTGCAAATTGGACAAAAATTACATGGTCTAGTATATCTATTGCAATGATTCACAGATTATTACGTTTAGGGTTTGCCTAGTTCCTAGAGAGCTCCATCTCTATAGCACACGCAACGTCAATATTCCGACATTTTTAACACGTTTAACGTAAATATTTGGAAATTTCGCAAAATACAACAATTCACAGATACGATATTTCATAGTTTGTGCTCCTCGCGCCAATAAAGATGAAAGGCAAGCAAAATGCTAGGATTTTTAATTTATGCATTCTTGTCACATGACATGACTCTGGCCAATGGTATTCCAGTATTTTATAGCATTCAAAAAGTAAACGCTTTGGAAAGAAAAGTATTACGTTGTCTTGAACAAGTGTTAAGTTTTATAAATTACTATATCTTTATTTGCTGAGAATCCCGTGGTTTTCAATGAGAGGGCCGATAGGGTCTTGCATGGACTTTTAGCGTATACCAAAGGATGAAATGGAGAAGAAGGTGACTGGAAATGGAAGTAGAGGGAGGCAGCGTAAAAGATGGAAGGACGGACTGATGGAGCAACTGAAGCAGCTGGGACTGACCGAAGAGGATACGCAGGACAGGAGAGAGCGGATTGACGCCACCGACCCCAACTTGGGGACAAAGTGTTGTCAAAGAAGAAGAAGAAGAAGAAGAAGAAGAAGAAGAAGAAGAAGAAGAAGAAGAAGAAGAAGAAGAAGAAGAAAGGATAAAATCATGCGAGCCTTAAAACTGCTTTTCTTACGCTGTATGCGACTTTCCATTTCGCGTATATATATATAGTTGCAGCTCTTCTAAGCCTTTCAATGGCACATTCTATGACAATTTTATGCAAACAGCCTTTGATTCATAAAAGAATTTTAAATCTATCAATTTTAACTAAATAATAGTTCTCTTTAAAAAAGGAAAATTCACTGAAGTTGAAAAATGGTTCTCAATAGCATCATTTGTACAATTATTATTGTGTTCCTAAATGCGTCAAATTCCAAATCTCAAATTCATTCCCCAAAAATATTTCCACACATTTCTCAAGACCTTAGCAATTTTAAATTTATTTGTATATATATATATATATGTATTAAATTATTTAGAGGGTCAAGGATTTGGTACAGATATCACGTATTTTTTGATTGGATAAAAGTTGGAACTCTTCTAATGAAAAATTAAATAAAGAAATATCCATTTTTTAAGGGATGAAATAGCAGACTTGAGGAAAAATTTAAAGTCAGAAAATATGCTTCACCGAAGAAAACCACATTTTGATTCAAGCGTACCTTTTAAAAGACAAGAAGATGAAATGAAGTTAGTTTTGCTTTTATTGTACATCTTTTGCTTCTTAACTCTTCATTTTCCCAGCTCCTATTTTTTTCCTCTGTTCAATTTTTTCATCATCTTAAAAGATCATAGTTCATAGACTTTTTGCTGGATCAAAACACGATAATCGGTAACCACACACACTATAGGCGGATTTATTTGGAACGAAATTTTCTAATTTCATATGGTTTAATGCAAATTCAGTGACGAAAAATTGACAGACAAATAATATAATTGTTGCCATTTTTATATGTTTTAACTATAATTCATCATTTGTATACTTTATCATTTATGAAGCCCAATTATATTGTTTATTTTTTATAAAGGTAATTCTAATTTTTTTATTATATATATTATGCAAAATTTAAACTGTTTGTATCATTTCAAGTTTTTAAAATTACATAGAAATTTTATCTATAAATAATTTGACAAATCTGTTTTTTTTTGAAAAATGTTATTAGACTTTAATTTATAGACCACACACACAGACTAAAATTTATCAAAAATAAAAAAAAAGATTTGTAAAATCTATGCACAAAATTTTTATGTAATTAAAAAGAATTAAGTGAGTTAAATTTTGCATAAGATAAAATGAAAAAATAATAAAAAAACATGAACTTTTCGGAGAAATTATAGTTAAGTATATTGTAACTTTTATTAAAAAAAAACTATTTAAGATTTATAAACGTTTTTTTTGAGAGTTGAATCAAACTATTATTGCAAATCTTTACTTAGTCTTTTACTGATAGCAAAAAACTTTTAGTTTTTGCCCCCCCCCCTCCCGATCTTAATATAATTTCGTCCTTGTCTACATCAGTATATGAAAATTGAAGTTATAGATTCGAACAAAGACGAAAGAAAAGATTCATCCAAAAACTTGTTATCGAGTAAAATTTATTAACTAAAAATCCAAACTTTCTTAGACACCTATGACTTTTTCAGAGATATAAATTTGATGTTGGTTCGAATGAACGTAAGTCATTCTCTGACAAGTTAAACATACTCATTGGTCGCTTTAGTAACGCATGCTCCTTTGATAAACACCACTTTTTCTCTATCCACACGCTATGTCACCTTTATTTCAAAGTTCACCACTATGCCATATGTTTCAAATCTTTTATTCACTCAGCGCTAATCTTCCCTTTTTCCTTCCATTTATACAATTTATCATTAAAAAAGAATGACGTAGCGAAAACGTTTCGATTTTAGTAAAGTTTCAAAGTGTCGTCTTAATTATTCATTTTAATTCGAATCCCATCAATAAATTGAAACGTGTTAAAGTTTTGTAAAACAGGAAATGAAAAAACAGTAACAATTTTTTTATGAATGCTTGCGACATAATTTTGTTAGAAAATAAATACTTTAATTTCAAAATATTTGAAATCATCAAATTATTTTACAAGAAGTCTTTTTACATTGAAGTCTGAGTCAAGCATGTCTAGGTACGTAAACATATGGTCATTTGACAGGGGTGTTAGAAAAGTGATCAAATTCGTTAAGGACTTATTTGGGTAAAAGTTAATGATGTTTTGTTTATTAAAGATGGAACAAAAAGTTCGAAGACATGTTCGATAACTTCATTGATGAGTACGATGATGAAAGCGAGAAAAGTTATGCGACTAAGCACAACTCCCGAATGGAGGAGCCCTTGGAGGATGCGTATGAGTTAAATTCAGGAAATCGTGGCATTGAAAAGAAGAATCTGCTATTTGAAGATAAAGATGGATTAAATTTGAAATTTGAAAAGTTTAGCGGTAATATTTTGTATTATCTCTCATGAAAAGATACTCTATTAATTGCTAGCTTGAGATTTTTGATGAAACTAGGAGTTATTGTAAAAAAGTAATCATTTTAAAGTAAATTCTACGGAAACTCGTAGTTCAAAAATGACAATAATAGTATAAATAAAATTCTCAACCATTTGTGTCTTTATAGAGCTCTTGCAAAATCAACATTTTTTAAATATTTTCATTGTATAAAATGTGAACAATTTATAAAATGTATTGTTAATGAGTTGGCCTTGAATTTAGTATGTTAGTCGGCTTCGGAGTTTTTTCCCTTTGCTATTTTAAGAGAAACCGAGTATGATGGTTCTAGAAGACTCAAAGCTTGTTTTCTAAAAGCACAACTTTTGCAATCTTTTTGTTCACTCAAACTCTTTTCACAATGTTTGAAAAAATTGGAATCCTTTTTAACCATCTTGTTTGTGCATTGAGACGTTAAATGATGTTTCAACTTGCTTGGTCACAAAGAATCATTTCCAAGCACTTTGAAGCATAATACACACGGCGTTTTTCAATAACATTGGCAAGAAATTTTTGTAAATCCATACTTCATTTATTGATCGCTATACTTTCTTTTTTTCAAAGTCATTAGACATAAGCTAAAAAGATGAAACAAAGTAAGATCGATAAATATTATAAGTTCAAATATTTAGTTTTTAATATAAAATACAATTTCTATCAATTATGCAAGCATATATATTGAAAGAGTTTTCTGAAAAAAAACCTATGTAAAATAATTTTTTATAAACAGCAGAAAATATGTTTCAAAAATTTATATATTCCTAATACAAAATGATAAAATATTAAGTCCAAACAACTTGAATAGGTTAACTAAGTGACGTCTTCATTTTAGTTCATCCCTTAAGAACCCTTCGATTTCTTCCGTATACTCTCCTTGGAGATCATGGCCCACATGTTGAGAGCAAATGTTTTAAATGATACGCAACTTATTTGACCATAATATATCATACCACACTTAATCCTTCAAGACACAACTTGAATCATGCCCGCTATGCCCAAAAAGTATTTCGTATTGAATTCCCCTTTTCTCATAGAAATTGCTACAAACTCCTATGCAGAAATGAAATTTCCTTACAAAATCTAATGTGCGTTTACATTTGAAAAATTAAAGGACGCTTTCTACATCTCGAACATTCGAACTTTTTCCACAAGCTTTTTAAGTTAAGCGTAAACTATTTAGCCGCTTAAGCCTTTGAGAACCTGCATTTTTAAGACTCTACTTCCCTTTTCAATGGAATTTTGTAAAGCGGATGATTTTTATTTTATTAGACACCGGTGTCAGACAGATTCTCAAAGGCTGATACTTTTTGCCCCAATGAAACGTCAGGCTTGGATAAAATAAAAGTTGTCTTATATAAAATTCGTTGACAAAGATAAGTAGATGATTAATATTGTAAAACGTGGTGGGCTTTAATACATAGGCACATCTGTTAACCAATGACAAACTAAATAATAATAATCGTCTGATTTAAGTATAAGAAAATTCAGTCAAAAAGAAAAACAGACGATTAACTTAATCCAAATAAAATAAAATCATTCGATTAAAACTTTTTGGAAAAGATAATCAGAAGATCAATTTTAATGACCGGCAAATTAAAAATCGCTTGCTTTTATACTCATTTTTAAGCTATAAGAAAGTATATTAATCCGTTAACGACCAGAGAAGAATTCTGACCTGCAGAAGCTTTGTATTAAAAAGTATTAATGAATGCAGACGCTTTATTTTTGTAAAGTTGACATATGTCGAGTGTAGTCGTAATTTTTTGAAACGAAAGCCAAAATTGCTATAACACAAAAATGCTCATATTTGCACTTCATTTGCGCGTTTTAAGTCTGCCATAGATGCTGGAACAGATCGTGGAGGAGGAAGGTGAAATTCCAATTTCTGGATGGCAATATGGGTTTTCGCTCCCCCTATATTTTAGATATATTCATGGTGTTATGATTTAATGAATTAAGTCGTCGTTTTCAAAATGAAGTTTATAAATAAAAAATTTCACAAGAGATCACAATGGCAGCAAGGAGCTGCCTTTATCATATAAGAAGGATGTCACTGAGACAGGCTATCAAATTAAACATGAAACAAATTTTGAAGTTTTCTTCTCATCGAGAGTATCAATTGTCTTCAGCCCTGAGAAGCATTAAAGAACTTAGACTGTCCAAAACATGGAATCGCAATGCAATGACAGCGCCGGTTAGAACCTTATGTGCTTATGCAAATACATCAAAGGTACTTTGAAATAATAGAATAGGAAAATTGATGAAAGTTTTTATTAACCAAAAAATGAACGTATAAGAATTTTTAGAATTCTTCTATAATAATTTGTTTTTAAGCGTTAATAATGATAATTTTTAATTAATTTTTCGTTTAATAAAATTTCTGCTAAAATTTACATAGTTTCCCAAACCCCTGGGAAAAATGTTTCGATGACATTGAACTCTATAAAAAATAGTTTATTTATGGAATCATTGGAAATGTGAATGAAATGTTTCATTACATATAACATCATAACTGTTATAAGTGTGTATGGGAAATAATTAAAAAGCTTTTCCAGATTCATTATATTCAAGCATTGTAACATTCTTTTCAGGTATAAGCAACTTGGAGCTGACTGATTGTAAGATACACATTGCTACAGAACACAAATCCAAATTTAAACATGTCAATCTTTTTGATGAGCATGGGTAAGTTCTTGAATCCATATCCAATCACCAACACTCTTATATTTAGATCTAACGCGTATAGAAAAAGTGTGTCAATACGCGTAATATACGTTAAACACATTATTTGGAACGGCGTGTACTTTTAGCGCATATACACGCAAGAAGACATGTGTTAAAATCTCAGATGTAATTCTGCATAGTTTCAATAACATAGAACCGCGTCTTTACTCACGCTAATATGAAAAAAGGTCCTAATATTATTTTTACAAAAATGTCAACCTGTTTAATACCAATTATCGAAAAATGGACATGTCCCGTTTTTAAGTTAAATCAATGGAAATTCAATAAATACCCCCGCCTTGTCTGATACTTCAAAAAATGGCATGTAAATAATAAGAAATTTTGGCGTATATCAAAAGGTAAAGAAAGATCTGATTTGACTTTAATTGATGATAATATACGTTATTGAACCTAATAAGATTATAAAATTTTAAGCAAGTATTCTTAATTGTGAAAACAATGGAATATAAATAGAGAATTTTTTTTCACTTTCATCTGTTTTTTAATATTTTCTTAAAACTTCTTTTCATCGAAGATTCTTATGAAGGAGGAGATGAGGATAGAAATCTTGCTTCCAATTCGACAAATATTAAATATTTTAGAAAAGAAAAATGAGTTTGAGCAAAACAAATACGTTGATATCTTTAAAATCACGTTTTTGTAAAAGCCAGACATCAAAAGAAAATATATACATTCATCAAATTAAAATTTGGCACAATGGTGAAGATTTTTCGAAGGATGTTCAAAGATACAACTATAACTTGATTTAAAGCCGATACCAAATCTGGAATTACTTTCGAAGTGGACTGATGTGTAGCTGGTTTAAAAAATATATATATAATTTATATTTATTCCTCATAATATTAATATTTCGTATAAAAAATTACCTATATCAATTCACATCACTAAGAAAAAATGAAAGAAAAATATTGATATTGACTTCCAACATAATTAGCAAAATCCATAAATATCACATCATATAGATCATTATCATATCTTAAGGGCAAAACTGAAAAATTTCAAGCATACCCGCGGTATCAAAAATGTTCAAAAATTTCTCCTTCAAAAAAAATAATCTAGCCTATTTTTAAAAATATTCAAATACGTTGAGACAAAAACTTTTTTAGATATGATTTGTGCGACGAGACGTTTGAAACTTCTAAGTATAAAATCTCTGCGTTTTCCTTTTTTTTCTGGTAAAATTTTCAGTTATTTGCAAGTAATATTCATTAATATAATACTGTCTAACTCTACTTTGAATTAACAAATTCACTTTCAATTTTTTTGTTGATTTCCACTATTCTGAAATTCAGGAGAACGATCACAACCCATTTTAAACGTCTTCTTAACGCTTTTGTCCAAAAATGCGACATTTGTTAGCTCGAAAAACGTTAAAAAATATGCAAAAAAGATTTATCAATGCGAAGTTTTTGGCCTTATATTTCAAATTTTGGAATGTTTTTGTTAAAAAAATTGAAGGAATTAAAATTTTCCATAAAAAAATTTCCAAAATTTGAATGAACAACATTATCGCCATTTTTGCTAATAACAGTCATAGTAGTGATAAAGTAGACAACGAATTTCTCTAGACAAATGTCATCACTTGCAATATTGAAAGCGCTAATTTATTCTTGATTTACTTTTCTTTTCAACAAAGAAGGTATGGGAATTTTTGTCATGTCCCTTTTATAGCATTTCAAGTTGAAGTGAAAGGATTTTTGTTTTATCTTTAGGTATATATAATAGTATGATATGATAAACTAATTTTGGTTTGTTTTAAGATAAATGAAATTAATTTTAAGCAAAAAAGTAAATTACTAAAAACATATTTAGGAATAACAATGATCAATCAATCAAAAAAGTAGGGATGATGTTTACTTTTACCTGAATCCGACAGTGGCCTTTAGGAAGTTTTAACGTCGTTTTCATTTCAAAAATAAGCTTATTTCAAAGATGTATTAATTAGTGGATTTATTTTAACAACTTTTGTTAAGTAAAGCTGTGTTAAATTTAAAATACGATAAATGACAAAAGATAAAACAATACTTTATTATAATGTGTCTAAGATATCATGTTAAATTTCAAGTGAGACTTTTGTAAAGGCTTACCATTTAATATTTCATCGATTCATTGATTTCAGCATCAATGTGTGAATTTTGATAGACGTAAAATGTTGCAAAATGTTGATCTGTAATTCCATTTCTTTCTGCACTTTAAATATTTTTCAAACAAGAAGAAGATTACTCACAAGAATAAATGCCTCCCCATACTCACACCTTTTTTGCCAAATGATTCAATTTTTTTTTTTAATTCTAATAAGCTATGATACCAATGTAACGCCAACTTTTGGAATAGTGATATATAAAAATAGCGTAATTTGTTTTGAAACTATTTCTTCTATATATTTTATAATATATAAATGATTCAGTTCACATACTAAAAAATTCATAATTATGATTTAATGAAAAAGGAAAAATAATTGATTTAGGGGTTTATTGAAAAAAGTTTCATTCAAATGTTTGATGTTTTGGTTGTCACGTTATTGAGGAAAGAGGAAGGTGAGGATAGGGGGTGCATATAATTTCTATGTTTGGTTTTTAAAAATGGAAAAATACATTTCCCCCTTACTTAGAATGGTGGATGAAGAAGTGGGCCACACCAAGAACTGAATTGGGCCACACCGCGGCCCGCAGGTTGAGCATTCCCTGGGCTGAACCTAAAAAAGTATATAAAAATTTCATCCAATAAGATCAAAGAGTTTCACCACTCCTCCTTCCCATGACAAAAAAGACTACACATTTTTAATTATATATAGATTCGCGCAATTTTTAAAACGGATAAAAGAAACATAGATAGCGTGGAATGACGTGTGATAAGTATGAAACATCTGTAAAGCGAGGCTAGTGTAGGAGAAAGAATGGGTTAAAGCGAGGGGTCGGCAAATTGGTCGATATCGACTCCTGGGGGACCATAACAGATCTTTAGGGGTCGATAAGATAGAAAAACTTACCAAATTGTTCTATGCTTTTTTTACTTTATAGTGCTAATGAATCTCCTTTTACTTTTAAAACATAGTTTAGCACATTGTATAGTGTAGGATATATGAAACATTTTTGGTTTCTATTTCTCTCTTAATTCTCAACATTGATTAATGCTTTTATGAAACCTTTCTATGTGGAGTGGGGGTCGATGTGAAGACAAATGTTCTATGAAGGGGTCGTCGGGTAAAAAAAAGTTTGCTTAAACGAATGAAAAAATAAATAACATTTTAAGATGCTTACTCTATGCCAGCAAGGATCATCTCTTCTTCAATGTCTTTCCCAATCTCTTCGAAAGTGACTATTATGAAGAGAGCATTCAAAATTCCTACTTTCAATGCCGAGTGAAACAATTTCTTGACTACGTAACATCACTGCTAACTTATCTATATAAGTTCTATTTTATTTTTCCATTTCTAACTAAATATATTGGTGGCCTGGCAAGAGCAAGGGAGACAACAAAGAAATCGAGCTATAGCATATAAAGTATACAGCACATGCGTGGTTTTGCTAGAATACTAAATAAATGTATACCATTTTCAAATTCAATTCGTCCTTTTCCATTGGCCCTTTCTCTTTTTTAATATAATAACTTAAAAAGCAAATAGCTTTAAGTTAGTGAAACTTTTAAAATTAACAAGGTTTGTTAATATTTGTAGTTTTATTGACTTATTTTGTAAAAAGTTTTCACTTTTTCGTTATCATTCTTAAACATCACATACTTTACATTTAATTTTATAAATATTTTAGAATCTCTGCTATAGAAATTCAGTCTCTAGTCGGTATAAACTATTTTACATTAAAATTTTTTTATTAAAAAAAATATTTTTCTTTCCCAAGAGTTCGAAAAGAGGAAAATGAGGGAATAGTATACAACAAAGTCAAAAAAACTTCAGTTGAGTTAGAAAATTTCAAAGGTATTTTTTCTTCGCAATAAAATTTTATTCATTCAACCTAAACTTGAAACACTCTAACGACGTCATCGTTTTTAAAGACAATACATATTTACTTAAAAAACGTATCAAATTTAGTTTGAATGCTGAGAACATAGAAATGAATGAATCAGTTTTTTATTATTTGCAGACTATGAAAGTAGCGTGATGAACAACTGCGTACTAACCATTGGGAAAGAAAGAATAAGTGTTGAGATTTTCAACAAAAAAGGGTATACAAAATTTACTTATTTAATAAACGCTAACATATGTTGTTGATGTTGGCCCAGAGATTACGCTATCTCATCATTATTGTAATCCGTCCGTCAAATAAAAGCATTTTTCATTTTAGACTGAGTGGGTGTTTCGTTTTCAAAGAAGTGATCACGGGGAGATTAAACAAATTTAAGTAAAATAATTCAGCTTCTGATGTTATTTTGATATTTCATTCAACACATTTCAGTAAATTAATTATATATGATGCTTTTAACACAAACGGCTACTTTGTCATTTTGTAAAAATAGTCGTATATTTTTTTCAAAAAAAAATTAACGAAAAGTAAAGAAAGTTTTTATAAGTAAACGATAACGAAAATGACTCTTTTTAACTATAGCGAAACATTTATAGTAGTAACTATCTGAAGTCTACCAAATATGGAAATTCAACAGACAATATTTTTCGCATTGTTACTGTGTAATGCATATGCTTTATGACTAATAAAAATATTTTGGATAAAACTCGTAAACCTATGAAGATAATATGTCTATATTCTTCTTCCTTTCAAAACCTTTTTCAAATTTCAAATCCCAAAAAGGGGGTTACTTGTATTATAGGCTTCCTTGTATACGTTGGAGTACGGTATTGAGAGTATAAAGCTATTAGACACACTTTTTTCCCCAAAAATCAATTCTAAAATCCTGATGTGTCTTATATACTCGAAAATAGTATAAAGTTTAAAAATGTTCAAATCAATCGATTTCTTCTCACGCCAGTCTATTTTCAATGATATGACTGAAGTATCTACTATTCGTTGAACTATGATTTAGTCTTTATCAGAAGAAATAATTTATCGGCATTAGAGAATATTTCGCCTCCATGCGTCTTTTTCAACTTAAGTGAAGCAGAATGCCCTTCTCTCCACTTTTTGCTTGTCTCAAGTTGAAAAAGGTAGACTTCTCTTACTATCCTCGTCTATTATTAACACATCATATTCTGTTAAATTTTTTTGAGACATTTAAAAGCATTTGTGCTTTAATTTTAGGTGCAGTTTCTTCAGAAACAAAGAAGACTTAGTTAAAAATTATTTAACTCCCCAAACACAACTGTACTCATACTATGAATTATTCATCACTTCACGAATCTTCTGTGATGTGGCAGGGAAAAGAAAAATAGAAGTAAGCATTTTTGAATGGAATTGCAAAATGAAGACTATCTCTTTTTGAGACACTTTAATCCCAATATCATTCATATTTAGCAGACTTGCAAATAAACGTCATCATGGACTCACCGCTGAAAAGAGTAAAATTGGAGAGTTCAACGTAGCAAAACACAAAAAGGCTCCAGTATATAAGAAAACCTATTATATAAGAATGCATCAAATGTATATATTCGTTTGGAGCTTTTGATCGTATATTATGTATACTTTAGTCTTTAGAAAATAACAAACTGGTATGATTGGTCTCACATTCATTCATGCCTCGCTTGAATATAGATTAATCAGTTATATAGCACTAATTTAATTTTTTAAAGATCTTGTATGAAAAATCACAGGTTTCGTAATAATTATTCATATTTTATTCACAATATAGTTTGTCTTTTATACTTCTAAATTGTAAATTTAGTAATTGTGCAACTTTTGACATTTTTTTGTTTTTGCGCGACCAATATAATCTTTAGTTTTTTTTTATATTTTCAATAAATCTAATATTTACTTCGATTTTTTATCTATATCCAAAAATTCTTCTTCAAATAATAATAATATGTTTACAAGATAAATTCTAGGAAAATTTCTTTTACTGAAATGATATTTGGAATATGGAGAGGCGTTTATTTCATCCCATTTTAAAATAAAGCTTAAACTTCACAAAATTAAAAGGAATTGAATATAGCTATTGAGTTTATAGAATGATTTCAAAACTTTGGCTATCCAAATGGTTATGTATTTTAGAGTCATTTTTTATTCAAAATATAACCTAGACGACTTTATAGCATTTTTAATGAATTTTCGGAATATTCTATATACAAAAACAGTATGATTGAAGTATGATTACCTGAAGAACTACTCTTCTTTGAAAATCAAAATATGGAAAAAAAGAGAAAAATAAGAATAAAATATGGTAAACAATCTTTAAAAAAAATTTTTTAAAATTGTTGGGCAGTGTAATTAACAATTTATTTTTGTATAGTAAAAAAAGGCAAACTAATGAGGACAAACTTAAAATGAAAAAGGACGAACTTAAAATGAAAAAAGACGAACTTAAAATGAAAAAAGACGAAGTTAAAATAAAAAAGGACGAACTTAAACTGAAAAAGGACGAACTTAAACTGAAAAAGGAAGAACTTAAACTGAAAATGCTATATAAAAAAATTTAGAGAGAGTGGATGGAAAACGACACCTTCTTTCTGAATCTGTCAGTTCCCACATAACACGGAGTAGTAGGAATACTATCCATATGATTCCAAATTAGGTAATTTGGTAAAGAAATTTGTGCGTTTCAAAAATGTCATGTCCTTTCATATGAAAACCAGTTTGACATAACTGATTTATTGTGAGCTTGACAAAAATGCAAATTCTTTGCATAATTAATCATTTGAATGTGATAAAATTCATTAATTTAAAAGCAATCGTTAAAAACATCCATATAAGCTGAATCGTCTTTCAAAAAAGAAAATTGGAACAGACTCGAATTTTCATTCCATCTTTATATTCAAAAGTTTACTATTGCAAGTTCTTGCTGCAAATTTCCTCAGGCAGGAAACCAAACACTGAGAATGAATAAATGTATCAAACAAATCAAATGATTCTGAAGATGGTGAAATCGATATTCATAAAATATGTGAAGCTTAGGCCTAAAATTTAGCGAAAAAATTGTTCTATTCATCTTTTTACAATCCTATCTCCCCTAATATAAAAAAACAGTAACAACTTAGCATGTTATGAAGCCTTCTAGTGGCGAAGTTGTTTCAAACTAAATGATCTAGATTCTAGAGGTAAAAAGCGGGGAATGGGCGCTTTAACCTACAGCTTCGGGTAGAAGAAATGTGGGGAAAGTTTCTATTATCAAAAAAAGTCACCCCTATGAGAAATAAAAAGTATAGGAGGGCTTTAAAACCCTGGATGACTACGGATTAGAGATGAACTCAGGAAAAGAATGAAGAATTGTTCTAGTTTAATCTATGAAAATCTGTTTAGGCAGTACAAAACTTTGAGGAATCAAGTTAAAAATAAAATTAGACACTTGAAACGTGAGCACTATTGTAAAGATTTTAGTTCTTTAAATCAAAATCCAAAACTTTTATGGCGAAAACTCAACACAATCTTCAGCGCCAAAAGTAAAGAAAAAATAACTTTGATTGATGAAAGTGCTCTAGTTGGAAATGAGTGACAAGTTGCAAATGCTTTCAACAAGTACTTTACTTCCCTTTATACATCAAGGAGTAATTCAATTAATGAGAAATACAATTGGGAAGATGATCATTTGCTCAATTTCAAAAGTACTTGAAAACATTCTACACGCTCAGATTACTAACTATTTAGATTCTACAAATTTTCTAAACAGCTTTCAATTTGGTTTCAGGAAAGGATGTTCTACTGAATTGTTGCATTCTCTTTATGTTAATAAAGTCATCAATAATCTTGAGAGCAAGAAAGATTTTCTATTTATCTTTCTTGATTTGAGTCGTGCATTTGACTCCGTCTCCCATCAAAGTATACTACAATAACTCAAAATATGTGGATTTGACACCAAAACTTTGAGATTCTTTTCAACTATTTTCACAATAGATCGAAATTAGTTTCCAAAAATAATTTTAGATCAACTCAGTCATTTGCCACTTCAGGTGTAGCGAAAGGATCAATCTTTGGTCCGTTAGTCTTTTCAATATTTATAAATAGAATATTTAACGCAAACACAAATATTGATGTATTTTTATTTGCTGACGACATCACAAATGTCTAATTTCAAAAAATTTAGATTTCAGAAATTTTTAAGGACATTTAGCTAAAAGTCACACCGTCTTTTTGTAAAAAGATTCTTCTGCTTTTACTTGAGTAAGTATACCGCTATCAATTGATAAAAAGAAATATAATTTGTTTATTCCATTTGCAGTTTAAACTGGATCCATGATCATTTTTAAATGAATAATTCGTAAAAGGATTTCTTTTAATTTAAAAAAAGTAAAACACAATATCATAACATTTTGCAGGTGTAACAATAAAGGAGACAAGAATGGCAAAGTGATGATCGCAATAAAGTCTATCCTCATTGGTGAAAGAGATTGAGTCACACGCATTCCTACTTTTTTGTTCGCAAAAACTTGCGATATTCTCCCTCCTGATTGGATAAAATTCCAAACAATTTTTTAACCTTTTGCCTTCTTTCCTTATCCCTAAAAAAGTAAATTAGAGGAATAGATATACAAGCGCAAAGGGGAATGAAAAAGTACTTCATGCTCTGAACACGGTTCTTCTCTTTCGCAAGAAAGTCGGCATCTCGACGTAACTCGCGTTTGGCAGTTTTGGTCGCTCTCTTAATTTTGTGCAAGACCTTTTGTCTTTCTTTGGCAGTCCTATCCTGAGTCACTGTGAAATACAAAATTCAGTAGTGAAAATAAACATACAGTACAGATTCCATCGCCACTAAAAAAGACATTCCTATTTTTTAATTAAATATTAATTTGTTTTACAAAATTCTCACGTGAACCCACTAAATAATTAATTGCGGATCTGACGGTCGCATTTATTTTTTTATGAAAAGCAATCAAACCTGTCAAGCAATGCCAAATAAATACATTAAAATATATTTTAATTATACGATCTTTTGTTTAATGGATCAAAGTGTAATTTTTTATATTCTTGGCTTCAGCAACTCAAAAGAAGGTGATGAAACAAAATAAAAAGTTTCCATGTTATCAAAATATATTTTTTAAGATATAGATTTGGTTCAAGAAATTTGGACAAGTAGCGCCACATTTTTATAGCACAATAAAATTTTTTTTTCTCAGAAAGGTCCCTTCTGTATCACTCTCTATGCCAATATTCTATCTGTGTTATAATAAAGAAAAAATGAAGAAAATTTTTATTCTCTAAACATTTGTAGATTTTGTAATAGATATAGATTTGGTATTGATGGTGACCCATCAAGTTAGAGCATGAAGTAAACAGAGAACAAGTAAACAATTTATTGGACAGAACGTTTTAAAACAAATGAATTTTCGCGTACAATGGGCTTTTTCAAACATAACACGGAGAAAAAAGGAGGTTAGTGTCGTGGGTTGTAAACGGTGTAATAAGGTCAATAATAACAATAATAATTTATAACATTATCTAAAAAGTCAAAGAAAATAAACCCATTCCATATTACATTGTTGACAATCTACGACACTAACCTCTTTTGTTTCTTCGCGTTATGTTTGAAAAAGCCGATTGTCGGCGAAAATTCATTTGTTTTTAAAACTTAATGTCCAATAAATTGTTTACTCTTTCTCTGTTTATTTTTTAGGATAGATTAAAGGCTCCAAAACAAAATGGCTAAAAACATTAATTTCGACTCTATAAACGCTAAGATATAAATATCACACAAAATTTATGCATTCAAATATAATAACACTAAAAGAGATTAGAAATTTAAATATAATAAAAAATTTTTATAAAAACAAAATAAAGTTTTCTTTTGTCTTTATATTTCTGTAGTTGGAAGATAGTGACTACAAATATGAGAAGTTTTACTACGTGTCCAACCTCTAGAAATTTTGGAAAAGTTTTATATCCAATAATTAAAATTTTCTAAATGTTAATTTGGATTAAATTTTACGTGATCCTCTATGCTTGACAACATCCAAATTTGAAGCATCTTCGAACTTAGGCTCGAACAGAGGAATTGAAACAATCTGTCTTCTCTTCACATTAAACGGCACAAGGGTAGACGACTGCTCTTTGGTTTCTTCATCGAATTGCGTGTGAGATGAGTTCGTGTTGTTAAGATCAGAAATAGAATTTATAATTTTTTCTAAGAGAATCTAAATATTTTATAGGGAAAGGATGCTAGTATTTCAAATGTTGGTATATAAGCTTGAGCGCATTCAGAAAATAAAAATAAAACAAGAAAAATACAATTATGTTGGAGTGAAAATGTAATTGGCTAGAAAATAGTGAGCCATTTTAGCCATGCATGTGCTTGAATAACATAACATTGTCTGAACAAAAAACATTTAACTCTCGAAACAAAAAGATTAAAGATAAAAGTTTAAATTATCAAATTTTCGCTCTTTCACTTGAATTCTTAAGTTAGTAAGATGTCACGAAGATAAAATCAAAATGTCCATTCCGGAAAATATAAGTAAAGCGATGAAGGATCATTTGTTTGAAATAAAAAGAGTAACGTTTACAACAAATTAATTTAAATAAAACGAATTTTCGACTCCACGAGTCTTTAACAAGTTGAGGTATTAAAGGTAGATGTCAATGCTTTGAAGCTTTACTCTTTTCCTTTTATTTCGGGAAGGTGAAGAAAAGATATCAGGAATAAATGATACACATGTCCAATGTACCTAAGCATAACAGGAGCGGGAACTAGTTTGAAAAGATTGCGCGTCCTCCAGCTAAATTTTTGGGAAAAAAATAAAAATTTAAAATAAATGGGTAGAGTCAAACTTGTCTAAACAAGTTACATTTGGGACCTTGGTGTTCTGGCTGGCTTATAAGGGTGTCTGGGTTAGAGAAACTGAGAAATTTAAGTTATATGAAATCTTTATAATGGTTAGTACAAATTAGTGTAAACAATGAAAGAAAAAAATATTTAAAATTTTCATTAATTTCGGTTTGTTTTCGGCTTTAAACGAACATTGATGATGCTAATTCTTGTAGATTCATAACATACTGGACAAAACTTCAAAGCAAAATTTTTTAGTATGTCTAAATAGGATTGGACTTCCTCGAAGGTACACGGTTAGGCGTTACTAATCAATCACTCTTTGGTTATGGTTTGGTTAAAAAGGTGGCGGGATCAATTTTGGTCTAATTTCAGATGCTAATAAGTTCGGGCGTTGTTAAGAAGGTAGCGATGATATACAGGTGGCTGGCATCACAAGTTTGACTGTATTATCAAATTTCATTTGAATTGTAAAACTTTACAATATTGGAGTTAATATTAGCATTATGGCATCATAGATAAAATATTAACAATACATTGACGATGTACCGACCACAATTTTTTGATAGATTCCCAAGATGCTGATGCTTAGATAATGTAATCTACTCATTTTTTTAATTTGTTCATTTTAGAAAGCCTTGAATTGAACAATATTTGTTGAAAAAAACAATTTTAATATTTAAAAATTGGCATTGATAAATGTTAATGTAAAAGCGTGACTTTTTTCTGTTTCCTTCCAATATATTTCTTTTGGAAGGGTACAATTGTCCAGCACAACTAAAGAATCTAATGAGGGAGCGGGAGGAATACTTTTGAGCGAACAAATATTAAATATTTAAAATTTGGCTTTTTGTTCTTCCACCATTCAAATGGTCAATCATTATATTTTTGATTCATTTAAAACTTCTTTATCTAAATTATCAGGGCATACAGAAAGTTCAAATTCAAAAGAGTTTTCCTCTTTTATATCATGCTACACCTGAAATAGAAATGCTTTTATTACTCTCCACATCGCTAATATAACAACCCGCCTAAAATATCGGTAATCATAGGAAAATTTACAGATCACGATAGAAGTCTACATATAAGAAAACTGATATTTCCAACCTGAACCATCTCCCCATTTCGTTGTGGAGTCGGATTAAGGCGTCAGGAGTCGAAGTGGGCGTCTAATAAAATTTAGGAGTCGGGGTTTTATCATTAAATAAAATTTTTTAAATCCAAAAAATAGTCTTATTTTTGTTAACATATGGAGTTGCGCTTTAGTTGAAGTTGGAAGTTGGCGTTAATTTAAGTTAATTTTTTTAGGAACTTGGAGTCCTAAAGACAGAGACGGATATTTTCCCTCAGTAGTTTATCATTTCAATAGTTTAAAGATAAAAACAAAAATAGTGTACTTTTACATCTTGTGAGTTAGAGTGTGACATTATGGAATTTAAAGGAGTCAAAAATTTGGTGAATACACTTTTCAAGTTCGTTTTGCTGTAAGTAAGTAAAAATTCTTCAAAGACTTTCAGTGCAAAGAGTACTGTGTTGTTGTCGCAGATTGAGGAGTCTGCGCTTTCAACAGTAGCTTTATCTGCTTAAAAAATAATCACCATAAAAATAAAACCCCAAAAAGAGTCTATTTAAATAAAGTTATCAAAAGATACAATAGTTTAGGCTAGGCTATCTTTTGTTCTATTGGCTACTTCACCTTCCGTATTGTACGTTTACAGTTGCTTACGACCAATAGAAAAACTTGAAGGAAACGTTTAAAAAAGAGTGACTAAAACTCATGTTATATACCTTCACATACTTTCGACGATATATTACCCCCACATTAAATTTTGGCAGGGGCTAAGCCCACTTCCAGAAACTATCGTTTGCAGCAGGGAGGGCATCCGGTAGCAAAAATTTGCTCCGTATTCACTTATTTTCATGACGGACCTCATGAAAGTTTTAGCTGGAGACGTCACTGCACACAACTGGCAATTTTTTGATTAAATAGGTTATATCTTTTAATTTAGTGTCTTCGGGTAATTATGAATAATTGGTATGTTTTATTTAAAACTGCAGCCGCAAATTTTGATTTAATTTTTTTCTCATTCTTCGTGTCTCAATGAAAAATGAGTTATAGAAAGTAGGGATGCACCGGACAGCTATAAATTCGGATATCGGATATCCGATTTTTTTTCAAATACCGCATTTGAATATACGGTCAGATATAAAATTAAAAGTTATGAATTTTCCTTTTATAGCGGCGATTTTGATAATTAGGTAAAAATACAGTTAACTTGCACTGCATTGATAAATGTTTAAAAAATCTTAAAGAAAATCTATTTTAATTGTATCAAATATTAATTTCCCTATTTTCTTACAAATATTATATTTTCCATGATAAATAAGAGCTTTTTGGCATTTTCAAGGGTTCAATCTGTGGCGATTTTCTCTGTAATCGTTGTTTATCGCGGGGGTGCGTTCCAAGAAAACTACGCTAAAACTACGTGTGATATCATACCAATTTCTTTAATACAGTAATTCTTGAGCTGTGATTTAGCCTAAGTAAATCTCGCTCGGATGTGGACAACATGAACAACACGCCCAAAAAAGGATATTTTTTATTCCATAAAAAACACTAGCCTAGGCTATGTAACATTAAAAAAAATGATTGTTACTGTACTCACCACGAAAGAAGCGGAAGTACTGAAACTTGAATGATGATTATGATATATTTGCTGCGCAGTAAAAACAATGAATATCCGAATGATGATGACTCTTACTGCACAGGCCATTTTTATTTTACGTCTCTTTAGACAACGGTGCCTTTTCCTCTTCCACTTCTGACTCTTTTTTGCGAGGATGGAAAAACATCATGATCGGGAGTTGTTGCCGCTGCTTCTTTTTCCAATCAGAGAGCACATTAAAGGCACATATTAGCATGAACCTGTCGAGCTTTTTGTAAAATTGCTAAGAACGAATCATATCGTCATCCAATTCCCGTGAACACTTTTGCTTCTTTAATGTAACTAAAGAACTTGAAAAGCCGTTCCAAAGTCAAACTAGTTTGGTCGACAGTTTTTATAGTTTCTTACTGCGGTTCTTCTTCTTAGCTGCACAACTTCGTCAAATCTTCTAGGTCTGTGTCGGTTAGCGGCTGGGAGTGGCAGTCTAGCAACTCGTCGACTTCTCCCGTGGTCATATCTGCAAAGTCGTCACCTCCAAACATCGCGACCAACTGCCCAGCTTTCTGTACTGCGGAGTGTTAGATTTCGGCAGGTGTGTCGTAAACAACATCCAGATACAACTTTTTCCAGCTCGTGTTTAATGGTAGCCGGCTTCAAATTTTGAAATGCCTTCTGCATATTTTGAAGGCACGTAACATTTATGTACTGCCACCAGTATGCAACAACGTTTGCCATAGCATTCCTCGTGTATAGCACAGTGAACGCCTTGACAACACCCTGGTCGATTGGCTGAATAAGTGACTTAGTGTTGGGCGGCAGGAAACTCGATCTGAACGCCATCATACAACAGATCAGTAGCGTGGCCACCAACGTTATCCATAAGGAAAAGAACTTTGAAAGGAAAGCCCTTCTTTAATAGATATACCTTGACTTGTGGGATAAAACACTGCTGAAACGAGTCAGATGTCAGCATTTTCGTTATTCACGCCTTTGGGGTGCGCATCAAAGCTACGGGTAGCAGATTCTTGTTTTTATTTTTTAATGTCATTGGGTTTTTAGTCTTGTGAATTGCTTTAACAAATATCCCACAACATTGCCGCACATCACGAGGGCCGCGCGATCTTTAGATGCTTTAAAACCAGAGGCTTTTGCTTCCTCTTTGAACAGAAAAGTTCTTGACGGCATTCTTTTCCAAAACAAGCGCGTCTTGTTCATATTAAAAACTAGTTCGGGCTTAAATCCACCCACTGAACAAAAAAATGGCTAAAATTTTAAATTAAAGATTTCGATAAAGAACACGCCTGTGGTTTTTCTGTAGAAGATTCTGAGGATTATATATACAGCTACTCAGATATGAGTAGAATTTTTGAGAGGGTAAAATTTTATAATTGGCAAAAAGTGAAAATTTATGCCCTGAATGATAGTGTGGAGATGAAATAGATCATTCCTGTGCACATGTCACATCAAGGGCTGGAGTGTAAGAATGAAAAAAAATGAACAGTCACCTCATTCAAAGAAGAACAAAATGAAAAATAAAGGATACTTGTGCAAGTGTCATCACTAGTGTGTGATTTTTTGCTTGTCTTGTGCGAATTCATCATTTGAAAGAGCGAAGAAAAAAAGTGTATGACTTCGGGAACACATCGCAAATTGTCTTTCACGAAAAGTTGTATGAGTGAGGATGTTGAAATAGAAACAAGGAGTTCTTCTTGTGAGAGCGTGGATAAATCATCCTTGGGTAATTTGAGAGCGAGAAGGGAGAGAGTGGGAGTCACTACTTTATGCTGGAAATCGGATATCGAATAAAAGCTAACAACGATGCGAGAAATCAATAACTAAAGAACATAAGAAAATTTTTTAATTTGGGACTGAAATATCGTATGATATATGCAAGAATGGTGCTGAAGTTATGGTTATTAAGGTGATGAGGTCTTTAAAGAATCATTCAAAGTAAAAATACCTCCGCAACATGGATGTATAGAAATATATTTCACAGTGTAAAACAAAATTCACAAAAAAAGGTTTCAAAAAGTGAAAATCTATATAGTACATATTTTAAGAGTACGGCTTTTGCTCTAATTTGCTGGAAGGAAAATTAAAAAAAATATACAAAGATTATCATTATAAATTTTAGGTGTCGTCCGTGATGCAAATGGCAAAAATAAAAAGTGCTTTGGTTACTGCACCTAGAATAAATCTTAAAGTTTGAGAGCAAAAAAAAATTCACCTCCTAATCTTGAAATCTTCAGAATTGTATAATATCATGTACTTTTACATTGTAGTTCTGGATAATTGTATAATATCATGACAATGCAAAAAGTGAATGAATGCAGGTAATAAAAACGAATATCGACTAAGTGTAGGAACGATTAGGGCAAATTATATACGGCTAAATGCATATATATCCTTTACATCAATAACTAAAAGTCATGCATTTTATTCAAGTTGTTAGAGCAAAATGATAACCTGAAAATTAAATGTATACATATTGATTTGGTTGATTGGCAGGACTGAGATTCCATATAAGTTATTTATATAGTAAATATTCAACATAACCAAGTGATATTATATTTAGATATTGGAAATCAGGTAAAACAAAGTACCGTGCAATAAGTGGGCAAATGAGTCTTTGAGTGAATCTCTCTGAAAATGACATCAGAAAGAGTTTGCGAAAATTGAACTTCATTAAAGTTCGCGAATTTGCGCAAAACTTCGACAATCTTTGGTAATGCTTCAAAAAGTCTCTTTGCTTAAAGAAAAAAGATTCATTCATACAACTAATCATTTATATCATTTACTTATATCAACATCTAAGTAATATTTCGTCATTAAATGATTTAATACATGCATTACTGGATAACTCTACATAATGAACACTTTTATTGAGTCAATATGTCTCTAGGATATTTAACTGGTTAACAACGAGAGTCGAATTTATAAAAATATGATCATATGCGTATATAAATTCTTTTATGTACAAATAATAGTCTGCTTTACAATAGATATCGTCTGATTATTCTGGTCGATAAAGGGTTAATATCGAGAGGTTTAACTGATCAATAAAAATAGTGCGGGGAGGGGTAGGAAAGAGGAGATCGTTCAACGTTTTAAGGGGTATATTTTATATTGTTTCTTTGAAAAAGACCAGACAATTAACAAAATCTTGATTTAAAGTAATGTCGTCGTCTATAGAGCGTTTTTTTGAAAAAGGGGCTATACGTAAGAAAAGTTGAGGAAACTTGAGATAGAAAGAAGAGATGTATCGAATATCCACAGCGGCAAAAAAATTACATCCTCTTAACATCCTCATCCGTGGATCATTTAAAATTCAGCATCCGCAATTTTCAAACATTGTCGTTTTTTCTATATACCGCAAAGTTTTTTCGGTATTTTTACTTTATCCAAAATTATTGTTATAAGTACGTCTTTATGATAGCACATATACATTGACATCTTCTCTCTAAATTTTTAAGAAATATAAAACTTGAGTATAGTTAGAATAGCAATTATGATATCCGCATCGGCATTCGCTAAAAAAATTATTTCTGACATCCGCATCCACATCCGATAGCAAGTCAAATTTCATATCCGCGGATATAAAAAATTTCGCATTCGATAGATCTCTAATAGAAAGTAGAGGTTTCACATACAGTTCAAGTTTGAAGTGTGGTTAAGGAATAAAATGCGTGATTTTAGAGATATAAATTGAAATTAAAAAAATAATGAAAAAGTATTGCAAAAGAAGCTTTGAAATATGCACTAGACTATAAACTTTTTGACGAAAGATTACTAAAATATTTGAAAACCTGAATCTTTGTTAAAAAGGGCGATTTCACTCATCAAAAAGTCAACGTAAAAAGAACATAATCTTTGAAGAAGAACTTTATTATTTTCCTTGAGTTGAGGATGATAACAAGTGATTAATCTGTCGACGATAATCACTCCAAACCGATCTTTCGTCTTATAAAGATCTAAAAGCTTTCGAAACGACTCAAAAGTTTCAGGCATTGTAAAAGTAAAAGGAATTTCTTCTCTATTCTATTGAAAGTAAAAGTAATTAATGGAAGTTTTAATAATTTTGGAACACTTTAATGAAGGAATTGTGAAGACTTACACATTCGCTTTCTTTAAATTCATTCTGAATATTTGAATTTAAAGTGATAGATGTAACTTTTGTATTAGGAAGGTTTAATTTCGATTCTGAAGAATTTTTACTTTTAGTATTTGAAATATAAATTTATAATTCGTTCTTACTCTTCAGAATAGATTTCAAATGAGTATTTCCATCAGATAACTTATCCTTATCTTCATCATTATTGTCACAACAAGAATTTGTTATATCTTCTTTTATCATATCATCATCATTTTCATCATAAAGGGAGTTAACTTCATCATCTTCTTCTTCTTCATAAACAGAGCTAGTTACATCATCTTCGCCATCATGCGGTTCAAAATCATTATTGCCATCAGAATTTTCGTTCTCCTCATAATCAGAAGAATCATCATTCGCATCCTCGTCATAATCATCATCTTCGTCCCCCTCATCATCATCATCATCTTCGTCCCCCTCATCATCATCATCATCATCGTCTGTTGCACCACTATCATCTGCTCCATCATTATCATTAAACAAGCTTTTCTTATTGAGTCCTAAAAAATGTATTATTGTATATTTATAGTATTAAAAGTGTGTGAACTTTTATCAGAATAAAAATTTTATGTTCAAACGTGTATTGTTTTTATTTGAAAAAAATGAATTTCTATACAACAAGAGTAGCAAGTCGTTGAATAAAGAGTCTTGTTAAAAGGAATATAAAATAGCAAAATTTGAAAACACTGTCGATGGATGAAAATATAGAAAGTACTGTTGAAGGGCAATTTCATTGGTTTGGAGATGGCTTCGTGTGATTCAAATTTTTGGCGTATATCTTCACTAGCAATGTTTCCAGATTCATCGTATGAAAGCATGACTTCTTTAATCTTCTTATTCCTTAAAATAAAATAGATTTTCAGAAACTAAATCATTTTCTAAAAGAACGTAGCAAATTTGATATTCAAAAACTTTTATTGAGATCTGAATTTACTTGTAAAAATAGACTGTTGACTTTGGGTAGATTAAACCCAAAAAAAACATCATCATCATCATATAAAGCACATGAAAAACCTTTGGTCTTTTGGAGCATAAACATAAACATTTACTTTTCTAATTCTCAATATCTGATCCAATGTAAGAATAAACTGATGATGATGATGATGATATGATTGGTATTCAAAATAAGAGGCCCAGATATACTTCACACATTACTAGAATATCTGCCAATGTGTAATATTGGAAATTTAGTATGAAATATTTCAGATAAAAAATCATTAAATTTATTAACAGATATAAAGATTAAAGTGTTCACTATTCAAACAAATGGAAAACATTTTCACAAGAATAAGTGTTACTACTAGATACATTACATGGCATATTTGTTCTATCATTATTTGATGAAGGACATTATTCTGCACATAATCTCTTTAACTAAGCTCTTTAACAGAAGCACATTCTTATAAGTTTTCGAATAAGTTAAATGCATTTTGGCATTTAACTTAGTGTTATGTATGACGAATATGTATATTCAAATGTTGAAATTCAAATACCAAATACATTCAAGTCTAAATACGTGCAATATATTTCATTCATATTCAAATACATGCAACATGTATCATTCACGTTCAAATACATGCAATGCTTTGCATTCATATACATCCATTCGACATTCAAATAAGCATGCGATACAATACCAATTTGACTGTTTGAAACTCACCACTTCTGGATATAAATAGTCGTGCATATGCGATAGGACACACATTTCTTCTTATTGCACCTTCTCTTGTCTTGATATTAAAATCGCCAATTCGTGTTCAATAAATCTTATATTTACTACCTTGCATCTCGGCTTACGCGCTCTTAGTGTTGTAAGAATACAACAGGTATACTTGGCGCAGTCAGCAGGATCTTGCTCAAAACATCGACAAGACTCAAGTCACCTCCAATTGACGTCACCGGATTGAACAAGATCAGTACCTCGCACCATGGCGGAAACCAAGGACCTACTCAGGCTCATGCAGCAACAGGTGGATCAGCAAAGACAGCTTATTGAAAACATGACTCAGCAACGTCGGGAAGACCAGAAGCGAATGGAGAAGCTGAATGAGAACATGGCTAAAAAACCTACGATAGGTTCTTCTACTCCTATCACTACAAGTTCGAAGTTCGCGCCCTTCGACCCTATTACTGAACTTTGGTCAGATTAATACTCCCGATTTTGCCCCTTTCTAAGAGCTAGTTCAAATCCTGATGATCGAATGGCTCAAACTTTCCTGACTAACCAGTCTATAATCGTCTACAAGCTTTTGTTCAATTTCGCTGCACAGCAGTCTCCATCCAAAGACATCAATGATCTATCCCTGAACAAGATAGTCAGCTTCATGAAAGACCAATATGATCCAAAGCGATTCATTATCCGTGAACGTTTCCGTTACTGGAGCGACATGCAGCGCAAGCCTGGTGTAACAATCCAAGGACTGGCAGTTCGGATACGTCAAGACGCTGCCACCTGCGACATTTCTTCATTCAAGGATCCCCAAGATAAAGCTCTATGTGCACGGTTTATCTGCTCCGTCAACAACGAAGCCGTCCTGAAGGCCCTGTTCAAAGTGAAAGATGACAAGCTAGATTTCGCCTGTAATATCGAAATATCCAAGGAAACTGAAGATGCCGCAAAGGTTGCCAAGGAGACCGTCCATGGATCCCAGAAAGCAGTCAATAAAGAGAATAAGAATATTCTGCTAAAAAACGACACTTACAAGGCCAACGAATATCGTTTCAAGGAGGCTATCTGCCATTTTTGCAACGCCAAGCGACACCTGGAAGCTGTGTGTCGGAAAAAGAAAGCCAGTGAGAATGCATAATTGAAAGTCATTGTTGGAGTCACTACTACAACCCAACCGACTCTCCCAAAGCTAGAGGTTCCTACCGAGATAGCGAATCAACAATGTTTTATGGAAATCGATACGACCACGACGGGTAACTTCATTACAAAACAGCAGTGTGACGCCTTAGGACAACCTACTTTAGATCAGCGGACGCCCGAATATGAATTCGCTAGTAAGCACAGCTGGTCGACTCAGGGTAGCTTCATGGCTAGGACCAGTGTACCAGGAACAAAAGAGGGTGTTGACATTACTTACACGGTTACCAAAGACCTCAATCCCTTGGGTCGAGTTGCAACCAAGCAACTGAAGATTTCGGTGGACAAAGTCCTTGATTCTACAGAACCATGCTACGCCATGTTCAGTCACCTGAAGAAAGACATAGAGGTGCTAAATCAGTGTCAGGACATATGCAAGCAGTTCCCAAACCTGCGGAAAAGAAAGCTTGGATGCATCAAGAAATTCTATCTGGTGATAGAGTTCAAGCCAAAAACCAAATTCATTTTCTGCCAAACAAGGTCATTTCCTTCACGATGCTGGACGACCTGGAGAAGTCCTATCAAGAAGGGATTGTAAAGGTCCTAACGACTACGGTACGCCAGTGGTTCCAATCAAGAAGGCTTTACTTCCTGGAAAAAAGAATTCAAAGATCCGCGTGTGTGGGGACTACTCAGCCACGGTGAACCAACAGCTGAAGGATCATCGTCATCCCATACCTCTTTCAGCAGAACTGATGTGCAAGTTAGGAGGTGGTTATGGATTTTCCAAGATGGATGCATACAATCAGATTCAGTTGGAGCCTAAAAGCCAGCGGAAGCTCACCTTGAATACTCAAAAGGGAGTTCTGCTACAAAAGAGGCTACCCTTCGGAATCAAGTCGGCAACGGGATACTTTCAACAGATCATGGATCAACTGACACAATATCTGCTAGGCGTAACCGTCTACTTGGATGATCTATTGGTCAGCGGTAAGGATGCACAAGACCACGTCAGCAATCTACGACGCCTTCTACAACGTCTGGATGAAAAAGGTCTCCGATGTGGCCTGGAGAAGTGTAAATTGCACGACCGTGCGTTGAATACATGGGGCATTTGCTATCATCCGAAGGAATCTCCAAAGGACACAAGGTTAACGATGTCCTAAAGATGCATTGCCCAACAAACTTTTCTACTCTGAAATCCTATTTAAGATCTCTCCAGTTCTATGCCTCATAACTACTCCAAGTCCTTGGAAGGTCTCTACCGCCAAACCAAGAAGTCGGAGACTTGGCACTGGGGCCAAGAACATGAAGATGTTTATCTTAAGTCGAATGAGTTCCTGTCGTCGGAGAATGTACTTTTCCAATTACAATCCAGCACTACCTGTGGGAATTTCATGTGATGCATCCAACATCGGAATCGGAGCTGTTCTATTCCATTGTTACCAAGACAGAAGCGAACGCCAATCTCCAACGTTTCAAAATTCTAACTGAAACTCAGAAGAATTACAGCAAAATTTAGAAAGAAGCCCTTGCCATCGTCTTCGCATTGAAGAAGTTCTATCACTACATCTACGGACGGAAGTACACGTTGGTCACGGACCACCGACCTCTCATTGCGATATTTGGACCAGGAAAAGCTACCCCCACCCTAGCTGGAAATCATATTGCTCGGTGGGCCATGATGTTGAATCAGTTTGACTACGACAATGAATACCGGAGAACCACGGATCACTCCAATGCTGGTGCTTTGAGTCGCCTACCTGCGTTAAACGAACCAATTTTTGATGGTGAGGAAAATGAAGACGATATTGAGATGGTTTGCGCGGTTGAAGACATCAGTGGACGTGTGGAAACCAACAACGCCCTTCAAAGCGAATTAACAAAAGATCCAGTCATTTCTACGATCATGCGGTTTAAACGCGAAGGATGGCCTCCAAAGAAAAGTGACGAATCGGGTTGTCCTTGGTATGTTCGAAATTTGGAGGCTGCTAAGTCTAAGGAGCTTTGTCGCTTAGCCGCCAAAGCTAAGTCACAACTCTTGAAAGTTTTATCAAGAAAGACGTCAGGCTTATTGCGGGCGACGCGAGCTATTCCTAATCATGCTGAGTTAAAAACCGTTGTGGCCTCCATCGGACGACGATGAACCGCTGAAACAGAGGAAGCTGTTATGGATATCTGGGATGCTAAGCAGACCATAGATATGCCAGAATCTGCTTATCTAGATGATGTAAGAACTCAGGTAATGGCTGAAATTGACAAATATTTGAAAAATATTCGCGCCTATAAACCCAATGCTTAATAATCTTAATTAGGAGGGCATTTTTTAGCATAATATCATTTACTCCAACAATCATAGTTTCTTCGTTCGAGCCGCAGTATCTTCTCACTGCTTTTTTACTTTACCAATCTTTTAAGAAAGAAAAAAACATTTATATTTATTTTGTTCCTCCGAGGACACCGAACCGGAATTGGACGTCCCTTCCAACGAAGACACACCTACTCATGAAATGCCACGTAAACCTGATCCGAAAGCCACGTGATCAGGTACCATCTGATACCGCCGCACAAGAGCCCAAAAGAATACGTCGATCTTGGCGGAAGAACAAGGGAATACCCCCTCGCCGCTGGTGAACCAGAAGCTTAGTGGGGAGGTGATATGTATGACGAATATTTATATTCAAGTGTTGATACTCAAATACAATCAATGTTCATTCACGTCCAAATACGTGCAATTTATTTCATTCACGTTCAAATGCATGCAATGTTTTGCATTCATATACATCCATTCGACATTCGAAAAAGCCTGCGATACAATACTAATTTGACTATTTGAAACTCACCTCTACTGGATATAAATATTCGTGCATATGCGATAGGACACACATTTCTTCTTATTGCACCTTCTCTTGTCTTGATTTTATAATCGCCAATTTGTGTTCAATAAATCTTATATTTACTACCTTGCATCTTGGCTTACGCGCTCTTAGTGTTGTAAGAATACAACACTTCGCATACATTAACAATGATTTCCTAGATTCCTTCATAAGTTTATATCTTATGATCAAAAATAATCTTTTTCACGCAAAATTACATACCAATTACGTATCATTCAAATTAGAGAAGATTGTCATCGCCAAAGGTTTTTTGTCTATAAGAAGATTTTAATGACAAAGCAATCGGCAGCCTATTTGGTTTTATTAGAATCAAGCAATTAGGTGAGATTTTTATCTTACAGAAGCTTCTTGTGTAAAGTGTGGATTAAGCACTGGGTATGTTGTGAAAAAAAGGGAATTTATTAGGTGGTTTGAAATGTTCACAAATATTAAAGTTCTGAATAATTCATCACACAAGTTAAAAGTTTTTGAATTGAAGGAAAACAACAACAAATATCTCACCAATATACTTACATTTGAATATATTTTGACATTGATTATAAAAATTACAGTATTGTGATTGTTCCATTTTACCCTTAAAAATTTGAGGTCCTAAAGTTAATTTCAATAAAATTTTGGGCCCGCGTGTAAAAAGGCTAAAGAACCCTGGTATACACAGTTAGAAGCTTATATATCATCCGAATTTGTATTTCTAAATGCGGTCCGCAATGCTTTACACAAATTCTTGCTCCGCAAGTGCGGATTTATATAAGGCGTAGCGGGACTGAATGTATTTGTATAGAGGTTTTGGTACCCGGACAACTGCCCGAAGGACAAGTGCCCGGTGGACAACTGCCAGATAGGACAAGTGCCCGATGGAAAAATGCCCGATAAGTATGTGATAATTGTATTGTTTTATGCAATATTTTACTACATATCAATCTATGAGAAAAAAAAGCGATAAGTTGATGATAGTAATTTTTTAAAGGTAAAATAAAAGTAAAGTTAACAAAACTTGTTTTATTTGTGAAAGCAAAGGTAATTTATCAATAAAACAAAATTGTGTTTATTAAAAAATAGCAAGAAAAACTAAAATTTTAAATTGTATGCTATTCCTTTTAAAAAATCTGTTACTTCTCGATTTCCATAATCCTGCACAATGTTAGCAATTTTTTTTGTTGTATCTTGATATTTTTTCTTTATAGGAGAAGGCTCATGCCCTGTCAGCAATCGGTTAATGATTGTGTCATTTAGAGCTTGTTCCATTTGGATGGCTCGAGGTGATATTCGCCTGTAAGTGGTTATGCCATCCTTCCAAGGAATTAATTGTTCGTGGTAAATAATTAATGTGTATCTTAAAAAATATTGCCTTCAATTCAAATTTATGGCACTGATTAAAAAACACCCATTAATAATGGCATTTGATACGTTTCAAATTTTGTGGTATTCGTATATTTTTTTCATAATTTGTCTCTCTCTCGCTCTCATACCAACTTTCTCTCTCTCTCTCTGTTTATTACAAGAGAGTTTTTATATAATTTTATATAAGTGTAAGTTTACTATTTTGTTTTGTAAACTACCATTGTCATCTTACACTAATAATATAACTCATTTATTTTTGATAGGGATAGAAAAACCATAGCCCTCATTTACTTAGGCTAATCTTCTTGTACTCAAAAAATATATTTTCACTTCCTATTTGATTTCTTAACCCATGGTTTTTGTTGAAACTCAACGTGCGGGATTGAAGCTTTGCTATAATGCTTACGTTTACGTTAAGAACAAGGACTTGCCATCTGGAAATACGTTCTACAAATGTGAACACCGTCTGTGTGGAGATCGAATAATAAGCGAGAGACACGAGCATACTCACGCTCCAGATAGTTTTTGTCAAGATCTCCTATCTTTACGTGATGAAATGAAGGAGAAGCAACTTCACAACCCATGAAACTTCACAACAGATTTTAAAACAAAGTTTGCAGAATGTCTCGGAAGGAGTCTCTAATCAGCTGCCGGCTATGCGAACTATTACACGTTCAATCAGAAGATATAAACGAGCTATACACGCACCGCATCCAATACCAAGAAACTTGTTTGACATGGTCATTCCAGATGAATATACAAAAACATGTAAGGAGGAAAATTTCTTAATTTATGATAATGGATGCAGTGAGAACCGTATACTTATGTTTTCAACTGACAAAAATATGCAACTCTTGCAATCTTCAAGTGAGTGATTTTGCGATGGTACCTGAACTGTTTTACCAACTATATTCTATTCATTGTTTAATTTCTAAGAGAACGATTCCATGTTTTTGCATTATTGCCAAACCAACGTCAAACCACGTATGCATAACTTTTTAGCCAACTTCGAACTATTAACTCTAGACTTAACCCATCTAGTATTATGATTGATTATGAAAGCGCTGCAAAGAATGCACTTAACGAAAATTTTCCAAATGCAATTATTAAGGGGTGTTCTTTTCATCTTTGTTAAGCAGTTTATCGGAAGGTACAATCATCTGGCTTACAATCAAGATATTTAAATGATGCTGAGTTTGCTTTAAACATTCGCACGATATCAGCATTGGCTTTTGTGCCGGAAGAGAATGTTATAGAAGCATTTGAAGAATTACAAGAAAATATATGTCATGAAGCAGATCCAATAGTTGACTACTTTGAAGATACTTATATTGGTAGAATACGATGACGTAACAGAAGCAACCCACTCTTTTCTATTTCTATGTGGAACATGCATGGTCGCCAATGCAATGATTTACCACGAACAATTAATTCCTCGGAAGGATGGCATAACCACTTACAGGCGAATATAACCTCGAGCCTTGCAAATATCTGGCGTTTTCTTCAGGTATTGAAGACGGAACAAGCTCTAAATGACACAAGCATCAACCGATTGCTGGCAGGGCATGAGCCTTCTCCTAAAAAGAAAAAATATCAAGATACAACAAAAGGAATTGCAAACATTGTGCAGGATTATGGAAATCGAGAAGTAACAGATTTTTTGAGAGGAATAGCATACAATTTAAAATTTTAGCTTTTCTTGCTATTTTTTAATAAACACAATTTTGTTTTATTGATAAATTACCTTTGCTTTCACAAATAAAACAAGTATTGTTAACTTTACTTTTATTTTACCTTTAAAAAAATTACTATCAGCTTATCGCTTTTTTTCTCATAGATTGATATGTAGTAAAATATTGCATAAAACGATACAATTATCACATACTTATCGGGCATTTTTCCACCGGGCACTTGTCCCATCTGGCAGTTGTCCTTCGAGCAGTTGTCAGTCGGGCAATTGCCCTAAAACCAGAGGTTTTATACTCTTAAATTTAGTATTAACCCATTTACGACCAATGTTCCTAAAGGGAACGCAGGCGAATTCCTACTTTACACGGAATTTAATAGGAATTACTAAACTCGTCTACCTTGCTTGGTCTTAAATAACAAACTCTCCAATAAAAAGATTGGTGAATCACGGCTACCGGTGGAGCGGGTAAAGAAATCAAATAGTAAATGAAAGCTATGAACTTTTGAAACCTTGTAATATTTAATTGATAGTGAAGCAAGAGGGAATGCTATTAAAAATAAATTTTATGCATGTTTATACTTTTATTTCCTGTTAAAAATTTCCAATCTAATCCTTTGAGGTCCTGTGTAACACCAGTGTCCGAAGAAATGAAAATTGTCTGATTTAAATACTTAAAATTCCATTGAAAAAGAAGACAGGCTATTAGTATCCAAAAAATATTAATAGCAATATGCAGTATTTTAGTACGCCCACATGTGTTTGTGTGTGCGAGAGAATATATAGACAAGCACTAATTACTTGATTACTTTTAAATAATTTGTGTTAATACAGACACCTACTTTCAAAAAACCCAAGTGGTTAGGTGTTTGCAAACCAAGTAAAGAAAGTGTACGTATTTTTATTTGGCTTAGGGAATGATGGAATGAGATCGGCAGATTGATAATGCGAATGACTTAAGACATTATCAGTTCCCATCGAAGAATCAAGAGCGCTTGTTTGCATTCTTTTGAGTCTTTCATCCTCCAAATTTTGTAGCTTGATCTTCTCTTCTTGAGCTAACTCTTCAGGAGTCTTTAATTTATCTTTTGCCTAGGATACATTAAAAATTATTATAAATACTTCGACATCCTTTTACAAACATACTCACTTAATTTTACTTAAAAAAATACACAAATTGGGATGAATTCAAGAACAAGTACCTTTTTCTATTTGTATTTCAAAACAATTTTGCTATTAAAGATTTATGTAGCATGGATCCCAGATTAGATTTTCCACATGAAAAGGAATTGCAGAATTGCCCTTTCATTCATGGGTAAAAAGACAACTGATATAGAAGTATTATCTCGGGGTCAATTAGTTTCCAATGTAGACGACACCAGGTAATGATAAAAATAGAAAAACTCTACTTATGCAAAATTTGTAATAATATTTTTTCCCAAACGATAAATCTAATATTTCCATTATTTATTGTAGACCATTGTAAAGATTTTTTACTGGACTTAAATTATGATTCTGTCAAATGTGGTTTCGACGCAGATGCTATATCTCCTCCCTCCTCCTCCATCCCAGAGAGCTTATAATTCATTACTCTACTACCTTATAGGCACTTACCAATTTTCTACTTATTGAATCCCCTTTTCGAAAATGAATTCTGAAAAGACTGAAGCCATGTTCTGTAGCAGAAGTGGAAATGAAATGCTAAAAATCAAGGATATTGATGGGAAAGAACTAAAACAAGTAAAAAACTTTAAGTATCTTAGAGAATGAGAACTGTGAAAAAGAAGATAAAGCAAATATAGATGCAAGAAGTGGAAAGAGTTAAAACAATTATGCCAATTAAGTTGAAAGGCAAAGTTTTACAACAACCGTTAGACCTTTCATTATATATAGAGCTGAACGCTGGTGTTTGAAGAAAAAAGATGAAAGAAAGATTGCAACTACTGAAATGAATATGTTGAGAAAGATGATAGGAGTGTCAACAAAAGACAAAATTAGAAAAAAAGAAAAATCAATCTTCTAAGCGTGATAGAAAGAAGTAAAATTAGTCAAGAGAAAAGAGGAAAATTATGTTGTGGTAGAATAATGGAACATCCGGTTATGGGGAAAAGAAAAAAAAGTCGACCTTGTGAAAGATGAAGAGATGGAATGACAGAAAAATTGGAGACAATTGTTGTAAAGGAAAGTGATGTGCAAGATAAAATAAAATGGAGATTTGGGATTAAGGCCACTGACCTCCAACGTGGGGATAAAAAGATAAGGATAAGAAGAATCCCCTCTTTATATCCCTCAAAACACTCAATAATCTCAATTGTAGCTCTAAAATTTATCAATATTTTGTAAATTTTTGTTAAAATAACACTTTTTTTAAGCAGTTGATCCAAAAAAGAAGACTACATAAAATAAACTTGTATTCTTTTTTTCTCAGAGAAGGCTTAGGCAAAATCTTTGATCTGATTTGATACTAGAATGGAAGCAATTACTTTGAAACTTTCATTAATAGTTTGACTATTCAAATGAACTGCGCAAAAATCTCTGATCTGATTAGCTGGAAAAACTGGAGTGTAGATTAAGACAACCTTGTTTTCACTTTCACTAAATTCTTCCAATATTTTACATACTCAGGAATTTCTACAAAGTGCATAAGCATATTGTACCTCTCTTTCCTAACTGGATTATTTGGATATTATCTTGGATATTGATTATTAAATGTTACTCATATTTTTTACAATAAAAAAGAAACGAATATTTTTTCTCATCAATCGCTTATATACTACATACAGAATTGGAGAATATGGTATAATGAATACTACGAGTTAAGTTGTTCAATTACCTGTTTCATTTGATTCATAATAAACAGTGTCCATCTTTCATATGCTACACCATAATAGGTTTAATGAAAGTGTTTGAAAAGTCATTGAAAAAAGAATGCAAAATAGATAAAATTAGGAAATATGAAGTCCGCGAATGGATTCAAAAAAAGACAGATACATTGATTAAAATGCTTACCTTTTGAAAGAAATATAACAGCCAAAGGTTTGTTATGAAAGTATATGTAAAGAAATTACAGTTGCTCTTTGAGAAAAGGCGAAGGATTTGAAGGCGATGTCATAAGCATCAGCATCATGGGCGTCATCTTGTTTGCAACGCTTGTTAAGAGCGAGTAAGCTGCGCACATTCTGCCAGTCAGTGTCCAACTTCATCCTCAACTTCTTCAAATTCTCACTTTCCATCTGCTTTTCAGCCTAAAGAAATTTAAAATTGATACAAAATGTGTGTGTGCCTTGCATTTTTCAAGAGGAAATTTTTGTTAGAAAATAAAAAATGCGCAATGTTAAGAGATAAATTAAAAATCTGTGTCATTGAACTTTAACAAGCACGGTTGTTTAATGAGTACTTTTAGAAGAAATCTTTTTATTTTTTAAGATTTTTTGGCAGAGGTAGTAAACAACAGTCCGAGTGCAGTGGTGTACCCAGTGCCCGCGCTACCTATATAATTTTGGGGCACGTGCCCCCCCCCCCCCTATATTAATCTTTGCCCCCTAAAATTTTTGGTTTTGCCCCATGCACTTTTAAAGGGAAAATAAATAAGCAAAAATTGTACACAATAATCTTATATAAATGTTGGTGTATGTGTATGTATACTATGAGATTTCTATAGGTTTTTATACAGAAGTACTTCATGCTTTTCAGCAAAGTAATATAGGATATAAAGTAATATAGGAAATATATTTTTTGCAAATGTGTTTCTTTGCCCCATTTCAGCCCCCCTTGAAATTTAGCTTTAGCGCGGGCACTGGGTGTGTGTACCTAACCTAGTTGCTACCCCAGGTAGAATATAAATTTGTCCACACGTCAAGAGTACTGAAAATAGCTCAAAAAGCAGAAAACTTAATATTACAGGTAAATACAGATACATAAAATGAAAAGACAAAATGTAGTAACAAATGTTACACTTTCAAAGTCTACACTATTTTTAGTGCATTTTCATACAAATAAATCATTTCTGTTTGTAAGCCACTGGGTTAGCAACAACACCATACTGTTTAATTCGACGTCGCCTTTTCTATATTTTATAAGTTAAAAATCAAAATTTTTTGGTATAAATGCAAAAATTCAAAAAATAAAAATATGAAGCCTTTATTTTATGTCGCCCTAGGCAGATACCCCCTTTGCCCCGCCGAAATTATTAAGCCTCATTCACATTTAGTTTACAATAATTAATTCAAAAAAATTTTGATCGCCTGAAAAATATTAGATATTCATACTATAAAATCATTGTTTTTTCAAACTGTTTTCACTAAAATGGTTTCTTTTGTTCTTCTCCCGCTTTATTTTTTCACAGCTGAGTGAGTATTTTAATTCTTAAAGACAATTTGGTTTATATTCATCGTTTTAAGTGTATAATAATTTTTGATAGTTTAATTATCTTTAAAATAATAGTTTTGTAATTAAAAATATTTTAAGATTAGACTTTCTTAAGTTTAAAATTAAAAAATTTTTTAACAATAAAATTAATTTTTTAATAAGCTTTAAAAGATTTTGAATCAATAAATTTACTAATTTGCTGTTAACCTTTTTTGTGTATTTTCTGTTATTTGTCACCACGCATGCTTACTACATTTTTATTATTTTCTTTTAGACTAGATATCAAAAGTATTAATTAAATTTTTTCAAGTATATCATCTCATATCAAAGCGGGAAAATAAAATCTAGATATGATATATTCATTGATTCACTAGTTAGAAAATGGGCATTTGGCTGATCTATCCGATTCTAGATAATGATTATGCATTTGATTCTGATTCCGATTAGTAACAAGCATATTAGTAGATATTTACATGCGAGTTTAACTAGCTATGGAAAGCGATACAATTATTGAGAGAATCTGATTTTTTTGAATCTCTAGATCTAATTTGGATTCTGATTATAGGAATTTCTGTAATTTTGATTATGATTCTGATTATAATCAGAATCGACTCCATCTCTAGATTCTGCAGAAAAAGCCAAAATACTTTTACATTTTGTTTCATTTCTAGTTTTAAGAAAAATTGATTCTTTTGAAAAGTTGGCAATGAGGGCTCTTTAACCGCACTAGCATACGCTAAGCTATGACAGCAAAAGCTCTAAGTGAAGACACTACTGTTGCAGAAAAGTGTATTGAAGAAAAGAGTTCCCTGATTATAAAAGAAGGCTTATTATTAGATCCAAGCATTAAAATAATGAGGAGACATACATTTACTATTGCAATGAAGAATGTATAGAAGGCCACATATAAGAAAATAGCGAAATGCAATAAAATGAAGGATGTGTGATTTGATAAATGAAGTGACAAAAAGGGTTGTGTGAGTTGCCGAAGTCAAGGAAGATTAAAGAAATAATAGAATCGAACAATGAGGTGGATGAGATTATGAGGAATCCGAAGTAGACCCCACAAAATCCTCATCAGCAATGGATGCATTTTAAACACAACAGGTAGGAAGGGATCATTAGAACTTCTTTGCAAGGCCTACTCTCAATAAGAGATCCCGCTGCAAGAAAATATGTGAAAACGATAAAGTGTAAATATATTAAGGATCTTCTATGTAAAATCTGCCTTCATTTGGAAGATTTGATGGGGGACGTGGATGGCACATTAATAGATTCCTCATCTTACAGTTTCGCCAACACGCAAAAAGCGACTAACAAAAATGATGCATCATTCTCATTGACAGTGTTCCATCACTTATCTTCAAATAAATGTGTTTGATCATTTTCCTCCTTGAAATACTAAGAAAAACTATATTGATTGTGTTCTACAAAACTTTTGTCTTGCCAATTTTAGATATTGTTTATTTTACCATACAATTCACTTACTTGTAAATTTTGAAATGGAGCTCTTGCACGAAAAAGTTTGTCCAGCCTCGAAGTAGAAGCTAGAGCTTATTCCGTTACGTTGAGTCGTAGAAAGATTAATGCCGTTAGGCTGCCTATCACTTAAACCTTTGAGGACCAGAATCTTGAAGAATAATCGTCTACTTTCTTTTTCCATTCATTTGTGTATGTTTTAAGCAGACAAATATTATTTCTTGGTACACCCGTGGCACACTAATTCTCAAAGGGTTAAAGGCCCTATTTTTTGTAAAGTAATCGTCTGCTCCAGGTTTCGTATTTTTTTAATTAAAGTTTTCTGGCATTAAAACGTTGAATTATTATTTTTATTTTCCCATAAACATGCTTACTTTTTTGACGGTTCAGTTATATTTTTGAAATAATTGTTCTTATTCAAAACACTAAGGAGTAAAAAACCATGTGTATTCTACATAGACGTTAAAGCGTGTTAAAAATAGGCAATGGCATAGATTTCTTCACAACTCTTTTAGTGATAAAAAAATAATACTTTTTCTTTTTTAGCATTTGATATAATATCTTGCATACTATCTTCTTTCTTGCTGTACTGAGGAAAGCCACAGTCTTGGTTGAAACCACCAAAGTGGCATTTTGAAGTGATTTCAGCTTAAAAAAATACAAATCATTGAATAGAAGAAAACTGGAAAAAATAAAAAGCTTTCAAATCTTATCAACCATAAAACAATATTGAATTATGAGAATTTGGAAATTTTACGTAAGATTGATTTTTTGTCTTCAGTAGATCCTGTCTTTTTCATCACCAAGTTTGAGTCCTAAACTTATCATATCTTTCTTTATATTTTCGTTTCACTTTTCTATTAAAACTTAGTTGCGAAGCATCCTTTATAAGTTCGCAGCAGTCACGCTTCGAGACATGTCCAAACCATCTCAGTCTTTGCGTTTTTATATCTCAATTGATATCAACAAACACGAGTTTGACTTCTAACTTTTTCATGACTTAAAACACTAATACTACTTTATTTATTTTTTATCATTTGTTTCCTACTTTTTGATGTTCCTGACTAGGAGTACACCGGATAGTTAAATTTACTATCCTGCCAAATATCGGATAGGATCGATAGTTAAACAGTATCTGATAAGTTTTACTAATAGTGCATAAATTTCATGTTTGAGGAGCTAATTTAGTTAGCTAATTTGCCTTTCACTGTCTTTTTAAAGGTCAATTATTTAATTATTAAATGATAATTGTGTTTTGCAATTATCCAGACGGATATAAGAAGTATCCGGCATTGGTCCATCTATCGAATAATCGTCAGTATGCGGCACCTCTATTCCTGACTACAGCGTATTTTTATTTTTCCTAATCCAAAGAGATAAGCCTCGGTTATAAAGGAACAGCATCTATGTGACTTTGCTCAAGTAAGAAGTAAAAAATGCGACTTCTGAACAAAAAATAGGGTATTCACTTATTGAGGTGACAAAAATTATTTTATACACATTTGATAGCATAAACACAAATTAAAATGAAAAGTTTTTGGTAGAGATTGAAAATATCTAAGAAAAAAAAAGGGTTTACATTGAAGATTGGAATCAATTTCAGGATGATAATATTCTTTGTCTCGAATAACAGGCTCGTTATAATTTGAATGCAGTGCAAGTAGTTTGCCATTATGTGTAAAATTGATATCGGAATCAAAATTAGAGTCGTCATTTTTTTCGTCGTCATCATCATCATCTTCGAGATTAAACAATTGTCTTTTAAATCTTTTCTAATAAAAATATATGTATACAGTGAAAACATGACCATGGAAATATTTGCAAAATTTAGTTGAAATCGAATTTTATGTTGAATAATAGCGTATTGATAAGGGACCAGAGGGCGAGGTCCTTCATGGGAAAATTTGCGTTTCCTCAATATAAGTCAACTTCCTATTAAAGTCTATGCATATATATTAAGTATAATTTAATTTTTTGGAAAAAAATATTGACCCTTTCTCATAAATTTTGGTAACTATTTTCATTGAAACTTCGCTACAACAATATTCCATTTTCAGTTTCGCGCACCTTTTTGCAATTCCTTTACATCCTGCTAATAAGATTCAATGTTTTATAATTCTTTCTTTTGAGTATTTACTCAAATTCAGTGGGTTGAATGAATCAGAAAAAAATACATATAAGATGTTATATCGTGACTCTAATGAAGCCTACTTTCATATTGCGGCCAGAAAATAGAAATTTGAAACTAGAGTATGCAAAGGTTTTAGCACAGCATAACTTTGAAATTTATGAAAATTTAAAAAGTGAACTCATTTTGGGAGAAATATTATTATTGAAAGAATTGCATCCCTATATTCATTGCTACTTTGCTGACATTAAGAATTTTTTTTTGTTGTCGGTATCGCATCCTAGGGAAGAATAATCTTCCATAACTGGAGAGATGGTAGGGATAATCACGATCGAGTTTCGAAGCCAGACCATCTGGATCGAGACCTTACATTCCCACGACTAGGCCATCTGCAGGCTTGTGTAGCTGGGACTTGAAATCAACATAAAGAAGTATTGAAAAATTTTATAAAAAAAATTTTAAAAAATTATAAAAAATTAAGATTTTTTTTTGTTTTGGTTTTTTTTTTTTTTTTTTTTTGGGGGGGGGGGGGTGGAAATTGGGATTGGGAGGGGGGGGGGGGGGGGGGGGGTAAAGTTTAGAGAAAGATTGAATCTAAAAAAAAAGTGCAAAAATCATCATAATATTTGAGTTCTACGAAAGAAATTAGATCGAGAAAAATTTTCAAGCAATTGGCAATGCAATTTTAGGGGGGGGGCGTAGGCCGGTTTCGCCCCCTTTAAATCCGCCAGTGGAAAGGTCCTTTTCAATACTATCACAAACCAAAGAATTATGATACCACACAAAAGAAATTTAATCATTCTATCAAGTCTTTCCAAAAACACTAATAACATTTTTGCTGAAAATTTTAAGAACTTAAAAAAAATAGAATTAAATTGTTCTAGTTCTCAGTTTTCTATTCATACTTCTCCTATTGGCTCTTCCACTTCTATTATAGCCCACCGCTCCAAAATCAAATTTTCTGACTACGTTACTAGATACAGATATAAAATTTATCAAAAAAATGTAGTTCAATTTGAACTTTCAATGATCAGACTATAATAAATGTTTGTTCATCTTTTCTATTATATTTCGTTACACATCCCATCATGGATGAATACGTTTTCGTAAAAGCTCAACAAAGAAAAGCTTGCTTACAATGTATATATATACCGACATCAGCGATCCAGACATCATAACCATTATTTCCGCTGTGAAGATATAAACTGTAACGCTTCTGCAACTCTTCAATGTGTTTCCTTTTCCAATATCAATGGGGGCTCAGTATTAGAAGGCAAAACACATAATCATACGACGATAGATGGAAGAAAAAAATGATAGGGGCATAAACAAAATTGGAATCAAGATTTAAAATACAAATTCAATACATGACGCAATTGTCAAAAAAGGTCGACCAGACTGTAAATATTAGAGACTCAATAGAAATGCCTCCCATAACTGCTATGAATCAAGTTGTTCGGCGTATCAGAAAAATACATTTTCCATCAGAACCAGATTGTACTGCAGATTTTGTGATCCCAGATATTTTAAAGATTACCAACAGTGGAAAAAAACTTTTTTTGACACAAAATATCCAGACACGGCCAATGAAAAGGAGAGGCAAGAGGAAAGTGATGATTATTGAATTTGAAATGGACATTTTAAGAAAACTAGCCAAAACGAAGATCTTGTTTTTGATGGAACGTTTAAATCTTGGGCTCAGCTTTTTTAAAAAATATAAACAATTCAGCATATGCTTCATGGACAAATGTTTACAGATGCTTATGCAAAATTGTATGGAAAAACACAGAAGTTATACACATACATGATTGAATTCTTCATTTCAGTTTCAGAAACAAAATCACTTATTTGAACCCTAAATTTATAATAATTAATTTTTAATTTAGAAGCAAAAATGCTCTGAAAAAAAATTCCCAAACGCTAAAGTAAAAGAATGTTACTTTAATCTTTGTCAAAACATATATCGAAGTATCCAGAAGAATGGTCAAGTGAATATTTACAAAAAAATAATAAAGATGTAGCCATAAGTATAAAAAATTTGCAAGGATTTTCATATTTTTCAAGTTGTACTCCACGTGAGGCTAAAACAGTATACAAGTATTTTGAAGATACGTTTGTGCCAAAAAGGGAAGGAACTAATAATAATTAGGAAGCAAGGCACAGAAAATTTGAAAGGGTAGTGGAACGTTAACACATAGGAATATTTAAATGATTAAGGAGTTTTTAAAAGAACACTGAACACAAAAAATGGAGAGAATACTTGCTGGGAATAACCAGCTAAAAAGAAAAAATGAATAGGGAACAGACTTGCTATTGGCATTGTTTTACTTTAAAATTTTAATAAGAGACTTCGAAACTAACACTAATAGTACTAACTAAAAACTATCAGCCCATTAACTGAATAACTAACTAATCTACAAATTAATTAACTAACCTAACCAACTAAATAATGAACAAAGTATCTATAACCTTTTATTTGTCACTTCTTTGATTACTATTTAATTGTGTCGCTTATTTAAACTTCATTAAAATGAACATTTTAAAATAAAATATCACTGAAAGAAACGCTTATTTAGAGTTAAAAAGAAATACTAACAAATGCTATTTAAATTATATAGCAATATAAAAATAAGATGAAGAGTTAGAAAAATTTACTATACGGTATAATACGAAATTTATTAAATATTTAAAAAATCACTTGCTTAATAGTTGCAAATCTGGCAATAGACTTTTCTTCCTGAGTAAGATTTTTATGTTTTTGAAGCAACCTCTTGTCCTTAAATTTAGATTCTTTACATAAACTTCTTAATTGGAAGGACAAAATTTCTTTACGCTAAAAAATTAAATAAATAAAGGAATAATTGATATAGATAACAAATACTTTGAATTCAGATTTTGACCTATTTATAGCAGGTTTTCCTTGTTCAAACCCTTTAAACCTATTCAAAATATTAAATTTTTTTTTATTGAAATGTTGATCAAAAGGATTTTCTTTAAGGGTTAGTGAATTTTTGGAAATAATTTTTTCTGAAAGCTTTGTTCTATGTATTTTTCTTTTTTTCTTTGTAATAGCAGCCATTATTAAACCAAAGCAAATAGGGATGTAAAACTTTCCAAATTAAATAAAAAGTTAAGTCTCTTAATTAGATTTATGGCATTCACCGTTATTGTTCAATACTGTTTCAACAATATAAGAACTGATTCAGATATTTGCTATGGTAAAGTAAGGTAGTGAAATGAGCTTCAATTTATACATATGACTCAAGATTTTCTTCATGCAAGAATATATATTCTCTTGGACAGAAGGCTAAAATACCATAACTCTATGGAAAAACAACGGTCTAATTGACTAATTAAAAAGTCAAGGGTTTTATAGAAGATCGTGATATGTTATACACTTGTACAAGACTTGAATCAAAGGGTTGACTGCATAATAATAAACTTTCAAGCCTTAGAGACTTTCATTTTCGCTTATGTAGAGTTTTGGATTAAATTTGGCATTTAATAAAAAGTTTGTTAACCTTCTTAGAATAATTTTCATTTAAGTTATGGTTTCCTTGAGTTTTTCATGCTGCTTTTCCAGATCTGTTTTTTGTCCTGTAGCTGTTCTGATACTTTGTGTTTTTTTTAAAGAATATTCGACAAAAACTACAGTAAGACAACTAAATCTGCATCAATCTGCCCAATAAGCCTGCAGATAAATTTGCAGACGTTTAATAGAAAATTCTCATTATACATTCAAGACATTGAAAAGAACTTACACAAGTCGCCCGACACCACTAGCCTATGTAAATGAGATGCTGAAATTTACTTACTTGTTGACCAGGGAAGATTTTTTGTTGTATAGAAAGGAATTTCTCATATACTACTGAGTTATTAGCAAAAATATAGAGTTCTTCGCGAAAACTAAAGAATTTGTCAGCTTGTGGCACATATTTAGTAACATATATTTATACAAAATGAGACTATGTCTATAGCAGTGTATAGAATATGTAAATGGAGCTTTATCACGAATTTGTTTCTTAGAATTCCAGTCATAACTTATTTCAATCAAATCCAATGCCTCAAAGAGAGGGTTTGTAATCGAACCCCTGCGCGTCCATATATTTTCTTTTGCATTGATACTCTATAGATTTACGTTCTATTTTTAATAACATTTGCAGCTAGATAATATAAAGAGCATGCTTTCGGGTAGTAAACAACTTATTATTTCATCATCACAATGTAAGTAGTAATCATACGATTAAAATAAGGAAGCCTTATATGATTTTGCTATTATTCAATCTTCTGTGATATGAAATATATTCTGTCATTATTTCAGACTGTAATAAAAATGGGATGCAAAAAGCATGCTTTGAGAGAGAGAATACCTTAATTTAAACAACAAATGAGTTATCCAATAATATCACATAATGATTAGTCAATCTAAATATAATGTAAATTTATATTGCATTAAGTACCGTATTTTTTAACTATAAGTCGCAGCGGATTAAAAGGCGCAATGTCAATGAATAAGTCTCTTTTTATAGATAAAGTCTGAATAGGTCTGTTTTATACATAAGTCGAGCCGGATTATATTGCACATTAAAGGAAACAAAAAAGTCAGACAAATAGAATTTTATTCAACTTAACATTGTTTTGTTGTAAAACATAAAATATAAAACTGTACATTTTCTATTTTGAAGAAGCTTCAATAAGAAGCTTCAATAAAATGTAGTCAAATTTTGATTGTTTGAAAATTTCTTAAATATTTTCAATCAATTGAATTTGTATTTTGAAGCCTACTAAAATCAACCCTCTGAAGATCATAACGTTAAAGATTAATCGCCTGCTTTATTTTTGAATGAAATTAGATAGAAGGTGATTTTAATATTTTAGGGTTTATTTTTGAGGAAAATTAAGGATTTAAAGTGCACCATATAGTCCTAAATTTACACATAAACCTAGATAAAATTTTAATTATATTGATAAAAAATTTTGAAGACTTTCTAGCCTTTTGTGATTATAATATTATTATGAATTATGTTGTGCTATCATATAAGGAAAATACATATAATGAATCATTATTCCCTTATAGATCCAGCCTATTCGCCTTTGTTAGTTCAATATTCTAGAATATAATTTAAAGAATAGGGAGCAAACGCTTAATTTTTATCTTTAACCTCATTGTACACCTTAAACTTTTGATACTATTATAAAACTATAATACTTTTAGGAGTTTTTTTTATATCCTTAATGTTTGTATTGATGTCATTCAATTGATCTTCGTTTTTAATCGTCTTCTCATGATTTTTTTTCTCCTTTTTTTTACAATGTTTTGTTTTTGAACAATCTATTTTTACATATGTTGTTAAAATTTTTTTTTTTTGGTGTGACAAGAACCTAATTGGTTTGCTCCACCTTCTTTTTATATTTCAGATTATTTTTATAATACTTTTTTCTAAAAATTAAATAAATAAAAATAAATAAACTATAAAAATGTAAAAATTAAATTAATAATTTGACAGTGCAATTTAATATTCTTAAAATTTTATATAAAAAAAGTCAAAATTATTATCTAGAATCTTGCTTAAATTTTGTATTGTCTTGGTTTTACACGTTATGGTTTGAACTTTAGTTTCCAAATTTCGTAATAAAATTTTGTAAATCTGTGCCTGTTGATAAAAACATTAGGCGAATATTAATCTAATCATTTACAGTTTTTAATAATCTTTAATTAATTTTTTTTTATAAAATTTTTCTTATATTAAGATTGGAAATATAAATCACTAATATATTTATTTTTTATTTTAATTTTAAACTTTCTGTTTTGTTCTAGCTTTTTTTCTCAATTAAATGTTTTTCGCAATTTTCTTTTTTTGTAAGTTGAAATATATATATTTAAAAATACGAAAAATAAATGATATATAATTCATTTAATATATCCTTTTATTCATTTTTAAGTCATAATTTTAATCTTTTAAATTAATTTAAAATTATACAAATATTTGATCGTAAATTATTTGCATTTATTTTTATTTATGCAATGCTTTTATAAGATTATGTTTTCTTAAAAAATGATCATTATACTGTAACTACTTTGTTAAAAATTTTAGTCTATAAATTTGGCCTCAAAAATTTTATTTTCGGACGACATAATTTATTTCCAATCAACTTATGTTAAATACTTCTCCCTACTAATAACCTTCCTCAAAATATAAAATCAAGTATATGGCAAAATTACCTGAAATCTCCTAGGAACATAATTTATTTAGAAATAAATTCATAGCTTAGGAGTTGTATTGAATTAAAAAATATTTGTTTATAACCCTATAAAAAACGGATTCCTTTAAGATAAACTAAACGTTTTATTTCTTTCTTCTTTTACATAATTAATAATATCTTTGATAACAGTCATGCGCAACCTTATTGCACTTCAATAAATTTTTACTAGTATTAAAAAAATTTTTTATAAACAAAACCAAATGACTACTGGGTGTTTTGCTTACATTTTTATGTAGAGGTGAATTTTACACTAGTACTTATAATGATATAGATTAGAAAGTTTTGATTGTTTACATCGTATTATAAAAAGAATATTCAAAAATTCTACAAAGTATTTTTAATCTTAATTAAAGTATTTCGCTTTAATTATACCATTTATTATATAAAAGTATTTGGTATTACGCGATGATTTATGCTTTGAATAAGGGTGTCGATTTTTAGTATTTATGCCCCTCTTTTTTGCACATACGTTATCTCCTATTAGGATTACCTTTGCCTTGGTCCTATTTTTCCATAAATATCTATATTGTGCATCTGTATCTTTGAAGATGAGCTCTTTTATTATTTTCATTAAGGCATCTTTTTTGTTGCCTTCCTCGACTTCTTTTTTCTGAAATCGGTTCATCTAGCTTTTTTCTTTCCGCATCTCTATACTAACGCAATTTACTTATTTTTAATATCCCAATAACACTTTTCCTTACTTTTATCATTTAAAGTCACACCCATTATCATTCTTAGCAATCTTCATCTTTGCTGAAGTCAATTTTCTTGCACCTCTTTTTTAGATTCCAACATTCTGTACTATATTTCATATATCGATCTAACCATGTTAGTAAAACTTTAAATTTTAACTTCATGATCGTTCTTTTGTCATTCAAACTAACTTCTTCTATTTCATCCAGTTAACTTTCACTCTGGTTTTTATTTCCTTTTCCGAGTCTCCTTTCTTATCAATAACAGCATCTATGTATTTTGAACTACTTGTTTGTTCGAATTCTTCATCACATCTTTGCAATTAGTGGTGTACCGATTAGATCGGCACCGGTATTTGCTTAATCGACTTCTTTTTATTTAATTGACATCGGTAATTTTTTATTATTCGCCGATTTCTTTAGCCGAAAATGTAGAATAAAATGACCCCTTCATTTTGTTCAAATATTTCTGTAAATTTTAAATGTTGTATTACTTTGGGAGAAGCATATTTTTTGCTTCGTTTTTGCTGTAAAAACAATATGACAAATGTATCTTAGTCTAAGATATGGGTTCTCAACCCCAGTGTCCCTACCCTAATTAGAGTCGCGAGTGTATTGCTAAAAGCCGCTTTCGGTAGGGCATACGATACGTTAGGTTTCAAAATTACGTACGAAAAAAACTAAGTTATAGAATTCGCAACAATTTCAATTTTGTTACAATTCCTTATCTAGCTTTTTAAAATTTATATCTACCAGATTAAATTCATACGTTTTAAATCACACACACTCATTACTCCTAATTTATTCGAGTATCCGTATCAGCATTGACATTTTATAATGTAATTGGAGATGCCATCGGTCAAAAAATTGGGATAAGTACATCACTAGCAGGGTTGTGAAGTCGGAGTCGGTGGAGTTGCACCTTTTGAGAAGGAGTCGGAAGCTTTCTTTCACTCAAGCTCTCTTCTTTTGTTTAACTCCTATCTCATTCAGCTCTCTTCTCTCTAATTTGTATTTAGAGTTAAATTAAAAATAATTCTATTTTATCTCATTAGAAATTAGTTTTTAGCGGTATATAAGTTCAATATTTTCAGAATCTTTTTTCATGATACCAAAGTTCAGGTATTCAAATTAATCACAGAGATTTTTGGTAAAAATTAAGTTCCATCAATACACCAAACATTATGCAAAAATGAAAATTTGTTTGTTTTTAAATGAGAGAAAAATAGTTTTCAATCTTTACAATTTTATTTCAATGAATATTGTCAGACTCGCGTTAAAAAAATTTTTAGCAAAGGTCACTTTTAATCCTTATCAGTGCGTTTGTTACATTTGGAAACTTTAATTTTTTCTAGTCAAGAAATTTTTTTTTCAATAGCTATTTGGGAATGAATATTTTGACTAGCTGTTCGGTTTAAAAGCAAAAATACTCTATTTGTTTAATATTTGAGCAGAGATATGTTCGAATGTTAAATTTTGTAAGTAACACTGTACATAATTAATTAAATCAATTTTTTTTAAGAAAATTTGTTGATTATTATAATAAAAATATAATATTGAAATAAAATGTTTCAGTTGTTAAAAATGTACTTGATCTATTTATGACAGCTGTCAGAATGTTAAAACGCAATGATTTTCTTGTTCTTGTATACTTGTATACGAAACATTTGTAATAACGAATGTATTTCATTATGACCTACAATTCCTCAAAGTTTTAAGCATTTGTGCCTAGGTTTAGGGAGTCGCTTGACTCAGAGATTTTTAAGTGATTGGAGTCGGAGTCGGTATCTAATAAAATTTAGAAGTAAAGAAAAAGCATTGCAGTGAGTGACCTTTCTTTAGTCGATGTCGAAAGCGAAGAGTTGGTGTTGAATTTATTAAGTAGAGTCGGCGTAGGTGTCGTATTTTCCTAAGTACTAGAGGTCTGAGCTGAATATTTTCCCTCGGACTTTCCAGCTATGATTATATCCCTCCTTCGTCCTTAATGTAATAGAAAAGTAACAGCTTATGGTGGATTTTTGCGGGTTGGCTGAAATTACACTGGTTTATCGCTGCTGCTGCGAAAGTGTAACAAAATTCTAAACTTTTTCCTGAGAGTATTTGCTTTTATGGAAATACTCTCTAAGTTTAAACAAAGCTTTGTCCTGAACTGATAGATTATACTCATATAAAGATAGTATACTCTAGCTAGGGGCTAACAATAACAACACAAGTAACAAGAACGGAAACAGTCCTCTATTCTAAACTACCCTAATTTACAATAAAGTTCGCATAGTCTTTTTGATGCCTAATGCAGATACTAGTATTCTTGAAAACATAAAAAAATATTTCATTATGAAACGTAAAAAAGACGCACACACATTTTTGCTTTAATTTTGTGTGAAACTTTTTTAAGTTCAGTGAATGGCGCTTTTTTACATTTATTTTTTCTTTAAATCTGCTATTAAAAGAAGGTGAAAATTGAGAATTGCTATTTTTATGTTTCTGCAGTGAAATTTTAAAATTTTCAAAAAGTCAAAAGGTTGCCAGATTTGGAAAAAGCCCAATTTAAATGGTTCAGTGCTATAAGAAGCAAGAATTGTTTTATGAAACACTACATTTTACGTTGCAAGGGTGAAATCTAGACTATGATTTTGGAATTGAAACTTTTATTTATTCAAACGACTATTAAATCTAAAAAAGAATGTAGAAGAAACAAAAAAGAAAAAGATGTAAAAATTACTACCTAATCGATGCCTACTCTAGAAGAAGTAAAAACTTTTGACGTTATCAACAAAATTAGATTCTAAACTATTTTCAAAATAACAATATATAATTTTTTTCTGGTTTTTAGCTTGAAATTTTCTATTGTATTTGGATTATGAAGTGTATATTTGATCAAACAAACAGAAAACCCCATCCTACATACGTTAATATGTGCTAATTCGTGTACACATGTGTCTCTAATTTGAGTCATACATTTGAGTTTTGACAACTTTGGGAATTAATATCAATTAAGTGTGTTCGTACTTAAAAATCATTTTCACGCTTTAAATTATCCTGGATAATAATAATAATAATAATGATGATGATGATGATGATATAGGATAAATGTGCACTCATATTATACACGTTTGTTATAAGGATGATATATGTTTCGCTGCAGCCAATTATTGTTATAATCCATCTATCTATATATAATATACACGCTCTTTGTTATTTCTATTTTAAACGTAAAATTACTTGGTACAGTGTATGCAACGATACTAACTGCTACCTAGAGTTAAGAAGTTCTCTCTAATTATGATAATACAGGTCAACTCTAACTACGCAAATACGTACGTGCATATATATAAATACTCAGAAAACACATACACAACCCGGGCGCACACCCGAAGGGAGGAACGGGCGTCCGCCCCCTCTCTCCGCCAAATGTGATTTTAAGGGGGTGATCGCGCTGCCAATAATTTTGAATTTTTTTCAATTTATATCATTAAAAGATTTTGGTTTGTGAGTTGACTTTCCATATTACTTTACTTGTTTTACGCTTGAGTTTCAGACAAATTCTTTTAAAATTATGAAAAATCCCCCCCCCCCCCTGACAATAATTTAAAGGATGTCTGCCCCTGATATATGCACAAAGGCCACATTTTTTAATAAAGTCTAGTACATGGTAGGATAAAAATTTTAATAAATTTGGGTTGGTAGTTGAAACACGAAAATTAGTAGTAGTTATCTACTAAGAATTTTCAGTGTCGAAAAGGAATCGCTATGGAAATCGTATGAATCAAGATAAAGGCTTAAATTGATGCCTATAGGCTTGAAGTCCTTTTGAATTATCTTTAACCGTTCGAGGACCACAATTTTTTGGAGACGAATCCTCTCTTTTCTTTTTCAATGGAATTTTATATATATTTTTTAATCAGAGGATTTTCATTTCTTGGTACACCGATGTCACGCTTGTCCTCAAAGCGCTAACTCGTAGGTGAATAATTCCAAATTTTGTTAATGTTCTGTGCAGAGTCTGAAGAAAAATCTCCGTCTCTTAGTATACTTACAAAAATAACTTTTCACCTTTTATATAACTAACAATAAATTCAAAATATTTTTTGCCTCAAGCAAAAATTTGACCTCTTGAAGAACAGTATTTTACCAGAGTGTCCCAAGAAATAAAGATCATTTGCTAAATGTTAAAAAATCCGTTGGAATGAAAGCAGGCGATTAGGCTTCAAAATTCGATCCATATAAGAGTTAACGTAACTTTTGTTCCATTCTTTGAATCAATTCAAATCTTATCTATGAAGACACTCTACATCCAACTCTTTACACGTATTTTATAATTTGAAATAATTCAGTTGTGTATAATGGTATTTTCAAAGTTAATTAAAGAGTAAGTACTTCGAGTCCAAATTCTTGGATTGCTCCATACCTAAGGGGGTGGAGTAAGGTTGGTTAGATAGATACTGGGTTTCGATAACTCAAGGTCGTGGGTTGGATCCTGCATCAAGTCTATTTTCCTCATAGTTCGATAGAAGCGGCGCAATTGTGCCTTCTCGATCAAAACACCCTCCGGTACCTTTACTATTACCTTTTAATGAGTGAGCAATTAAATTTAATGATGACTTAAAATTTTTGGGAGATTTTGTTTCCAGGCATGCCTAAATTCTCTATCCAGTTGCGTATTCGGGGGTCGGGTGTTATTGGGCCATAGCCCCTATTCTTAAAATGGAGTATCTATCTTTTATAATTTTTGCCTTCCAGTTTTATTGAATTTAAAAAGATATATGTTAACAATTGAATGTAATACGAATTACCTTATAAAAGTCCAACTTCATTTATTAAAGCCAAGTAGTCATGATGGTTATTATTTTTAAAAGCCTCCCCCCCTCCCCCTAAAATAATTTTCTGATTATACTCTACTGTCTCTATCTTAATAACTTAAATTAAAGCATATATCAAAGTACAGTGTAATCTCTTTATATTGAACATCATAGGATTCGATAAGTGTTTATTGCACAGTGGTTGCTCACTACATAACGAAGCTGCATTAGTTTACGAGAATAAACTTAGAGTGAAAAGATATCCCTAACTACGAGTCTTTACTAATGAAGGCTTTATTATTATTGAGAGACAACATTTTCCCAGTTTTATTTACGTGAGATTCTAGATGGATCTTAGTCGTGCATACTACGTGTACGTGCTCTTTAAAATGATATAAAAACCTCAAACAGATCGATCGATGTGAAATATTGATCAAAACTACTTTAACCATCAATCACCGCCTAATTGGAACAATGATATAACTTGCACACACTATTTAAGACCTCGTATTTGTAGGGAAGGAATTATTATTAAGAATGTACAAAAAAAGAAGAAGCAAAGAGGGCGGTCCTTTTCGTGTCACAATTATTTGTATTAATATGAGTATATATATAGCGTATAATAATGCATTAGTGGTTAACGCTATAGTTTTTTCTTATTATTTTGCATATCTATAAATTTCAGTAACTTTAAAAATGGTGTCTCCCTTCCTCAATTATAATATTCTAATTACGCTGCTGCGGTTTCGGGTTCGAATCCGGTATCAAGTCTTCTTTGATCATTCTATTTCTACATTCACTGTGCAATTGTGCCTTCTCAATGAAGTGCATTATGGTGCCCTCGATGCACTTCCATTAAGGTGTTAGGGAGTATCGCAAGATTAACTGACCTGATAACAACTCTACTATTAATCCATTTGATCTGTGGTAAAGCAAAAACAACCTTAAAATCAAGAAATCGTCTTCACCCTATTTATACTACTCTATATGCATAAATGGGTTGTTTAACCCTCAAACCTGAATAGCTACTCTTTTTTGGTATGAATATGATTTATAAGCAACTGATACTCTCAATTTTCTAAAGTTCGGAACTTTGCAAAAAAAGTATTTAATATTTTCAGTTGAGATACTGTTTCGACATCAATGCGCAAGACTTAACAGTCCTAGATGTTGACATTCATGAAAAATATTGAAATTTCTTGTGTCTATAACTAATTCATCGTGAAATAATTTAATAGGCAATTTAGATATTTCTTCGAAATTTATCTCCAGATATCGCTTGCATTTTGGAAACTAATTAACCATTTTAGGACCAGAATTGTAATGGAATACATTTGTAAAAAATGAAGTAACAAAGTATTTGCAGTAATTTTATGTGATGTGTAGCTTTTGCAGCTGGAGAAAACAAAGGAAGGTGAGCTTCATCGGGGATGTTCTCACCAAAAATTTTGAAGAGTAATCCGCTTTCTTTTCAATGAAATTTCATATATTGAAAGCAGACCATTTTCATTTGTCTTCAAAGGGTTAAAAGATACGTAGTTTGAATCAATATAACTTTTATTTATACATTGGGTAATTAATTGTCCTTGACTCAAATAATATACATAACTTTTTTCCCTATTTTAAGATTGTTTATATACGCCAAAGAAAATTCTGTTATTCTGAAATATTTTTTACGCGTCTATAACTCCTACGAAATATATATACACACTAGGGTGCACACAATGCCCCCATATTTTCAAAAGTTCAAATTTTGATGTGTACATTAATTAATTTTGTTCCTATAATCATATAAAACTATTATCCAAAATTTTGTGAAATTGAATTTATGTTCACTGGGTCCACCAACCATATTAACTTAGGCGTTTTTTTTTTAGGTATTTTAGTCGATTTGTAATTTTAATATATGAATATTTAGTGGTTCCTTTTTTTAAAAGCAAAAGATTTAAATAAACTGAAAATTAATAAAAACAAGCAAAAATTAAAACTTTATTAAATAATTTTTTTATTCAAATGTTTTTCGTTTTTCTCAAATTAGGATTAAGCTTCCGGTCTTGTTCCACCACTTGTAAAATGTGTTGATAATGATTTTCAGTACGAGCTAATCCTAAAAAGTCAAAACTGAAGCTTCACATTACGTTCTGCACAGTCGTTGGAGACATTAATGGCCTTAATGTTAATTTTAGCGGTTTGTATGTTTCTTGATCCTAGCTCTCGACATTTTTCGATAGGAATTGACTATCTATCTGAAGTAGGTAAAAGAAGTACCAGGAATCTGAAGATACAAAATCAGCAAGTACAGAAGTTAATGTTATTGCAGAACGAACTTTAGGCTTTCCAAAGCGCTCTTTTGGAAACTAGAAACATTCTGTTGGCTTGAAAAGAAGAAGCCTATCTGCTAGCTTGTGCTTTTCGTTCTCTGGAACACAGCTGGAAAAAGCGCAAGGGGCACCATTTCCGTGGATAAATACCACAGTTGTCGATCAAAGGCTTTTATTGCACTTTTTGAGATAATTGGTTGAACCTCATCATAAATAAGCACACGTTTATACATCAAAAGATCGTCCAGGCTGCATCGGTACTGCAGCTAGACTGTATCCACCACAAGCTGTATATAAGAGTAACAAAAACTACAAAATGTTTCAGCTTTAAATCTTGTTGTTTTGTTGTGATAGTACCAGGAGGAAGTAGAGCTATCTGTTGTTCAATCGCTTAGCCATTCACCTGTCTCTATGTAGTGCTGCAGGCGTTTTGAAAGCAGTTACAGGAGTGTCAGAATCTAAGTACACTTTACATAATTGTAAAAATTCTTGAAAATCATTTCTCTTTAAATCGATTTGAGAGCGCACTACTTGTAAAACTCCAGCTCTCCATTCTAAAATATAAGTCACTGCATTTTCAGAATACTCGCTAGTATCAAGCCGAGAGAGTGGCTCTTCGTTGTTGTGTGGTAATAAATTGCAATGCTTTCTCGGTCTATCAAAAACAATAACATCTGGAGATTTACATGTTTCAATTTTTTAATCATTAAAAACATGGGATAAAATGACTTCACCCACATGATGTTGACATCCCGACCACAACAATGTTCGACCTAATATTTGCTGAATTTGAATGCAAGCCGCTGATATATGTCCTGTATTACTTGCAGTGGTATCAAATACCATATTGCAGACAGAATCAGGGCAATTCCATGTTTGTAGTAGATTAGATATGAGCTTTGTAATTATCTGTCCATATTTGCGACAAGTTCCCGGTTTTATAACTTGGTACATCTAGAAGTTTGATATCATTCGCATCTCCTACTATCACAACAAGTCGTTCCTCTTTGTCATGTTGGCTTTTAAGGGATGGCATTAATTTTGAGTCTTAGTGAAGAAAACATAATTTAGGAGGATGCCACATTTTCTGACAAGATTTAGAAACTTCGTGTCTTACACGCCGTCTCGATTTATCTTCCTGAGAATACGACGTAGAAACTGTTGACTTGGTGTAATTTTCAATCGGGTTTCCAATGAAATTAGCTTTGGGGATTGGAAAATATTGTGTGGAATAAATGCATCTGTTCCTTCACGAACACGCCTGTGATTTCTTTTTATGTTTTTGTGTGTAAAATCATTCTTCAAAGCATCTTTGTCAAGATCTTCAGAATCAATGTCTGCTTCCAACGTTGTCTTTTGATTGAGCCTGTTAATTTCAGCGTGTGCATTTCGACGCCTTTTCACTTCACTTAGCTCCCGCTTCGCTTTTCTCTTTTGCTTTTTATCTAGCAAGGTATCAACGCTGTCAAATTTGCAGTTTGATCAGTTTGCATTCATTGAAGAAACCTGACATCTTGATTTTTTCAGCTGAGAAAGGCCACAAGAGAAAAGTTTTAGATAGCCCCTCTTGATGTTTCTCTAGTTTTGTAACGATTTCACGAGTTCCTCGCCTGTCAATAGAAATTTTTCAAAACTTTGAATTGGCCTCTAATAATTTGAGGATTTGTTTACATGCTTTTTTTTCAGATATCATAGGTATATTTGCTTTTCCATAAAAAAGTTATTTTCGATAAAACAATCTTTACTGATTCCCTCTTTTTTGGCGTGTGAGCAAGCCATCTTTAATGTGAAAGAAAAGAAATCTCAGAACTTGTCTTTCAGTAGGAAGACGAGAGCCAGTGATGACAGCATCATCAGCAGATACATCTTGACCAAGTTCATAGATTTTGAAAGAGTTTCTTGTATTTATCAATGTATTTTTTTGTGTTATTGATTCTTTGGAAGGTTGCACTTTTTTATCCATTTTATTAGCAATAGGAAATCAAAAACTAACTTTATAATGAAGAAAGCAAAGCAATACAAAAAAGTGTGTAAAAATTATTCGAATATATCAAAGATGATTAAGTATAATTTAACTTTGTGTTTGTGATATGATGTAAACAATAATAGCTCAAGAAATGTGACATATGAACAACAATTCACATTATATTTTTGATGTGTGCTTTATATTGTGAAAAATATTAGCTAGAAGTATGATATGATGTGAACAATAATTTCCGGTATTATGAAATGGGAAAATCAACAAATACAAAATTATACATTAAGTTTATTATTGTGTGCTTAGAGTCTGGCGACAGGGTGGATGACAGCAAAATCTTTAGGGCCAATGTTCTTAACTTTTTTTAGTTTCTGGTAAAAGAAAAATACACGATTTTTTTCCTTAAAATCTTAAATTGTGTTGCATCCTCTATTTAGCGCACACTTGTAATAATTGGCATTGAACATTTTGTAAGTTCAAGTACTGCGCACATTTATGTCGTAATTACGAGGTGTCCTTTATCATGTTATGTTGTATCTCATGTAAACTAGTAATTGGAGAAGGGTTGGCGTGGAGAAGGAATACTAGAAGAGAGTAAAGTGTTGTTAGCCGGTGCTCACGCCATTACCTGCCTCACGGCTTGCTATTTGCTCAGGCGCAATTATTTACACATTTCAAATGAGATAGACACCTCTACCACGCACTTTTGTGTCGTTACAGGCCACTTTTCTCTCGTTTCACAGGAGTCTCTGTCGCTACCTGAAACTCTTTCAACCATTTTATCAATGTTCTTCTTTCAAATGAAGAGATGTTAACAAGTTGTAGGTATTCTTCAGCATCCTCCATGTCCATCTACGCTCCGTCCCTTTCTTTGTTGTGTCCTTGGTATCGCGCCCTTTGTTGTAGTAGTGCTGTCATGCGTGCTGAACCTATCTATTATATGCGTATACGTATGCAAGCGAAGAACTTATTCATTCACCAAATAAATAAGGCTTGCCGTGGTTGCATATCATCGAATACATAATTACACATTTATATCTTACTAGTCAATTTTGTATTCATCGCATTCTTCTTATTATTCCTAGAAAGTATTCTGTGATTGCACTGTTTCGTTGCAACAAAAGCTCTTCTTCTTTATTAGTGTTTGAGGTTTGAAGTCGATGCTGTCGTTGTTCTACTTCACCGCTTCATCCAAAAAGCATAATGCATAGCAATAACACCACGGTTACTCCTTTGACAACATAAATAGGAAGTCTTTTTTCATTTCCGGATTGATCGCATTCAATATTCCATTTCTTCTAGCAAGCTTCGTACCTTGTTTCAATATTTATGAGTCTTTAAGCAAAATTAATACTTAATTTTTACTCATAAAAAATAAAAATGATATGTAAAGCCTATAGCAGGGGCCGGGAACCTTTTCGACTAAAAGAGCCCAAAAAACACATATTTTTAAATCGAATGCTCTGAGATTCGTAATGATGACGAAATTAAGAGAGTGTATGTAGAATTGGCAAGAAGGATATGCATTATCGCAATACCTCCCTTTATCCTGAATGCCACCTGATTTATCTGAGAGCCAGATGCAGTCATCAAAATAGCCATGTCTGGCTCGCGAGCCATAGGTTCCCGACCTCTGGCCTATAGTATTCTCAGAATCATACGACTCCCCAGTCCTGGTTATTAGGGCATCTAATAAAATTTAAATGTTTCAATAATACTTCAGAGTTGCGGATTTGAATGGAAAATAACTCTGACATCAAATATGATTCCGATTCGAAATACTAAAATTTAAAATATTTAAACGAAACTCTCGCTTTCGGTTCGACTAAAGAAAGGACACGGCGTATGCTTACAAAAATGTCTTTTGCACAATATTAAAAAGGACGGATAAAATTTACTAATAACTAACTTCGACGCTGCAGCCATGATTGTATACTAAACTAACCAGTAACATTATTGTCCTAGCTTCGCAGACATGTGATTCGAAATCGCGAAAAGCTCATTGTACATGATATTTAAAAAACTTAAGCATTTTTCAGACTAAAATATTTTGCTCTTTTCATGCTTATAATAATATCCTTTTAATGAGTACTTTTTTTATTTTGTAAAAGAAATAAAATCCTCCACTTTTGAATCGCTCGATATGAAAGTTGCAGTTTCTTTCACCCAAAAGACACTTGCTGCATATCTTTGTCAGACGAATAGCGCTCGTTTTAGCTCCCTTTTTTCAAAAATTCAAATCATGCGATTCGAACCACTGATATTCGCACTGCAGGGTTGCTGAGATTACATTTCAGGGAGTTAGAAAAACGACTTTTTCATCTTAGCCCTTTTGTCTTTTTCGTTTTATCTAGCAGTAGAAATGATTTTAATCTAAATGCTTTCTATTGCAAGCTACCAAATTGCTGTTTCAAATTTCTTGAAAATGTTAACCAATACTGCATAGGATAGTAACAATAAGGATAATAATTTTAATAATTAAATAAAATTTTCGTTGAAAGCTTTTTTGAAATATAGGAAGAAGATAACACTTTGATCTATTTGCTGAAGGGGGATCAAAGCGGTAAATATAGGTGATATTCTTACCCGAATATCTGTGCATATCTCTTAAAGGGACATATATATCCAACATTTTGAAATGCTTTCAAAAGAAAAAGATCCACTTTTCCTTCATACTTATAATCATATCTTTTTGGAAAGCAAAAAGTTGGCTGCATGTAGTGAAAGAAGGAGTTCTTTCAAAAGAAATAACTTATAATAGTAATAGTGATGACAAATCAATACTTCTTAGCCTATGTAAAGAAGCTGTGAGGAGTTGTGAGAGTGTTTCTGAGGGTCAGCATAGATAACTGTTTAACTTTGGAAGGACAAAGTAAAGATTCTACTGGACACTCAGTAAGAAGAGAGGGGCGCGGTCATAAAATAACTATACTCGTGTCTTCCTCCCCACGCTATATCATTGAAAGCGCATTGCTACTTCCGAAAAATCCATCGCCCTCTCTCTCTGCCTACAGACAACCACTTGGGTTAAATTAGTGTCATAATAAAATTTATCAAATGCATGAAAGATGTCGTTTTCGTTTTGTTTTTATGGATTTAGAATTTATTTTAGCAGATGATGTTCTGACTATATCTCATAACTTGAAAAATGGCCCAAAGCAAACATAGTTGGTGTACAAACCTGACTTCCTGCCAAAAAGAAGTTAAACGAAGTCGGGTGCTGTTCCCTCATTGTACTGAAGTATTTGGAGTCCTTTAATGAGGCATGTATGATATCAAAATACTCCAAAAAGGAGAGGAGCTGGTGAAACGGGCATCTATAGCAATGGTGAAAACTCTTGCTACAAGAGATATTGCACCGAAGCTTGAATCAGTACCACTTTTTGACGATGTTATTAATCCTTGCTAAAAGTGTCCTATTTTTTCATTAGCAATCTTAGGAGAGATTAAATATCTTCTGAAGAGCAATTCTACGTTTAACCCTTGGTTTTCTAAAATTAATCTTCTGCTTTTCCTTTCAACGTATTTTTATATACTTACAGCAGAAGACTTTTATTTCATGGGACACTACTATAACACTGGTCCTCTAACGAAAAAATCATACCATGGTGGTTATTGGCGAAAAAATAGTCTCTCTTCACTTTAGTGAAAAGCTTTCTAAACGAAAAAAACTAAGTGCTATCCTCAAAGATCCATCAGATATATTCATGCCTAATATCCGAAATATTGTCTAATGTCATTTACTAACCGGTTTTCGACCACAGTCGACATATTTCGACTTTTCAAAAATAAAATCGTCTGCATTCATTAACGCATCTTCTGCTTTGCATTAGATATCGTCTGATTATTCTGGTCGTTAACGTGTAAAAGTCATCAAAGTTCTTTGAATACATATTATTGAAAAATTACATAATATGAAATTTGTATTTTTGGGAATCTTGCCTAAATTATAACCTGATTTAATTGGATCGCAACTAATATTGAAACACCGGTTCTGAATCGCGGTACAGTAGCGCTTCTTATGTTAAATGACGATAGCGAGAATCAAATAAAGTTAACAGAAATTGTATTTAATGAAAAATGCCATAAAAATATATTTGCTTTTGAAATTAAATTAATGATTACTAGCTTTTAAATTCTCGATAAAAAGATTATAAGCTAGATATTTTGCAAAAAAATTATTCCGCCATATTGAGAATAAGCCTACCAGTACTGAATCAGAAAGATCTTTTTAATTTTCAAAGAAGAACAACCCTTTCTTATATTTTTCAAATGCTCCAATATTTTAATAAATGTATTTTTTGCTGCCAAGTAAACAATTTTTTAATTTTGCATTAAAAAACTTTTTTTAAATACCTAAATATTCCCGCTTTTTATTCAATATTTTTGGAACCGAAAACAGTTCTTGAAACTCAGTATTCGTTTGAACAGTAGTTACGACTCATACGTGAGATATAAATCATGGTTGAAATGATCGATGGGGTAGAATTTTTATTAATCAGGGGCCCTGATCTAGAAGATTTTAGTTAGAAAGATTTTACTAAACTAGAACTCAAATTTGAAAGCATGTAAATTTAATGATAGGGTTTTAAAACAAATCCTTATAGATATATGTTAATAACTCTGTATATGATTAATAATAGTTTAACCAAAGCATTATGTATTAAATGAAAGTCAAAGACATTTTGCAAATGTTTTTTAAATTTTTTGTAACAGTTTTCATTTAATTTTCCCCTCTAAATCCGCCTATGTTAATTCTATGCATTCTAAGAATATTCTATCAATGCACTCATTTTTTACATTTTTATTCTTGAAAAAAAATGAAAATAATATTTAAAAAGTTTTAAAATATCTGTTTGGGAAGACTGCTCTTTTTGAGATCTAAGTTCCAATGTCAATATTTGCATGTGTCTATCTGTCTTTTGTGTCAGACGTGTTTAATACAAATAAATAGGAAAGTGTGTATCAACAATGTCAAAAAAGGTATAAGTAAACGTATGTAAAAAGGTATAAGATTTTGCTAACACTAATCTTGGATGTATCGGATGTGAAATTTTTTGTATCCGCGACATCCCTCCTTGTGGATCGATGCCTGCCTTGAAGTAACGCATAAAATAGGAGGACATCTGTTCAATGCAGCCTTTTAGGAACCAAGGGCGGATGCGTGTTTTAGTATAACTTCAGGAACGCTTAAAAAATCATTCATTTCATTCACATCTGGCACGTCTATCTCCAGCTTAAACGATGTTTCATTTTAGTCACTTGCTACAGAACTAAGCTCGAGTTTCTGGTCGTGCTTCACAGTCTATCATCCCCATGTGATCTTCATTGGGCTGATCTCATTTTTCTGACTATAAAATTATGTTGTGTCTGCATTAGTAAGAGCTAATTTTTTCGCTATTGTTTCCTTTTTCTCTGAGAAAGATCCTTCAGCATTTTAATTTTTCCAAGAAGGAGAGTCACCAACCTCCACAACAAGAGTGAAATGTTTTCCACGCATCTACATTCTCTGTAAACACTTGAAGGAATAATAGATTCTTGAAGGAGACCTCTAATTCCCATTCTCTTTACATTTGGTTGTGTTGGTGTGAGCGATGTTTTCTCCCTCTTTTTCTTCGTGAATGTCACAATGTGTATATAGGTGTGCGATAAAGAGGTGTGTATAACAATTAGTCCTGCTCTACTCTTCAACGCATTTTTCTCCCCATTCTTCTCTCCTTTAAGTCACACCAATACTCCAAAGCTAAAGATAACCCACTTTTCGTGGTGTGGGTACCGTGTGCGTCGGTTTTCTGTGCATATACCAGCAGCAGCAGCCCATCTATGAACGCATGAGACAGACTACGATAAAATCTCCTCTTCCTCAGATCTCGAGTTGTGTCATGTAAAATTGCTGCCTTACATCATAATTAGATGGGTGGGTGGGTGGATGTGATAAAGTCTTTGCTTCACTTCTCCCTTCAAACTTCTTTTCTAAAAAGGATTATAACGATTCATTACATGCATTCTCATCCTCACATTCCCTTGTCACTTCTGATTGTCCCTTACCTGCTATTCTTTTTTCTCTTTGATTCGGCACTAACAACTCTGTAGTAGACTAAGTGCAACCCGAAATTTTTGAAACACTGAAAAATATTATAACATTTCTTTACAAAAATTCTCTCTCTCTATATATATAATGTGAAACCTCTTTATATCGAGCACCGTAGTGTAGGATTCAATAAAAGTGTCCATCATAATATGGAGCAAGGGCCCACTTTGTGAAAATTACCTAATAGGTGGTGGAAATTGTTTTGAATTGTGTTTATTTTGATCAATGTTTTCATTTTTCAAATTCTATATTTACCATTTTTAGCTCTAAATTCTCTTTTGTAAGTTTTAGGCTCTAATTTATGTTTCCTAACTTCAAAATTACGCTTTTTAAATTCTATTTTTCTAGTTCCATTTTGTATTTTAGAAGGAAAAAAATTAGTTTTCGGCTATTTGAAATAAAAAAAATACTCATAAAGTGCTTCAGACGGGTAATTTAAGTTTTATCAATCTTTAGATGGCTTAGTTTGATTAGAAAGTGGGTGATATATGCTAATAAGAAATATGGATCATGATAAAATCTGAAATTTGAACAAAGAAATATAAAGAGACATTGTCAGAGGATTTATGATCTCACATGTAGTGGTCCATTAGGTCCCTTCAAATAAAAACTTCTAATTTCTTTACCGTATAATATATATATAATTAAAATTCCTTAAAAAATGAAAAAGGTCAAGGAAATGTCGGGTGTTTTCATCGAAAAGGCACAAGTATTGCCCCTTGTATCGAACTATGAAGAAAGGAGACTTGAAGCGGGATCGAACCCAAGACCTTTAGTTAACTAAACTTAGATATCTAATCCAAATGTCATCAAATTTGAATATGAGCTTTTTGCTAAAAAAAACAATAATAAAGAAGAAAAACCTTGGAATCGTATTTTGTTAACAAGGTTGAAACTTTGGAAAGAGGGGCGAAATTTTGGATCACCTGATGAACAAGCACCCTTATTGTATCATATGAAGAAAGCTCACTCTTTTCATGAAAATTAGTTTATTTAAAAAAAACTTGAAATTAAAGTCATAAAATTGAGTGAATAAGAGTATCCTTTAAATGTTGTACATATGTGTATATGCGCTTGAAACAAAGCCCATTTTAAAGCGCCTTGTTATATTTAATTTGTTAGAACTAATTCTTTATGTACTCTCTCTATCTCCCTACTATGTTGTAAAGAGAAGCACACCATACCATTTTTATGAAAGAAAAACCGGAAATTTTTTATACAAGTTATATAAAAACAATTCGTAAAATGATATCAAGGATGAAATAACTGTTATGTTGAAAGGGCTTTAATAAGTGTACGATGATGGAGTTGAAATGAAAATAAACAATGGCAGCCTAAACTCTGTGCTACGCTCAAATTATTAGACAGACAGTTTCTCTACCACGCTAAAATGAAAAAGACGCAATGTTCTTTGTCTTCTTCCTGTTTCTCAAAGTTTTCCTTTGTCTTTACACACAGTTTTTTCCTATTTTACACACAATTGATCATCTGATGTTGTTGGTAGAACAAAGGCATCCCTGTCTTCTCCTCTCTTTCATACGCGTGGTATGATAAAGTGTAAACTTTTAACGAATTAAATTCGGCGAAATAAGTGGTAGTGAGGAGTATCGCTGGAGATGCCCTCGCCCATGCCCTCCTCTACATCCGACTATAAGTATGTTTTGTATATCAATGCTCACGTTAAGAAAATCATCTGATTAGTAGAAATATCGCGTTCTCCTTCCCTATCTCTTTGTGAAAGAGCTTTTTCCAGCATCCATTATTCTCCTATTCTGCACCATCTTATTCCGATTCTTATCACAGAGCCGCGACATTGCATTTTAAATTCGCCTTTGTTTGAGATCGCTTTTCCTTCTGTTCTCTTGTTCATAACTGCCACCGCACAATCACTAGCATGCCGCGAATCATATGCATCTCCTCTCTCGTGAGGTAGAAGTACCGCCGAACCTACTTTGATGCACACTTCTTAATGAAAACAAATTAACATTTAAATACTTTGATAAACAATGCTTTCCATTATATCAATGCATATTCATGTCGTTATTAACCTTTTTTTAACCTAAAACAGTCTTCGCATATTTATAGAGATAAACCACATTTTAATTTGTATGTATATATATATATATATATCATATGATTTAGTGTTAATTTCAAAGCTCTAAGATGTGCGTAGTGTATGCATGCTATCTGTATAATCATAAGAGCACTCACTGTTTCACCAAAAAGAATAAACTTCGTATTGAACTTTATCTTTAAAAATCAAAACAGATTGTACAAGAGTTTAAGGCATTTTACATTTTTTACTACATGAAAAGAGATCTCAGCTCTGCACGATATCTCTGACTTTTGTACACTTTACGAGTATGATTGTGTGATTTTTTGGGAAGCAACTTTTAGCAAATTAGGGCCAGGACTTTTTGAAAACTAACCTAGTGTTAATATTTTTTCAATCAGTTTTTACATACCTTATGGCAGACTATTTTTATTTAATACTGGTGTCGCATTGTTCCTGAGAGAATTTATACAAAAAATCACCGAATTTACTCTGTTGTAAAAATAATGCATTCCGGTTGTTTTTCAGGTATAAGACAATTTTTTGAAAGCTTTGTCAAGATTCATAATACATATGGGAATTTTTTACATTGTTAAACCGGAACTGCTTAAAAATTAATTTCTCTAATTTATCGCATTGATTCTGAAATCCTCATTTTTTCTATTCAAAATGATTGCTTTTGCGAGGAGTAATTTGTCTTGAACCGCTGTAAATATTGTTTTATATTTGGTATGTGAATTTAGTTCCCTCTTAAGTGAGTTCCAAACGATGAAAAGACCAATTATTTCAAAGTGTATTGGGTAAAAACGGAATTAGGAAGCAAAAAGTCAAGTTGAAAGTTTTTTATAAATACGATCAGGTATTTTTAAGTGTGCTTCAAAATTTATTTATTTTTGATCAATTTTAATTTGATGTTAAGGCTTTACACAAATTCAGATTATGTGGCATTTCAAAAGAAAAAATATTAATTTTTTTTTTATTTTTTAATATGTAAAACTATCAGTGTAGTAACATTTTTTGAAAAGTTTTAAGTGATTTTGAAGGATTTTGGTAAAAGTTACATCCATGTTTGCTAATTTTTATAAGATTTGTTTATCATCCTACAATTTATGCTGCAAATGACAGCCATGATAATTTGAGAACTTCAGATAAAGTTTTCACAATAATATTTTCTTTAACACAATTTTGCAGACTCAGTAGTTTCACAGAGCATAAATGATGGCATTTTTATAACGAATCCAACATCAATCTCCTCTCGTCTCGATGAAACAGTTGTGTTTGAGTGTCGCTTCAACATCTTTCCCCTTCCTTCCACACTGTATTGGCAACACGATGAATCTACGATTTCCTTTCGTAAAAATCTTATCCATAAATTTTAAGCACAAAAATGTTCAAATCTTCGATTTTTTGTAGTTAATCAAACAACAAATAGCAGGCATTCGTTAGTGAGCAACATCAAAAAAGGAGTCTATGATCTGAAGATTGACAACGTCAACTTGCAAGATGATGGAGAATACACATGTGTTATTAGAGGCGTATCCTCCGATGAATACCGATCAAAGCCCGCTAAGCTAACGGTTTTAAGTAATTTCGCACTCGTTTTCTCGTACATTTTATCTTGGCTCTTCTGGCTTTAACCGTGAAAATCGTTGCAGTGTCGGAGTCGGAAGTTGGAGATTTAAGGGGGATATGAGGCGGAGTCGTCTTTCATTAAAATTTAGGGGTCTGGCTTTTTTAAGAATCGGAATAGAATTTTGTAAGTACTAATGTTCCGAGTTGGATATTTTCCATCTGACTGCGCAACCCTACTTACAAAATTAATTAACTAGATAACTAACTAACTAAGTTTCTTATAAATACTATAAATTAGAAGAATTCTTCTACTTCAAGATGGATTCGATGGCTGCATACTATTTTAAACCGGTGGTTTTAGATTATTCCCAAAATTCTTCTTTTTGCAAGAAAAACACATAAAGTTCTAAAATACAAATTAGAATGACTTGTAAACTTACTTTATTGCTTACATATGCATAAATTAATATAGAAAATCCCGAAAAATTTATCTTGACTCATTTGGTATCTAGTCAGAATCCCCGAAGACTAAGGTAGCAATGACTTTAGTTTTCTGGGATTTTGACGAGGAACCAATCCATTTTATGCCGATAATGCATTCATTTATATATTGTGTTTTTAAGTTGAACCTGGTCCACCGATGCTGTTTATAAATCCAAAAGACAACTTAGTTGATGGAATGGAAATACGCGTGGAGTGTGGTAGTTCTGGAGGAAATCCGCGCCCCAAAATTGACATAACATTCAACAGCATGTATGTTACTCCTATATTTGATACCATGGCTCCATCTACCTTCAATTTTATCTTTGACGCGATTACAACATGCAAAGAATTATTCTTTCCTTTTTAAAGGGAAATATCATTTATACTTTGAGTATCGTGTGATCTCCCTCCTTAATTCCACCCTAAAACACTATTTTACCAAGTTTCCGTGTATCATGCAGCATTTTGTATTGTCTTAGAGATCATGAAAATTTGGAGGATTTATTCAATCACGATCTTAAGTGGATTGAATGCGTAATAAATAATGTTATGATATTTATAGAATTTTAAATTTCGTTGTCTACATTTGTGCTCATCGTGTCTGATGAGTATTGAAAAAATATATTTAATTTTGATGCGCATAACGAAAGATAAATAGCACTAAATTATATATGAAGAACTCTTTGAATGAATAATTTTCTAGAGATACTCAATATCTTTTATAACACAAATCATGATCGCTTTATGATTTACCACTTTCTCTCAACCGCCTTCTTAGACGCCATTATTTAAAAACTCTCCTTTCCTATAAAATATAAAAGGTAAAGGTAGCGTAGGGTGTTTTCATTGAGAAGGCACAATTGCGCCGCTTATATCGAACTATGAGAAAGTAAGTAGGCTTGATTTGGGATTGAACCCAAGACCTTGAGTTATCGAAACCCAGTACCTAACCAACCTAATGTAATATAATTTCTTTCACAATAAATAAAATACACAGAAATTTGAACAAATTTACATAAAAATTTGGCACAATAAGGTATTTTTTACGCAAAAATGATCATTTCTATCTTTCATGCGTCCCTAATTTTGTGTTTATCCGTTTGATATTATTAAAATTGATTCTCTCATCACCACTTTCACAAGTATCTATCTATACAGTTTTTTTCATTCTTTAAAATTTTATTTACATCACCGCATCCATTTTTACAATGAAACTATCTTAAGCATTTCTGAAGAACGGGCAAAGAATAATTTTCTTTATTTTAAAACTACAGCATATTTGCTACTCTCCTTTCAAATGTGGGCATGCTACAAAAACACAAAGATAATTTGTAATACTATTTTTACAGGATACAATTACTCTTGAACTTATGATGACATAAATACTTACATGAATTCTTTTTTTTTCGATATTTTAATTAATTTTTTAAAACTCTACCTATTTATTTTTTTATAATACTTTTCAAATTTCAGATTTAAGATTGAAATATAAAAACACCTAATAATTTTTTTTTCTTAATATTATAGGAAGTTTAAAGGTACATATGCTCCAGCACAGTCTCTAGATGAACCAACTTTATTGACGGTTGAAACGAAAGTGAATCGAACTTTTGACAAAGGAACATTCTTGTGTGCAATCAACAGCCCTGCCTTAACTGATTCACCAATGACAGTTCAATCTTCTCGCATTGACGTTAAATGTATTCATTTTTAATCACATTCTTTCTATCGATTTACTCTTTTCAATGATTTTATAGATTTTATTTCTAGTAATAATAATAATTAAGATATAAGACCTTTGAAAATACTTTTGGGTATTTTTGCTTTAAAGTTTCTTCATTTTATTTTTTTATTTATATTGAAGAAATTATGTAGATTTACAATTTATTAAAGCTTCTTTTTGCTCTGTTTTTATAGAAGTTCTGGTGTATTCTAGGTATTGTGAACAAGCAAAACAATCGTGGTATAGAAATTCATTTGGCATTAAGTATAAGTGTCTTTAAGAAATATTTCTTCTAACTTCCCTAGAAGTAGTTTCCTTCACAGTTAAATATCTCTCTATATGTATACTCTAAAAACTCCATTAATGAACACATAGTAAGTGAATACCTTTCAAAATATCAAATCATTTTTGTAAACGATCTCTTTATAGGAAACATTTATATACAATGACCACTTTTTTCGAGTTTCAATACTGCTCAATGTAGAAAAGTTTGGCTGTATAGCATAATATAAAAACAAACAGATCAATACTTATTTTTATTTGCTTGCTCTATGTAACGTTTCTACCCCAGTAGCGCAATTTTGCGCGCCAATATTCCTTAAAAAATTTTAAATTAATTTTTTAAGATCCTCCAATTATTTCACTGAGTCCATCAACTCCATACAATGCAGTCGAGAATGAGAGCGTGGAGTTTTCGTGCACCGCCAAATCCAATCCTCCTCCAATAAACATTCAGTGGGAAGTGAACCAACGCTTGGCCCGTCTCGATGACGTCTACAACCTAAAGAGTTATGAGCTTCAATTCACGAAAATCACTAGAAAAGATTCCGGCTCCTACACTTGTATAGCGAATAACGGCATTGGAGCTCCTTCTGAAAAAACGCTTGAACTCAATGTTTTGTGTATGTTCATTTACTTTATATCACTATTTCCTAAACTGTAGGACGCGGTCTTTACGCGTTGTAAGATTAACTCAAGGGTGCGCTATAGGTAAGTTGAAAAAAGACACACAATAAATAAGGTGATATTTTTTTCAAAGTATTGATTTAATATCTTAATTTTTAATAATACACTTAAAAAATTCTTAATTGAAAAATGGGATTCCCTTTTCAACGAAATATCTTTGCGAAGAGAAATTCTCAACTCTTATTGCAATAAAACCGAGCAGCAACTAAATCGACTCGAAGTTCAAAGTGATTTGCGCTACGCATTGTCTTCTTTAAAACCCAGAGTATAGGAACTTGTGAGATTACACTTAAATAAGAAGAATCCTTTTCAAATTTTTTTTATTTGGCTATATAATTTTTATTGGTATACAAATTATAATGTATTATTCACTTAAATATCCTTAGTATGTATCTGATAAGGGGTTGGATTTTTTTAAAAGGGGACGTTGAAAGTTTGAGAACCACTCTTTTATATCAGTATATTCTAGCTAGCGAACTTGAATTTTTCTCGATTTTTTCGTAACTTTTTTTATAGGTAATTAAGCAAAGACGTTTCATCTTCGAATGTGGATGACTATGCAGTAGTGGGATTCAAATTTTTTGTCAGGCGGTTCTGTTACAAAAAAAATCAAATTTGTCAGCAAATAAACTTGAACGTAAATGATAGTCAAAATCTAGGTATTATATAAGATGCGTTGGTCATTAACCAGTTAATAACACAAATGTACAGAGAAAACAAGCACGATACATATGGTAACAAACCTGGTCACGACTTGTATAAATAAACTATGCACTAAATCACTAACGAAACGCACCATCGTCCCAACGGTTCCAGTTCCTTTCGGATGAGAGGCAGAAGACTACTGGCAGCGACTAGTCGGTTCGCCAAACTCACAAAATTCCGTGAGACGGTTCTAACGAACCGGCTAAATCCCACTACTGTCTCTATGTAAAATATTTTTTTATTTAGCAATATAAGATCATAGGAAAGGCATGGTAAGAATGAAATGATTGTCTATATTTAATATTTCTTAGTTGTCAAACTGGAAAAGTAAAATGAAAAAAAATGAAAAGAAGGTAGGCGTAGAATATAAAACAGTTGATGTAATTCTTGAATGGAATAAAACTCAGACAAACGGTTTTATAATTCGAGTATGCATGGTATATGATGAGAATTAGAAAAAAACATCATACTTGAAGACTGCTTTATTTTTCAATCCAATTTTATATATCTAAAGTAGAGGGACACCGGTGTCTTAGCGGTTTTCAAAGGGTTATTTTTTTTAATTTGAATGAATATTATGTTAGCGTTATGTTTACGCACCAAAATTACAACTTGCTTCTGGTGGACCACAGTGCACCACAATATTTACAATGCATTGCAACAATACCAATATTTATTAAGAATTTTGGAATATAGGGAAAGTTCTGCGTTTCCGTACATATCCAACTCCGAAATTATAGTTAAGTTTGCCTAAGCCAATAAACTAACAAATTTTATTTAGTCTTTTCAAGGGTTGATTATATTCTTTACCCCCTAAATAACGTTCCATTCTGTTTAGATCCTCCTGTTATCAAAGTGATGCCTGAAGTGAAGATTAAAGAGGGTGCTTCCCTGAATTTAACTTGCTTTGTTGATGCAAATCCTTCACCGTTTCAAGTAATCCTAATTTTGATATTTTTTCGAGTAAAATGACATCTGGATTCTAAATCTAAAAAAAATATTTAAAATTTTAAAGAATCTTACCAATTATTGCTAGCCCACCCTGGTGTCCTCATATAATGTTCAAAAAAATTTCTTCAAATTACGTGGGTCAATAATATAATATGCCTGAACAAAAACGTATAAAATAAAAAAAATTGTCATCTATTTTTTGTGGCAAATTCAAAATTATTAAATTACTATTATTTAAAATTAGAAAAGTTAATGAATTTCATGATATATATATTCACTTATGTGTAAACAGATACTTTGAACAATTGGTTACGTCTTTTTTTATTTCTGCTTGTCAAGGCAATTTAATCTTTCATACTTTATATATGTTCAAAATTAGACATTTTCTTTATTGTCTTATTAATTTAGAACACAGTGGTAAAGAAAAAATCATATTTTTAAGTTCATAAGTTGGAGAAATGATCCGAGATACTATAAGAAACCAAATATTTTCTTGGTTTTTCGAATAACAACCCCATTTGTTATAGTTTTTCACTTTTAAATTTTTTATATTCACCCCTTACTATTTCAGATTAAATGGGAGAAAAAAGAAGAATTCGTTTCTCACTCTGTCATTTCTTACGACTCCAATCTAATTATTCCTCAAATATCAAGGAGTGATGCTGGCACCTACATTTGTACTGCTTTCTCCAAAATGCAACCAACTGAAGGTCCAATTATTGAAAAATCGGCTTCTGAAAGTTCTGAAGTTATCGTTCACTGTATGTTATTATTTTTTGAATGTCTAACTACAAAGATCCCAGTTTGCGATATAAATTTATTAAAGTACTTATTTAACAATTTTCTATATTCCACGATAAAAAAATTGGAGCAGAATATTGAAGTATATGCATTTGTTCCTATTTTTAAAATGATAGTTTAAAGTAAGATTTTTTTTGTTTCATTCTAACTCGTATATATTTAACCGATAATTGATAGATAGTTAGTTTCTTTGCTAAATAGTTTTGTAAAAATGAGTACGTATTTATACCCTTTCCTTTGCTAATAAAGAGTTTTTTGTTTTTGTCTTTCATTTGGATACATTTCAGCAAATTATACGTAACCTTTTAAACAAAACTTTCAACGCAAAATATATATATTTATTTTAATACCTTTTTTTCTTATTCTTTAAAAATAGTCATCCATTTTTTTTTTTTGAAAAATAAAAAAAAATTTTTAAGGTGACAACGAAAACGTTCAAATGCTTTTTAATTTATCGATAAAGATTAAAAAAAAAGATATTATTTTGTTAAAAGTAACGATAACTATAACAAAGTTATTTTTAGTATAAGTATGGCCAATCAAGGTTTGTTTAGGCGGGCGGAAAAATATACTGATACATTTGTCCATGCCTTGATTGAATCTCAATTTCTCATTCGTCGATAATTTCGCATTTTTCATGCTACTACAAATAAATCTTGATTATTCGATATTAATCTTTGGTGTCATTTATTTTAAAATAAGGTTCACTTACAAACATAAAAAATACACTTTGATTATATGAAAGAATTATACTTTTTATGATATTATTTTTAGATTCACCCGGAAGTGCATTTATCGAACCAGTGAAGCCTATCTTCGAATTAGAACCGATAATCATTTCTTGTTATTCGGAAGACGCTGGAAATCCTCCTGCCAATTACAGATGGATGAAGGAGGGAACCGAAGCCTCTCTTTTAATCCAGCCCATATTTTCTATTCCAAAAGCAACTCTTCAAGACGCTGGCTTCTACACTTGCATTCCGTTTAACGAATTTGGCAATGGACCAGCTACCAGCGTTCAAGTCGTTGTCAATGGTATTCTCCCCCTTTTATGATTCTTCATTTGTGATGTTAAGAATTTTCTAACTTCGCATTAGGATGTATTTGTGGTAAACGTAATAAGAACTCTTTTTTTTATCTAATATTTTTAATAGGAATTCGTAGGATTCTAACTAAGGTAAGAATATGTTAACGGCATCCATAATGTATGAAATTTTTAGCAAGAAGATAACTTTTCAGTTATACTATTATGATGAAATGTCGAGAGTTATGATGTGTTGGTGTGTTCGTGATTATTTGTTTGCTGACAATCTGACTCGTGTTTATGTGTCGTATGATGATGTCTCTAGTGATTAACCCGTTATCGACCAGAATTATCAGACGAGATCTACTGTAAAGCAGAAGATTTGTATTAAAAAGCATTGATAAAAGTAGACGATTCATATTTTTGTAAAGTCGACATATATCGACTGTGATCGATGACCGGTTAATACTAGAAATACTAAGTGATCATATTGACCGTTAAATGATACAATCAAGTCAGATGCCAAGACCTCTATACATTAAGATCTGACTTTGCCACATTTTTCATATCTTTGATCACTAAGACTATTTCCGCGCTCAACTTTTTAAAAAATAATTAAAAAGAATTTAAATTGGGACAAATAGGTATGAAGTTTGTGTGCTATAATACTCAAATTGCATATAAATAAATATGTGTTTATAACGTCCAAAGGCCAATTAGACTATTTGTTATTTATACGTAAAACATTATTCCAGTGTTTCTAGTTTTAAGCGATGAGTGATGAAATGTCGCCTATTCTTTGATAGTAGTAAATATTTGTGATACTTTAAATACCCATCCAACCATAAAACGCGCCTTTTTCTCTAAAAAAAACCAATTCTAAAGTGAGGCAATGTCCTATTATTATCGAAAGGAACATTTTTTAAAATCAAACTAATGCTTCTCACATCCTCTCATTTTCGATCATATGAATGAAATATCTTTATACTTCTGTGTGCTATTTATTTGTCCCGAAAATCGGGAGTGCTTATAAATGCGGGTAAGATTTTTTTCACAAAGTTTTCCTTCTAAAGACAGACTTGTCTCATAAACTGGCGCGCATTATATCTAGGTTAAGGCCGTAGTTAATAAATTTGCACTTGGGCGTGAGTGAATTTATCTAGATGGCTTGCATCGATACCACAACGTAAATGTTGCAATAAAACTTCAAAACGTTGAAAGCTAAATGATGCAGGTGTCTAGGTATGCAAAATAAGAAGACATACTGTGACCTCCATTTTATTTATAAAAGGCTATATTATTAAATAACGAGAGAGTCATGGTTGACTCGCTAGTGTGTAACTTCGTTTAGTAGAAGTTTTGTGTTCAAATACAGAACTCACTAAGTATATCAGTATTTAAAGGTATAGCAGTTGGAGTAGGTATGTGGGGGTAAATGTTGATTTTGAGAAAGGAATAACAACTTGTTTCAACAGTATTTATTATTTTTATTCAACCTTTTTTCTAAATTAGCGAATAATTCTCTTTGTAGATTCTTCCTTGCACTTTATCTGAGCAATGCTAAAAGATATTTTCGTGTTTATAATTCTGAATTCTATTTTAGCTCGACCAAAATTTATTGATTCCCTTATTTCTCACAATGTTGTCAATGCAACGCACCAACACTACACTCTAGACTGCATTTTTACGGGCAAACCCGCTCCAAACATAACATGGCTGCACAACGGTGAAGTTATTTCAACGCATGACATCGCATTTTCACACTTTATCACTTCCTCGAGTATTGACAAGCATAGTGCCTATTTACTCAAGGTAATACTTTCTCCCTTTTTATTTCAATATTTTTATGGAGGATGCTTGAAGGGGTAAATTTGATATCGTGGTGTTTGATTTATACTTAAAAATATCTTTGTCAACAAATCAAAAGTATACATAAATTTCAAAATAATATTGCATTATATAGATATTAAAGTTAAGGCGTAACTTTTTGAATTTTAAAAAAGTCATTGGTTTGTATACAACCCCAACATGAAAGTTAACCAAGACGAAAATAAAAATTTTTAAAAGTCTGCCATAAAATGGATGCAAAAGTTTATTTTGCTTTAAAAAACAAACACTAAATATTTTATGCATTACAAGTAACACCGATGTAAAGTCCATTGTTTTTAAGACTTTTTCTCAGGGGCTCTATAAAACCTTTATGCATCACTGAGGTAAACAATGGGATGATTGATTTTAATTCACAAAATTTTATCAAATGTAACTCAAAAATATTGGCCTTGAAAATATTTCTTTCCAACTAAAAAAAGTTAGCGGTTGCCTTCTTTACTGTATTTTTTGTTTGCTGCTAATAATTAAACGATCGTTATACAGAGCCCGCGCTACCTATATATTTTTGGCACAAGTGCCCCCCCCCCTAGTTTTATTTTTTGCCCCCTGAAAATTTTCAACTTGCCCGAAATGTCTTAACTTAAGAAAAAATTATAAAAACATATAGATGTGCAAGTAACTTTGACAACATGTATGCCATATATTGGAAACAAAACTGTTTGAAAATAAAATTTTTGTTCAAACTGTCAAAACTAATTATGATTGATTCAAACCTCTCTTTTCTTTGAATTGACTACTCTGCTCAATTCAAAGAAAATTTTCAATTCAAAGAAATCTGAGCTCGCCACTAGGTCTTAATATTACATGACAGAAAAACATAATCTGTCTTTCGTGAAATCAAGGCAACTTGAAGGAAGGGGCAGAGCACATCCCCATAAAGGCAAAAGGAAATTATTTTAAGCTATTGTTTCTTTATTCTAACGGCATTGAAATCATCTTATATTGAATTATTTGCAATGATAAGTTGTGCGAATATATTTATAAGATTTATATCAGACACGATATAACCCATGGGAAGTACATTTCCATTGAGAAGATCAAATTACGTAAAATGAATAATAAATTGCAAGAATTCAAATATTCGTGAGCACATATGATATACATTGTGTTAGCAAGCCTTTTTCAATTTGAAAATAAAATAGCGGTTTTGCGAGCAGAGTCGACTTTATAAAAAAATATGAAAGTCTGCGTTTATTAATGCTTTTTAATACAAATAGTCTGCTTTACGCTAGCTATCGTCTGATTATATTCTGGTGGTTAACGGGTTAACCCATTTAAGACCAAGCAAAGCAGACGATATCTAAAAAAAACGCAGACGATTTATATTCAAAGTCATTGAAAAAAGCAGACGAAGATGAAATTACTTATGTTCCAAAATAGGAACATTGGTCGTAAATGGGTTAAAGGACGTAGACCATTTCTTGAGTTAAAGATGGTTTAATAGCATACTTTTTAATCGTTTGCTTTTTCTATCATCAAATGGATTGAGCAAAGGTTGTAATGATAAGAATTTACAAGCATTCATTTTATAATCTTGTTAACATTTTGAAATTTTCGTAATAAAGAAAAAAATAACGTTCAGTAGTAAATCTGTTAATTCAAGCACAATGGGACACCATTCTCCGAAAAGTTTTCTTAATTTATATAAAAACTCCTTGAGAAAGAAACCAGATGATTGAAAACTCTATTTCTTTGGTTAACGGATTAATGTGTTATTTAGTTAGTTTATTAGTTATTGATTATTTTATTTGACTTTTGAGTGAACATTTATGCAAGCAATCAGAATAGATGTACTTTCGAAGTGGAATTTTTTTAAAAATGTATAAAAATTCAATAATTCCAAAACTCCTTTTTTTTTATCCAGACGAAGTCTTCTCTGATTTGGAAGAACGAAGTTCGTCCAGAAGACAGAGGCAACTACACGTGTCAAGCGGTTGTCCTTAACTCTGATCCTGTTTCCGTTTCAACGTATCTGGAAGTGAAGCACAAGCCGGTTCCTCTTCTCCCTCCCACAATGATGAACAAAGTGGCTCTCAGAAAGTATCAGCAAGATGCCAAACTGGAGTGTCTCTTCTACGCCAATCCTGCTCCCATCTTTTTATGGAAGCGTGGATCCGAAATCGTAGGGCAGCCTTCTTTTTAATGTTCCTTTGAGCTACAAACTTTTATTTAAATCCTTTGTTTTGCTCAAAGAAATCAAATGCGTTTGTTGATTCCCTTTTCCCACCCATCTTAATCCAACGGAAAGTTTTTTATTGCTTTAAAAAAGTTTAATTAAGATATCAATACTCTTAGGTGCCGAATATATGCTATAAGTCGAAAGAAATTAATGGCATTTGCCGTGTATTGGACAATACATCATTATGAGTAAATAATTACCATCTAAGCTTTTTTAATTTTTCTTTTTCACTACCCTTCATAAATGAAACAAACTAAATTTCGATATTGCTTTTACTTTTTGGTTTTTTCACATGCGTATACATATGTTAGTGAAAAGTATCTACTTTCTTTTAGCTTGCACCCTCAAACTCGCAATATTCTATCAACGAAAGACAGATGTACTTCAATGAGGAGACGGTTTATGTTAGTGAGTTGATTGTTTTCAATGTTGACGAGAACAGTTATGACATTTATGAGTGCAACGTTTCAAACAACATCGGCTACTCCAAATTTGATATTGAGCTTTTGCGCCAAGGTAATTTCTCCCCACGCTTCGCCTTTTCATTCTTATCAATGCTTAATGCGTGTCAATTTTTTCTTAGGAAAGCCAGATCCTCCCCTTAGCATTGAAATCAGCGAAGTTGACCATGATGTAGCGAGTCTCACTTGGATTCCTGGTTTTGATGGAGGCTTTATGCAGACATTTGAAATATTTTTGAACCAATTGGATTCACATGGAGGGTATTTTAGTGAAGAACAGAGAATATACGCTGGTACAGTCACTTCCTACACCTTAAAAGGTACTTCAATTCTTATGGCTATTTTTCTGCGTGTAACCACTTCTCGAAACCAATGTGTTTTATAAATTGTGTCTAATATGCTATGTATGTCCTTGGAACTGGATTTGCGTATTTACATTGGTATTGGTACCAGAGGTAACGAAAAGTTCTATAAAAAGGAGAGGAGGAGATGATGAAATAAAAACTGAATTTTATTTATACTCAAAGCCTAGATTTAAGTTTTTTCTTTCTTAGAACTTGTAAGAAATTTGCGTATATATTTTGAAAAACACAATTTTTGTTTGGTATGCATTTTCTATCATTTAAAAGTCAACTATTAACAATTCTTCTTCTATCAACAGCAGAAACCCTATTGTTCAAAAAGTCTGAAAAACGGTGATATATATAATTAATGATATACCTAACTAGCTGATTTAATTAACCCATTAGATCTAGTCCTCTTTTTTAAAACTATTTTGACGTAGTTTTGTATCAAATAATTTAATGCCGTCTACTTTTCCTTGGATCTAATGCACAACTAACTAACAATGATCCTACTTTTTGATTTTATTGCCAAGGCCTCTAATGTTCAAAAGGGACAATTGGAAAGGCTGTTTTCGAAAGTTGCTGATTTTCTCAGGATATAGTACAAAAAATGGATTCGAGAATTCGATGCAGTGGTGGTGTTTTCTGCTCCCACGCTGACTGTTGTACTGATACGTAGTATACAGTTACTTCACTTGTTTCACCCCTTAAATCGTTTCAATGGCGTAAATAACATATCAGCGTTATGATTATAGTTAGTCTTATTGTATATCTCATGGCAGTTCCAGAGGTTGGGGCTACCTCCATTAACCCCTTATCGAAATGCACCATTATAAGTATATATTCATAGGGTAGCAATTTCCCCAATCCACTGTGATGAGATAGACGGTCCTTACAATAATTTAATTTGATATCACTGCTACTGCGTCTTGAATAGCATTTTGATTTCTTTGCATTATAGACTTATTTCCACTTTCAACATACACTCTTCGCGTTCAAAGCAGCAATGAACTTGGGCACAGCGAATTCTCCTCCAGAGTAACCTTTAAAACAAAAGCTAGACCATTTGACCCGGAAAGTAAGATTTTGCTGATATTCATTATTATCCTTTTCTACTCCTTTTTTGTCTAGATATTCCGCGTGCGCTATCTGCTAACTATTTTTCTTCCAATCGGTCTGTTGTCATCTTCGTTAAAGATGCTTCCTATGATTTGTGTGCCCAACTATACATCACTCCTCATTTCACCGAATATGACGAGTTTAGACATCCCATAATTTCTTGCAGTAGAGAAGACTCTCAGCTCATGACAACGTTTCTTATTGACGTCCCAATCACTTACTCTGATCCCTACGACGAAGACTTATTCGTGTCTCTTTGTGCGCAACACAACCACACTTTGTGTGGAGAAAGATTTCTTGTTCAAAAGTGTATGGAAAACCTTTTTTCTCTGAAATTTTTTATCATTAAAAATTTTTTAAGTCAAAGCAGACGAAATCATGCCGAAGCCGATGAGCAAGTCCTTCGTCATAACCCTTTCCATTTTAATTCCTTGCATCTTCTTGTTTGCTTGTCTCGCCTTCTTCTTTGCTCTGTTCATTAAAAGGAGGAAAAATCGTAATTAGTTATTTTTCTTTCTGATTCATTACAATGACTTTTTTCATAACCTTTTTTGTTCACTCGAATATTAGCAGAAAAAGCAAAAATGTATTCTTCTTCAACAAATGGAGCATTGTCAAAGGGTATTTCAGCTGCGTACATTGGCACAGACAAAAGAGAGCAATCCGCGATGGCGAATGGAAACGGTAGAATTCAAGTTCTGCACCAAAACGGCGTCTACTTTCCCCCGAACAATGCACAGCAGCATCATCACAACGTACATAACCCTCATCCAAATTCATTTGTCAATCAGGCTCTGGAAATGGATGAAACGGGTGCTGGCAATGATGCTCACTCGAAGCCAAGCAATGCCAATCATTTAAACAAACCTCCTCCACCATATCTTAATTACAATACACCTCCTATAAACAGTACTACACGAGGTTTCAATACTCTAATTTCATTTTGACTTTTCTTTAATTCCAAGTTCCTATATACTACTTTTCTCTCAATGTATGAACTAATACACTTTGAGGCAGTGGTTAGCAGGCGCTGCTCTCAAAGCCTCATGCAGCCCTAAACTTTCTTCTCCGTGGCTCGCAGAGCAAAGTTGTCGTAAAAATTATGCTGACAATGTCATATTGAAACGGTGAAAATTTCAAAGTTATTTGTCTATTAATTGTACAATATATAGGCTGTACTTTTATGTCTATGATATGTGTATACAATCAAACTGTAGACTAGAGTGTCCTAAATAATAAGGATCTAACGCTCGTTATTTTTTAAAACTAAATACTGTATATAATCATTTGAAACTAAAATGAAATGCTCTAAACATTTTTTCATTTGATGTAGATTATTTGATTATTGTGAATCTTATTCTATTTACCGGTTGTCGACTTTACAAAAATGTGAATCTTCTGCGTTTTTTAATGCTTTTTAATACAAATCTTCTGCTTTATACTAGATATCGTCTGATTATTCTGGTCGATAATGGGTTAATGTGTAAATACAATATTGATCAAAACCAATTTCTTTTGTTCAACTATAAATACATTTTAAGATGCAACAAATTGCCTCTTATAAATACAATACTACTTGAAAACTGAACTATAAACGCCACATTTAATGGTAAAGATGTTTAGAATGTTTAATTTCACTTTCAAATGCTCTTATATATTGTTTGCAAATAGAAAAATAATGAATGTCAAACAATTAATTTTTCTTCATTTTGGGACACTACTATACATTAGAGCTAATTTTCCGATGTCGTAGAATACTTTTTAGGAGTAACTTTATCGAAGTTACTTTTCTATCTCTTATGATTAGGACATATGTTTTCGACAAGATTGACAGCTTGCGATATGAGTGGTATATGCAGGTTTCTTTATTTTTCAATCTTAAAGTGATTTACTGTGTTGAAAATAGAGAAAGTGATTCTATATCCCATTGGCAAGCTGTAGACCATTGAGACTGTTTATGATTTTGGATAAATGATGCTCATAATCATTTATAAATCAAATGCTTCCTTGTTTACGAAACTTCGAAAATAGGCTACCTCGAACTTGTGTCAAAGTTTTTAATTAATCTTCTCACACACACTACATCTTAGAGTTATTATATAATTAGAAGTAGCGAAAATTAAGATTTCGATTTTAATAACTTTTTCCATATGAATTTTGATAGCGTCGTACATATCGAATTTGTCACTTACTCAAGGACCTAACGCCACGCTCAGGCCAACTGGACCGCCTCGATTAAAATTTAAAACTCCACAAGATCTTTTAGCAGCAAGTGTAGATTCTTATTATCCAGAAGCGTCAAATTCCAAAGCAAACACACTTCAACAACCACAATCCAGTGCCACGAACAACAACAACCTAAATTACTTTCCCTACACTGAAGATGATTCAGGAAACAAGAGTTTTGGTAATATTTCAAATTTCATAACTCACTTTTCATCAACAATTCTCTTAAAATTAAAAGATCGTCGAAGTACAAATAGTTGAACAGAATATTTTTTGCTGAAAATACATATTTTGAATGTTAGCATGCATTTATTTAAAACCTCTTTAATACTGAAAATGCAAAGTGAAACATTCTAAAAAGGTTTACAAAATAGTATTGAATCTAGATTGTCTCTACCGTATTTGATTAGTTTGAACAGTGTTTTTCGAATTTTGTTTTGCGATCCAAAACTGGGTTAAAAGTTTGTCCCCAAAATTTTTTATTTTTCCAAGAGAGGCACGAAGTCTTGAGTTAAATCTTATTTTCTATGTCTAATTTTTTTTAATATAAAACACGTATTGAACTCATGTAAATTATAAAATTGAATAAACGTTTCAGGAGAGAGAAAATAAGGCTAAAAATCAAGACTTTAATGAAGCTTGTTAGTATTCAAAATATAAATGAAAATAAAATTTAATATGTGCAGTTTTGGCAAAAATATTTTGTATGAATTTTACATATCGATTTTTTACAAGTGCCACACTTTCTTATCCCCGCTTTTTAGGTTTCCATCATGAAAATTGAGTTAGTCATTACTTAAATTTTCGATTTACAGCCCAGAACCTGGGGTAGAGTGTAGCTTTCCTGTTTTAAAGGGTTCTCCAACTCGTAATTCACCATTAAGTTATTATAGCTCTTACCTCAAAGCAGTTAGTGATCAAGGTGAGGAAGGGTAAGAAGTTTGAAAAAGCTTTCTGCAGAAGTAAATCTTAGAAATAGGCACTATCCTATCCTCATAAAAGGGTGTCCATGTTCAACTACTCAAACCAAACTTTGAACCTAAACTATTTTCTTTTTCCACGAAGATTACAAAATTAAGAATTTCATACTTCACAAGTGTATTGAGCGATGTGATGAATGAACACATTGATAGAAAAACTTGGATATAACTATAACGAGAGATATACCTTTATTTAACCGAGAATTTAATCTATTTTATTTATTTCTAGTGTTTTATTTTATTTATCAGTTCCTTGGCTTTAATCTATTTTTCTTAATTCTATTATTTCAATGCCTACAGTCTAAATAACCCCTTTTTTTGAATTAAAGGTATATAAAAGGATATTTTGATTCCTGGTTCACGGACATTTAAAGTTTAACTAGGTCTTTCGTAAACGTTGCAAAGTATGACAACAATCTGTTAACCCTTCTCATTTCTAAATTATATTATACCGATTCGTTCATATTTAAGATGGAAGTTTTCAAGACAGCATCGATCCGAACAATCAGCAAGTTGTTCATGAAGTGATTGTTTGACTTTGTTTTAAAATGGCCGCAAGTCCGCGACCTCCTCTTTTTCTCACAAGTCGCCCATTCATCATCATCCTCGTCGTTTCTGTTGTTGTTCGTTTTTGCTGTTGATGTCACAACCAATCAATCACATCAACGGTATCTCTATTCCCTCTCTCATTGGATGCTATCTAATTTACCTTTGGAGCGCTTATTCCTATTTCCAACTTTCTACGCAATATTATTTTTATTCCTTCCCTCGATATTTTGGAAACTGTGTAAAGCAAATCAAAATTGCAAGTGCTTTATTTTTATGAAAAGATATCGTTTTTTAGAACGCTTCCCAAACGCCAATTGCACAGCCAAAATATCAAGCCATACATTTGTGGGTTGCGGGGATTTTCTCGACCACCCGCAATTCTATACTTATTTCCTCAACCATCAATGTAACTTATATAACAGTAATATTATTTATATAAAGAAAGACCAGTCACAAGCATTCCAATCCGTCCCTAACTTTAATCTATATTTTGTTTTCATATATATATATATATATATAGATATGCATGATTGCTGGATACTTTTCATTTTTAGGTATGCATCATTCTTATTTTTTCCTACACGTCCACTTCATAGTTCATGAAAATCATATACTTTTTTGAAATTAAATTTTTTGTACACAAATTTTTATTTGCCTTTATTATTTCAAATATTGTGATAAAAGAAATTTTAAACTTTTTAATGTGTTTTCTGCCTTATCAATTTGTGCATTTATATACTTTTCTGTAATAAAGATTCAGATATTTTATTTTCCACGTCTTGAACTTGGTAGTGGTGTGATATTCTAACATTTCCAGGCGAGCCCCATGGTTGTTAGGGGTTCCCCTCCACTTAAAAATTGGAGGGTGGGGGTTTGATCCCCCATCCCCCCAAAAAAAAAAAAAAAACCAAAAAAAAAAATTATTAACTAACTAAATTTATAAAAACACCCTCCCCACCTCTTTTCAACTTCCTTCTTTTTAAAAACTTTAAAAAAAAAAAAAAAAAAACATTTCCAGGCATAATATGTCATCCGTGATACATGAAATATAAATATGCTCTCAGTTATATCAAAATTCTCTCACAAAGAAAAACAGACGTTTTAGCCTGAAAAGATTAATATTTGCTTGGTAATAATTATTTCAAAGTTTAAAAATGTATCGCATATCGGCAAATTTTTTTACATCCGCGGATCATCCAGGTTTCACCATGAGCACCCGCAATTTTGAAACTTTTTTCTATATGCCGCAAAGTTTTCCTGTAATTTTTCAATTTTTACTTTATCCAAAATTTTTAAGATAAGTACGTCTTTATGACATTATTAAGACATATACATTGACATCTCTCTTAATTTTTATGATGTTTAAAACTTGCTTTTGCTTAGAATAGCAATTATGATATACGCACCACATCTGCTAAAAATTAATTCTCACGTCCGCTTCCTCGGATACAAAAAATTTCACATCCGATACATCTCTAAAGTTTATATATGTAGTAAAAATGTTCTTTCCTCCTCACACTTCAGAACAAAAGTTGTATTTAAACAAAAATTCTACACCATTTGATCCCAGATAACACAGATATTTAGTAATTTGATATGCAACTACATGCGAAAGGTCGCACGAGCGATTAACTGTAAAGAATTGCGACTCGATATTATAGACAGGTTGTTGTTAAAGCCGGTCCGACTATCTTTAAATCAAGAAATTGTCTGTTCCTTTAAGATCACTTCGGAATCAAATGAGTTTGCATGAAAATGGTGTGGATTTTTCTTTTTAAAAATAATTGATTGAAAGATGATGGGCGAGAAGTAATAAATTTATTTAATAATGCTCCTAGGATTAGTTGTGTATCGTATATTATTACTTTTAAAGTTTCCGAGTATGAGTTATATAATTATTTTGAAAGAATATATTTTTTTCAAATATACAAATACAACCGATTTTGATTTGGCGCAAACTAATATTGCTAAATCAATTATTATTTGTCTGATGAATAGGCGTGCTAATTTTGAAGTTTCTAAAGTAGAAGAATCGAAAATTGAATACTTTCTTTAGTAAATATTTGCGACTGGTTTCGGAATGTGAACTCTTTTATCGAAAGATTATCAACAGCTGAAATGTATTAGAGGAAAGCGAACCGAATGAAAATAACGGAACTAGACCCGATAAAATAGAGTTGTGATAAAAAGAGAAACAAAGAATACATAGCAAACAATTTATTGGTCTCTATATATAATTTACTGAAGTAAGTTTGGAGTCAGATTTTGCTTGTAATACTCTCTTTTCCTTTCAAAATATGTGGTTTGCCAGAAAAACAGATCAATTTGCTTGCTTTGAAGGGCCATTTTTAGAACAGGAATTATCTGATTTAGATTATGATTTTCAACAAAAAGCAATACCTCCATTATTTTTAATAGGAGCGTATTCAACAAATTTTATTATACTTTCAGCGCATTTATTGACTAAGTTTATTCGTGATATATCCTTGCTCGATAACACCTATCAATTTACATAATAAAGAGAAAGGGTTATAAATTTTTACAAAACATAGAGATAATAATTGTTCATATCATTCACATTCATCTTATTCCTTGCTATACATTCTTTAACACCTCTCTCATCCATCACAATTGTAAGCGAGTTCCCTTACAAGAACTGCATCCTTCATTTAGCTGAGTGAATATCTTGAAGTACGTCAAAACTTTAGCTTTGATATGATTCCATACATCAAAGTTTCAAACCAAAAAAATGACATAATTGAGTCAAAATGAGTAGAAAAAATGTGACCAAAATTATTTTGTTAATCTTTCAGAATAATATTGGAAAAAGATTCCAATATCAATTTTGAAAATTCTTGTAACTGATGCATAAATTAATAGTAGAAGCGAAATTGATCCATAGGTATTGAGTATGCTACGCGCCCCAGCACTTACTAACAATCCACAACCTGACTACAATCCAATCATTTTAATCAAAAAATTCTTCTAAGTATCTAAGTGAACATCAAAGTTATATTACAAATGCAAGAAAAGATTGTGGAATTAGAGTATAGAATGTTATATTAGTGAAAAATCATTTGTTTTTAAGGAATGATGGAGCGAAATTTTTTAATTTATTAAAATATAATAAAAGGAGTGATGGTAAAGCATTTATAATCAAATAAAAAGTAATACATTTTAAAGTTAGTTGATGTAGAAATTGGCATAAATACGAGACTATTATGATAAGTTTTATGATAAAAATAAAATTCCCAAAACACATTATATTTGTTTGCCTCATCTTAATTTTTTGAAATGTGTTTCAATACAAAAGATTTAAAAGTAACTTTTACATATCTTGGGTTCGATCCCCAAGGCTCCCGACTCTTAAAAACAAAATCACGAAAACTGTGATGACCATCCCAAACGTAATGCGAGCACAAAGCCTTACAGCTAAAAGTGCTTTGACATCCAACTAACATGTCTTAAAAGGAAGCAGGTCAATTAGGCCTCTAAATATTGATATTAATATTGCCTTGAGGCCGAATTGCTCCTGGACCCATTTTATAAAAGCCCAATTTTTGTATAAGTTTTTAGAAAGTAAAATTAATATATCAATTTTATTTTGTAATATTCTTCCCTATGATTTTCTGGATAAGCCTCTTATTCACACTTCTTAATCTTACGGAGTAAGATATAAGCGCTTTTTGGAAATCTTCTTCCTTTCATCCCCTATTATCTTTTTTTTATTTAATTTAATGTTCTGTCTTTGGTTATATTCTATACATATATTTATTTTTTTTTGTGTGTAAACCCAAAAATCCATCAATTTTAAGTGTGGCCATTTTTACATTTTACGTCATCCATAACAGTTTACTTTTTGTATTCAAGTGTTTTTTTAAAAGTATGCCATGCAAAGAGACCGTATAAATATATCTCGTGTGTTTCTGTGCAGTGTGTATTTGTATGTTGCAAACTTATGATTACAGACCAGGTTGTCTTTATGAATTCTAGAAAAACTCAAGATTATATTAAAAACAAACCTAGACTTAGTGAATAAAACCCAAGATTAATGAAATATATTGAAAAATAAAGAAATTTGGGTATTTCATTTACTAAAAAGTCCGAGATTTATTATCTTTTTCAATCTATTTATCTTTTGCTCAATCTTGTAAATCTGACAGTAGTCCTTTTTGGTTTCCAAGTAACAACATATGACGTATTATTTTTCATTGTGTTGTTTTGCCAGAACATGTAGTGTTGATTTGAGAAAAATATCGTTAATGAGTACTATTTTCATAAATTTAGATTAATTTAAATACTTGGAACGATTTATGAACCCGTCTTAAATTTCGCATAATCTTTATCAATATTCTGATATTTTTAAATTTTCATCATAATTAAAATTCGTTATTTTTTTTAAAGATTTTACTTTAAAAAAATAAAAGAAAACTTTAAACATTAAGAAAGAATTTAGTTTGCCTAAGTAAAGCTTAGATTCTAGACTAGAAGCTCTCCAGTTCAAGTCTCTTGAATCCATTATTGTTTAAACTGTTTCGTACAAATTGATTTAAACTTGTGGAAATAAGGAATCTATACAGCATATTTTAGCCACGAAAAAAGTAAAGTATTTGAATGGTTAAAAACTACTAGTAAATATTTGAAAAAACCCAACATTAAAACCTAAGAAACTTAAAAATCAAGATCTTGGTTTAATAACCAAGGAATTGTACCCCTGTTACAGACTGTTTTTAGTTCCTATTCCGATTCATGTATTGCTTCCTTTGATATCGATTTTTAAACAGCTCGCCAGAAGGTTCTTATTAAATTTTGAAGACATTCAAAGAAACAGCATTGATCACATTTTACAGAAATAAATGATGCAACACACGAGTGCAATTATTTCAGAAAATAAAGAGAATAAAGATTGAAGAAGGGATGAAGTGTTTCGTTTTCTTGGGATTGAGTAAGTGAATTTAATTCATCCCTTTATTATACTCTACGGGCAGGGTTTATGATAAAATAATCTCAGTCCAAACTTGAGCTCATAACAATGTACTAAAATTGTAAGAAATGCTTTGACAAAAGGAAGTAGAAACTTCCATATCTGCACTGATGAACTTTTATGATAAGTCGATGGCATCGCCGGGATTCGAACCCAAATGCTTTGGATCCGTAGGCGACGCCTCTACCTATCAGCCCACCAGCTTATACTATATAATATGCTTTATGCTGAAAAAAATCTTTCAATGAATAGACGAGAATCGTATAGTTCAATCATCTAAAGGATTTTTAGGAATAAATTTCCTTTTGTATTTTCCAATGTTTAACAATTTATTGTAATTTCCAATGTTTAACAATGGCCAAAATGATAAATATGCTATCGAAATACTTAATTTACTGACAGGTGAAATATTTTGAGTGAATTAAACACCAAAAGTTGGTTGAAAATAATTAGCAAAGAAATACTTCAAGTAGAATTTACTTTAAAGTTTATATATTCGCATATAGATATATATTCACAGTTTTTTCAATTTTTTTTCACAAGTTCGGTTTATTTTCTCAAAAAATGAACATCTTTAGTAAATTTGGCATATTTTCAAATGGAAAACCTTTTTATAAGTATTACAATAAAACATTTAATTTTGACATGAGCCGTCTTACACAAATCATTTTATTATGATGAAATTATGGCTTGGAAAGAAGGTGATATTCTTGATGGTGATTGAAAATTTTGTTCTTTCTGAATCAATATCTTTGCTTTGGATAATTTTTACTTTTTTATGATTCTTTTTGAATTTTTTACACTAAATTTAAATTCTGCCTTAGAAATAAGTTCTATTTTAATAAGTAACAATAATTTATTATAAGACCAATGTTTATTTTGAGAAATTTGGGATGTATCCCCTGCATAGAGGCATACTTGGGCGTATATTTATTTACTGAGTATGTCAGCAGTGGCACCATTGTAAAATATGGGCATTTTTTGTCACTATACTCGATGGCTTATAAAATATGCAGGGCTAGTGTGTGTCACGATTATGAAATTTGCGTTATTTGATTCTTCCGTAAGAATCAATATAATTTATTTGTATAATATAGGTGAATCACAGATTTAATCAATGAGGTAATGATTTGACCAATAAATTGTTTTTAAATGATATAATTGATGTGCGCGGTGCACTCACTCACTCACTTAAAGAAGCAGTTTAAATGCTTCAATTTCATACCTCTTTAATCTGATTGGGATTGAAATTGGCTCGAAGTCATCTACCAAGTTTAGAGAAGATCTAACGATTTTTCTATACTTTATACTTTTTAGGAGTTGATGTAGATCCGTCAAATAGCTCCCCATTTTACACTCGGTCCCACAAGATAAGGCACAATCGAAGGCAAGTTTATGGAGAATTAGGCCAATGTAGAAGCCACCATTTGTGCGCATAGCCTTCAAATTCAAGAGGTGAAGGTCGTGTGGAAATGAGGAATGTCTGGGTGCTTGCATCCTAGCCTCAACGATGGATGACGAATCCTCAAAGGAAAAGTGGTGAGTAGGATAATTCAGTTTTTGCATCATCATGTGCGCTTTGACGGATAAATGAGACTCTCTCAAGTACATAGGAACACCTGTCATCACTTCTTCAAACAAAAGACTGAACTTTTCCGTGACGATTTTGTTGTCGCGCAGACCTTGTTCCAGTCCTTTGTGATCATCCTTGAAAAGTATGCGATCCATGATGACTTCCAAGTGTCCTGTTTTCAAAGAGGAGGAAGCCAATGCTTGTGCAGAAAGTAAAGTGAATCTCTGAAAACGATCTTGGAGATAGGAAAAAGATGTCATCGGGTAAAATTTTGCATCTAATTTGGACGTAGGCGAAACCCACCTCTTGATCGAATGAAGGCCATTTGAATCAACGTAGAATGAATGATCATTTTCAATGTTTGTGCCAACACTCATGAAGATGCTCATATCCTTTTGCCGGCGAATGTCAATCGTGTTTTCGATATTGATTTCTGGAAAGCGCGATCCTGCCCAAAGAATCTCCACTCGATGAATCACATGATGAAGCCTGACGTACAATAGTGTCATGATGGCGCTCCTGATGACGATAAAATCTTGAGACTTTGTGAAGACCTGCTTCCTACTCAAACGTTGGATATATGCTCCGCCAGTGTCTCTGTAATGACCAAATTTAATCACACATTTCCAAGTTTGATTGGTAACAACATTTGCAATGGTGTTGAGTAAAAATGTGCTGTCACTCATTCTGAATTGATATGGACCATTACTGATCAAGTTTTGAATGGATTCTCTTTGAGAGATAGAAAATTTATATTTGTAGCTGGACAATTCTTTGTATAAATCGGAAGAACTAACGAAAATATCGGGTCTAATTTCGTAGGGATCTTTTTCAGGAGAAATTATCACGTTAGTGATGGACAAGGCCTTTAACTGTACCTTAAAAATAATCTCATATTTCTTTCCAAAAGTCATAGACTTCTTGTTGATGACTGGGTTTAATTGATGATGTATCAATTTTCCATCTTGAAGCTTTAGTTTTATTTCTGGGGTATCACTTAAAATAGACAAAATTTCATCTCTATCAAACTCTAAGGAATTAACAATACTCAATAATTTGGGTTTAGCATCTGCTAATTGTATGCTTATTTTATAATCTTGAGAAAAATTAAACAAATGCCCTTCGAATTCGTCATCTGACCATCCAGAAAAGGTTCTCTTCGGGTGAGGGGGAAAATTCAATTGATGAAAAGATTTTTGACTAAGAATAATATACCGGAGGACTTGTTTTGAATACTCAATTGCAGTTAGAATGTATTTACTGGTATCCCGGACAACAAAGTCTTTAGAAGTGCCTGTAATCGTGTCATGATGTTGCAAAAAAGCTAAATTTTTTCTAGAAACTTCCAATAATTCATAAATTTCATGCAATTCTTTCTCTTCCACTTCATTTGATTGCTTAAGAATAACGAGTGAGAAGAAAATTTCGGCACTTCTGAGTAGTGCTTGCAGTTTGCGCGACAAAATTTTATAGAAAGGTCTGGAAGTGAAATAGCCACTCCAATTATCATTCTCGCTGCTCGCATACACAAAGAAGTCTCCGGTCAAAGTAGGATACTGAATTGTGTGCTTCTTCAGTTCTTTGAAGTAGTCGTTAAGTGTCCCAAATTGAATGATGGTGTTGAAACGGGAATGTGAGTTTATGTAATCCATGAGGCGTTCGTAATTTTCCTGCTGTAGACCCCACTCTCGGTAATCTTTGTACCTGAAGTCATCGCCCAAAGGAACAATGAGAACCCGTGTCCTGTACAAAGTACTCTTCATCTGGTACATGGAAATGAGTTTTTCTGCCATCTCCCTCACATTCGCCTCATTCACTTCGTTGATCAATTTTGGACAGCCATACTTTAAAACCCTATAGAAGTCGAATACACAGCAAGACATGCTCTTAGGCCCACACGTGTTCAGGATATCGTAGTGGCCGTAAGCCATAACTTGAGTGAATAAGCCAGCACTCTCTCTAGGCCATTGCTGTTCCCACACAAACTGCAGCTTCTTCTCCTGCCTTAACTTATCCTTGAGAGAAAAGTGGATTCTGTTGATGAGAACGGATGAAAAGTTCATCTTCTGCAAAATATAGGTATTACTGGAAGAGTGCCCGAAGGGATCGATAAGCCAGGCGTGATTCGGTCTTACGCCAAAGGTTGAGTTAATCCAGTGGATGCCAGTGAGCAGTTGATCTATGATGCTGTAGTAGTGCGTTGTGGCCTCATCATTCATGACCCAACCTCCATTTATCAACTCCACATTCCCATTCTTCACCAAGTCTTGCATTTTTTCTCTGCTCTCTGTGGTAGCATCGCGCCACCACCTCTCCAAAAAGCACGTTTCTCCATACACAAACTTCATTGATGAATCATCGTCAGACATGAAGCTAACCATGTTGTCGAAAATGCTTCTACTATCTTCCCTGTAATAATCTTCAAACGTTTTGACCCAGCCAGGATCGGTATGAGAGAATGGAACGATGAAAACCTTCAGTACCTCTTGCCTGCCTTCTGGAGCACGATCATAGTAAATATGGTCTTCGATCACAACACTACTGTTTTTGCCATTTGCTTTCTCTTCCAAGGTGTACGGCTTTTTGGGATGAAGACAGATGAACTCGTTTTTTCCATTCAAAGCACTGTTCTCTTCCTTCTTTGACCAACCACAACAAGGTTTACTGTGACGCCAGTATTGAAGCAAATAAATTAGCACCGAGGAAAAGAGGATTGCCTTTAAAATTGTATACTCTCTGAAAACATTCTTAAAAGTTTGTCTCTATATTCAAAAAAAATAAATCTAATTAATCAATCAAATTTAAAAAAAAACCACCTTGGTTGAATAGAAATATCCTTAAAAAGGAGGGTAACAGACCCCTAAGCTGAGTTATTATTGGAGAGGTGTCTCATTAGCCCCACAATGAAAGTTACACAACAAATGTGTTATGATATGACTATATTTATATATATATATATTTAGTTATGATGTGATTATGATTTTACTGAATTTTATTCATTTTTAGTGTTTTAACATTAAAACAATTTTACATTATTGGTTGCAGAACTCTGGAAAAATGCGAAATTATATTTACTTTTTGGTGATATACGCGTCCTTCAAATGTGCATTCGGACAAATATTTGTTAGATAAAAATTTTATTCGGCCAAATGTGCGTCGGCTAAATGTCCTTTTGGCCAAATGTTCGCTCAGCCAAATGTCTATCGGCCAAATGTCAATGTGCCGCGACAAAAGCCAACTTAAAAATTTTAATATAACATTTGACACAAAAGCCTTTTTGAAGTCCATGTAAATATCGTCTTAAGAAAATACCGATTTAAAAACAATTTTTCAAGTATTTTTTAAAAAATTTATTTAGAATCATTATTCCATCGTGGGCCGGGTGCTTGAATAAGATTGTTTAGATACTGGGCTTGGAAGTGACAAGATTTGGCGTTCGGTCCAGAACCAAGCCTTTTGGTGAAATTGCGTCTCGTGGACAGTGGCGTAGCCAGAGGGGGCAAGGGCGGCAGTGCCCCCCCCCCCAAATACCTTTTCTGCCCCCCCCCCCCCCCAAATAATTTTATTTCCAATATGCTTGCCCGCCTAAATTCCTTGCATGCCCCCCTAAATTCCCTGCATGCCCCCCCCCCAACTTCCATTTTTTGGCTACGCCACTGCGTCGTGGATGAGAACACTCCAAAGTACCTTTACTTTTACCTTCGTTATCATTTAATTTCTGCTTTAATGATTTTTTTTTATTTTTTTATCCCCAGTAATGTCTTAACTTAACAATTGTTTCTTGCACATAAGTTAACTTACTATTTAAATATCTAGCCAACTAACTAGGTAGCAAATTTGAAAAGACCAAGTAGATCCTTGACTCAAGGAGTCCTGCTATCCAATCATGAGTATCTGGACATAATAGCTTCAGATAAGAGCATACATACATAAAATTGAAATATATTTTTACTCGAAGATTCGATTTATAACAAAAATTATTTACGATTTCGCGTGAACAATTTTGACTTATAGTCAAGTCCTTAAAAATTTTGAAAAAAATATGTATTAAAATTACTACAATAATTGTAAAAAAAAGGAGTAAAGTACATTTTATAACTTTTATTGTTATTACTACCATTCAAAAATAGATTAAATTATAATTTTACTATCGAAAATGGGAATGGTATCGCTTTTCTTATTGAATTGTTGCTATTACTATACTTACTTCTTTACGTTTCCTATGGAAATAAGCAATGGTGTGACTTGCTCCATAGAATATATGAAAGGTGATACATTACGCGACTCCCCCATACTGCGCTAATAATAATCTCTTGGCTAGTTAACGGTGCTGCAAGTTGGTATGATGTAGTGAGGGGTTTCTTCTACTACCCTTCTTCCTCTGTTTACTAATCACCTTAATACGAGTAAAAAATGTTTACGTTGGTGTGAACAAAGAGAAGTGTGGTGCATCTATCATACATAAGCAAAAAAATTTTGCATTGTGGAATATTGCTTGACTTATACTTGAGGTAATCAAACTTCTAGCCAATTTGAAGAAAATGTGTCCTCCTCTGATACTCGAGATGGACTTGTATTGAAGAAAATCTAAAGTTAATTCATAATCGGATGATAAAATAATACTAATTGTATTTCTTTCCTTCTTTTTTTCATTTTTCGTTTGATAGGACCATTCTCAAAAGGCAAAACTAGAAGGGCTATCTTCTAAATATAGAATTGAAAAAGAGGCGTAATCTGAAGCGTTTTTAATCTTTATTCAAATACCCCTCAATAGTTCGACATGGTTTCATGCGAGATATTTACTTAGTTTGTTTGACAACTAGAACGTTTGGCAAACCATATTCAGTTTCGATTCCCTGTGTTTTGTTTCCCGGTAAGTTGATTCTGGGTTGTTTGATTCCAACTTATGAAGAAATAATGAGAGTCTGGTCATTTTTTTCAGGACCTAGCACTTGTAAATTTATTTTGTAAGTAAATGGTCTATTGGCTGATTGATCCAAATTCATTATTTTCCTTTTCATTAGTTTCCCTTTGACCCGTTGCCTATGAACGTCATAAAAGACTGTCAAAATTTCTTGACTCTTGTTCTAACACACTTCATAAATCTTACCTTCATTCACAACATGTTTCCTGCATCCTTGAAATTCTCAACTATTATACCTAAACATAAAAAAGGCCCCAAACTCCAAATAAAGAACTACCGTCCCATATCTAATACTCCTGCAATCTCCAAAATTTTGAAAAGGTCTACCTCTTCCAAATGACAGAACACATCTCCAAAAACTCCATTTTTTACACACATCAGTACAGCTTCGAAAAGAAAAAATCCTCTGGTGACTGCCTCGATCTAATCATCAACCTGGTGTTCTCAAAACTCAATACAAATTATTATGTTATAGTTACATCCTTTGATCTCACCAAAGCCTTTGATAGCATAAATCACAGTTTACTCTGCAAAAAATTATTTGATTTAAATTTTGACACAAACAGTATCTGTCTATTGAAATCCTATCTCTCCAATCGAACTAGTTATACCTTCTTCAATCAAACTTTTTCCTCGCCCATTCTCTCCAATCAAGGATTACCTCAAGGTGCAGTGCTAAGTCATCTTTTGTTTAATCTTTTTATCAACGATTTACCCCATTTTATTAATTCAACTCACACATCAGTTTTTCTCTACGCAGACGATATCTTTACAGTAACTTTCCACAAATCACTAAATGAACTTAAACTTGCGATTATTACAACTGTAACACAAAATGTTCAAAACTGGTGCAAAATGAATTCCATGTCTATCAACCTTTCAAAAACATACACAACATTTTTCTCTCCCAATATTTACTCAAGTCCTTCAACTACTTTCAAAGCAGAAAACATTAAAAGTATCGATTCTATTAATATTTTGGGTATTAAAATCTCTAATACCCTTTTAATTCAACATTATTTTAACAAAATTATGACGAAACCCAAACACCAACTCCTCTGCTTGAAAAAGTCTGCTTCATTCCTCAATACTTATCATAAAACCCTTCTAGTTAAATCCTATATTCTTAACAATTTCAATTACGGTTTGAAAACCTACTTCCCTCTCCTAACCAACAAAGACATAAATATTTTTGTGAGACTTATTAAGAACTATCTAAAGTATGTTTATAATTTGAAACATTCTTCAAGCATTTCGATTAATCACTGTCAAAGCTCAAAAATCCTCCCAATCATCAAGCACCTTCAGCTCAAGTTCCTTCTCCTTACTTATAAAGAACTTCACTCACTCTCAGAAGATAAAAATCTTTGTCTAAACAAGTTTTTCAATATACCTCCAGATCGCTCCAAAAACAAAAAATTGAAAGAGACTTTTTACTCCACATCCTCAACCCTTTGCCACGATACATTCGAAAAACAACCTCTCTTGCCCAGTTTAAAGAACAGCTATTCCAACACTATATTCATGAATTGTCTTCTTCCTTTGTAATGTGAGAAATTCTAAAAACACAAATTAATAACTATTTAAGCATATAATACATATTTATCTTTTGCTTCAATTTTTCCTGATAGCGATATCGTCACTACAAAACGTTTGTTTTGATTTAAATAAATAAAAAAATTAATTATTTATTTATGTTAGGATATTTTTCAAGTGTGCTCATTTTTTTCCAAAAGGTAACATCTCATACTTTCCCAAAAATAAGTTTAACTTCCATATTACTGTATAATTTTATCATTTTCATTTGAAGAAGTCAAGAATAGTAGGAAATTCTTTGCAAAAATTCTTTTAAAATCTGAAATATCATATGGCTACTATAAAGCCCTAAAATTAAAGTAGGCAGTCCACATGCAGTGCGGGCTTTAGAAACAAATTCTATGACAGCCGCTTTAAAGTGCTAATTTTTGAAAATTCTTTCTTTTTGAAGGGATAGAAGAGTGTTTTTAGCGTAGATATCTCGATCCAAAGTTGGAAAACGAAGTTTTTCAAAAATATACTTTTTTCATTTTTATAGCTAACTACATTTAAAAAAACATTAAAAAAGCATAATTAGCTAACTTAATGAAATCATATAGATTTGGCGATTATTAACTTTAAATTTGAAAGATTTCCAAAAAAAAATTAATATTAAAATTGTATATAAATTTTAATTTTTTTAATTTAATTTTAGTTATTTATACATAAAAACTACATTCTACTCGCACATTCAAACAAGATTGAATGTCTCACCAATTCAACTCTCTCTCAAACTCTACACCTACACCTACTAAAACATACTCTCGAACCTCCACTAACAGCACCCAACCTTCTCTCACACAACCTAATCCAAAAGCTAGCACACCACCTACATTACACGCAATCCCTAAACCCAAGAAAAGTCTCAATCCGAATCTATCAATTATGCTCACACCACCAGACACACTCGAAAATAGAACTGATAAAGCTAACTTCAAAAAAACGTAATAAAAAATATGGAAACCCACAAACATCCTATAAATACTAAAAACACGCGTAGCTGACTTCCAGGAACCCTCCTATTTCAATTCGAAAACAATACACAAAAAGAAATGGCCATAAAATCACTAGCGAACAATGGCCTCACTGCACACGACATCCCACATAGTATTCCACGCCTATTCCTTTCGGGCATCCCCATTGAAAATATCACCAAGCAATTCCTACATGAGAATTTCTTTCTTAAAGACTTGGGCTCACTAACTTCAATTAAACAATTAGGCAAAAGGGCTTCTACTCCTACACTATATCATTCCCAAACATCCACCAACACCCTCTTCAAGCACCTTTGCGAAAACCCTAAAATCATTCTAAACCACACAATTCTTCAGTCTAAAATCTTCAAATCACGTCTTACATAATGGGACAACTGTCTGAAATTCCACCGCACAGCATCAAAATGTAAAGCCACATCTCCACACTGCAACCACTGCGGCAACAGGGCTCACTCAATCTCCACATGCATTTTCAATAACGATTCCTTTAAAATATCATGCTCAAACTGTCATCACAATCATCCCTCCACATCTGATATATGCCCTTTTCGCATTCAACAATTTAAGAAGGGATACCTCTTCATTTAGCATTTCTCTATACTCAAGTATTCGACATCTCTACCTTCGCTCCCGCAAAACGAGATGCTTGGATCAATCATCACTTCCAATTCATCCTCCAACCCCTGGCCCATAATCAACACACTCACGAAAGTAAAAAAACATCCTGCGATTCTCCATCAACTTCTTCCCCACACAGACACTAACACAACCCTCATAAACCCGCCTTTTCTCTCCCTTATTTTTCCCGCCGACAATCCTCCCACCGACGACACCCATGCCGCCCAACGCTTACTCTCGCAAAGAACAACATCATCGCTAAGCCCAAACTAAAAGAGTTATCCCAGGCCCAACTCAGCTCCCAGCTACGACACGATCACCGCAACCCATATTAAAAAATCATTTCACCTCTTACATACTCACGTACTCCACATATACAACGCATGCTTATCAAACTCCTTTTTTCCATCAATATGGAAAATAGGCAAACTCCTCATTCTGCCTAAACCTCACAAAGAACACTCAAATCTAAAAGACTGGCGACCAATCACTATTCTCCCTGTTTTAGGCAAGCTATTAGAAAAAATCATCCGCAAAAGGCTGATTCATTATATATCTCAGAACAACCTCATACACCCATCACAGTTTGCATATCTCCCCCACAGCAATACTGAGTCAGCTCTTTCCAAGTTGACCGAGTATTTAGAACACTCCATAGCATCCCAAAAGACCGCATCAGTCCTTTTCCTTGACATCGATAACGCATTCAACAGAGCCGGGCATCCAGCCATCATCCTCAACATGCACCTCAAAAAATACCCATCCCATATAATCAGCAAATACCTACAAAACCGCTGCTTAATCTTCCGCAAAAATCCATCCGCGCAGTCCATACACTCTCTCTATCCACTCCCCAAGGAGGTTGCCTCTCTGACATCCTCTGGCTCATTCCCATCAATCCTCTCTTAGATCTCCTCGATTCCAATCTCACTTTTCCCAGTGCTACTCCGACGATCTTCTCTTTTCTTTCTCAGCAAACACACAACACGAAAACCTCCAGAATATCGCCTCACTTTTCAACATGAACTTCACCGCCAACTCGCTATAAATATCGTTTAACAGATTCAAAACACCCTAATTCATTTCACTCGCAAACCCTCCCCACATCTACCTTTGCTTGCCAATCATAACACCCTCATTCAACCCGCAACCACCTTACCTTTCAAACAAACATGAAATGGTCCACACACTCCAAAAACGCCTACATCAAACTATCATAAACTCTGTTTCAACTAAGACAAACAATCTCATACAAATGGGGTTTAAGTATCCATCATTCTTTATTAATTTACAAATCTCTCATACTTGCGGTAATTCAATACGGCATCCTCTCATGGGGCTCATCGCTCGCTCACCCATCCCCACCCTTACGTATTTATTCAAAATCCATAGTCTCAGTCTATTAACCATCTCAAAAGCTTATCGCACAACCCCAACACCTATTCTAGAAATCACGCTGAATTGCACACCACTTTTAATCAAAAGATACCTTTATCAGACACTACATCAGCACATACAAATCTGTATTTCCACCATCTTCAGCCTCCCATTTACATCTTCCACTGAACGCATCACACCCTCACGCGAAGCTGCTTCACACATCACTTCCCACTTCGCACCGTTTCCTCGTACACCCTAAGGTACACCCCACCACATTGGTACATCCTTCTTCGCCCCTTCCTTTCGCTATCACTACTCAGCAAACAAATCTCTCCCCGCAAAACACGTAAAAAAGCTCAGACATCGCTGCGACCATTCAATCCGGAGAATCTTCACCACGCTTTCATGTCATCCAAAAATGCGCTACCGCCACCGCTTTTTATGCAGGCGCTTCTCTATCTCCCTTCTTTTCTACAAGCTCTCCTCTAAATCATTTAACTACAACTTATGATGCTGAATGTCAAGCTTTAATCACCTCATGCGATCAAATCACACAACACATCAATACCTTCACACGTTTCACTCGTATTCATTTTTATACAGAATCCTTGAACATCACGAGCGATCTACATTCTACACCTTATCAAAAACGTTCCTTTCTTTGTTTCCATCTTGTTCTATAAACTACGACTCCTCTCCACTCATTTCACTGTCTCCATTTTCTGGTGCCCCACTCACTCTAACATACATGAAAACTTGCATGTTGACCATCTTGCTAAAAGAACCTTATCAAGACCCTGCATTACACATTTGACCTCAGTCCAACCCAACGTCTTAGTACGTAACATTTCCGCACACACTCAAAACCAATGGCAAAACTCTCTCACCAACTCCACAAACACCCTGCTCCGTGCAAATCCAACATCAATGCCATACACCAATCCCGGGCTTCGCACAAATACACTCCATAGAGATCTTATTAGGTGGCTCTCGGGTCATTGCCCCTGCAAAGCCTACTTCTTTCGCATTAAACTCTCAGACAACCTGACGTGTCGGTTCTGCAACGCACTCTTGGAAACACCATACCACATCGCCTTCCTGTGTCCATTCTTTATCTCACACCGACACAAACTCATCAACACTTGCGCCTCAACCATTGGCCACTTTCCCACTAATCTAAGCGAGATCATTACTCACCCAGAACTCTTAAACTTACTTTCCGCCTTGATAGGCACTATTGAACCCATTCTTCACCTTAGCCCCCAATAAAACCGACTATCCTTCTCTATATATATTTATCATTTCTAGAATACTCCTAACATCCTTCTTTGCATTCTTCTCTTCAACCCTGCCAAGCAATTTACAAGCATATCCATTAAATTTGGAAAGTGCTTTGACATCTCTACCTACCTAAAAACATAACATTACAAAACATGGTGGATCCAACCAACTGGTTAATTATTATCAGAAAAATTTAAATCAAAAGCGTAAAATATACATAAATTTGAAAACTGAAAGAGGATAAAAAAAAATTATATTAAGGTTTGCCCTTATCAATTCAACCTCCACGACCAAATGTTTAGTACAAAAGAGGAAATGAATATCAAATAACTTTCTTACAATTCTAGAAAGTTGATCTCTTTTGAATAACATCTTCAAATCCTCAATTATTCTAAATGAGTGACTGTAAGATCATCTGAAGCTCCACTATTTTGCACCCACAAAAACCTAAAAGCTTGAAGATTGCTTAGACTTTGTGCTTGTGCTGTATGAAGGCGGTACTGCAACGTTGCCAAGTAAAAAACTCAGTGCGGGGCAGTTGAAGCATAGCGTTTACTTGTTTTAGCCTCCATTCCCTACAAGAAGGTATGATAGCGCTACAGACAGTTCTGCCTCTTAACAAAACAACCTTTTTAAACTTATCATGAGAGTAGAGTTTACTTTTGCGCTGCTATAGTTGTTGGTTGATGCATGCAGCAAGCATTTGTTATACGAGCTCTTCGAGATTGTGTTATCCATTGAGGTTGACTCGTTAACGAAAATAACATTAAATATCCTATATACACTCGAGCATACATAAAGGCGCTTTCCTATATACATGATGCACACAAACACAACATAATAGGAACGCCAAAAGCGCTGCTTGATCCAATGGTCTAGTGGTGAGAGCTTAGGCTCGTGATCCAGTTGGTTTGGATTCGATTCCCGATCATGACTTTTTCTATCATATGTTAGCTATCGAAGATTATTCGGAGGATATGAAGAACTTGCACCTCTTATTAGCTAGGGGTGGTTGTTCTTCATTTGAACAAATTTTATGGTAGATGTTTTTCCATAGATGAAATTTCCTGAAGGAGAATAATTATTGGGTAAATGGATGGGATATTTTTTATAAAAATCATTATAAAAATAATAAGCTTAAGTTATAAGTGAAGTATATATATATCTGGAATTTATGTGGCGTGACAGGTTTAAAAAAAGACTTTTTTTAGTTTAAATTATCATATGAGCCAGCATTAAAATGTATGAATAATTACATCTTTGCAATTTGAAAAAAGCCCTTTTCAGGCCTAAAATTTTTAGGTTTTTTTATTTGTATTTTTTCGTTTAATAAAATTTTACAATACAAAAATAATCTTTGCATAAAAATATTTTTATATTAAATTTAATACATAATAAGCTCAAGGGAGGATGTTCTTTAGGAAAATCTATCAGGGGTGGATGTTCAAGTAGAAAATTAGGGGTGCAGCTTCTCCAGTTGTTAGTGAAATTTATTATTTTAAGTTAAAATTAGTTTGTAGAGGAGCAAAACTCAATTTATGAGCAGAAAGTTTTTAGGAAAAAATTTTTAAACCACATACTTTTGGAAAAATAATTAGGATACATTCAGTTTATGAATCGGATTACAAGTACAAACAAATAGAACATTTTAATAAATTATGTTGAAGAAAATAGGTTAAACATTTTGCTTGCAACACGAAGTAGAAATGTGTAAATTTCAAGAAATCTTTCAATGGCTATCTAAAATTGACATTCGCAAACGATTTTGAAATATGGTAGAAGACATCACACATTTTGCAGATTTACAATATTTGAAACAGAAGAGTTGATGTTGCATAATTTGAAATTTCTTAAAGTCAATCTTAAAATAATATATAAGTGTAGATTTTTAACAAGATATGTTAAAAAAATTGTGCATAAATAATTAAGTGGAGTCGGGGTCGAAAAATGATTTAATATTTCTTGCCTAATCTTTATGATAGTACTGGACATTTAAATATACTTAAGCCATCTTTGAATTCATCACTGGTAGAGTCTTAATTCTATTAGTGCTGGGCTAAATTTGTCCGTTCAAGTGCTGGGGGCGTAAAGCGCCCCTCCCCCCCCCCTCTATTTTTCTCAGATATTAATAAGTTTTTATAAATATTTTTAATGTTACATACATATTTCAACTATGCTGAATTCAGCGGTGATGCCCATTTTTTATCAAAATTAATAAAACCTGTCAAAAAATTGATTTATAATATGTAGAGTTTAGCAAAGAGAGAGATATGCATCATAATATGTCATATTCTTACAGTGAAGTACAAACACATATTCGAATGCAATTTTACTCTCACTAAAGAAAATCGTACCGCTTTCTCTTGCATCTACAAAAAACAAATGATAACTTACTCATACTTTGAAGGGTTGTCAATAAAGGCGACAAGAAAACTTGGAAGGATTACCTACTTGATACAAAAATTCTAGATTTTATGGGCTTAAAGGGATTAGTAAGGGTTTGCTTTTTATTGATATAAAATTTTCACTGTATAATTTTTTCATCCAAATGGATATAATAATTTTTATCAATATTGAATATTTTTTTTCATTTTTAAAAAATCAATGTCTCTTTAGTATTAGGGTTTCAGAATAATACTTAAGTATTGAAAGTTTTTTAGTTAGAGTAATTAATAATTTTTAATACGCTATATAGGTGTGTTTTTTTATCAAGTTATAATAAACAAGTTTTACATATTACTAATTTGTTATTTTGGTACAAGTTATTTACTAATTTTTGCATGTCCAATTCAAAAAAACGAAAAATTTTATCACTTGAAGAAAGAGTTAAAGTTCTTGAAAAAAGTGACCAAGGGAAGTCTTCAAGATCAATTGTTAGCGAATTTGCAGTTGGTAAAACTCAAATTCAGGCAATAGTAAAAGATAAAGAAAACATTCTGAAAATTTGGAAATCAGGAGAATGCAATGCAGATTCAAAATTTTTCAAAGCTAGAAAAATTACATATGAAGAAGTTGATAAAAAAAGTATGGGAGTGGTTTTGTTACGCAAGAAGTAAAAATATTCCTGTTACTGGACCTTTAATACAAAAAAAAGCATTGTGTATAGCTTCAGAACTAAATCAATCAACTTTTTGCGCTTCTAATGGCTGGTTAAAATCCTTTTTATTGCGTCATAATATTAAAAGTTACATACTTTCTGGGGAAGCATCTGAAGTTAATGAAGACGTGATAAATGATTGGGTGAAAAGAATTCCTCTCATCTTTAAGGATTATGAACCAAAAAATATATTCAATGCAGATGAGACAAGTCTCTTTTTCAAATCGATTCCCAAAGAAGTTACGCTATCAAAGGTGATAAGTGTAATTTGGGAAAAAGTAGTAATGAGAGATTGACATTGATGCTCTAGCGTGTTCTGCAGAAGGAGAAAAGTTAAAACCCCTTATAATTGGTAAGTCAAAAAATCCTCGATGTTTTTGTGGTTTTAGCATTGAAAAATTACCGTTAATATACAGACACAACAAAAAATCGTGGATGAGCAGTGTGATTTTCAAAGAATGGTTGAACATATTGAACAACAAAATGAAAGTAGAAAAAAGAAAAATCGCACTCTTAGTTAATAATTGTGCCGCTCATCCTCCATCAGAAGTCTCAAATGTTCAATTAATTTACTTAGCACCCAACACAACATCTAAACTTCAACCATGTGATGCAGGCATTATCAAACATTTTAAATCCATCTATAGAAAAATGCTACTTAATCACATTCTTTTGAATATGAAAAATGTAGAGAACATTTCAGATTTAGCAAAAAAAGTTAGTGTTTTTGATAGTATTCAATGGGTAATATCTTCGTGGAAATCGGTGTCACCTGAAACAATAAAAAAGTGCTTCAGCAAATGTGAATTTTTGCAGAATACCTACGAAGATCTAAACAACAACGAAACGGAAGTTTCTCAACTTTTTGATGACAAAACTTTTGAAGTTTTGTTTGAAGAAACTACATGGGAAGAATATATACAATGTGACGACGAAGTTGAAACTTGTGAAGTCTTTTCTTTTGTTGTAGAAAACTCTCCAAAAAGCTTGGAGCAAAATGAGACAGAACAGAAAGATCAGGAAGATAGTGAAGAGGAAAAGAATGCCTTAGTTACTTCTGAAGATGCATTGAAATCTCTTGAAATTCTACGAATTTTCGCCCTTCAGTCTAATTTACAGAACTTCTTGAAGTTGCAAATAAAGGAAAAGAGATTGTGGAAAGAAGAAAATTGATTTGTTTAAAACAAACGTCACTAGACGCTTTTATTAATAAATAAACTTCTGTGTTTTATTATTTTTTTTGTTTGTTACTTACGGCCATTTGAGACTTACGGCCAAAAAAATTTGGCTCTAGCCGTGGTCGTAAGTCTCTAGTTCTACTGTATGTATAAAAACCTATTATAACAATAAAAATTTTAATTTTGACATGGGCTGTCATATTTTAATTATTTTATGTTAGGTTTGACTGATTTTCATTAAAAAAAAAAGGAATATCACCAGTAAACACAGCGTACTTGAAAATGGGTATTATACCCATTTTTAAGTATGTAGTTCTTCATATACTCCGATTATTATTCTTCCCTTGGATGCGATACCGATAACTGAAAAAACAGCATATCTACTACAGTCTTGCAAGGTCCCCCATATGTCCCACAAATTAATTACTAACCCGCACATTTCGGCAGAATTTTAAAAGCAAATGCTTACTAACTAAAAAAATGATTATAACATTTATAAAAAAAATATTACAAATATGAAAAACTATTTCTATTCGAAGAAATGAATATTCGGTGAGAGCAGAAGAAAATGAAAAAGTTTTTCAATTGATGACGAAAGCAGCAAAAAGATTTTAGAAAGATGAAGGATTTTTTTTTGAAGAAAAAATAAATATTTTCAAAAAATTAGGTAGTAGTAGATTTATAAAAAAGAACCAAAAAAAATTAATATCGCTTATGCACAAAGATTTATATTAAAAGAAAGATAAATATAAAAGAAAAATCCAAAAAAGAAAACAAAAATAGTGTGAAAAGAGGGCGAAAAAGATGACGAAAATAATCATCGAGATGGGCCGCTTATGAAAATAAAGCATAAGAATCAATAAAGATGTGTATTCTTAACAATTTGATCAATTATATATAGATATAGATAGATAAATAGATAAAGATATATAACAAAAGGTTTAAAAAAAATAAAAAAGGAGAAAAAAACTAGAACAACATAGGGAAAAAATAGAGGAATAAATTTTTGGATTTCAGAAACTTTAGCTTTTTCTTAAATGATAGGTAGTTAGAGCCTTCCGAATATAAAATGAGAACGTTAAAAGCCTTTATGCTTACAGTAAGAATCTTAGCAAATGTAGATTTCTGTTTGAGGTATGGCATGTGTAAAGCTTCTTTATATCTTGTAGAATGAGTGTGTCCATCTTTGTTTGGGAAAAAATCCATACCCTCTCATGGCCGTATATGGCCTGAGCGGCCTTGCACTATTTTGACTAAAAAATTTTAATAAAAATGAGGCAAGAAATAAAAAACTACTACCATGTAGATTTGAAAGTAGCCGTCTACTTTAATATAATATCATAAAAAGTTTGAATTTTGAAAACGTTTTAACATAAAATCATAAAAAATAGGGATTTAACGCCATCTATAAAATTCTTAACTTTTTTATAATTTGACTTTTTATAAATTTTGTAAATTTATTTCATAAAAATGAAAGAGTAAATATGTTTTTCCATAAAACGTAGTTTTTTGGAACTGTTTAGTGTTCTTTTTTCTAAAAAAGTATAGAATAATAATTCAATTGAGTAATCGAAAAAATTAAAACTTTTCTTTTTTTTTGAAAATTTATAATAAAAAATATAAAATATTCTTTGCAGATTTGGCATGGGCCCCTTTCTTTGATGGGCGAAACAACAATACTTTCCGGCTTGCAAATCCAATAAGATTTTAGAATTAATCTTACATCAGAAGAGATTGCTTTGAACATGTATTTTCATAGAAGTTTCAGTCATAAGATGAGAACTGCTTTAAAATTTTTCTTTGAGTGGTTCCTATGGACATATACAAATAGGAAAAAAAATTTTGAATATATAATCCTAGACTCCCATTCTGGCAAATTCAAAGATTTCAAGTGTTATTTGGAGAATGGCCGGAACGCATTATAATTCAATGTACCTTGAATAGAAAAATCTTATTTTTGGTCCCTTCACATAATTTATGATCCATAAAAAATAACGCATATTCCAATACTTTGAGGTAAATTAGAATTTTCTACTCACCTTTTAACAATGTCTACTCCACTAAAATATTCTTTATTTTCTAATCTACTTACATATATTTCAGGGACCATAACATAAAAATGTCTTGAAACATTTAAGTGGTACATTTTAATACCCCATTTCCCCGGCTTACTAGTTTCATAAATTTTAATAGGGCAAATCCAATCAGATGTTCATCAACACTAACGTAATCTGAAGGCTTCCAATACCTGAAAAAAACAAAATAAATATTCTACCAATAAAAATACCTTCTAAAGATGGAATAAAATTGATCATTGAGCAAAGGCACAGCTTTGATCCTATCCGAACTTCTAGTTCTTTCATGGATTGTTAAATCGCAAAAATCTTATAATAAACTTTAGATCATTTCTTCCATTACAGCTTTCAAAAAATGACCTCTGCCACTTTTTCTCATACCAATTAAATATGTTACTCAAATCATAATCATTAATTATGCCATCTAAACGATAAAACCAATCATTGACTACTGCACTATCAAAGCTGGCTTTTTCACCACAAATTGCACACGACTTGATAGAGTAACGAGATTTCCAAGAAGTCAACCATCCAGAAGAAGCTTTGAAATCAGAATTGCCTAAAACAGTAGCAAATTTGGTTGCTTTCGATTGAATAATTGGGCCAGAAAGTGGAAAATTTTTTACTCTTGCTCGTTGAAACCATTCCCACGTTAATTTGTTCAACCTAACAAATTTACAAAGGCTATCAAAGCGTTTTTTGCTCACAGAAGCATTGTTTTGATACTGTTGTAGATAAACATCAGCTTTTTTTAAAATGTCAAAAACTGTGCTTGTACCAACTCCGTACTTTTCACTCAACATTTTTTGTGTTGACTTAGGTGTCATTTGAAAATCATTTATTAACTTAATCTTAGACTCAAGCTCTCGGCGAGTACGTTTTATTGAGGTGTATTCATCTTGAAATAAAAAGAATCAATTAGTGTAAATTAATTTAAAAAATATTGATAAAATCTAAAAAAAAATTCATAAAAATTTTGATGTATAAAAAATATACAAATAAATATAAAAAAGGTTCATAAAATTTTGAATAATTTTATATTATTTTTTGATGAATTTTAATATTGTTTTTTTTTAATAAAAAAAATTGATGAAATAATTATATATTTGTTATTTATTACAATACTAAAACCTCTCTAAAATAAACTTTATTTTACAAAATATTTTTAAAGACTTTATGTAAATTATAAGATCGGTTTAGAGAAAAAAAGCCGGTATACAAAGAATAAATTATCATAGTTTTAATATAAATTTTTTGGGACTTATTAAATTGTTAGATTTAGTCAGAAATCCGGTTTTGTCAAACGCCGGTATATAGAGATTACACTGTATATTTTTGATTTTAACAATTTTTAAAAAAGTAATTGTGTTAAAATTTACACATTTTAATTTTGAAAGAGAACTTTATGCGAGAATTTTTAAAACATTTTAAACTATGCCCATCTTAAAGAGCATCCGTTTACCCGCATTTTGCATTTCGTTTCGTTTTTGAAAAAATTTCTAAATTTTTTTTATAGGCCTTGGAACAATGTGGACAATTTTGCTATTTTTCACTATATTTTAGCGTGTAAAATGAATAATTACATATATTTTTTCTATTTTTTTGCATATTCATAAAATATACCTAATATTTAAACACAATACGTTGAAAAAAATTGAATTTTTTTAAAAATTTTAAAAAAAAAATTGTAGGGGTCCACAAAATTTTTAAAAAATTTTAAATTTAATAAATTTTCGATCTTAATATCTCATTTAAAAGGTAATATTATACTGATTACGAAAATGTATTAATATTTTAAGTTTGAATCTTTTAAAATACTTTTTTTTTGACTCTAAACTTGATAAACAAAATTTTCAATACAAGGCAAAGAACAAATAACCGCTTTCAAACAAATTTCCTCATACCCAATAGATTTTAAATTTTTCAAAGAGGAGATGGCAATATATATGTCTTCTATATTAAGAGAAGGTAAGAAAAAAGATACAAAAGTGGAATAGAATCCTCAGATTCGTGAGTAATCACACCTTTATTTTTCAATACTAATATTTCATTAATTGTTCTCCATATGTTCTTTTTATTTTGTTCAAGCCTATTAGAGTAATAATTGCGTTTTGCATGCTTCACTTGGTATTAAATAAGTAATTTGTGTATTTAATTTCACTCTGATAAGAAGACGGGTTCTTTCTATATTTTTTATATAATAATTCTTTTATTTTTTTTAAATTTCATACGGTCGGGAGAAAACCAAGGGTTTACCGGTGATTTAGGAAAACAGGTTTTAAAGGAAATGAAATATCAAATACCTTTTTGTGTAACCTCATGAAAACTGAGAAGGCACTTTCACAATTTTCTGTAGGATAGATACACAGGTGAAAAATTTGTTTGACTTATTATTCTACTGAATGTATGAAGATTTCGTATTGAGAAACATCGTTTAAACACCATTTCATCTGAAACATTAGAGTGTATAAAAAATTTTTTAAAACAAGAAGAACAAAATTTTAACGTTGTAGCAAACTCCTTGCGTAAATCTAAATTTGGTGTTAAAAAGTTTTATAATACCTTGTCAAATGCGTATTGCTATTATGCCATAAACAACTTTTTTTTCCAAATCATTAAAATGTGCAGTTTTCCAAAAGACAACTTTTTGTTCTGTTTTACATATATTTGCAAAATTGACTTTATTTGTGCTAAACCCGTTAACTTCATTGGATGACACGTATTCATATATTTCTAGCTCTTGTCTCAAAAAATTCATTAATTCTTGAAATTTATCTTTTCGATCTGAGTTACAAAAATACCTAAACCACAAAATTTTAACTTCACAAGGTGCCTTCTCTTCTATAATTGAGACCTTATTTGAGTTTTTTATTTCATGTCCTAAACATAAGGAATCTAAGTCAAATATAGTTATGTTTAACATGTTCGCAAAGTTATAAAATCTTTCTTAATCTCAATTTTTTATTGTTAGATGCCCCCTTATTTCATTGAATATAATTTAAATGCCTCTTATCCAAACATTCAAACCTTTTTTCAACATTGTTCTTGCAACATTTCACTAATTCTAATGCTACGCTACCGAACAAAGACTTCAAAACAAAATGGAGCAACCTCTGAACCATAAACAAAGAAAATAGGCTTCATAAAATCCATTTTGAACATTAAATATCTCTCAAGTTCCGCTCAAATCTTTTCATTTTTGCCAAAACAAATCTAATCATATTTTTTATTGGATTTTGAATATTTTTGTTTTTTTGTCCTTTTTAAAAATACGAGAGTAACTTTGATTTATTAAATTTTGATCTCTAACTTCGTTTACTTCGTCTTCGAATTATAATTGCAGAGTATTCCTCGATTAATGTACGCTCTTTCAAAATCCGAAACACATATCTTCTTTACAACTTTTCGCATCATAAATATCAAGAGATTGTGTTCGCCTGCTTTGAGCTAACTTAATCATTTTTAATACACAATTTTGTTTTTCAACTGAAACCAAAATATAGCAATCTAAACTTGCTTTACATTTGGAATATTTGTCGTAAACTTCTGGCGTCCACTTACCTTCTTGATCTAATTCTACATGATCTACTTCATGCTTACTATCTCATTTAAGTGGTCTCCCAACTTTTTAAACCTTCTATATCTGTTGTGCTACAACTGATAAGCTGTTAAATCTTTTTACAATGAAGTGACAAAATCGCTTAGCTGGGTGCATTAGTCGGGAAGTGTAACAAATAAACTTACAAAGTATTTTAATTAGTGATGAGAATGCGAAATACGTGGAGAACTGCAATAAATATGAGAAAGTAAATAAAATGTGTATCAAAGGTACCGCTTAAGGATATTCTTTCAGAAAGAACCGCAGCATATAGAGGCAAACTTTGCCACAACAAAGGTTGTATCAGGTATTGCAAGATATTGAAAACAAGATCGTAGCAACCCTCATGGTGGATCAACGGAGAACCGACGAGGACACACGAGAAAAAACAGCATGAACAAGGAAAACGACAAAAACAGCAGAGACGGAGAAGATTAACAGAACAACGTAAAATGAAACTCTGAAAAGTGTGCTTTAGCTTCACTCCTGATAGTGTAAGCAGAGATTTGTATGGAGGATCTCTGTTAAACCACTCTTCCATGTGAAAAATAAGGAAAGAGAAAATTGACTTTTTGGTACATTTGTGTGTGTGTGGTGTATGTAAGTAAATGTTTCGTTAGGCTATAATAATGATTTGTCATTGGATTAAAAGGTCATGCGTGCTATAGTGAATACGGTGTAAATAATGCGTTTAAATTAAAAAGGTCATACGTGTTAGTTAGTATAGTGCGAATATTTTTTGTAAATATATAATACATATTAAATTTTCATTAAATTTAATTGTTGCAATCTAATCTTATTTAATGAATTATAAACCTAAGATTAATTTGAATTTTTTCAATTTTTTTCAAACACTTTTTATACTAGAATTCAGCAAGTATTTCTGAAATATCTTAATGCTTCAAAATATATTTTGACTATCACCTCTATGATATATTTTTCATCATTATTCGCATTAAACAGGATAAATACAGGTGGAATTATTAATCTTTGTTTAGCCTACTAGACATTTAAAACAGATAAAAACTTTCGATGATATTGAGTAATATATAGAAAAAATAAGGAGATTTAGCAAGTGAATAATGACCAATTAAAGATAATGATTTAAGGTCATAATAATGTCTCTCTTTCCGTCCTATGACGGCTGCATATTTCAATTTATTGTTATTTTACCATTTTATTAAATTTTTGATAGGAATGAAAAATAAAGAGTTGACATGCGTCGAGTTTCTATCTCTTCTCACGATCCTTTTTTCAAAGTTTGCACTTTTTACTTTCAGTTTTCCTTTTGCTTCTCTCTTCCTTTCGTTCATCCTGATTTTAAGATTCCTCTTTTCAATTGAAATATTTCTCATCCTTCTCCCCTATCAATCTCTTCTCGAAAATTCCTTCCAAAAACTTAAAGTATGGAGGCAAGCGCAGTAAAAGTTTATGGCTCTTTATCTTTCCATATCTCTTTTCCATGCTACTCTCGAAGTGTCCTGACAATCTCCAAAATGAATCCATTTCATTGGCTAATCGCGAAAATATTTCAAGCAATCAAATAATATTAAGCATGCTTTTCATTGTTACTCTTGTCTCCATCATTTTGCCTTGCTGCGCACTTCATCGTCATTTGAATTGTCTCTCGTTTTTTAAGACCCCCGCTTCCCTTTTTGTAAAACTTAATTTAAATTTTAACCCTTACACTTTATTGTTTTTTTTAATATAACGAGACATATGTTTTAACTTTTTTCTAAATTTCTTTTTTCAAAAAATGTTTTTTTGATTATTTTCATAGTAGTGACGAGGGGGGGGGGTGGTCTTTTGAACCTCTCCTCTTTTCCAATTTTTCTAGTCATATTAAAGTTAAATTTTAAAAAACAATATTTATTATTAAAGTAAAAAGTTCACAATAAATAAAAAATACACAAATTTTGATTAAAATGTATAGTATCATGGTTGTAAAACCAATTGTCTTTTTTTGCTTTTTCAGTTTTGTAATAATTCAGGCACACAAAAATTACAGAGTTATGAAAGGTTATACTAAAAGATAAATAAAAAAAGTAAAAATATCCTTCAAAAAATTAGAAGTTTAACACCGAAGACAATTCCTCAAAAGTTTTTCCACGATCTTTTGAAACATCAAAAGAATGAAGACGTTCGATAATTCTCGATTATCTTATTATCGATTTCGATAATAATCACTCTAAAAAATTTTTATTATAACCAATCAAATAAGATTTTTCATAAACTTTCAGTGTGTTAAATTTGATACTTGCTTATAACACACTTATGGTATAATAAACTAATTGATACACTATAAAAAGTGAATATGAAAATTGATTTATCAAAAACATCACTGAATACTAAAGTAAAAGCATTTGACTATTACGACTAGTAAAAAATACTGTAAACCAAGAAATTTTCGCGGAGTTAAATTTTCGCGAATTGTGACCAAAAAATTTTTCGCGTAATTTTATTTTCGCGAACGAACGCGTTGAGCTATTATCTGACTTTACATTATGTACTAAAATATTTTTTCTGTTACTAAACACGACATTCAATTGTTCTACTTCCTGTGTTTGTGCACAAATTCAACTTACCTGTAGTATTATGATCCTTTACAGAGGAAGTACTTTTTGAGTAAAAAGTTTTTTTATTCATTTCAATGACAACTATACGTCAATTTATTACAAATGACACACTAATCTTCTCATTAACCCTCGCTTGACGGACTCTATGTATTTTTCCGCTCTCAACATTAAAACGCTTTTTACACAAAATTTTATCATAGAAACCTCAATTACCACTAACATGTAAATGTTCTTTACAATGTTAAGTTTAATCTTTAGTAAAAAAAAATTATTTTGTGGCTATATTTTTTACCAAAACTTAAAAATAATAAATTTATCATAAAAAATTAATAGATGGCGTTAATTTATATATATATAATAATTTAAAAAAATTTAGGAATTTAACTTTACAACGCATATATTTATATTTTCAAGCTATTCTCATAACACGAATAACTGGTTTTTACTTCAAAAAAAAACTTAGTCTAAAAAAGTCAAAAAAAATTATAACAGGTGTTAAAAATTTATTTTAAAACTATAAACTTAGAGGCATTTAGAGCAAATAACTTTAGAATGATATTTACAAAACATATTTCCACATTTTGCACATCGACGTGAAGTTCTGTTTTTTCTTGAGATGCAAAGAAAACATGAAACTTTGCTTGATGATGTAGGTTCTACTTCACTACGACTTTCAAAACCATAGTATGATAATAAATGCTTGACATCAAGGGATAACTCTGAAGTTAGAGATCTTATTTTCATAGATTCTTCAGCCATTCGCAGGGCAAGCATTTTTATAAATATCTTTCTACCCCCTTGTTTTGTGTTGGGGAAATCCCTAGGGCTATTGAACTTTGCTATAACCCATGAGTTCAGCACACTAATATATAGATAATTTGAAAATAGCGCAAAAGTCCACTTTCTATTGGGTTTATACGATTTGTAAGCTCTTAGCATTTTATTCACATCAACTCCACCTTTGAACTTGTTGTATTCCAACAAGCTTTCAGGTTTCGAAGCAACATTAGCGATTTGCACGTTTTTATGCTGTGACGACATAATATATACAACTTTGAAGTTACGTACGGCATGACGTCTAGGTATATACGCGCTCAGAGAAACATAGGAATATATTATTCTACTTTCGCATTCACTAAGTCGCAATTCTCTAAGATAGGGGGGGGGGGTCTAAATACTAAGGGGACAAATATCCTATTTGACATAACAGTTTCGCACAATGATAAATTTTTTGTACTACACCAAACAGCTAAGGAATGACTAGTAAAAAATTTATCCGTGTAAATGCCACACCCTTCAGGTATTTTACTATTTTCAATTAGTCTTTTGCAAATATTTAGCCCAGAAAAGTAAGTTCTATCAGAAATACCACCCACATAGATTTCGGGAGATATACAATAATAAAAGTTAGCGTCGTTTATGTGATATAATTTTATACCGTAGTGTCCGGGTTTTTTGGGGTCATATATTTTGACCGGACATCCTCCCCTAAATGTAACAAGCTGTTCATCTATGGCAGTGGTTCCCAACCTTTTTTTTATCCCGTTCCCCCTTTTTCAGACACTTTTTTTTACCTGTGGACCCCTACAACTGAATAGTTTGAGCTAACAAAATTAATCAAAGATTTTTATGCAAAAAATGATTGTATAGTCATCTGATTAAATCGTATGCTTATTCATATGAAATCAGAGAAATCGTAAAGCATTTTTATTTAAGAGTAAAATACACAACAAAAACAATATTTTAAAATGTTGTTATAGTTGTAGAATGTAGGTTGGATAAGCTCAATGAACTCTTCTTGAGCCTCTTCTAACACATCATCAACATGACATAAAAACGAATTTTTAGCTAGTTCTGCATTTTTAGGGCTTAAGTCAGGAAAGTATCGGTCAAATTCATCGTCTAGCTGAGACAAGTGATTCATGATTTCTTTTGGATAAAGTGCTTGGGACGTGACCATCAGCCAAAAATAATTGTCATTAGCATCTCTCGTTTTTTTTGTCAAAACGTAAAAATACGTGAATGAGAGTAAACATATCGCGTCCCAAGCAACTTCGTAAAAAAGGACTCCCAGCATTTGAAAATAAGTCAGCAGTTTTAACTTTTTGATCACCATTTTGACCGATGTAAATCAAAGAGCCAAAGTAAGCGAGAAGATAGGAAACACTAAACTTTGTGTAGCAGTGGTACAAGTTTACGTACTTAGGATTAGTCGATCTAAAAAATAAAATTTGTTTTTACTTTTCAGATTTTAAAAATACAACTTACTTATAATTGGATTCCATTTTGTGCATTGTCATTGAGTACAACTATTGAATAAGTTCAACATCGAAAAAAAGTTTAAATATGGAAAAAATATCGTTTAAATTTTTAGCAGAGCTTTTAGGACCTGGAGGTCTGGAGATCGAATCGCGAATATTCAAACTTTCTCTTCTTCCTACTCCACTACTTCTTGGCTCCGAAAAATATTCAGTAGAATCAGGAGCAATCAGATTTTGATCAAAAAAGTCAATTTCACAAGACATGTTCGAGATTTGAGATGTCTCATTATTATCAGAATCACTGAAAGTTGAAGAAGAGTTATCGGAAGAAGACATGCTATAAAGGAACACGATAAAGAAATTCTTTCAAGTCAACGTGTATAAAGAAAAGGAATACGCAACAAAAAGTATTGAGCAGATGTTCACAAAACTTCGAGAAAAATATGTGCTTTGTTTTCATTATGAGTTGATGGTGCAATTTATTATATGCGTAGCACGTAAACATAAGCGGATTGCCAGAATTTATATATAAATATTTATGCCAATGACATCATGATAAAACCATATTATACATCTATTACGTAATAGTATTTTTATCAACAAATCTTTGCGTTCAATAGCATACAAAATCAGTGTGATTTTTCTCAAGAAGCCACAGCTTATCAGTAAAATATCGATCTAGAAATTTTTAGCAAGGACAAAACTAGTAGCAATACTGTCGCCCAATTCCTCTTGTTTTACAGCCATGTCAAACATGCGGCCCATTACAAGCAGATTTGCGGCCACCACAGATTACAGTATTTCTCAGAGAACTAGGTTCGCTGATTTTCACTTATCATCTCTTATAAAAGTTCGCACTGCACAAAAATTTCAGCCAGACATAGCAAAGATTGTCAATAACAAGAGGTGTCAAGCCTCGGGACAAGAACATGTAAAGTATTTGAATAATTAACAATAAATGTTTATTTTGAATTATTGTGATTTATGTGCATTTCATTTGTAGTTCATTCAAATACATGTGGGCCATGTATGTTGCCTTATAAACTTTTTTTATATTAAAATAAAGAACAGATTTATATCCTTGCTAATTTTTTAATTAAATTATTTTGTTTAACTATACATGACTTTGTACTTGCATTTTTGAATATAATCAAACCATTACATGTTTCTAAGTTAAAAGTAAAATATTCTGCAATAATTTTTATTGAACAACTTTAAATATAATTGTAGGAGTGCGGCCCTCATGAGAACACAAACTCACTCCTTTGGCCCTCATGGGACTCCGAGTTTGACATGCGTTTTACACAATTTTAATTCCTAAGTAAATTCCAAAATACAGAGAAATGAATAAAATAACTCATAACTCTTCTAAATCAGTAAAAATTTCACAAAATTTTAATAAATTCCTAATATGACATTTTTAATTTATATTTTATTTAGATGGCGTTAAAAAATATATGTAAAAATAGATTTTTTTAATATTAGATCAAATAAATTGATAATTAATTTTATTTTATATTTGTTTAATATTTTTATCAATTAAGGTTTTTTTATATATATATGAAATTTTGTCATCACGCGTTTATAGTTATCATTATTAAATTTCTTTTTATGAAGACACATAACGTTATAAGAATAGCGGAAAAAATGTATTGAGTCCGTCCGCGTTAGGATTGTATCGTTCTCTCAGTTGTATTTATATATTGTCACATAAATTCTTGTAAAATACTATATATAATAGAGCTATTCTTTTGTAACAAGGGCCGATTGGTGCTTAGTGGGATGGAAAGTCCAGTTAGACTTGGACTCAGCATTCCGGGCGGGCCACGATATCCGAAAGGATGGGTGCGAACGTCACAAAACAACTTAATTAATTAATTAATTGAGTCCGTCAACGGTGTTAGAACAAATAAGTCCGCCAAGCGAGGGAGAATGCTCTAATTTTTTACTAAAATGTCCTGCAGCCGCACAGTTTCCATGTAGAGTAGCAAACTTTGCAATTTTGACTTTATTCTCAGCATTTATTTTGTTGTATCTTTTTCTTTTGCTGACTGAATTATTTTTCACAATAGATTCAACAGCTGCGTTAGCACTTCGGAAATCAGAAACTTGGGCATTTGAACATTTATCAACATCTGGTAAATTAAAAAAAGATTCTGTTTCTTTTGGCTAAAAAACTAGAGGCAGATTTTAGCCAGCGCAGCATTTCTTTATAAAATTGTTTATTTTAAAAGCCTAAATAATAATTAAGTACTAAATAAAATAATTGAAAGTTCGTTAGTCAATCAGTTTATTTTAGAAAAGAATGGAATTAAAAATATAGCAAAATTATTTTACAATTAGCAAAAAAATTATTAGTAACCAACTCATTTAGTCTAAATTTTTATTAAATTTTGATTTGCTATGAAAAATTACATAACGTTAATTTACTAAAGAAAAAGGGTGACTATTAGATTAGAATCAAGGAAATATTTGATCAGGGACAGGGATATAAAAAGGTAGCGCTTTCCCGATCTTATTTCCGTGTTTCACATGTGATTTGTTACAAAGAACTCGTAACATTAAAATATTAATGTAACGGCAAAGTAAAATCAATGTAATTTTATAATTTGCTGCATCACATTAGAAAAAGTGTTACACAGAAAGAGGAAATGTGGTAAAAAATCTTAGATTATAACAGAGTGCCCCTATATATTACTACCTAGATCCGTCACTAGTTAAAATTAAAAAATTAAGAGCAGGCAATCAAAAATTCTATAATTTGAAAAGTAGTCAAAAATGAAAACGGACCTAAAGACGATTTTTGTGGATTTGGAGTCTGGTAAAATGCCCAACTTAGTTCTCTAAAAAAGAAAACACGGTTTTCAGCATAATTCTTTAGATTTTTCTACTGCCAGCCCTGTGTCAAATATATAATCTACTAATAAATTTTAAAATATTAATAATGTCCCTTACAAAAAAGATTTGATACTTTTTAATGAATTTAAGGTAGCTCTTGTCAATATAAAAGAAGACTGAATAAGTAAGTTTATAAGTAATAAAGTAAGTCATCAAGAAAAGATGTTTTCTAAATGTCAAAAAGTACAAAGAATTATTAAAGAAAACTGATGAAGAAGAAATTCAAGAAATTCAAAGTATCAAACGTGAAAAACCATGTATATTGGATGAAAAACTCGATAAGCGTATAAAAAACTACATTAAGCACTGAGAGAAAGTGGTGGAGTGATAAATAGACCAATCCTTATTGCTAGTGCTTTGGGTATTATTGAAAATTATGATAGAAGCATACTAAAAAAATATGGAGGTTCTATTGAATTGAATGAATCTTGGGCTGGTTCATTTTTGAAAAGATTGAAATTTGGCAAAAGAAAAGGAACAAAAGCAACCAAACATTTACTTGTTGATTTTGAAAAACTCAAAGAAGAATTTATCAACAAAATTAAAACTGCAGTTGAAGCTTTTAATATTCCAGATTCGATGATTGTGAAATTCGATCAAACGGGAGTTCTGGGCAAAAACTGAGCCCAGAAATGTAACTAGCATAAACGATTTGGTATAAAAACATATATCTCATTGTAAAATTAGAATGAATGTTTTTGGAAAAGATTTTTAGAAGTAAACCGCAAAATTGATTAACACTTATAGGTATTTTAACATCCTAAATGTAAAAAATGAATCCAGAAAAGAAACCAGCATGGACGATTTAGTATAAAACATATATTTTATGTAAAATTTAAAGAAATGTTTTTGGAGACAATTTTTAGAAGTAAACCGTAAATTTGATTAACACTTATGGGTATTTTTACATCCTAAATGTAAAAAATGAGTCCAGAAATGAAACCAGCATGGCCGATTTAGTATAAAAATATATATTTTATCTAAAATTTGAAGAAATATTTTATTAGGTATATTTCTGATTAATCAAAATTTTGATTGACATTTTTAAAAAGTAGCCATGATTATTGAAAAAATTAAATATATAAAGTGTTATGCGTTCCAAACTATATATAATTATAAATTTTCAAGGTAGCATATAATATGGATCCAATGCTATAATGTTATACAGATAATGTCAAAATCTTACTGAAAAATTTTAATTCTTCATTGGGATTGAGTTTTGGACATTAAAGGGTCATTTAACTACCATGAAAATGGTATCAAAAGATGCAGCTAGCGATTTTAGGAAATGTCACAAAATTTGAAGGGATATGATTCAGCCAATTTTCTACAATTAATTTTTTAGTGAAGGAAACGCCCCCAGCACTAATAGGGAAAATGAAAATTTTTTGCGAGTTTTATTTTCGCGAATCATAAACTTCTCGCGAATTTAGCGAAAAATAAAAATATCGCGAAAATTTCTTGATTTACAGTATTCTTGAGATCTGAAAGTATTTTCACTCATCGAAGTTATTGTAGTGTTATGAAATGTAAATCAATTTGATTGACCACATTTATTGTTGGTATAACAAAAGCAATCAAGTTTATTTAAGTTTAAAAAAGGAATTCATTCGCAAAAAAGAATAGCAAAAATTTTACATAAAGACAATGAAACTTAATCAAGCAAAACAATAAAAAAATCAACTGCATTATAATCAAAAAGTAAGAACATGTTTTGTGCAAACAGATTTTTACACTTTTTACATTGTTTGGTTGGTTCCCTTGCTTAATTTGTCTTTTCTTTCTTTGTAATTCTTACCTTTTATGTTGTCCAGACATAAACTACAACGTTTTTTTGTTTCAATTTCTTGTGAATAAACATTATAAGGTTTTTTTCCTGTTATTAAAAAAATCAAGGTATCAATCTTTTCTATGATATCAGCTCTCAAACCAGTTTGGGGTCTTTGTTCTAAAAATGGTAGAATGAGAGAATAAGCTAAATTCAAACCATTTTTCAAAACTGTCACTATTTTTAGCATTAAAATTATTTATATATAATTATAATAACTTTTTATATATTTGTTCATGCAAAATTTTTTGTGGCATTAATTCAAGCAGTGTCTCAAGCATATGAGAAAGCTGAAATGGTCCATTTGTTAGATTTTCGGCCTGTTGAAAATGATCTCATTTTCTGGTCCACAATATCCGTTCCCCCGTTGGTAAAGTCATATAACTTAAAATTTTGAGGCTTTTTCTCTTCATCAACTGTTTTGATGAAAGGACGAGAAGTTAACAAAAGGATATACCTTTTGATTTTGTATCGACAGCGTAGGTGTGTAATTATAAGTAATTTCTTTCTCTCTCTCTCTCATAACAAAATTTATATGAAAAATTGCCAAGTAAAGAAATATCTTTAATTTCAGCTGGAATACCTTTACAGTTTGAGTTAATTGTGCCCACTATAGTTAGGCCTCTTTGATATAACCACTTAGCAAGTCCAATTGAAGTATGGAGCCTATCAATAGTTATATTTCTACCTTTGAGAGATAAAGTTTCGCTTAATCGTAATAGCATAGACCTAACAATACCATATGAATCGGGAACATAAAACTCTCCTTGTCCATTTTTTGGCTTACCAACATGAGCCACAATGAAAAATGTAAACGGATATTTTACAGCATTAATTGACTTGAAAAGAAGGCCATACTTGGATGGCTTTTTTGGGTTAAAAACTTTAAACGGCACTCCTACCCTACTTGCATACAATGTTTCATCCAACGTAAGTGAGTCGTCTGGAACCAACCATTTAGTGCAGTTTTTTTTAATTCTTCAAAAAATTCTCTAATAGCTGCCCATCAATCAAAAAACCATCTATGTGGTCTTGAGCTAACATCATCAAAACACAAAAAATGAATTGTAAAATATAATCTACGTATGCTCATCACATCTGGGAACATTGGAGAACCTATTCGTGACCAAATAAAAGAGGTATATATGAAATTTTGTCCGCAAAGTGCTCTTAAATAGCACAAACCAAAATAAGCGTAAAGTTCAGCTTCATTAATCTCTCTGACACATGTATTTCTATTTTTTAGTTTATCAATTACTTGTAGTTTCTATAAATAGTCATTTATACGCTTATTTGTAATTTCAAGTATAATATCAACCATTTTTTCGTTTAAAAAAAAGTCCTGAAATCTAAAATAGTTCTTGCTTCTTTTGCTAAACCTTTAAAACCGGGTGTGTCTCTAATAACATCAGCTGCTCTTCGTCTATCTACTCTATTTCTTTTGATATTACTCCATGTTATTGATGGATTTAATCTATCTCCTCGTGAAACAAATACTTCTTCAACTGAAGCCTCCTCGATTAAGCGGTATTTACTCTCATTTAAAAAATCCTCTAAATTTTTGATTATTTTTTCATTTTGTCTAGATTCTAGAGGATCGCCTATGGTGATTTGGTCAAACTACTTGGACATAGCAGAGCTGAACACTTACATTATATTAGAAAAAATTTGAAAAAACAACCCTCAACTTCAAGTAGTAGGAAATTTTATAGAAAATACAGTGGACGGAGAAGTGTAATTTCACAAATGTGTTTTCAAATGACAGAGGTTTCTATGAAAATATATGTTGAAAATAGAAACATACCTTCTGAGGCTAGATTAATTCTGAAATCTTATGAAATTCATAAACCTGAAAGTGTTCCCATTAGTTCTGTAAGGAAAAGAGGTCCGTGTCAAATTTGCAAATAAAGCAAAAAGAGAGTCTTGTAAAGATGTAACATCTGCTTTTTCAACTGTAGTGATGAACACAAAAAAGTTTTGTGTAAAGACTGTTTTGATGATGTTTGCATTTGAACCGTAGTTTACCTTTGTTTCATTTTTTGCAATAAAATATAAAACACTGTTTCATATTTTTCAAAATATTTTTTCTCTACAATAGTTGATTTTGACTTTCTATGTCAAATGAAAAGTTCTTCTTATAGAACTTTTTATTTTATTCAAAAAATTGGCTATTTTCGTAATTATTTATTTTATTAGCAATGAAATATTTTTACAAAAAAATGCTTTCATATTCGAAATTGCTGTGATAAAATTCTCAAAGTTGTTTGAATAAAACAAAAATATCCTGATTGTATTGCTTTTAGTTTTTTCACTAAATTTCTGTTTTTGATACATAAATTAGACCATTTTCTATAATTAAAAAAAAAAAAATTCAACACTTTCAAAGTAATCAAGTTTTATCAAAGCACGTTTTTACTTTTATATTTGATTGTATGAATTTTTAAAACAGGGCAAAATTGAAAAAATGATAAAACAAAAAATTACATAGATGGCGTTAATTTTTATTTTCAAAGTTGCATAGCATAGTTGATCATGCATGGGCAACCTTTGTTCACTTGTGGGCCTGTTTATGTTTTCCAAGACCAGAAGCTTCAGGCGCGGGCCAAAAGCCCTAATTATAGATTTACAAAATATGTGTGCATACATAGTTATACTTATTATATACTATACATATAAACATTTATTAAACTACTGATTTTTATCAATATGATATTTTAATAGAAAGGTTCAAGAAAGGAAAATAGTAAAAGCTGAAGATATTTATTAAATAATTTTTTTGAAACAAGGAGTTGTAGAATTATTATTACATATGAGAAAAATTATCTACTGAAAAACATTATTAATCTTGTAACTACATGTAAGAAAAATTTTAACAAACCTCATTCTAATGCGAAATTTGAACTTGGTGTTTAGTTACCAGTGTCTCAATGTTTGGTGAAATGCAGGAGTTTGCTACTCTTAGGTTATTTTCAAAGTGATTGTCCGCCAGCCTAAATCTTGTTTATGATTTTGCATATTTCATTTTCGTAAACAGCTGCTCACATATATAAATACTCCCGAATAGTGACATTTTCTTTCTTGCAAAATCTGTGATCCTGTGGAAAGCTTTTAGGTAGATTTTTATAAAACTCCAGTAACGAATAATCTCTCATTTTTCGTCTCAAATCTTCATTTCCTTGAAGTTCAATCAATTCTATCTGCAAATTCAGGGATAGATTTGCCTTTCATTTCCATAAATTTCCTAAGTTCATAAAATCGTTTTAACATTTTTCCTTTGCTCAACTATCGCACCTCACAGTAGTAAACCAAGTCTCCATATTCTGCCTCGACATCCTCAAGAAATTCTTTAAACAGGCGGTGATTTAATGCTCGAGATTTTATCAATTTGATACTCGAAACTACTCTAGACATGACGTGTTCAAATTTGAGGGAATTAGCACACAAATTCTCTTGGTGAATTATGCAGTGAAACACCGAAAATCTTTTGTGTCTATGTTCATAAAAGTTAATTCCTTTTTATTTTTAGAAGTTAAGCCAACTTTATTACCAACCATTGCAGGGGCACCATCTGTTGCTAAACCATGAAGTTTTTCAGAATGGAGATTAAATTTAGCCACATTTTCAATTCTTGAAAAATATCTTCTCCAGTGGTAGGGTCTTTCATGGCTTGAAGACCAAGCATTTCCTCAGTGATATTGAAATCGTCATCAATTCCACGTACAAAAATGTAAGTTGGGCTGTATTTGCAACGTCAGTACTAGTGTGTCCACTTTAAGGTCTTTTTTCATTCCCCGGGGAACGAGGACCTTGTAATTTTTGAAATATTTCCCCGGGGAAGAAAAAGCGATTTTTTCACAATAATAAAACTCTTCTAAAATGAAAAAATATAAAGTATTCTGAAAGTTTTTTATTATTTCAAAAGTTGAATAAAATTATTTTTTAAAAATATTCATGTTTTGAAAAAATATCTAAGAAATACTAGGTCGTTCAAAGTTTCATCGTTAAACTGGTTTCCTATTTTCGTAGAAAAATATCTCATTGATGAAAACACTCGTTCGGAGTATATTACAGATGTTGGTTTTATGCTTTTTAAATTCTTGAACAAATTTTCCAAAACTTCGGGCCTTCTTTTTGTTTCCAAATAAAGGTCAAACGTTTTTTTCATTATTTTATTTCTGCTTTAATACAACTTTTTTGTTTCATCAAAAAATGTAGATTTAAAATTTTGATTTGACTTAAAACTATAAAATTAGCCTAAAATTTTCATCAAACAGTTCAGCACAGAAGCAAATCGAAAATCTGAAAACTCCTCGGGGAGTCGAGGAATGAGTTTCGAAGACGAGGAGTAAAAATTTCAGAAATTCCCCGAGGAAAAGGCGATGAGGATCCCCGGGGTGGACACCCTACTTGAGAGTAATTAATTACAATTTTAATTACAATTTATCATAACTCTAATTTTAATAATTATAGTTTCTTTAAAGTAATTGAAACAGATTATTAATTACAAAAAAGTGTAAATATAAAAGTAATTATTAATAATTTCATTTAAATCTTATGTCAATTAAATATTAAATATTAAATGAAAAATATATAGTTCATCTCCATCTTGTCACAAAATATCAACCACTGCTTGTAGGCATTCTTTCACAAATTCGCCCTCAGAATAATATTTTTAATGTTTTGCATTCTTCTTAACTAGCACGAATGATATTGTCGCATGGTCACATTTTTTGACGAATATTGTCTGCTGTTCTTTCAAATCTATCAGTTTTTGACTTTTTGTTTTCTACGTTCACCTTGAAAATTATCATAAAGAGATGAGAGTTTGGAAATATAGCGTCTTTTTACATTATATTCTTTGATAACAGCAACTGACTATGAACACAGTAACACATTGGTTTTCTTTTGATTTATGTGAAAAAATTGTCATTGGTCCCCTTTTCTTAGAAGACTAAAGATTCATTATCCACTTTCCTTATTTTCAATGACGACATCTTGAGTTTAATGCGTTCTTAAATAACTTTTTAATAAAATTAAAAAATTTATAAAAATCATTTTTAAAAATAATTTTAATGATTTTTTTATGACAATTGAAAATTATTATAGATTTGGTCCTTTGTGAACTACTGGAAGAGCCAAATGAGATATTTAGGCCCCTGACCAGGATGGTATGTTCAGACTAACTGAATACATAATTTGGGGAATCAAGAATGAAAAGTATTTAACACAAAGAACGTCAATCCATTAGTAATTAGAAAAGAAAATGGTGAAAAAAGCCAACTTTATTCAAAGGGATTAAAGATTATATTCTTTAAATGCTTCTTAAAAGATCATCCTATACAAATACAGTAATTGAATGAGTGACTATAGGTTTTTTAATTTTACGTAATAAAAATATTTTTTTTTATAAATTTAAATCCATTTTAATTATACCGATACTGACTTTAAGTTTTTCAAAGGTCTCCGTGGGCCGGATGAAAAGCCTCCGCCGGCCGGATTTGGCCCGTAGGTTGCCCATGCATGGTCTTGATGTTGGAAATCCTTGCTGTGTCTAAAACAGAGTCAGACATAATAGGCCTTGTTGGACAAGCCCCACAGCAAGTTTCTCATCAAATATTTTGCTTCATTTTATAGATCAATTAAGATAAATTTAAAAAAACATATTTTATTGATTAAATATAGAATATTTTTGGTTTCTTTAAGCAAAATGTGGAAAAAATGGGTTGAGCAAAGCTAACCTTATCTTATGGAATGTAATGCAGCCGAAATAACTTTTTCCCAGTTGGGTATGTCTTGATTTCGAAATTTTAAAGTCAGTAAGATCGATAGTTAAGGAACTCTTCACTCATATATTATCCACATCCACTCCTACCTTTTGTAATGTACATAGCTAAGTAGCACGAATAGTTATGTCATTAGAGTTATCAGAATAAGGTAAAGCAAATTTTCTGTAATATAATGGAATATCGTCATGATATTTCAACTCAAATCAAACGTAATATCCCCCAAACGGCTTGTCAATTTAACAGGTCTATTTCGAATGATGAATTTGTATTAATGATTTTAAAATATTATCGAAAATATAGTTTAGCAAGAAAAAAATCAAATACAGTAAAATCCCGTAATACCTTTGAGACTTTATTTTTGTGGTCTTAATTGCGAGATGATCTTATTAGTGAGTTTAGAGATAAATAAATCCTGGATATAACGACCACTCCTGATACTAATGATAAGTGGTCTTATTATGGATGTGAATATATGCTAATCTTATGCAACACATCACATGCTGTTTGTCGCTAGCAACACGACATAGCTTAGAGTTAGTGTGGATAAAATACACATGTGCTACTGGTCGTAATATTGAAGGGCTAGTCGTAATGCCGAATTAGAGGGGTGGTCGTTATACCGAGAAAACTTGTGCGAAAAATAAATGGTTAAAAAAACGTCACAACAAAATAAGGTCACAAATATGAGGTGCTTGCCTGAGTGACGTGGTTTTAAAGCGAGATTTTATATAAAGTGCTTGTTGACGTAAATTGGCCTTTTACTCCATTAACTCTGTTCGTAACGGGCTATTTTCATTTCCTCAGTGACGAGGGGCTATTTTAGCCCCCCCCCCCTATTAAATATTTTTACAAAATCTCGCGTGAATCCACTAAATAATTGTTTGTAAATTTGATGGCGCCATTTATTTTTCATGAAAATGAATCAAACCTGCCAATCAATGTAAAATATATAAACTTGAAAATATATAATAAATTCAACATTTTTAGGTTAATATTTGATAACTTTTGATGATTAATTCACCCAAAATATTTTACCTGTCAGTAAATTACCTTTCACAGGTGACTTGTGTAACTACAAATGGCTATGTCCTGCAAAAGTTACGATAAAAAATTAAGAGGACCATCAAACTGTGAAAAGGTGATGGATAAATTTGGGCCAAATAAATTAAACCAGAATTAATTGGGAAGAATTGAAACCGGTTTCACTATAGTTATTTCAGCAATGAATACATGATTTTCTTCGCAACTTTTTTCAAGCTAAATTTGCCGTTATATGCTGATTCAAAAAGATGGCCATTATTTCTAGATCCATCATTACCTGCTGCCTAAAAATCTAAAATCGTAAAAAAAGGAGAAAATAGAGAAAGGCTTTTAATTAAAAAATAAATTAATTAAAGGTGGGCGGCTTAGGAGGCGGCTGCAGAGGCATGCTTGGGGGCGGAGGTGGAAGAGTTATGATGCGCCCACCCTGAGGAGATTGAGCAGCGAAGGACATTTGCTGTTGTTGATGTGATGGTGACATGCCTTGCACTTGACTCAATGGCGGAAGACGCGGTGGGTTGAAAATTGGAGGAGCTGTGGGCGTGAAAACTGGAGTCATCGGAAAAGCATTTTGCTGGAAGTTGGGAAACAACGACTCCAACTCTTTTGCTTTTTCACTCCTGTAAATGAACTGTAGGTAAAATTGCTTGATATCTGCATTCCATTTCGTCCAAAATTTGCCCACAGACTTATCTACTTCCTTGGCTGGAACTTTGAAAGCAATCGTCTCATATGGCTCGGCAGCGAAGAGAAGATACTGCCACGACTTGTCAGGTGCTTCTACTTTCTGCTCATACGCCGACATGAAGCGATGCAAGGGCGTAATGAATTCTACGATTTCAGGATAATCGATTTGGAAGAGAAGACCGAGCGCATTGGACTCAGGATCTCTGATCTTGCTCACTTTATAGCCAGGACGTCCAATCTTCACGAACTTTTTCGTTTCGACGCGCGGCACCTTTGTTGCAGGCAAAATGTTCACATTTTCCTGGGCATTGCGCGCAGCCCTCCTTGCCAGACTCGCTTGATGTTTTTTGCCCTGGGTGTGAGCTAAGTAGCTGCCTTCATTGTTGTGGAGTGTGAGGCAAAGTCTGCACTCATACGTGCCAAGATGATTCTTCATGAAATAGGGATCCTTGTTCAAGTCAATCGTTTCTAAAGCAAGTTGTCTCAGACGCTCTCTCCTGTCCCTGTTCGCCTCAGAAGAGGAGGCCACGCCACCCGATCCCGTCTTTCCTCCTGCTCTATGCTGAAAGTCCATTGCTATTTCAAGGTTTCAGTTAATCCCTAAATAAAAAAAGTAGGAATTACATCATACAAAAAAATTCTCACCTAGTTTAAAAAATAAGAAAATTGATTGGAACAAGAACTCCAATCAAAGATTGACATTCTAAAAGCCGATTTTAGTCCGAAAAATTGATTTCCATGTTTGAAAAGATCTCTTGATACATTTATAGTAAAGCTGTTATTAATCTTACATAAAGAACAAGAATGAGATGAATAAATAGAAATTGAGATACATAAATATGTATGTAATATTCTATCAGGGGCGCACATCCTGAAAATTTTGGGAGGGGGAGGGCTATTTTTTTATAATTTTCAAAATTTATTATAAAAGAATTTTTTTTCAATGAATACACCACAATTATTACCCGACATTATACTTGCACTGTAAGGTCTCAATCCCACGACAACTGCATAGATTTTATCAAGTCAAATTACCTCGCCTCCGGATGTGCGCCTCTGTATTGTATATATATTCCAAAAATTGAAATCAAGTTCGTCGACACTTTATTAATAATTGAAATCAATTTCCACATTAAAATTTTTTAATTTATTGACATTGGGCCTTCTTCTCTAATCAGGATATTGATTTCTTCCTAAAATTCTAATAGAAATAATAGTATTCTTTAGATTTCTTCCTAAAGATTTTAATCCTAAAATTAAAGATCTTCAATATTTGCAAGCTAAAGATCATGTCGAAAGTTGGTCAGGGGTAGATTAAAAATTTCTATAGCCTGTGTAGTGTCAATAATTTATCAAAATTATAACTAAACTTTAAAAAGAGATCCCATTTGGGAGAGCGTCTAGAGTTCCCTTATGTCCCCTGCTGTTGGTATTTACACACAAATCCATGATTTCTAGGACTGATTTTATAGAAGTTATTTTTACAGAGCTCAGTAAATAATAGTCTGATTAAAATTATTTTCAGGATATAACTTAAGATTATATTCATAAAGATAATTACAAATAATTGAAGCAAAATGTTAGATCTAGAATAAATATTTAACATTAAAAATATAATAGCAATAATGAAAGAAAAGTAAATTTAATAGGGTTTAGTCATATGCAATTTTTACACGTAAAAAACAACTTATTAATATTAAATTAATTTAGTCTGGACAAACTTAAAAACTACTATTTTATCTAGAAATTTTGGCAGAAAAAGTTTACCCAAGTTGATTTTATTTAAATTTTAATTTATAGCGAACATTTTATTAGTTTAGCAAAAAAAGTATAATTTTGTTAAAATTTGAAAAAAAATATCGATTAATTTTAGTTTACCTTCCATTTTAAGTGAATTTATTCAAATTTAGGTGTATCAGATTTTACTTGTTTCTAATATTGAGTTCAGTTATAGATTTGGTCCTTTCAAATTTGTTCAAATATGCAGGGCCGGCCTTAGGCCACTGCAACCTTGCGGCTTTGATGATATATTGTATGATTTCGCTAAATGCAAGATTCGAAAAGTAACCTTACTTTGATCGTCATTTTGTGTTAATAAAAAAGTAATAAAACAAATCCCTTTTCTTTTTTTCAAAATCTTATTTCTCACTTTTAATCTTTTTTCCTACCCACACTGGTCCCCGCTCCATTTTGCATAGGGCCCCGCGAACACTAGGGCCGGCCCTGAAAATATGTTTGAAATGGTACAATTATTTGTAATTTTAGTTTTTAAGAGGGGGAAGCCTTAGAGATCCAATCCAATTTTCAACTGTTAAGCTTTTTTTTGATACACCATGACAACAATCTGTAATTATTCATAATACTCGCTTTAATGGTTAAAATTATTTTAGGATTCGGAAATTCAATAGATTGTTCAATTGTTTCGATCAGAGTATTCCAGCAATTTCGAACTTTCTGTATTATGGCTTGCTTATAATTAATATTTTTTGCTTTAAAAACATTAAGTTGCAAGTTTTAAAAGTACTGAAGTTGAGTGATAGTACAAAAAATAATTGCAAAACTTAATGGAATTTGTCCGGAGAAATATTTCAGGAAAGGTTTTATTACTTGAATTTGTTTCTTAGCCTTTTTTTATCGTATTACCACTCTAGATTTTCAAATAAATAACCATAACCCCTATAGCTATTATATTATGTTTTCAATTGGCATAAAAATAGAAAGAAAAAAAATTATTTTAATTTATTGAAAAGTAAGTTAGAATATCAAAATAAGAAAAGAAACAAAACTTCAGAAAAAAATATAATTTCATAAATATATATATATATATATACGGGTTATATCGAAGGTCAGAATAACAAGATATTTTACTATCAACAAGATATTCTGTTCATTTTGACTTTTTTTTTAAAACTTATTTGTTTTAGTGGGGTAATGGTGGATTATTAGTGAATAACATACTTTATTAAGAATTATTAAAAGATTTTTTGCAAAGTATTACTATTTTTTAATCTCTTAACTTATCTAATTGAAATTTAGTTCTTTTATTTTATTTCTTTTCATAGAAGTCTATGCTATGAGTAAAAATTAAAGCTATGTAAGATTATTCTTCTCTGATGCGATACCGAAAGCAAAATTAGTCTATGCGCGTCTTTTAAGCATACGTTGAAAAGTATTTATGATTGAAACTTGCTCGTTTGAGATCAAAGGTTTTTTCTGTGAGCAGTATGTCTAAAGTGTCATTCTAATCCACTATCTTATAGTTGCCAATTTGTGCATGGTAAAAATCGCTAGAAAGATGAGTTTAAATAAAATTCGCTCTCAAGGCAATAATACTATCAATTTATTCACAGGCTGTATTGATCTGCTTGCAAAAGATAGGCACGGTTGTTAAAACTAACTGTCAAATAAACAGTTGAAGCTAATAAATGTATAAAATGTGAGTTGTATTAATTTGTATTTTTTACTGATTTATAATTATACCATAGGCCTCAATTTAGGGACTAGTTATAGACTGAAAATTAAAAAAATTTAATAAAGGATAACGAAGATTTGATATAAATTTAACAATCAATACTTTTAAAGGATCAAGTGTAGAATCTGTCTCGAGAACGTTTTGAGAGTCAGATTCTACACTTAATTGTGATTTCCGAAATTTCTCTCGAAAAGTTTTTTTTATTTAACATGGATTTTTCCAAACTTATCTAATGAAAATTAAGCAGACGATTTCAAGTCATTTTTTTTATCCTAATAGATTTTGATTTTAAAATTCCAGCAAAGTTTTTCTTCTGCATCTGCTCTTTTCATATATACACAAGTACTTTAAAATGAAACATCAAATTGATATGAATAATAATTTTTACATAAACTTTCTGTTCAAAATAATTAATGAAAGTGACAATATACAAATTATAAACTTTTTGAAGAAAAAAAAACTTTTGTTTAACCAAATGAATTGGGATTATTGTACCTTACGGAGCTTGAAAATTTCTGTTAAAAATACAACTTTAATAGCTTCAGTTTCTCGAAAAACATTTGTTTAGTTTTTTAAGAGAAATTTGTAAAAATTATATGGTTAAAAATCCCATTAAAAACTGGGAGGGCCAGGTAAAATTGTTGAAATTGATGAGTCATGTTTTTCACATAAGGTTATTCATAAAGGAAGAGCTCCAGAAAAAGCTATATGGATTTTTGGTCGATAGTAAAAGACAGAATAGCTTTGCCAATTATTCAAAAAGTCGTAAGACCGGGAACTACAATCCATTCTGATCAGTGGAGATCTTATTCGAAAATTCAAAAAAATTGAACCTAAATCATAAAACTAAATCATTATCTGAATTTTGTTGATAAGAACATGGGGGTTCACACAGAATCGATAGAATCTTATTGGGGAACAAAAAAAGATAAAGTCAAAAAAATATGTTAGAAACATACATATTCGAGATGATTTGGAGAGATAGATATCGGGAAACCGCTTTTGAAAATTTATGCTCGCAAATTTCACAACAATATCAAATTTGATAAAAAATTTTCAATTGATTAATCAATATATATCTATTTTAAATTTTTTTCATGCTCAATAAAATTTCTTTTATTGATTATAATCATTTACACGTAATGTATATAATACTAACTTTAAGATTAAAATCAGGTTTTGTTAATACTAACTCTGAAATTAAAATCAAATTTTGTTAATAATAACCCTAAAATGATGTTTTGCTAATAGATAACTAATTTACCAGGGTAACCTTAGTTTGTGGAGCTTTTTGCTTTAGTAAGCAGCTTGTTGTGGGTGCCCATTCAGCAGGCGGGTATAACAAAAAATGTTTAACTTGGATGCCAGGATTGAGCATAGGGTATTTCTCATGCCTTTAACTAGACTTATTTGAAACAGAAATGAAAGCTTTTAAGTAGAAGTATCATTTATAGTAAATTGACTGATTTTACATTACCATTTTATGATCATTACGATAATCATATTACAAAACTATCACACATACACTAAGAAAAGGCTGTTCAATTTGTGTAAAAGCAGTGGGAAAAATATTTTATTGTAAAAAAAGTTTGCCTCCCTTTGCATCTTAAATATATAAGTACAAAACTAAAATAAATAAATTTGTTTTCAAGATGGGAAGGCTTAAAGTTGTATTTGTTAGAGTAGTAAATTTCCGTGAAGGTAATGATGCCTTAAAGCAAACTATAGCTTAGAAAAATTTATTCACTGAAATATTTAGTTATATATTACTATTTTTATCCATAAACTTTGAATTATAAAAATACTTATTATGAACTGTTAGCCACAAAAATTTTTTAGATTTTTGAATGCATACTAATAATAATCAAATGAGATATATATTTTAATTTTCATCATTGCAATTACTTTGAAACAAATAATGCCTTTTAGGCCCAAAAGAACACCAGTATCGTAAAAAATATCGTGTCATAAGTTATTTAAAAAGATTAGCAAACGATTACTTTTCAAAAGCCTACGCCTTAAAAGGTTAACATACTTTTTAACGTTTATCTTATTTATCAAAGTTTTAATTGTTTTTTTAGATCACTTAAATACCGATTTTCTGAATGCTTTTCAAACGCAATATTATAAAATGTAGTTTATCTCCAATCTCATTTCCTCGTTCACTTCTTTCATTCAGTCATTGTGAACGTTTGGTTCGGTTTGCAATTTTTCTTACTATTTACTATATACAAAAAATGATTATATTTTTTCACAAAATTAGACGCTATGACTATGAAAATTTTTTGTGCTGCCTTCTTTACCCAAAAGACATCAGAAGCTTTTCATTTGCTATTCGCGCTTTCAACGCCGAAGTTTCCAGGGTATCCTTCGATATTCTATCTTTTTGTCTATTAAATACTACTGAATCTTTTTTCTTTGCAAACTAGTTAATATAAATTTTTCAAAAATTTAACAAAAACATTTTCCTTTTTATTTGTTCAAGAAAAAACTAAAATATTTTAAGTTGTGAAGAGTCAATCATGTTCGCAAAGTTTAGCAGGCCAGTAAAAATACCTATTGTAGATTAACCCTTTGACGACCATTGTGACAATAGTGCCCCAAAAATGAAAGCCGTCTTTTTTCAAATATATAAAATTCCATTAAAAATGAACTCAGGCCATTAGTCTTCAAAATGCTGATCTTCAAAGCGTTAAGGTAATAAATAAAAGTTTGTTGAAAAATATAATTCATATTTTTTTATTCTAGAATTGATTTTAACCCTTTAAGGACTATAATTTTAAGACTATTCGTCTTTTTTTCAATAGAATTTTTTGTATTTAAAGCAAGGCTTCAAAGCCGCTCAAAATTGTGGGGCTATGGAACAAATATTTTTTTATGGCTCCGACGTTTTATATAATTTTATTTAAATAGAATATGGACATGAACTAACACTGATTATTTATATTTCAAGGTTATATATGTAACAATTGTGCTTTTTATACATCACGAATTATACGATTGTACCCAGACATAGGGAGCCGTTTTTTTGTTATTTGTGACTCCGACTCCTGGTAAAAAAATTTTGCGACTCCGGCTCCGAAGCCCTGATTTAAAGGAGACCATTTTCATTTCTTGGGACACCAGTGTCCCACTAGTCCTCAAAGGTTTAAGCGAAAAAATGTGTCTTATAGATGAGAATTTGGTACTTTTTAAAGTCAGTAAAACTTTAAGAGATAAAATGTTAAGTAAGTCGCTTTATTTTTTATTAAGTGCAATCATATATAATTTTTATCATTTTCCTTTCAACAATGCTGATTGGGAGTTTATGAGGCACTCGAGACATTTTGACTGTTATGTTTTTTCTTAACTTTAAGGTTTCAATGATGACCAAAAGTCATAATGCCGCTCTTCTGCGCTACGATTTTTGGAAGAGAATGGTGCTGGATATCTTCGATAGTGAAAATGCTTGTACGCCAATGCATCCAATAGCATACTCTCTTTCAAAGGTCAGCTTTATTGTTCGCTAAAATTTATCTACTTCTTTATCGGTCACGCTGCTTAATTTATTTTTGTGCAACATTATACTTATATTTCAGAAACCGATTCATAAACCCACAGTTTTGTCATTTAACCCTTTCACTCGCGATGGGGGACACTAGTGTCGCATAAAATAAAAATTGCATACCTTAACCCATTTAAGGCCAAGCAAAGCAGACGATATCTAAAAAACGCAGACGATTTATATTCAAAGTCATTGAAAAAAGCAGACGAAGATGAAATTACTTATGTTCCAAAATAGGAACATTGGCCGTAAATGGGTTAATTTATATAAAAATCATTGAAAAATATAAGCAGACGATTACTTTTCAAAAATAGGGCCTTTAACCCTTTGAAGTCCAAAATTTTAAAGACTTATCGTCTGCTTTATTTTTCAATACAATTTTATATATCTAATACAGACGATTTTCATTTCCTGGGACACATGTGACCCATCGGTCCTTAAAGGGTTAATGCTTAACCACTATTATACACTAAGATAGTGGTTCCCAAATTGTAAAATGAGAATTTTGGGGAGTTGAAATTGAAAAATTTTGATTTTTAAATCGAATTAAATTTTTGCAAAACGTTCCCTACTTTTTTAATTGTATACCTTTATTAATCGGTTATCGACCACAGTCGACTTTACAAAAATGAGAATCGTCTACGTTTATTAATGCTTTTTAATACAAATCTTCTGCTTTATACAGTCATGTCTCATTAATCCGGCCATGTTGGTTTCAACCTAAAATCGACCGGATACTGAAGAACCGGACTAATGAATCAAGAATCTCTTTGAGAGGAAACAGGACAAATCTAAGTGGAGTTTGAAGTTTGTCTAGGGTTGAAAGGTAGTTATTCCGCGATAAATACAACGGTATCTGGATTGTTATGAATAAAATTAAATTTTATTAACGTAAAGTAATGCCACTTTACAAATGCATGGCATGATTTTTTACAAAAAGAAAAAAAATCATAAATAATTTATGGTGTTGTTAGATGGCGAGAATAAACTCGAGCTAAAGTATGAATGAAGTAAATCTTTTTGTCATCGATGTCTGATATAATGTCTTGAAGGTTAGATATGTGCTTTGTTGCTTTAGATATTCCACTGAACTCTAGATATGTGATCAACTGCTGTAGGTGTGACCTTGCCTCTTTAGATGTTATAATATTAGGACTCACGTCATCACAGTCAGGTGTTGGTAGAGAAAGATTTGTTGCATCGTTTGAATCATCCTGCACTATCTCCAGGATGTTGTGATCACTCATTTCTCCTGTGGTTGGTACATCATTGTCCATGTTAATGAATGGGATAGGATCTGTTATTTCTGGAGTGAGATTATTGATGAGATCTCGAAGACTGTCTATTGTGATTTCACCCTCATCATCTCCAGTGAAATTATTTTGACCTCTTGTTTCAATGTCAAATTTAGTTTGGGGTAGGATTGAAACATGTTCCCAACACTTAGCAATAGTAAAACTGCTGACATGGCTCCAATCATGTTTTATCATGGACAAGGCTTGACGGATGTCAATTGTTTGCGGTTTGTTTTCTTCCGCATACTGGATGTAATGTCTGACAAGCTGCTTTCTATAGTGGCACTTAAAACTATGGATTATGCCAGCATCCATGGGCTGGATATGAGAGGTTGTGTTTGGTGGCAGAAACTTTATTTTCACATTCGTCAACTTCAAGTCTTTAGTAGAGTGGCTGCTTGCATTATCCAGTAGCAGCAGAATATGACGCCTTGTCTCTTCATACTTTTGTCCACAGACATCACACAGACCTGAAATATTTCTGAAGTCATCCATGCCTTTTTGTTAAATTTATATGTCACATAGATATTTGGATCAAAATTTCTTCCAAAGCATCTAGGGCGACAGGCATGGGCAATGACTAAAGGTTTCAATTTATCACTTCCTGTAGCATTAGAACATAGTGCAACTGTGACTCTTGCCTTTGATAACTTACACCCATGGATTTTTCCATGTGTAGCTAAAGTGGATGAAGGCCCCAAATTATAAAAGAGAGCTGTTTCATCCATATTATAAATGTCCTCACCCACATAAGCTTTTAGTTCAGTTTGAAGCATCTGGCGACCGTTTGTGACTGCAGATAAGTCAGCCGATGCACTTTCGCCATGAATTTTACGGTTAGAGATTCCATGTCTCTCCTTCATCCTAGCAAGCCAACCACGAGAATAGTTAAAGTTTGTAATATTGAGGTCTGCACCAAACTTTCTGGCTTTCTCCAACATCATTTCCTCATTGACTATTGCATTTCTAGACCGGACATCATTTAGCCAAAGAAGAAGAGCCAATTCAAGTTTTGGATGTTGACCATGCTTGCACCTTGTACTGCTCTGAGTGATTGGAGCATTCAACCAAACTTCTGACGCTCTGTGAATGTCACCCACAGTTGATTTGCCAATTGTGATAGCAAGGTTGTCTTTGGCCCAAGAGACAACTTCTGTTTGGGAGCATTTAGGATGTTGTTTTTTGTACAGGCAGATTTCTTTCTTATGTGCAGCTGTGATCTCAACTCGATGCCGTTTGTTTGGAAGACTTGACATATTTGACTTTACAGGATTAGCACGAATTACAGAATGAAGGATTTATGAAACTTTTACACAAAAAAAGATTTGGAAGCAGTAAAGTAAAATCAAACAACAATTGCTGTAAAATAAAACAAAGATTAACATAAAAAAGAAGATTTTACGGTAAGATCAAAAAATTATTGATAGTTTTTTTGATGAGCTTAATAAATAATGTGAATTTTCTTTAAAGCAGTTTCCGACAAAGCTCTCATCTCTCTTGATTTAGCTTCTCTATGTTGCCAATGTTATATGAGTAGTATTTTCTCTTTCAATTTTGTCCACCCTCTTTACTCTCTATTTTTACCATTTTCCTATTGCCATAGTTTTCTATCCATATTTCTTTTGTTTTCGCAACAACATAGGCGACCGGATTAAGGAGGCTAAAAAATATGTTCAGTTTTTGATTATGATCGACCGGAACCGGGAGCTGAAATTACCGGATTAGTCAATAATTTTTCAATCTAAATTGTTTGTTGCATTTGCTTTGTGACCGAATAGTGAAGCGACCGGATTATCGACGACCGGATAATCGGGACATGACTGTATTAGATATCATCTGATTATTCTGGTCGTTAACGGGTTAAGTCAATTAATCACCGAACTCAATCATAGTTAAATGGGAGTATTTAAAATAAGAGACTTGCTCTATTTTCAAAGTTTCAATAGGCTACTAAGAAATAAAGTGACATGTGAATAATTCACACCGAAACATAACTCATAAACAAAAGAAGAATGAAGAAATTCTCATCAATACCCACAAAACTATTACACGACCCATACTAGAATATGCATCCACAATATGGGGATATGCTATATCTCATACTAACTTGAAAAAGATACAAACAATTCAAAAGAAAATACTGCGTTTAGCAACAGGTAACACCGTGGACACTAACATACAACATCTTCACACAGAAACATCGATACTTCCTCTTAAAGAACACATTCATTGACACGCGTCTAACTTGAGAGCCAAAGCAGTAAAAAAAGATCACCCATTAAACAAGTTCTACCGCGCTCAAAAACCACACAGGCACATGAAAAATACTATATTTCAAGACAACGAACTTATCTTTTATGACACATTTCAAAACAAAGAAAATAATCAAAATCAAACATGCGTCAACAAAGCAATACACACACAAGCGGTAACCGACTATCTCTCCACACTCAAACATAACAAGCTCATAAATATTCCTCCACCAAAAATCGACACATATGAAGAAACACTATCAATTAAGACATACACTTGCTCAACTTAGAGCCAACAAGTCACGATTGCTCCGTGAATATCTTCACAAGATAAATCCAAAAACACATACAAATCCACTCTGTCCAGTTTGCAATCAACACCCACACAACACTCATCATTTATTTAACTGCCCACATATTTTCACGACACTCAAACCCATTCACTTATGGCCAAAGCCATGCAAAATAGTTAACCTACTTACTTTGTGGGGAAACCGTAACAGAAGCTTGGATCTAACTCATTTACATGTATTAATATCATATTATTATTATAAATAGATATATATTATTTCTAGCCATATGTAGAAGCCTTCAAAAAGCCAGCAGTACCTTATGGTGGATTTTTGCGGGTTTGCTGAAATTACACTGGTTTATCGCTGCTGCTGCGAAAGTGTAACAAAATTCTACACTTTTCCCTGAGAGTATTTGCTTTTATGGAAATACTCTCTCAGTTTTAACAAAGCCTTGTTTTGAACTGATAGATTATACTCATATAAAGATAGTATAATCTAGGGGCTAACAACAACAACAACAGAATAAAGATGGGAAAATGAGAGAAAAAGATATCGATTTAAAAATGATTGATGTATAAGTTATTGATTAAAAAAGTATAATTCAAATGTAGCTTATATGAAAGAATATGAAGTATATGTGTGCATAGAAGTTAATGAGCACGAATCGTGTTTGTGTATATTTGAGTAGAAGGTTGAGATATATCTTGAATTTTTGGAATGGTAATGGTACCGTAGGGTGTTTTCATCGAAAAGGCACAATTGCCCCGCTTGTATCGAACTATGAGGAAAGCAAGCTTGATGTAGGATCGAACCCAAGACCTTGAGTTATCGAATCCAGCATCTAACCAACCATACTCACGCCCCTTTTAGTGAATACATAGCCTATTTCGTGAATATCAATACTATCAACATTTAAAGGTTATACTAGATGACCCAGCCCATCGCTTTGCCCCCTCCCAGGTATTATTTATTTTACCCCCTCCCCCCCTCCCTCAAAAAAAGAATAAGAGATAGAGCAAATAAAGAGATTCAATCCACAACACCGCAAATCCTGTATGTATGGTGTTGTGAACAGCCCATAGAATTTCCGCATTTTTATACTGAAATCCACACCCAACCCTCCCCTTCCCCCAAAATATTTGATCCAGGCCTTGGAACCCACGCTGATGAGGATACCGCGAGCAGGGAACTCACAGATATGCGAATAAATCAACTAAAGAAAATTTTGATAACAACATTTATTCTTTCGAAATATTAACTTTTTGTTCTAAAACATGAAAACATTTTTAGATGGAAAGGGTATAAAAAGAATAAAAATTTAGACTTTTCTTTACACCCAATAGTACAAAAATGATCGAAAATATGTAAATCCGGCATCTATGCTTACAGCATTAGTGAGGTCGGTTTAAGAAATGTCTGATTAAAAATTTTGAAATTTATACTAAAAACTTCTCTATACTAACTTGTTTTATTCTTTTTTCATTTGACCTAAAATTAAAGATAAAACGTCTAAAAATTGGGAGAAATCTTCATTTTCTTCCCAAAATTTTATTGCGCAACTTAAATAAGACCGCATTTCTTCAATGGATGTCGGAGGCTGTGTATCAGAGTTTGATTCATCATTTCCAATACTAAAATAACTACCACCGTTTCTTTCTTCGGTTGGAGCAACGATTTCAACGATTTCTTCATCTGTTAAATTTCTTGTTGTAATAATAATTTAAATAATTATAATCTATAATATTAAATCTAAAGAATTTTGAAAAGTCGGATTAAAAAGTAATCTATATGGGTTAGTCGTATATACATGGAATTAAAAAAGTATGTCGTAGTCGGAATCAAAATTTGTCGCATTAATAAATTAAGAAATACAAAATAGTGAATGGACGTTGTTATTTACAAAAAAGTGTCGGATATATTAAATTGTCTCATTAAAAAGTGTCGGATTAAGTCACTGATCATTTTAAACTATTTGTGAAAACTTGTGAATATTTTTCAACATACTTTACTACATTAAAATTGAAAACAAGTATTAAGATTTCTTGCAAGAGAATTTCTATCTTTAATACTTTGAGCAAAAGGTCAACCGAGGAATTAGAATTCCAGTGGTATAATGCTCGGTCTGGACGGGAGCAATTTGATAATATTGGAAAATTTATCGTTATCAGAGGAGTCAGCAGCTTGAAAATGAATATCACAATGTATCATATGTTCGATATGAAGAGTAGTTTAGAAATACGTTTCGATTTTACTGGGTTTGCGAAGCATTCGTTATCTTAAATTATTTGTAATTTCAAGAATAATGAAAATGTTCCAAAGATAAAAGGTTGATGATACTCATATATTGCTTGCTCTTTCACACAAACATTGGGCAAGAAAAAAATTTTCTCTGGTGCCTGAAATATTTTAACAATTTTTTCTTTTATTTTTTATTTGAAATACAAAAACAATTTTAGTTTTTCTCTTTTAAGATCTAGTTTCTTGGCTAAACGTGATTAAATTAATAGTTTATTTTTTATAAAAAAAAGTACAAATATTTAAAAATTACAAATGAAAGATTTTTTAATGGCAATTTTTTCAATTTAACAATTTACTCGATCTCCACTGTCTCACTTGGTATTGGTACCTAGTATAGACGGGGTGGTGTCCCATTGATAGATTAACAATTTTTAAATCAGCACAGATTATTCAATTGTGCTCATAATCTAATTCAAAGTTTATTTTATTTTATTTTTTTAGTTGTAGAGTAGCCGAGAGAGCGAACTATATTTGTTCCCATTATGTAACAAAGCGCACTTTAAACTACGTTTTGAACGATCTATAAAAAGACGTTATTCTTCTCGGTTATATTCTTCTTCAATCCAAGGTCACTGACATCACTGCAACATACAAGATATATTTCGTTTTTAAAAAAGAAAGAAATTCCTTGTCGATTTCGGTAACATTTATAAGAACATCATTCTGCGAGAGATTTTTTCTCTCTTAATAATCGAGAAGCTAATAACTCAGCAGAATTTTTAGGTAAGTTCAAATCCCGAATCAAATCGTTTTGTTCTTTTTGAAGAAAAATCACACGTAAAGTTGCATTGATCTTCAATGCCATCTTCAGATGATGAGTCTTTGAAATTTCTAATCAAATTAATTTCAGATAAAATATTGAATACAGGAACAAGTTGTTTTATTATGCGGAACTGGTATCATAGCTCAATCAAGAATGAACCCAGTTTTTCAATTGACTGTTTATATGAAAAATCGTTCTTCATCCTATTATAACATAAATTTTTACCTTAAACGCATGAAGAAAAAACATTTTATTGACATCAGTCTTTTGGAAAAAGCAGTAGTAATTTAATAATTTTTAAAAGCAATTAATTTTGTAAATGAAAATATATTAACTCAAGGTGTGGATAATTCTTCATTAGAAAATATTACTTTTAATGTGGACTTATTTTTACTGAGATTACATGAAGCAGACAAACTTCCTTTTCATGTTATCAAAAAAAGAGATAGAAAGAATATTTTTTTTTGTAATTACGAAAACAATATAAAGAAAATCATGGAATTTTCGCGATATTCTTATTTTGGCGAAATTAGTGAAAGTTGATTGAATCTGAAATTGCTACAGAGAAAAAATAGGTATAACATATGAAGATTATTTTGAAAATACAATAAAACCTCGGTAAAACAGAGTTGATAGGAAACTGTTGTTTAGTTCGTACAAAGCGAGCTTCCCTATAACCGAGGAGTACAATAAAAGAACTTCAATTTTGTTTTTTACTTCGTTTTATTATTTCTTTCAATGAATAAATATTAATAAGGAATCGTTGCAAATGACGACAAATAATTTTTTCGCATTCGCTCTCTGCGCTTTCTTGCCAGTTTTTGGTTAGTTGTTTACTCAACAAAGTTACCATTTGTCAAATTTTTGACCCCATCTCTCCTCCTGTTTTGGTTGACGTCATTTACGAGCGCTCCCAACAACTAAAAAAATAATGTAAAACATATTGAACTTTTATTTTCAAAAAAACACATTATTCGTAATATTTCGTAATGATTTAAATCAAAGGCATATTTTTCGGCTTTGGCCAAAAGTACAGATCCTGAAACAAATGTTTTGGAATCTAGCATTTTTGAACAAAAGAAACATTAACTGTGAAACAGCAACGCAAAATTATAAGCTAGGTTTCCGTATTAGCAAGTAAATAAAAACTCATTTCATATGGAACATATAATTTATTGCGTTATGAAAGTGTCTTCCTATCTATGCAAGCGTGTACAAAAGTATGAGAAACAAATGTTTTCATGTTATCAAGATATTTAAACACGTAAACCATATGCTTCTTCACAATTTTATGCTTTGTATAAGGAACATTTATTACTAAAGAAAGAAATTCAAAATTATAAACGAGGTTTCTTTAAAAGTGAGTTCGCTATATAAAAGGTCTAATTTACGTGTTAATTTTGGACAGAGGATTGGGAATGAACAAATCAGTGCATATTATTGAAGTGTTCGTATTAAGCGAGTTCGCAATAACGCGATTTTACTGTAATAATTATCTAATATACATCAACGAATTTCAATTCATTTGAAATATTATAGTGAATCGAATGCAAGAGAACTTACAACTTGGAACTGCCACCTACTTAGCCTTGTATGAACAATTAACTGGACACACAAAGTAAAACTCATGAGGTTTTTATTTTTCGAAAGCGATCTTTCACAGAGTGTTCGGTTTACAAGAGAACTTTAATCTTCAAATATTATAACACTTTGTTTGCACATTATTATAATAGATATTGATAATAAAGTTCAAAGTAATCTAAAAGGATTTAACAATTTTGGAAATAAACTGTAGATTCCTTGCAATAAGCTGATATAAGAATTTTGCCCTAATTTCTGTAGTTTTTCTTAGGTCTAATAAGCCGATCCTGTACTTCAGTTAAAAATAATAGCTAACGCGAAATCTAGCATCTTTTTGCAGAAATTCTAGTTGATTCTTCATGTGATAATTTGATTTTATAAGTCAATATTTTCATTCAAAAAGCCAATCCTAAAGATAAGACACCAGAAACTCTGCTTATTTAAAGTAATGACTGGTTCCCTTACACTTAAAAATTTACATTCCCCCTATTCTTCAGTCATCTAATCATATTTTTCATTTAAACACCTTTATAACCTTTAATGCAAACAGAAGTACTCTCAAATTTCAAAGAAAATAGAAATATTTTATTTTTGAATTTGAGTTTTTTGGCTAATTCTTCAATTCTATTTAAAATACGATAAGTTTGAAATACTAAAAATTTAAATGACTAAAAGAGTATTTAGGAAATGTAAATCCAAATTATAATTTAATCCACACTCCCCTCCTTTGGGAACCAGTGATATGGATGCAAAAAGTTTTTGTGAAACGATTTGAATTGACGTTTATTTTATAAATTTAAAAGAAAGTTCGTGAATGAAAAAAAGAGTGGATATGCGAAGAAGCAATTTTTGAAACTGGTTGAGTGCAGAAGCGAATGTGAAGCATCAACGCCCTTTCAAAGTGTGAGTGAGCTGGAGAGTTATTGTGAGGACAGCATCGCGCCAATGTTCTGCCTTATTCTCGAGCACTTGAGTAATTTATTCTTTCCTCAACCATGTCGCCTCTTTCTATTTTTAACGAATCCACCATGCAGACATTCGCGATGTAAACTTTGATCACGCCATCTCCCACTTGGCAAAAGGTGTGGGAATTGTCAACTTCATCAAATCTATTCCGTACCACGCCTCTACCAAAAACGTCCAAATTCCTATTTCTCTACTACTAAAGGTAATGTCATTTTATTTGTATCCCCTCATCAGTGGCGTATTCTCTCCTAACCCCTTAAAGCCGACGTTTTTGAAAACTAATCGCCTGCTTATCTTTATCAATGAGTTCTTGTATAACTTAAGTAGATGATTTTTATTTTATCGTAGTCTGGTTTTCCCACTTGAAAGGGTTGAGGAAAGTCGTTCGATTTTTCAAGTCAAGTAAAAATGCATTATAATACATCGCGGGTAATACCTTTGTTCTTCCTTATTATTTTTCTATATATTCTTTAAATACTCAAAAATCTTGTTAATAGGCTGTCATGATTATGAAGATGTATTTTTATTTTTTCATCCTTTATTTATAAGGATCTATGATTGAATGATATGTGATACACTAAGGCCTCTTTGGCAAGGCCCGGGAGAGGGTGGCAGAGAATGTATTAATCCCCCTAGAAATTTATAAATGTATACACTTTCTTATAGTCCAAGACCCATTAAACTCATCTTGCCCCCTTCTACCTGTATATAGAGTCTAACGACGAGAGTGGTTACAATGTTTTGTTGTATATAACACCAGACGTGCACATCCTCAAAATTTTTTTAAATTTATTATAAAAGAATTTTTGTATAATGAACACTTCTCCATTATTACCCGACATTATACTTGCACTGTAAGCTCCCAATCCCACCATAAGTACGGATAACCACAGATTTTATCAAATTAGATTATAGCCCAGTAGTTCTCAAACTAGAGTCCGCGGTCCCCTATAAGATCGCAAAGCAGTTCCATGGGGAGCGGGAAGGGGTCATTCAGTAGATCGTTTTACACCACATATTCGGCCATTTACGATTTTTGCCAATAAATCACATTTAAAAGAATAAATAATTTAGTCTTTGAATTAAGTTTAACTATTTTTACTTTTTAGGCCTGACTTTATAGATGTAAATGTGCATTTTTCTTAATGGCTTAAAAAAATGAAATATAACGACTTATACTTGAAATTTGGTTTTACTGTCTTAACGTTTGATGGGAAGAGGAACATAAGTGTCTTTTGTGTTAGCATCCACTTTTCTTAAGCCTGGCAAGTTAAAAAGACACTTGGAAATGAAGAACTCAGGATCAGTAAACAAAGCCATCGACTATTTAAACGTCAAGCTGAACGATTGCACAAATCCAGGTTTCATGGCATAGGAATGTTTTTTCCAGATATTAAGTTTGGTTTTAAAGCCTTCTATAAAATTTAAAAAAATAACTGTTATCAAAAAGTCCAACAACATAGGGACCTTTTTGAAAAGATATTATATTGAATGTGAAGTTCTGAACTTGAAAAGCTGAAGCATATCCTTCTGTCAAACGATATCAATAGAAGGCATAATGCCACAGTTGGTTTTTATTGATTCGAAATTCAATTTTTTTTGCAAGCTTGATAAAACGACAGATGCTGCAAACTTAGCTCAGCCTTGCGTTTGCCTACGATATGTATATGATAAGCATCTGGTAGAAATAATTTTGTTTTGCGAAACTTTTATTAGTAGAACAATAGCAAGAGAAATTTTTTACAGCACATGTTAGCCGTAACATGCATTTGGAATGCGTACTGGCCGCGTTCTGGCAATTCCTTGTTGTCGTTCTAGTTTTCCGACTCTGGTTAAGCAAAATTCTTCAGATGTTGGCACCCAGTGCGCTATTCAATGTTCAGAATCGGAAAGACTCTTGCTGCACTCAAACGTGAGGTGGCTTTCGAAAGTAAAAGTTTTGAAGCGATACTATGGAAAGAAATCCAGCAATTTCAACAAAGTAAATCAGACGGCATGTAAAATTTTGCGATATCTGTTTTCGTATATTCCTATCATTTTTAGTGAGCATATTTAAATCACATATTTTTTAGTACAGTAGTTTATATGTTGATTATTATTTTTAATTGAGATCCCAAACTATTAAAAAATTATAAAGAAACCGTTAAGCCGAAATTTTTACAAAGTTTGTAAACCACTGTTGTAGCTCAACAACAGAACAAAATCATTCATCGCAACTCATAGGATGTAATTAAGCCTTTATCCCTCCTTATTCCATTTTACCAGTTATTGAAACCTATGGTCACAATTGTCTTTTTATCACTGTATATGCTATACTTTAACCAAGTGGATGTTTTTTCTATTCTCAGGCTCTCATCTCACTAATTGTCAACCCGCCTGGATCATATCAAATGAATTGGTTACTGTGTACTGATATGCATTGTTGCTTAAAATTATATTTTAAATTTTTTAGCAAAGATATGTTACTAAACTAGATTAGTAAACAGAATAAAGATTCATCTTATATAATCTTCATATTCTATAAATTGACAGGTATGACGTCGTGAATAGGTTTTTCCCAATGTTTTTACAAAGATCAATACATTTTATAAAATCGCTAACTTTCCCTACCAATAATGAAAATTGAAATACATATTTACATCAGTTGCAACTTCCTTCATATGAAAATCATGTCTGTGATTCTGTTACTCTAAAAAAATCGACAGGGCCCTCAAACTCGGTATTTTTCACAGCGGCCCTTATCAAAATGTCTATTTTTAGGCTGTTTAGCGAAACATTGAATAAGAAACATTTTAGAATTTTTATTAAAATGTCTCATTCTTTTTAGTACGACTGTTCCCAGCAAGAAATATTAAATAATCCTAGCTCTTCAAAACTGTTGGAAATTATTTTCGAGTTGGCATCTTGTTCAAGTACTCACATCGAAACAATGAAGAGGCTTGTAGAAAAAATCAAGCAGCCAATATACCCGTTATTTTATCATTCGCTTATTGCTACAAGATTTCTGAAGCTTCTTGAAAAGTTCAATGGACAAGATTCACGAAGTCTATTCTTCAGAAAAGATGGCACATTTGCACTTTCTCTTCTTTTCATTCATTTTTTTGGAAAAAGGAAACTTTTAAAGAAATTGTAGCCTACCAAGGATACACTTTAAAAATAAATTTATGTTTGAATTATCGAAAGTATAACAACTATTTAGCGCGATCATCTTTTTCATTTACAGCCACGTAGAGCGCTATGGGGCTCTTGGGCAGAGAGGTAGCCAAAGGACATATAGCAATGCGCCGCCCTCCTTAAGCAAAACCATGTCTCCTTGCAAAAATCAGGATGTTATTATAACTTTCACTCTGTGAGCCCGGTCCTGTACATTTTAGGGTCGCACGATTTACAAAAAGAATTAATTCAATTTCATATACATAAATCTGAAAACATATACAGTGCACCCTCGATATACCGCCACTATTGGGGTTATCATCAATTGGCGGTTTATCGGGGGTATCGAAAATGTAGCTGTCTTATTTGCTTTGAGTAGTATTGTAAAGTACGGCATATAATTAAAGTAAGAAATCCAAAAATTTATTTAAATTTATTTATTTTTGAAGTTAAAATCCAGCATTGCTTTTTGTTTACACTTTGAGTTCAAAACCTCATTTCAGCGTTTTCCTTATTATAAGATCACTTTCTAGATTTGTTACTAGTAGCTAGAAATATTTTCTTGCGTGAATTTCCTTTATCAACAGTAACTAAAAATGCCTAATGAGTACAAAAGTGTCACTAAAACATAAATAGAAGGAAAATTATGGCAAAGGCTATTATTTTTGAATAAATAAAAGTAAATATTATTATAGTTAATTTGACAGCAATACATGATATAAAATCGGGGCTAAATTTGACGAAAAAAAGTATATCCGTTCTTTAAATAAATATGGCTGACGGTTGGGCATTATATTGGGGGTTATAAGAGAGAAAATTTTGATCTATATAATTTTATGGCATTAAGCGGGAGACATTGAAACGGGGTGGCGTTTGCGCGATGGATCAAACAACTCATTAATCACTGCTAAAATTGCAACAACAACGCATGGCGTTAAATCAAGAGTTATTTCAATGAAGTAAAGTGTGCTTGTTCTATCAATGTTATTGGCGGATAGCGAGGGGCGTTAAATCGGGGGAATTATAATGGAGAGAAATCGGGTCTACATAATTGTATGGCGGTATGCGGTAAATCGGGATGGCGGTAAAGCGAGGGAGCAGTGTATTATTTTAAAACAATAGAGAAAAAATATAAAAACGAAAATATAGAAAATTATAGATATCATCAGCCTAACAAATATTTTTTGTTAAAATGACTCCATTGTAATAAATTCCTACATAAAATTACTAATGAATTGGTGTATCTCTGTAATTCCGAATTTAAATGTAATTTCTGTAAGAAAATAAAGTAAGAAAATGAAATTTCTTGGGTGTCAGAGAGGAAATGAACAAATATAGACAATGATAAAATTATAAATGGCAATCGAGAAAAAACCATACATCAAGATGAAGGAGCTCATATTCACAAAGGGACGAGGTGTTATAATCAAAAATATAAGATTTGTATATCAACTGCCACTAAATTCATTCCACAAACTCTACTTTCGTAAATAAAACAACATTATCCCAAAATATCAAAGGATTCCTTTGAATACATTTACTTTTTTTGCGCATTGATCTACGCATACCTATTTGAATATAACGTTGTTTTGGTTTCATTGAATTTATATATGTGCATCTAAGTTAGAAACAAAGGTTCTACTATAAAAATAAGCCAAGACGACACTCAGATCTGAAAAAAATTACTTAAAAAAGCGCATAATTAATATTTTCAAATCTATATATATGATATTTCGAAACTAATTAACCACAATGGAGAACAAGACTTTATTGTTAACATAAAATGCCTATACACAAAAATTACCCATATGGAAATAAATGGAAAAATCGTTTTTGAAATTATTAAGGGAAGGGCCTAATTTTTTTAAATTGTATTTACTCTAAATCCCGTCAATATATTCATTTTATATACAAATAGTTTTAAATATAAAGATGTTTCAAGATAAAATTTGTTATAAATTTGCTGTATTCATTAACCCTTTCAGACATCATGGGACATCGGTGTCAAATTATAAAAACTCAATGAAAAAGAAAACAGACTAGAAATTTTTGAAAAGCAATGCCTAAAAGGGTTAAGAGAAGCTGAATTATTTTTTGAATAAAAGCAATTATATCAAAATATATTTTATGAGAATCGATTTTTTAAATTTGTAAAATTTTACATTTTAATGTACAAATATTCACTTTGAAAAATAAAAACGGATCAGAAAAGTTGGAACAAGAACAGAGCTTTCAGTCTCTTTTAAAAACATCACTCCAAACAATAAATCGGATAAGGAAAACTATTTCATCTATTTTTTTTAGCTTGTGAAGAAGGAACCGTGCTCTGAAGTTGTCGCATGATACTTTGGATACCGCCAATTCCACCTAAACAAGTAAAATTAATGAAGGAATGCAATTGTTTATAGAGAAGTGACATACCCATTTGACTTAAAATTCTTGGATCCATCATTCTGGACATTTGTTGACTGATTTGACTCATTTGAGAAGGGTTTATAGATTTTCCAACTTCACTGGAACTTGATCCCTTCTTGAACAATCCCTTGATTCCTCCCATTTTCTTAACCATCGCCGAAAATTTTGTATATTGCGCCAATAATTCTTGAACTTCTTTGGAAGAAGAGCCACTACCTCTGCCCACTCTGGCAATTCTTCCCGGACTTCGTGTAAACAATTTGGCGCCTTCTTTACTATCAAGTTCTTCCTCATTCATGCTATCCATTATGCACATCGTTCGCTTGAGCTTAGCTGCGGATTCTTGCTCTGTTCCTTTCGTCATGAAAGCTGAAGAAAAGCCGGGAATCATAGTCATGATCTGACTAAAAGGCCCCATCTTCATGATATTCTGAAGTTGTTCGTACATGTCACGTATGGTGAAGACGCCATGCTTCACTTTGTCTATCAACTCTTCATTGTCATCTAACTTCAATTCGTGAACTCTCTCAACCAAGCCCTCTATATCACCCATATTTAAAAGTTTGCGAATGAAGGGCTTGGGCTTGAAGGGCTCAAAGTCTTGGATGTGTTCTCCAGTTCCAATGAAGATAATAGGACTGTTGGTTGCTACAACTGCTGAAAGCGCGCCGCCACCCTTAGCGTGACCATCTAACTTTGTTATTATGACGGAACCGACGTCCACTTTTTCTTTGAATGCTTTGGCTTGCAACTCACACGCTTGACCAATGGATGCGTCCATCACAAACACTATGTTGTGAGGAGAGAGTGCATTTTGCAACTGCAGCATTTCTTCGAAAAGGGAGTCCTCCTGTTTGTGTCGTCCGCTAGTGTCCACTATAATGATTTCGAAGTTGTCTTCTTTGAACTTGTCCACGCCATCTTGGGCAATCACGACGGGGTCTATTTCGGTGTAGCTACCGTAGTAGGGAATCCTAGCCTTACTCGCATTCTGCTTAAGTTGGTCGAAAGCGCCAGCTCGAAACGTATCGGCACACACCAGACATGTCTTCCAATTTTTACGCTGATAGAAATAGGCCAGTTTCGTGACTGTCGTTGTTTTACCGCTTCCCTGCAAACCCACAAACATTATGACGTTTGGCTGGCCTTTCGTAGGCTGCCAAACTTTGGCGCCTGGCTCAACCAACTTCACTAATTCTTGAAAGACCAGTGTTTGGATCATTCTTCTCTTGTTGATTCCTGCAGCCATTTCTTCAAAGTTCATCGCATTTTGAACGTTTTCCCGCAACTTTTTAACCAATTTAACATTGACATCTGCTTCTAACAAAGCCATGCATATTTGCTTCAACAAGGCATCTAAAACCTAAATATAAAAACAATATTAATAAAACAAGGCAAAATAATATTTTACAATTCTAGAATTTGAACTACTAAAAATTATAAGACGTTATAAGTTATTTAAAAACGTATCACTTTTTTAAACAATAAAACGTTTCAAATAATAACGTTAAAGACAATTACGCGTTATTTATTTAAAAAACGTCCCTATGAAGATATAAAAACGTCATAGAGTTAGGCTGAACTTTTGTAGATAACCTTGATATTAAATCTTTTAATGTATCTTTAAATCTAATGGTTTTAAACAAAAACCATTAGATTTAAACTTTAACTTACTCAAAAATCTCAAAATTTCGTCATTCATTTTTTTAAGTTGCTACTTAAATCTTATCAACTTAAGATGGTTAATTACTTTAAAAAAAATTCCAACATCATATTGTGAGATTTTTCTATTTGAACAGCTTCTTGAAGTTTTGAATAAATCAAGGTAAACATGAGATGATGGCGCAAACTCACAAGGCTAAATACCTCAAAACCTTTACACAACTTATATAATAACTTTCACCATATTTGTTTTGTACTTGTTTAAGCTTTTCAAATTTATTTCTCTGCTTTTTATTTTGAAGAATTTTTCATATAACCTAAAGGAGACGCTTTCTATTTTGTGGGTCAGTGATGATTACCCATCGTGGCTGAAAGGGTTAAGTAAAATGATAAAAACGTTTATTCAGACATAATAGTTTTAAATGGACGCATATCAAAGATGAAATTGAAAATAAGTGTATTTCTAGCACCCTGACCCTGGTTCTCTTCTCAACCTTGTTTGCCTCATTCACACGTTTCAGCCTTTTATCAAAATGTCGTTCTCTTTTCCAAGATTGTTTGCTTCTTTTTAAAGCTATAATTTAAGAACATTTTTGTCAATTTTAAAATTAAACTATTAGAAAGTAAAATCAATATTATAAAATTTAGATTCTTAGAATATTGATCGTTGTATTGCTTACAAGCTCCTAGTTGACGGTTTGTGGTGCAAAATTCTCCTAGTTTTTAGGTATCTAAAATAAGGCAAAAATCGATTCGGATGAAAGTAAAAAACCGTTGATTATGGTTCGGGAAGCGAGGTAAAGAAAATTGTACGGTTTATAAGTCCTCACCACCAAGATCATTTCTACTCTTAAATAAATCACAATTTTTTAGTTGAAGTAAAATTTTTAAAGGGCTTCTTTTTAGAAATGTGTAATTGTAAAATGTTTTTTCACAATTGTTAATCTTGATTTTTGTTAATCAATGATTTAACGGGAAAATTATGCAAAAAACTTTAAATATAGGTGATAAGGAATGAAGTACAATCAAAATTAAATTAGGATGTTTGCACAATAAATTGATTTGGCGCATTCAAACAAAGCATATTTAAGAGAAACTTAATTTGATATAAGAAAATCTTAGTAAAACTTGAGATAATTTTTTTTGTTTACGGATAACATATTTTCATTGTTTTTGTTCAAACAATCTAAATGATTTTTTTTATTTATATACTATCTTATTCTTAGAATAAAATTGGTTTATTAGGAGTTAACCTCAATTAAGGAAACTTATAAAGAACATTGTTAACGTTTATCAGTTCAAAGGTTAAAACTTCATCGATTTAACTATAGCACAACTCTTACGTTGAGTTGAATGTTTAGAAAACACCTTTATCAATTCATAATTACAGCAATCGCTTGAATATGTGATTGTACAAAAATGGCAAACTTTACTAAAAATCAACACAAAATATTCTTTTAATTTACTGTAATTAAATTCGTTCTTATTAAGTTTTTAAACTTTAAAAATTAACACATAATTTGGAATAATACTTTAATTTTTGATCCAAAGATTGTTTCATGCGGGTCGATTGTTCGAAGTTAAAATCGATGAATCAAGATGTAATAAGGGTTATGCAAAGGTAAAAAAGTTGAGAAATGCTGCATAAAATGTAAGAAGCATGTATAAAATCTATGATTAATTTTACTTAACACTTCCTTTATTATAGTTTTTATTTTAAATATACGCAGAAAAAAGAAATCATATCAGAAATGGTCTATGAAGTTTCGGCGAGACACTGTGGAGCGATAAACGATTAAGGGATGAATAATAGAGCGACATGCTATTTTAAAGCGATAGACATCCTTACCTAGATAGATGATGCATTGAGAAATAAAACTGGCGAATATTTCCTAATATTTAATATAATGATAAAGATATTTTGTTTTACTAAAAAAAGCTTAAATGTGCATCATTCTATGATGTATCGTTTGAAAAAATTATCGCTCTACAGTAAATCGCGCAGCAGCTCATGCGTACGAGTGTCGAAGTTTCAACCATATGACTTTTTAACATGCTAGATGAATGTGTTTGGTATTTCTGTCAAAAGGACTTTGGAAAAAGGTCAGCTTTTCTAAACGTAAATTACAATGGTCCTATTGTTATCGAAAATTCTCATGACATTGACCTCCAAATAAACTAGCTAACAAATAATAATATATTCACTGATTGAAATGTCTTGGTTCAAAGGTTATGCCACCAAGAAAACATTTGACAACATAACCTATGAGTGGTTTTTAGTTATTGATGCGTGTATAAACGATAATATGAAAATCTAAAGGCATACCTCTTTGTCAATGATCGTTGCATTATTCAAGGATTTCAGAGCGAACGTAATCTTCCTACCAAGTTCAGCTAACACCATTTTTACTTAATCTAAAACAAATTATATCTGCCAAAATGTCAAATTGACTATACAATATCATAAAGTAAAAGTTGTTATGATTGCTGTAGAAAAAAAATGAATAAACAGGTTTTTATGAATTACCTTGTCGACTAGAGATTCACACCAAGGCGAGACACATCAATATTTATATTCAACGTTATTTGGAACAACTACATATTAGAAATCGGTTATAATAAGTATGGGAAAATTGGTTAAAATATAATCTAACATTGCTTTGTGAGAAATGAGTACATATTCATAACACTTAAGTACCCATTTTAGACAAAGTCGATTCAATCCTGAATGAATCTTCACTCTACTGCTGATTTTGACTATTCAAATTTTTTACTCAATTTGCATAATACTTGACAAGCCCTCAGCCAATTTTTAGATGGGCTTCAATGTGTAAAATTTTGGAAACCTATTATCCGCATTAGGATTAGTGTTAGTATTAGAGTTAGTGCTGAGGTGATGTTTAGTCGTAGTGCAATCGTACATTCATTACATACATACATTTTGACACAAACCTTTCTATTTATTTGTAACCCATTATCGACCAGAATAATCAGAAGATATCTAATGAAAAGCGGAAGATTTGTATTTAAAAGCATTAATAAACGCAGAGAATTCATATTTTTCTAAAGTTGACATATGTCGACTGTGGTCGATAACCGGTCACGTCAGATAACAACATCTAGACGTACATACACACGTGCATACATACCGCGGATACATACACGCGAATAAATACATCATAATGACATTAGAAACCCATATCACCGAATTCCCAAAAATGGAGGTATAGCCCAAGAAAATACAAAACACTGCCCACATAAGTGCGTATACACTCTTCTCTACTTTTGCATACTTATTTTAGTATAGTATTTTAACAGTATAAAATGTCTAGTATTTTAGACATAGCATCACATTAAAAGAGAGAAAAGATGGTCAATATATTTGCCAAACTTTATACTGATAAATCGTTATGCTACTTTTGAAGTAAATTATAAAAGTCTATACTCTATACCATTCTAGTTTTCATAAACTTGTACTATTGCTTGTATTTAAGAAAGTTCAAGTCATCAAAAGATGTTGTGTTTAGTAAATTTGTGTAACATTTGCGAAACAGTTATCTCAATTGAATCCAACTTTATCTTTTATCATTGCGGAAAAAAATATAAGTGCCAATATGCTGTTACTGTTGTTAATCACAAATTTTTACCCGTGAAACTTGTTACAAAATCGCCGAAAGAGCGACAAATGAGAACAATATGCAAGCAAATAACACTAATTGATCGTTTAAACATTAAACATGACGTTTCATAATTATAATGCAACAAAATGTGTTATACCATATTACAATATGACAAAAAGTGAAATTTTAACAAATGCCAGAAAAAAGGACAATTTTCAAAAGCAAGTCTAATTGAAGATAAATTCAAAACAACTTTTATATAGTACATATGATATTGTAACAAAGTTGAATTTATACATACGTATAAAAATATGCCAAAAAACCTATTATAGATTTTTATTTTAAATTTCTCATCAAATTATTTTACACAATAAATTTTTGTCTTTCAAAGTATAAGACTTGTTCAATTTCTAAATAACTTTTTAGTAAAAACAACTGCCGATTTTACTATTTTGTTAAATTCTGATAAAAAGCGGCCATTTATTAGAAAAAACGCGTCTGTTAAAAAGGATGAATAAAGAGGTAGTGTATCTTTCAAAATAGTAAGTGTGGTCTGACAAGTTATAATCTTAGTGATTGAAATTATAAAAAAGTTATACTGAAAATTGAGATTATCGTACCGATAAACGTTAACTCAATTCCTCGCGCACTATTTTTGATTCACCACTGAAGGCCAGGGACGTTTGGTCATTTTTTTCCCCAAAATATTCAATATTTTTCAAAAATTTCCCAATAACTCAATGCATGTTTTGAGGAACAAAAAAAGTTTCAATTTCTTAAAACTTGAATTTCAAAATGCATTAAGTTCTTGACGATATCAAAATCGCTAAAAAAACATTAATTTAGATTTCTCTAACACTACAATACAACACCACACAAAATTTTATACATTCAAATTTCAAATATAAAACACATAAAGAGATTAGAAATTTAATCGTAGTAAACCTTATCAAAAAATCATTTTTATACAAATGTCTCTCCATTTATTTATATCAAAATCGAATATAGAGCAAAAATATTCTTATAGAAAGTGAACAAATTTTTACGTTTTTTTTCCTTTTTATATACTTCAAATCATATACACAGATAAATTGGGGCATAAAATGGATCATAATGACTAAAAAATGTAATGGGTTGTCTTCATACTTTTGTGATATGGTAGATATTGACAAAATAAATACAGAGTTGTATCCAGTGTCAAACCTCTTGAAGTTTGTGGAGATTTAAATAAACATTGTTTACATAAGGATCAAATGGGACCGGGAAATCTAGTTCGTAGTATGCGATAACTCTCACTAAGCGATTCTAATATATAATAAAATAAAAAGATAAAATTTATAAGCTTAACTTTTCATTAATCAATATTTTATTTCGTGGTAAAAAATAAGTTATACATGTCTGTTTTTGATTGAGAATAAAAGTTAGGAGGAAATCATATTTTCTAAGTGCTTATTTCCAAGATCTTTGCGGAAACTCAATGAGGAAATTAGCGCACTTTTTTCATGTCACTTCATGAGTGACACTTTTTCATTCATATGGATAATTTTTTTTATTTTCGTTATCAAAGCTGTTCTCAACTTGGTTGGATGTACAGAATTCGATAATATCATCATTTGATATGTTTCTAATCGTCTATCAAATTCAGCTCAATTTGTTAGAACAATTTTAGATGAATTAGGTAACATAAAAATTATGTCTTGCAGTTCATTTACAATCTTTTTCATTAATAGTTTTAATCTCAAAGTTTGATTTGGTAAAATATCGGTGTGTTTCACAGTTTTGAATTGTTTTTTCTATATCCCATGCATTCTTGGTGAACTTCCATTATTGTGACACTCATTTTTACATTTTCTTCAATACAACTCAAGTAGTGTTGTGTTTGATAATTTCGATAATAAGGTTTAAATTTTGTAAAAACACCGGTACCTATAAGTTAAAGGTGTGATGTGGTATTTGGAAGCAAGAAATGAAGCTTAATGTTAGTAAGATTAATTTCAGCAAAACAATGACCTCTAGCATTATCAACTAAAAGTAAAATAAGTCTTTTTTAAAAATAATGAAGCTATTTAAAAAAAATTGGGTTTCATCCAAACTTTGGCTTTATGTTAATTCCGCATTTTGTTAGTTATAAAGCTACTGTAGTACGATCTTTACTTTTTTTAGAAAAAAGAAAATTCGCTGCAATGAACAAATTGAATATTTTAAATTCAACTTTAAATGTATCTCAAAGTTTTTGCTTTGTCAAACAGTCTATCATTATTACATCTAACTCATTTAGCCGAGACATCATTAAACGAAATAAATAAAGGATTTTCTAAATTTTCATGACTCGTGACAGGAATCCAAAAAATATTGGCATTATCTATCTTAATATATTTTATTTTTGAAATGTTACATTGTGAACAGTTTAGGCTAGTGATCGAAAGATTAACTCGCTCGTATATAGTTCAATTTTCACATTTTTGACAGTGCCTTATGATTAATATACTAAAACTACAACTATTACATTCCTTCCCATTATAACACTTCAAAAACAAAAAATGGCTTGCTAAGCCTTCCTGTTTATATCTATCATAAAAAAATTCATCTGTATTCTTCATCTTGTTTATTTGTCTCTATAACTCATATTCAATTTGTTTTTACCTTTGTGTCTTCGCCTATACGTTTTACACTATAATCCTTCTTTAACAAATTATGTGCAAAACTAATCTTAAAAATGTCAGGTATGTTGTTCATTAAATATAAATACCCCGATCCCAATTCGAGTATTTGTCTAGATGAAATTTTAAGAAAATATTTCTCACCAAAAGACCCTCTTAAAACTTTAATTAAAGGTAAAAAAGAAAAATATGGTCAAAAAATTTTCATTGTTGCGGATGATGATCACTATATTTATGATATTTTCAAACGATCTCAAAAACAATTCAATTCTTATCAAGGTATTCTTGAGCTTGTAAACCAAATAATGGAAAATTTTCTGAATTCAGGAATGAATCTAACTGTTGATAGCTATTTTTCAATAAAAATGTTGTTGAGTTTTTTAAAATAATGAAATATCTTGTAATGGAAATTTTTCAAGAAAGGGACTTGTGTAAATCCTTCATGATTTGATAAAATGATTTTATTGTAAGCAAGCAGTATCACAATTTGATAGAAAACTAAAATTTTCTTTAAATTTTTTATTTTTTTACCTTATTTTATAACTAAAATAGAAACCGTGACGCATACCTCCGTGGTGGTTTTGGAAAGTGTGTCAATCAAAAATCAAAGTGTTCACTTCTGTATAGGTGTTGTTAAGCTAATTTTGTTAATTATAAAAATCTAGCTTTATATTTATACTTATCTAGATTAGTTAGGGAGGAGGTGGTGTAAAAAAGAAGTCTGGAATATAGTTCATTTTCTAGAATCATGGATTTAAAGATCTTTCGGGTGTTAGTATTCAATAAACTAAGATTCCATGTAAATTATTCTTGGTGAAGGCTACTTTGCCAACTTTTTTGAATATATCCATGCTTATATAAAGAATTTTTCGCCTCATAACATCAGCGGTAATATCCTTCATCGGCATAACATAAGACGTAGGGGCGGGACATGCAGGCTTTTAAGTTTTAATGTGAGGCCCTTGAAAACGTAATTGTATAAGAAGTTACAAATGTGTTTAATACGCTTATTAAATATTAATTTCAAATATTGTTGTCAATCAACATTTTCTTACTTGACCCAAATTCAAAATTCTCATCGAATTTTATTTTTATTCATTTTTTTTTTCTTTATATTTAGGTTTCTAATTGATGTTATAGAAAAAAAATGTGACGATGGAAAAACTGTTAAATTTTCAATATATCATGATAAAAAAAGCAAACGGCCAATTGTATTTGTAGGTACTGATCATCCGTATGGTCATGATCATTATAGTAGAGATTTATAAGATAAGATTCCAGAGCAAGTAAAGTATTACAACAGTTCAATGGGACATGTTGATCGAGTAGACTAAAATCTTAGTTTGTATTTTACTTCTCAGTATTATAGAGATGGAAGATGGGAAAAAAAGATTCATTACTAACATATTCGACATTTTAGTACACAAGTGCTGGGCACTTTTCAAAATTAATGTTGAAAAAAAAAAATTCATTAATCTTCAACGTTAAATGAATCAAAGGATTTGCACACAAATTTCATAAGATCCCTTGGCATAGACTTAATGGGGATTGTTGTTTCTATTTCCACCTAGAGTTTCAATGTATGAGCAGAGAAACAAAAAAAGAAAGCTAATCGAAGAAAAAATCACCGAAACTCAAAAAAAAAACACTTCTTATTCTAAAGACCATGAAACATAAAACAATATTAAACTGTATGTTATTTGTGTAATAATAATTCTTGTAAAAGACATTTTGATATTTTTTTTAAAGAGTGTATTCATAATTACTAGCTTACTTTTAATATTTCATACACAGGCACAACTATGAATAAAAATGCTCATACACGTTACACATATACAAACAAACATACGCACATAAATACACAGGAGAAAAATTAAAAACATTTTTTGCACAACTTCGATTGATGTCGAAAAGGCAGGGTGTTTTTTTTTTTTTACCCCTGGGGGAATAAAAAAAAAAAAAAAAAAAAAAAAATAACAATTTTTTTATAAAAAAAAAAAAAAATCAGGATGTTTTCTAAGATGTAAAAATAAGTTTTATTAGGGGAAGTTACCTGGTTGTATAAAATATATATATTGGAACATACGAGATAATTGTAAAGATTAAAGGAATTTATACTTTAAAAGTGATCAATAATCTTAATATGAAGGGTTAAAATATTAATATCCAGTTATTTAACGATTAGTTTCAAAAATAAATTATAAGCAGAAACGTTTTAGAAAAATAATGGAACGAAAAGTTTTGATTAATTTTATAAAACTTTTAAAAATCTCATTAATTTCAGGGAGATAAATTTATTACTTTGATCACGATAAGCATTAGATAGAGAAAATCAAAGTTCATAAGGCGGCGTAATAGAGCTTAGGATGTGTGATGGGAATTTTGGGATTTTATCCTCCAGGATCACAGAGAAAAGATATCTTTTTCTTATGATTGCCGTTTAGCCCCCTCTGTATCTTACGCATAACGTCCTCGGATTTAATTATTGTTTTAAGAAGTATCAAAATACGAACTATTTCTTCACAAAATCGATGGCTTAATATCTCATATAGAAATTTATAAAATAATTCATTGCCGATATTCATTTCCATGATTTTCTACAAACTTAATTAACGATCAATTTATTTACAGATTATAGAGTAGAATTCTATAAATGCACGTTAAATTGTATATGATGATTATAATGCTATATGATCATTGAATACATCTATCCACATACATCTTTTTATTGTAAAATTTTTAGCTATTTTATATTATCTTACTACTTATTAATATATTAGATATTACATTGCAAAATTTATGTTTGATTTATTGTATATCTCTAAGTACTTCTAATACGGCTTTTTGAGCTCTTGAAGTACTTTGCAATGTTAATGTTTTATATTGTTAACTTGCTTAATAAAATAAATAAATAATGAAAATAGATAATTTAGATAATAATAAAAATAATATTATGTAGACATTTATAGTATTAATTTTTAAGAAGAATCAGGCCAGTCATAACGAATCATATAGAACATAAAAGAGCTACTGAAATAAAAGACCTTCATTCAAAAATCTGAATCTTCGAGCACTAATTTTTGAACTATCATATATAGTATCACATATTCATGCTATAATATATGTAAATATACTTAACATTTTATATATAAATAACTAAAAATAGACATAATTTATTTTTAAACAATTAGCCTCCTTGAAAATTTAGATAAAAATTCTTCAAGAGTAAGATACAAATAATAATTTTCTTCTGAATAAATTATCAGGGCTTCTTTTCTTTTAGATAACATTGACGCCTTCGTGTAGTTAATATTTTCTTCAAGGTTAAAATGCTCCTTCATAAGAGGAAGTGCTGAGGCCAAAAGTATGCGCAGCTGTAAAAAAAATACATTTTTAACTGATCATTTATGTTACGTAATTTAGCATTACAAATATATGAAGAGAAAACTTCTATTATGGCTTCTTCAATTGGACTCAAGGCTTCTATCACATCTTCAATTTTATCTATAGTCAAATTATTAAGTTGGCTTTTTAAAAAAATTTTAGTTATCTAAAAAAACATTTTATAAGCTGAGTATAAATGTATATACAATTTTAAAACTACTTCGCATTGAGATCAGAAAAATTTTAAGTCTGTTTTGGAATCAAACCAATCAAAAATTGGCTTTAGTTCAAATGGATCCAAAAAATTAGGAGATTTAGGTAACAATCTGTTAACTGATTGAAACAAATTTATATTTTCTTGGTTGGATATTAAAAAGAGAATGACAATAAAAAGTTTTTTATTAAAAATTTTGAAACCTAATTGTTGTTTCATTGATAACACAATCGAGAGAGTTATAAAACATTCTTTTCAAAAGAAGCTTATCATCTAAACCATTTATCCATCATTAGAATAATGTAAATTTAATGAGTAATCAGCCTATTTTTTTGGTAAGAATTTTTTCCTCTACTCTTTATATTTTCCCTTATATCATACTTGGGAAAATTTATATATTTCTTGAAAAGTTGAATCCAAATTTTCTTTCTTTTGTCTAAAAACTTCAATAGTAGAATGAATAAGATCACAAGCTTGAGCCAAATCACATAAGTTACCATTAAAAATTTTTTTTACTTGAGAAAATTATATTTGTATGCATGAAACCTTCGAGAATTTCTTTAACAAGGTAGGCAATAAAAACATAGTCAATTTTTTCAAACTTACGTAAAATTCCTCCACATTTTATTGCAAACTAAACATTTGTATCATTTTGTAATTTTTTCAAGTTTACAAATAATATCTTCATATTTATAAATAATTGTTTTAGTAGCAAGGTAATGTCCATCCCAGCTGTTCCATTAACCTTTTAATAGAATTGCTTGGAATTTGCGAAAAAACATTACCTATATGACTTTGTTACAACTTTACACAAATTGATGTAATTTGTTCATTTAAACAATCGAAGTATTGCTTAATTCTTTTTAATTTGCATAATCAGTTGACAAACACTAAGTGTAGCTTGTGGTTAAAACAATGCATATAAGATATATATCTTTCTGCTCTTTCTGATATAAGGTTTTATACACCTCAATGTTAAAAATTTTTCACTATTGAGATAAATTCATTTTGAGCAGAATGATGTTTGTAAAAAGCAAACTTTGGTATTTCATTAGAAATCTAAATATTACAAAGAAAACACTTAAATATTATAATTTTCGAATTTACTGTTTTAAATCTTTCATCAATATCCATTGTATAGGTAGGTTCAAAAACAGACCCCAAAATGGTGAGAATCTATAAGCTGATCATTATCTTTTAATGTTTTGGCAATTCATTCAAACATGAAAATTTTACTATTTTAAAAACTCTTTCAGGATAATATCTAAAACCCATGATATAACCTTACTAAAGAATAATATAAAAAAATCTTACTTATTATTTTCTATTTGTAAATTTTGTTAAAGAATATGATCTTTTTTCTTCAGTTTTTTGGCCCTTAAAAAATCCAAATAAAAAATCTCTGATCCTTTGTGCATCAAAGCCCTGTTTTACAAAAAAAAGAGTTTCCTTCTTACCAGCTTTTTCTCAAAAAAAATCTTACAGCGTCCTTTTGCATAGAGTACACCAGCCAATTTCTTCCTGAGTACGAACAATTTTGGAAACTTCTACTAAACTTTCTAAAATTCGAACAAGGATATTTCTGCAGTTTTGGTTGACGAGTACTCCCAAATTTTAATACCCAAAAAACAATCAATAAAATATAATTCAAGATATATCGCAGGGAAACTCTATGTTACTAAGAGCAATAAGGTGATATTTTAAAATGAAAATAAACTCTAGTACCCGTAGGCTTCTCTTTACTTCTTAATTTGATATCTCTGAGACTGACTCTGAAGTTCTTTTTTCACTAAAAATTTGAGATAATTTTGAAATAAAAGATAAATTTCCAAAGAAAGATAAAATTAATCAAATATTACTAATTTCCCCATCAAATTGTAGTGTCAAGTCTATCTTTTCTTTCTTTTTCTTCATATTAAGAAACATCGATTCAATGGTTCAATTGTATTATTTAGAATAAAATAATGAAGTTAAAAATAATATAGAGAGCAGAATGTCACACCAAAAATAAACATTTCCCAAACTTTTTATTAGAAAAAATCCCCAATTACAAACTGATTTAAAACATAGCTCAAAAATTTAGGACACACAATTTACATTGTGTTAAATAAACTAGTGCAATATGATAAAAATACAAAGTTTTGAAAGAAATATTAACAATTTTAAACAAAAAAGATTAATGTAAAATAAAAATAGCAAACTTAAATACTTTAAAAAATTCTTTAATTGTTTTGACATTTTTTTAGTATCTTAACACTTTAACAAACTCTTCTAACAAATTGTGAAGTTCTCAAAAAAAAAATTATAGCTGCTTTTCATTGTGAAAAAAGTTAAATTGTTGAATGGGGATTTTCAAAAAGGAATGGAGTGGTTGAGCAACAACAGTCCGTGTAAAGAGAAAAGAATACGTTGTCTTGTCAACTAATACTGATGTAAATAGGCAGATTGATTAATGGAAACACTGGCGAGAAAGTATCACACATTAAATTATAAACGGAGGAGTATTGAATGTGAAGAAGAATGGTACATTTTTAGTCTTTGATCTTACGGCTTATATGGGTTAATCTTTGCCACATCTGGGGTTCTACTAGCATCTTTGTTATTTTCTTCATCACTTTATCTCAGTGTTGCTCCATCATTTAATCATTGCAAATGCATAACTGCACGGAGCATCTTATTACTTTCTCACACTTCAAGGCGAAAAGAAACCATGTGATCTATTTGCTAAGCCATATTAATACAGATTAAATTTTCATGAAATAAATTATCATGAATGCTAGATGTTTGTTGTATTTTTTTAGGGTAATGAAAAAATTTTCGGGAAGCTTAAAAAATAGCTGGGGGAGGGCTTGAGAAATAGGTGGGGGAGGGGGCGTGTGCTCCAAAATTTAATAGGTAGAGCGGGAATGATAGGAATGCAAGTTAAAATAGAAAATAAAAAATTTGAAAATGAACTAAATTGGAAATAGACTTGAGAGTAACCAATATGAGGAGAATTTAGATAACCAAACATAAGTTAGTTTTGGAATTTTAAGTAATGTCTTTTCTATGTTCAAATGGCAAAACCTTATTGGCAAAGAGAAGGATGTAAAAAGTATATTGATTTCCTTACAGATTCGATGGGTGATTTGGATGAAGATAAAGTAAATAGTTACTTCAAAATCTCATTGAGATTAAATTTTTTAAGAGTTAATTTGTTGGTCGAATGCATTGTTTAAAGTAAAATTGGAAAGCATGGGTGATAATACGCCCTTTTCCTTTTACATATAAAACTTTGCCCTTTGTTCGCTTATAAAATTATAGGGTTTAGTTTTCATTGGAGATCACAATGCTAATGTGTTTTTGATTGTTTCTAAAATATGCTTTCATACGCTCAATTTCAGAAGCATAAAACAAAATAACTATTTTTTCATTTATAAATAAACCAAAGCTAAGTTTTGTTTTTTTTGTGAATTGAAGGAATGCAAATATATTTTTATTTGTTTAGTAAAGGGTTTAAATATCGCAGTTGTGTAAACCCACTGCGAAGGGGTCATTTCTCCTCTGTAACACTCTTTAGTCAACAATCGCCATTTTTACAAACTATGAGGAACCGACAATGAGAAGCTTTAAAGTTTAAATTAACGATAAATTGAATGCTTAACATCTGTTCTTGATGTATTTTGTAGTAATTGTCTCCATGAACATATATGTAGACGCTCTTAACGGCGTTGTTTATCTTCTAAATTTGAAAAAAAACCTGTTAAATTTCCTTGAGCCTCAGAGTTGTTTTTTATATATTTATCTTCTTTGTGATGGATCATTAGAAATTCATTTAGAATGATCAACTAACAATTGTCTGAAAAATTCGCTTGTATTATATTATGTTATGGCTTTTGATTGTATTTTTTTGATTGATTCTTTTTCGATTTCATATTTTTGCCGATGAAGATTTTTTTCCGAAAAATTACCTATGACTTTTAACTGCTTATCCATTTGTCTTTGTAATTTCTACAATACCATTAATAACTTTTTTACCCCTTAACTTTATAAGTTAAAGTAGCAAGAAATCCTATTTAACGATAATAAAAATATGCAGTTCAATAGTGTGAAATTTATATAATAGACATTATTGAATCTATACCAGATTAAATTACACTACATAATAAATTAAAAATATATTTTTTTAATTTAATATTTTTTACTTTTTATCAATCTAAGTTTTTTAAGCTGAAATATAAATTTGATTAAGTAATTTTTAAGATGTCTAAAGCTGATATTGCTGTTATAGGCTTAGCTGTTATGGGGCAAAACTTGATTTTAAATATGAATGATAACGGTTTTACTGTTTGTGTTTTTAATAGGACGCCTGAAAAGATTACTTCTTTTATGTCTCATGAGGCTAAGGGTACAAAGGTTATTGCGGCATATGATCTTAAAGAACTTGTTAATAAATTGAATAAGCCTCGTCGAATAATGCTTATGGTTAAAGCTGGCGAACCTGTTGATAATTTAGTTAAAAGTTTACTTCCTCTTTTAGATAAAAATGATATAATTATCGATGGGGGAAATTCGAATTTCGTTGACACTCAAAGGCGTTTCACAATGTTAGAAGAGCATGGTTTTCATTATATTGGAACAGGAATTAGTGGAGGTGAAGAAGGTGCTAGGCACGGGCCTTCAATCATGCCTGGTGGTTCTCCAGATGCTTGGCCTTTTGTTAAACCAATTTTTCAAACAATAAGTGCTAAGCACGATAAAATTCCTTGTTGTGACTGGGTTGGAAATGGTGGAGCTGGACATTTTGTTAAAACTGTTCATAATGGTATTGAATATGGCGATATGCAATTAATTTGTGAAGTTTATCATATTTTGAAAGTTTTTTCATTTAATAATGATGATATATCACGTATTTTCAAAGAATGGAATAACAGTGAACTAAAATCATATTTAATTGAAATAACTTCAAACATTTTTCAATACAAAACGAATGGTGAATTTTTAATTGATAATATATTAGATTGTGCAGGTCAAAAAGGTACTGGTAAATGGACCTCAATTTTAGCCAATGAGCATGGTACACCAGTCACTCTGATAAGTGAAGCTGTTTTCGCTAGATGCCTTTCCTCTTTAAAGTCTGAAAGAATCAAAGCAGCTTCTGTTTTAACTGGTCCTAAAGATTTTAAAAAACCTGAAAATAAAGAAGACTTTATTAATATGGTTCGCAAAGCACTATATGCTTCTAAAATCATTAGTTATGCTCAAGGATTCATGCTATTGAAAGATGTTAGCTTGCATTATGGTTGGAAGCTAAACTTCGCCTCCATTGCCTCAATGTGGCGAGAAGGTTGTATTATTCGAAGTGTATTTTTAGATAATATTATTGATGCTTATGAAAAAAATAAGGATCTTGAAAATCTCTTGTTTGATGATTTTTTTTCAAATGCTTTGAAAGAATCTGAGCAAGCTTGGAGGAACATCATTTCAGAGGCGGTACTAGCAGGAATTCCTGTTCCATGCCTTTCTTCTGGGTTATCTTTTTATGATGCCTACAGATCTTCTAAGTTACCCGCTAATTTAACTCAAGCTCAACGCGATTATTTTGGCGCGCATACTTATCAACTTTTGGCGGATCCAGGTAAATTTCATCACACTAATTGGACTGGTCACGGTGGAACTGTCTCATCTACATCCTACCAAGTTTAGCTTATTTAAATTCTCTTAATATTTTCTAATTTAAATTCTCATATTTTTTTGATTTAAGGTTATTTGTTTTCGTTTTTGCAAAATAAATTCAATTTTTATCGTTAGTTTTCAGTTGAGTTTTTATGAGATGTACTCTAGTCTAGATATATTAATAGTAATGGGGCAATTAATTGAAATTCTATGAATCGTATTTTTTTCCAAATATCGTCATCTTATTAACAAAGTTTACTACCCTTTTGGTTACTTTTACTCCGATTTCCTCAAATGAATAAGGGTCCTGAAAAGTTGAATAAACTTCGCTAATGAGCATTAAAAATCTCTAACTATAACGTTAGATATTAAATAAAAATTTGGCATGAAAATAAAATTTCTTAAAGAGTTTCTTTTAACCCGTTATCGACCAGAATAATCAGACGATATCTAGTATAAAGCAGAAGATTTGTATTTTAAAAACGCAGGCGATTGACATTTTTGTAAAGTCGACATATATCGACTGTGGTCGATAACCGGTTAATAAACTGATTGTATTTCCAAAGTGCACTCAATCTCCATACAGCTACTAGTTATAACTTTTTATTTTTTTGGACTCCTTAAATTTAACATAGTTGCGAAATAAAATATACGTATACTTTGCATTTTTTTAAAATATACAGTCGTAGCTTCTATGCGTCCATAAAAATAACACATGAGTTATGCGTAACAGAAAGAACCCTTTAAAATCTATAAAAAAAATTGTAAAATTTGGTTAGGAAAAACATTGCAAATAGAGGGGGATTTTCCTCAAGAGTAAACACTTAACTCCACAGGTATAAGCGTCGAATTTACAACAAAATCAGGGATACTGTTGAATGAGCTAACTAAGTCCCTCCTTGTAGTGGACGTCATATATATATATATATATGATGCCTATGCTCTAGCGTAGAAGACAACTTGAAAATTTCTCAAAAACAAGGAAAGCATAAGAAACCTCCAGAAGGCACTATGCTGAGTTATCCACACCACTTGCAACCATTCCAGGGTAAATAATTTACACCTTCATATTGTATTTTCAAGCAAGGGTACTTAATATCTTAGATGTTGATAATTATTTTTCTACGATAAAATAGTTCCTTATAATTTAACTCTTTTTTTTTATAAGATACAGGAAAAATTTGTATATTAAACATTTCTTTTAAAAGCTTACTTGACAAAAAAGGCACCAGACTCAAGAAAAAGTTATTATATTTTATACAATGCAGTCAATTTGTTATTAACAAAAAGTTAGTTAAAACAAATTAAATATAAATACTTTTTTGATTAGCTTTGGTAATTAATTGTTAACTGTCTTAGTTTTTTATAAGTTATTATCTGAATAATGGATAAATTTTTATTGGTGAACTAATTTAACAAAAGTCTCAAGAATATTTATTCTAATTTCTCGATGAATTTTTTAATCAAAAGATTAGAAACTCTAATTCTGAGCATTAGCAGCCCTCAAATACTGCTCTTGTCTTCTGGATATGCTAAGTAATTTAGTGTTTGATTCACCATTTCTACATCCAATACTGTCTAGCATGTAATTTATGTGAAAAGTTAGACAACAGATTCATGAGTTCATGCAAAGTGTATTCATGATGAATGGTTCAGCATAATTAAAAATATTTTTGCAAAAGGTAAACCACACTCCCTCCTTACTCTGCGTTCTTTTTAACGAGTTTCTCTTTTATAATGAGGTAGTCTTGGAAGTGTCAATCAAGACGTCTAAAATCTTTCAAGTGTATTCATAATGATGACTTTTAGCAAATCCTAAGTGATTTTCTTTATCTTTATATTAGGTTTGTATTGCATCTGAACGAATGAGATAGGTGACATCTATCACGAAATGTTTTTTATGAATTTTCAAGCATACCTTTTTAATGCTGACTTCATTCCTCATTATTTAATTAATATGGCGAAGAAGTAATAAGAAGGCTTTTTTTTTAATTCAATTTGAAAATCCATTACAGTCAAAAACCTGCTCTTACGACCACTTCTATTGAACAAGCATTTCTCTATAGCGACCAATTTCGATTCTTACCAATTAATCCTAATTCAGATTATTCGATCTTGATTAACCCTTTTCCAGCCAATGTTCCTATTTTGGAACATAAGTAATTTCATCTTCGTCTGCTTTTTTCAATGACCTTGAATATAAATCGTCTGCGTTTTTTAGATATCGTCTGCTTTGCTTGGCCTTAAATGGGTTAAGCGACCACATCACCTTTGGTGGGTTCCTTAATTCAGAGGTCCTCAATAATTTTTTCGTTATTTACCCCTTTGCAATAAAAAATTTTTTTACTTCCTTACCAAATTTTTTGTTGGTTCTGCATAATATAGCGATATAGATTTGTATCACACGATTTATTTCAAAATAAATCCCTTTAATTCTAATTAAACAAAATATAAGGGTAAAAACCTTGAACTAAAACAAAATGTTAATAGTTTCCAAGTTATTTAAATATCCAAGCGAGGTCAAATGACTAGTTTCCCACTTCTAACTTACGCCATGCTTCTGGATTATCTTTTTACCTAAATTTGCTCATTAGGCGAAGATATGAAAAACCGGAAAAATTATGCTCAACATTTATTTGAGGTTTAGCAATATTTTCTGATTTATTTTGTTCCTTAAAATTGGGAACCGTATTGTTCAAAAGGTTTGAATAAATTCTAAAAGTAGGACCAAAACTGACAATTGGATAGGATACTCGTTCCTCAAAAGCTCCTCTTTTTTCATCCTTCCCATTGAAAAATCCTTTTATTACTAATATTGCGTATATGATATATACATTATATATACTATGTTCTCCCTATAAAATTTATAATCCATGATGGTCGTTGGCATTAATAATATAAAATGGCTCTGTCCAACTCTCACTAAAACCAACTTGCCCCAAATCACTTTTATCAACTCGCGCCAATTATTTTAGTTAGTAATTAATTTTAAATTTTCGAAATTCCGTCCTGCATTTGCTTTAACCCGTTATCGACCAGAATAATCAGAAGATATCTAATGCAAAGCAGAAGATTTGTATTTAAAAGCATTAATAAACGCAGACGATTCACATTTTTCTAAAGTCGACTGTGGTCGATAACCGGTTAATAGCCTAGGCCAAACACTGATTTGTTAGTTTAAACGTTCAATGTATGCAAGTGCCGCAGTGCAGTAACCTTAAAATTCCAAGGATAGAAATTGAAGATATCTTATCGTTAGGTATCAAAGACTACAATTTGACCTTGAAACATAATGCACGCGCTTTATTCAAATTTTATGATGATATTTTAAGCCTCTCTTTTGTCGAATTTATATTTATTAAAAAAATTCCCATAAGACAGTTAACCCATTTACGGCCAATGTTCCTATTTTGGAACATAAGTAATTTCATCTTCGTCTGCTTTTTTCAATGACTTTGAATATAAATCGTCTGCGTTTTTTTAAGATATCGTCTGCTTTGCTTGGCCTTAAATTAAATTAGCGTTGTATTTATTTAAAATGTTTGTTCCTAGCTGATCATAACTTCACTTCTCACTCAATTAATGAACATATAAAAAACTCTCTTGTTTTTTTATTCCATATATCAGTAAATTTATTCGTATTTTTACACTAGCTCTCAACCTTTTTACCAGCACGCTCCTTTAAGAGCAAACCTTTTTCTCCACGCCGCCCTCTTGCATCTACACCTAATTTTCAAGAAAAATAATAAATGCTTTTAGTATATATTCCTTTTATTAGCAATGAATATAAATTAGTGAGATAATGATATAACTTTTTAGTAATTAATTATTATTAGTAATATACTTAACATTTTATTTGCTCATTATTAGAGAGATATTGGGAGGGAGTAAATGACTAAATTTATTTATTTGACATTACAACTTAAAATTAAAAAAATACATCAAGTTATTCAATACAGAAAATTTAAGAGTTGTGCTTGTGATATGATTAATTTTAGGGTTAGTATCTTGATGTAATTAATTGTTATTAAATTGTATAGCTCAAAATTTATAGCTTAATATTTTTTTCCTATTTCTTATTGGTAGTTAAACATTTTTTCAATAATTGAAATGTTTTTTTCATTTTTTTTAAATAAATGTATCTGGGGCAGTTGTCCGGGGGCAATTATCGTAGTTCCGCTGTATAACAATCCTTCATCTAAAATATATTTATGCTGAATCTATTGTCTTTTCTTTTCTTAACACTTGAAAATCCAAGGGGTCGTTTTGGATACTTGTTAAGAAATTATTTTTCACAAAAATATCATACTTTAAAATTTTTTAAGACGTTTATCATTTTTGCATATATTTAAAATATACCTTTTTTTTTAATATAAAACTTATTACATCTTTTTTTCATTTGCTTAATAAATTATTCCATTTGGTAATCATTTTTATATGTTTTTGATATAAAATTAGTACTGGTCCTTTTCTGACCCATTGGATACTTTAACCCTTTGAAGGTCAGTGCGATACCGGGTGTACCTAGAAATGAAAATCGCCTGCTTTTTAATTATTTAAAATTTCATTGAAAAAGTGAGCAGACGGATGATAAGACTTAAAAATTCTGGTCCTAAAATTGTTAAGGAAATAAAAAAACTTGGATGTTCTAGTGGATTAGCTTTGACGATGTTCAGTATGAGACCAGAGTGTCCTAAGAAATCAAAATTGTCTGCTCTAAATATATAAAATTTTGTTGAAAGAGAAAGCAGGCGATTAGTCTTCAAAGTTTTTGTCCTAACGGATTAAAATAGCTTTGATATTTATTTCTACATCCCTAAGTAAGGTGGCCGAAATGCTGGCTTCTTTCCATTTGAGATGTTGATTTCGAAGCTTGAGAATGCATCTTCCTGTTTTAGTTTGTAGGAAATCAAGATACGTACCTATGACTTTGGCTCTATTTAGTCTTTTATTTTCGTAACGGATTTATACCACATAAAAATAAGATTTTATTTTGATAAAACAAAATTTAAAATGCATCCTTTCTAATTCCTTTTAAAATTTTGATGATTTTTTGAAAAAAATAGTTTCCACTCCTGCGCTATTATTTTCCCATAAGACAATTTCACAAAATCAGCCAAATTGTACAAAATGAAAAATTCGAATATAAGTTTTCTTCCTTGAAATTATTATAAATCTGATTCAAAATAAATTAAAAGTATATTAAATTCATAATTTCTTTTTACAAAAGTATGCTTTTCAAAGCTTCTGTAATAAGTATATGTAGGCTTTCACCAAACTTCCAATATCTATAACTCATTAAAATTTTATCCCTAATTGTGGAAAAGCTGGAGTAACATTTTTCATTTTGCTAATATCGGTATCGAATAGAAAATACAAAAATGGTGGGCATGTAGGCTATCGTATTTATAAATCATCAGTAAGAAAAGGAAAAAACAAATATAGAATGTATGCTCATAATATCACTGCACACAAAATAAAGCAAGATACTTTTTTGATCAAATTCCCGACTTTGCATTTTTGACGCTCTATTCAAGTTCTGATGAAAACGATCTAATCCTAAGATTAGCGCGATTAATTCATTCATCAGCAAGCACAACGTGGTTATCCAAAGGTGCGCTAAAACCAAATATTATAACTAAGAGAGAATAATTATTTTTGAATTTTCCAAATTTTTAAAGCTTTTATTGTATTGCAGACATGGAATAAAGATGAGGAAGAAAGCTATGTTTTATTTTAAAAGAAATTTCCCTAAAATGTGGTTAGAGGCTATACGGCACTACCGCTTATTATAAGATAGTGTTGCGACGATTAGATCTGCATCGACACTAGTGATGATAATTAACCGTATATTCATTGCCTAATATCATCTCATTAATTTTGAGTCCATTCATTTATGCAAGATGCCAAAATAGTTGGTCAAGAAAACGGAAAAAATCAAATTAGAACATAATTACAAGTACCAAAACATGAAAATAAGGTTATGCAATGACGTTTTTAAAAAGACATGATATAATTACACAAGACATATGCCTACTGTAGTTTAAAAATATTTATGTATATGATATAATTTGCTAATGGTTTTGCGAGTTGAATTACGGCCATTTAGTCAGCCTTATTCACTGAATACCATCACTAATGGGCTTATTTTTTTTTCTATTACTGGCCGATTCTCTTGATCTGAAGAGGTAGAGTAAAATGACACTTTCATTTAGTTCGAATATTTCTGTAAATTTTAAATATGGTATTACTTTGAGAAAAGCACACTCATTGCAGTAAAAAGAACAGCACAGATGTGTCTTCTTAGTCTAAGACATAGGTTCTCAACCTCAGGGTCGCGACCCTGATTAGAAGCAGCGGTGTATTCCCAAAAGTCGCCTTCAGTGGGGACATACGAGATATTACGTACGAAGAAAAATTAAGTTATAGTAAATAATGGAATTTGCTACTATTTAATTTTTGTTACAATACTCCAGCTTCTTTTAAAGTTATACTTTCCAGTTTAAATTCATACATAACCATCACTTATATTCATGTGAGGCATTTAGTAGCTTTTTTCAATATATGCCTGCTAGTTTAAAATCACACATACTCATTACTCCTAATTTATTCAGGTATCGGTATCGCTTCACAATCTCCAATTGGTATTGGTCAAAAAATAGGGATCTGTACATCATTCATATAAGTCTTTGTTCATTCCGTATCCCCTAAAACGTGTGAAAAAACAATAATTAAAAACTAGCTAGCAAAGAAATTAACCACTAATTTACACTTTTAAAACTATTGCATCTATTATTTCTTGTATTTGTTTCGATGAATTTAGATGAAGTTATTCACGATAAGCCATGTTCGCACTCCAGCGTAACTTTGCGTGTGAATGAAACAGCACACTATGCTTTGCGTGTACTGTCGTACAGGTATCAAGGAGCTGGGCGTGAAATGTATGAAAGATGAGTGCTGCAAAGAGGACCTCGTGCTCTGCTTTTTTTGCTTTAAGTATGGCGCTGAAATTGGCAAGCACAAAGCAGACCACCCATACAAGTGGCTCGTTGACAACTTGCCCATTTTTTTAGCAGAAGAAAATGATTGGACTGCGCAGGAAGAGTTGAAGTTGATAGAAGCGATCGATCACTGCGGCTTAGGCAATTGGGATGCTGTTGCTTCAAACTTCGCTAATAAACGCAGTCAAGAGGAATGCAAACTGCACTTCATGCTCTACTACCTGACCGGTCCCGTTCACGAGAAATTGATGAAGAGTGACAGCGACTGCTGCAAAATAACGGACCACTGTTGCAGAGAGGAGAGCGAAACGGCTCGCTCCTTAGATCCTGCTGAAATAGTGATCGATGAAGCTGACGAGAAGAAAAACGCGCTTCTTGGCTTCGCCGTACACCGCGACGACTACGAAAGGGAGTACGCCAATCAGGGAGAGGAGGTGATGTTGGACCTGCACTACGAATACGACGACAGTGAGATGGATGTGGAGTGCAAGTACATCATCTATCAGCATTACTGCAGGATCCTGGAGAAGAGAGAGGCTCGTAAAAAGTTCATCAAAGATAACGACTTGATCAACGTCTTCTTCAACAAGTACGTTGACATGAAGCAGAGCAGAGTGAGGGATGGCGTCGCTACCTGGAGCGCTAGTGATGCTTGCTCCATCTCTAGCAGTGACGAAAGATGTGCCAAAGGAAATAGTTATTTGGAAGGGCTGGCGAGCATTTGCAACAGCGTCGAGGAGCTCACCACGCTCAAGCTCTTCGTGAAGAAGGAAAGAGAGTTGATGCACGCATTGCAACAGCTCTTGCTTTGTTGCAAGAATGGCGCGAAGGGTGTGAACAAAGTGATGAATAACAATGGCAGTTTATCGTCCTCGTCCTCATTATCGTCATCTGAGGTTGAAGTGAAGAAGGGTAAGCACAAGAAAAGAACAGCGCCTTCAACCTGTCAAAGTTCTCTGTGCCTTGATGAAGATTCCAGAATTAGCTTGAGTGAAGTCACTTCTTACACTGTGTCAAGCATTCTGTCTTCTTCTGAAATTGAGTTTTGTCAAAAGAATGAAATCTCCTATTTCGACTACATGGACTACAAAATTCAAGCGATAGTTGAGTCTTGTGATCTTAAAGAGCTTTGTGATGGCGAATTTGAAAGTTCGCTCTTCAGCCTTATGGATGAAAAACTAAAAGAATGCCTATTCAACTTTTTCAAGGAAGAAAAAATTATATTGTAGGATGGATCTAAAGCATAATTCATTAGTTAGACGACTCAATCTTATCCTTTTGTCCATGTTTTAAATCCTTGTATCAAAGAAAGCCAAATTTATTTTACTTTCCTTGTGTATATTTTAATATTCAATAAAATGTGTGAATAAATGTGCGCGATTAAAATTTTTTTTTTAATTTTATTCGAAAGATGTATTTTTCCATTTTTGAATTTTAAAAGAAAAAAACAAAATTTCCCATTTTTTAAATATTTTTTCTAATCATCGCATGAATTATTATTGATGGGTTTCCTCCAATTTCGACTCGTGCACAACTTATTTATCGCTTAAATTAGCTTTCTAATCCATTTATGCAACTATCTTTTAATAAATTCCATAATTTTATGAAAACATTTCCATAAAAACTTTAATTTAGATTATGTTGTCAATTGCTATTCAAAAAATTATGTGGTATTACTTATATATGTAGTAATAGCATTTCAATGGAAAATCATTGAGCTAATTATATTCATTTCACTATGTGAATTTTATTTCAAATATATGTCCTTTTTAAAGCCTTATTTATCTTTAACAACTATCTGTTCTTTGCTTTACAATCTTCATTTTAATAAATTTCTTTTCAAAGCAAATAATCTTTGATCTGATCCTTCAAATTATAAACAACTTTTTTCATTTTATTGTAGGTTTTTGGCCCTATAGATTGCGCCATCTCATTATAAGCGTAATCTGTGCATCAAAAAAGTGAGTGAACACTTTTCCTTCTAAAAGTGCAGACTCGGTTAATGCATGGAAGTTTCGTTATATTTTTCTAGAAGCAGCGATGAGAGAGTGTAGTACCAGTTTACCGACCATTGTATGGTACTGCTGGGTTCATGAGTAGACTTCCACTTACGACTAAAAGCTAATTATGTTGGTCCACTTCCAAAGCAAGTTCACAACTCGGTACGGGTTAGAACAAATTAGTTTGTCATAAATACGAACATAATTTCTTGTTTATTTCATACTCCCCTATTTAAATATTTTTTTTCGAGCTAGTTATCCACCTAAGAATCTATTCTATCTATCAGTTACCTTCATATGGACCTTTTCATTTTGTAAATTTTTCTTTATTTTTGTATATAATTTTCAATAAAGAAGGTATTCAAGCTTGGAAATTGGTTTGAAGAAAACGTTATTTAGCACAGTCAATTTTGCTTAGCTTGCCTTAATTAATTTTAAGCGTTAAAATTAAAAAAAGTAAATAAAATGCATGGAGTAATTTGAGTATCTGTAACTTTTAAATTAAATGAAATTCGTTTCACACTTTTTTAACACATTTTTGAATTTAGATTTTTGAGTCAATTCAATTTGATATATATATATATGTCTAACAAAGAAATAAGCGAAGAGTATATTCTAAACAGATTAACAGCTATCAACTTCCTGAAGAATTTTTCCAAGGCTGCAAGAGGCTCTTCAAATTCTATAACAAGAGAAACTCCACAAAAAGTGAAGTTTATGATAGATAATGCAGAGCGAAATGCAGATGAAAACAACAGTTATGATGAATGCGATGATCTTGCAAGCGGTTCCAATCTAAATCTGTTAAATGTGAGCCACGTTAGAGATCTTGACATCAGTAAAGAAAATACACTCTTCTTAAGCAAGGTTTTGTATCGAAACTTGAAGCAGGAACACGTTAATGACAGCTTACTCTTACAAGTGATCAAAAAAGGATGTTTGTATGATGAAGAGATATCGTATGAAGATACAGTCAATTACACAAAGTGCAAAGTACCTTCCCCTAAAGTGGGCATAACAAAGAGTAGACTGATGAAGATGCGAAGCATGAGCTGTGATCAAAGCTTCAATCTTCTAAATCGCGAGGAGAAGAGCGTGTTCAAAATGATCACCAGTCAATGCAACCTAAAGTTCGCTAAATTTAGTAAGGCGTCAAGTCACCACGTCAAGATAGAGAAGGAGAAAAAGTCGATGATAAATCGCGTCTTTCACGACAAATTTCCGAACATTCAACTCACGCTAACGAAGTTCATGAGTTTGAAGCGAGAAATGAAGGCTGTTGTTATCAATCGTCTGGAAATGGATCCCATAATCTTGTGCTGTGCCTTCATCTTCTTTGAGCGCCTACTCCTCGACAAAATGATTAATAAGATCAATAGAAAGATATCTTCTGCCATTTCAATCTTGCTCTCCGTCAAAATGCATGACATTAAAGGCCAAGAGCTCACAAATTTGATTGAAGTTCTGCAGGATGTTTTTCGAACGAATAAAAGAGAAATTCTGGCTTACGAATTTTCTACCGCAATAGCTCTCAATTTTAACCTTCATCCTTCTAAAGATGAAATAAATATTTACTACTCCAAAATGAAGAATTACTTAAATTGATAAAAATAAATTTTATTTTTAAATACTTGTAAAAAAACAAAGCTTGTGTAAAAACTAAAATAAATGCACTAATATAAAATTTTATGCTGTTAAATTTGATTAACAATACGTTTAGCACTTATGGTTATGCATTTTGTGCTTAAAAATACGTAAAATGTAGGCGAATAAATAAAATAAGGATTAAAAAAGCCATTCTTTCCTGACATCAACGCCCCCAGTTGGCCCTTTGATCATGGCGATATCGGCGTCGATGGAAGCTTTGGCACCGTCGTCTTCATGCGTTACGTAGTCACCCTTGAATCGATTGCAGTATTGTCCAATGAGTATGCCAATTGCTATCAGTATCACAAATGCTACTATCAAGCAAGCTATCACAATAGTTATTTTGATTTCATTGTACTTTCTTCCCTGTGAAGGCCCAAATGTGTAAATGTTGACTGTTTCAGGAAGCATATCTTCTCCAGGCACTACAATGGGCGTTTCTGGAATAATACCACACATGTCTTCCACTAACTTTGTGTCTGCTGGAAAAACGTGCACATTTTCAGGTGGCGGATCCTCAAACACGCTCTTTAATGGATAAATATCGACGAATTGAACTCTTGAAATGCAGCCAATAAAACCCTTTCCTATTTTTGTAGTGGCATTTCTGCCGATATAAATATTTTTAAGATCATTAAACTTTGTATCTTGACTACTTCCAGTTTCATATCGTTTTACAAGCGGCTCATAATCATCAACGTCCAGAACTAAAGTATTGCCATCATTCTTTCGATACAATTTGACGTCGTGCATGATGCCATTGCTGTAGATTGGGCGGTCATCGTTAAATTCTTGTGTTTCGTAGCCAAAATTGAATCTAACACGAAGTCCACCATTATTCTGGAGCTGAATGGAAATGAAGTCGCCTGAAAAAGAAGTCACCTCCATCAGGACTCCTTGCAAGTGCAACGTCGTGAAAGCGACGTGCAGATACTCATCAACCGTCGTTCTGCCGCCAGGAGTGGACGAAATTTCATACCTGACCCCACTCTCTCCCTTGAAGTGTGTGCCGATTTCTTCTGTGCAGTAGGGACCCCTGAACGCAGTGTAGGTGCAGTCGCAAATCGGTTGCGACCATGCTTCTTTGCAAACGCCCTCATTCATGCACGGGTATTGCGTATCTTCGTCACAAGCGCCAACACAGCCTACTTTTATCGTAGTCTCGTTGGCCTCTTCAGCACTTGATACCAGATCTACGAAGTCGCCATTAATCACCAGGCTTCTGATGCACCCAACAAAACCATCTGTTGTATCAAATTTACCACCTAAAATAACATTTTTAAATTAATCAATCAAAAGCAAGTAGATGGAATGATTTACTTTACAGCTCAAAGGAAAACTTAATCAAGTAGATAATTAAAAAGTTTACCATAGGTAGTTTAATTGAATTAACATTTGTTTATGTTTTTAAATTTACATTATAAATTTCCGAGGCTAATTTTTGTAGAAAACCAAATTGAATACTTTTAATTTTTTTTTAAACAAAATGCTACTAAAGACAAAATTAAAATATTTAACTAAATTGCATAGACAAAAAATTATTTTAATACAGTTAATGACTTTTTTGTTTTTGTTTTTTGAGAAAGCAT